>CM058230.1:77854087-78455780 GCA_030180135.1 Orychophragmus violaceus
GGTCCCGGCCACCCCGGACGACGATGCCCCGGCGACGATTGCACCGAAGATAGAGTTGTTGGTCGAGCAGCCAGGGCAGGAGACGTTGAAACGTCTACATCCGGATCCGTTTAACAATCCGGGAACGTATTGGTAAGTTCTTTTTACTTTAACAATTATAGTTTTAAAATTTTTAATTGTTAAACGTGTGTTTTTTTATAAAGTTTTGAAATTAACTTGTTACAGGTTCAATATCACGTCTTCTAAGATCACCAAGGTCCGAGCAGCATAACTGGTTCCGAGCATTTGCGGTATGTACACAATTATTCGGTTTCTATCACAATTTTTGTTTTATTAATCTATGCTAACGTTAATCTTTTTTTTTAATAAAGCAAGAGTACACTTGGGACAGGAACCATACGACCATCGTGGAGAAGGCTTTCCACAAGAAGGCACGTTCTCAGTACACTCACGTCGTCAACGAGTGGAAGCAGAAGTGGACCGTAGCAGAAGACCCGAAGGGAGTGAACCCAACGCTGCTTGCCGGGTTCATCCGCCACTGGTCCAAGCCCGTTACATCAGTAGATTCTGCGACGCATTCCCAGAACCGCCTCAGTCAGAGAGACGGTTTGGGAATAGCGACTCATAACGCTGGAGCGAAGAGTACCGCACAACGACGAATTGAATTTGTAAGTATTGGTTTTGTTCGATAATGTAATTGATTGTATTCGTTTAACCCTTTTTTAAAATGTGCAGAAACAAAAAAACAGGAAAGGATCCAACATTTGTTCAGCTAACTGAGGAGGGCCACACTAACAAGTTTACGGGCAAGATCCAGGATCCGCTCGCTCGAAGAATCGTCGAATCAGCAAAGAGGCTGTTCAACGGATGAGGAGGTTCCGTCACAAATGATCAACGACATCTTTCTTGAGGTAAGTTCGACTGTTTACTTAAAATATACATAGAGCTCTTGATTACTTAAATTGTTTAACTAATATTTGTTATAATACTTTGCAGGAAACGCAGCGCAGGAAGGGCCGTGTTTTCGGTTTAGAAAACATGGGGGAAGCCTCGACTCCGCATTCCCGCTTCCGACCTGAGAGCGACGTCTTCGCCGAAGCTCTTAGTGAGAAAGACGTGGAAATTGCAGCTCTGAAGGTGAGCTTTGAAGCTCAGATGCGAGAGGAAAGGGAGGGAAATGATAGAAAGATGGCGGAGATGCAAACACGGATCTTGAACTACATCCAGTTTGGCGGACCTCCTCCAGGATAAGGATCGGACGGGACTGACCGTGTAGCGGAACCGGGAAGGGGAGCATCGGGAACGGGGAATGGTTTGGTTGAGGGGTTGGGTACGGGACTAGGACAAGAGGGGGATCCCGGTGTCATGTAATTTCAATAAAATTTTTAATTAATAAAATTAATAAATAAATTAAAAATATTTCGTATATAAAATTATTTTTAATTAATTTATTAAAATTATTTTTAATTAATTTATTACAAAATAATTTATTAAAATTATTTTTAAAAATAATTACCGTCGGTAATATCCGTCGGTAAACCGTCGGTTATATTCCGTCGGTAAACCGTCGGTTATATTCCGTCGGTAAACCGTCGGTTATATTCCTGTCGGTTGACCGTCGGTTATATTCCTGTCGGTTGACCGTCAGTTACTTTCTGCCGGGTCTCCGTCGGTAACCATCCGTCGGTTCACCGTCGGTAGATACCCGTCGCTATACCGTCGGTAAACAACCATCGGGTCTCCGTCGGTTTCCATCCGTCGTTTCACCGTCGGTTCATAACCGTCGGTTTATCGTCGGTAAAAACATGTTGGTTTAACGTCGGTTATTTATCTATCGGTATAGTGTCGATTAGCCATCGGTTTATTGGTCGTCGATAAACCGTCGATAACCCGTCGGAATAAATATTGTCGGAAATTCGTCGGAATTGTTTGACGGATTTCCGACATATATTTTTTTCCGACGCCTTGGAACCGACAAACTTGTCTTGTCGGAATTCCGTCCGAAAACGCCTTTTCCGACGGTATACCGACGGTTATGTCCGTCGGTTCCCGGTTATTTTCTTGTAGTGCCTCCTTTTCATGACAACCAGAGATTCCATCGTGCTCGAGCTTAGGCCATGGTCTTGTATATCCGAGCCTTGATACCTACCGGCGTCACCCGCGTAGGTTACATTACAAGAAAACAACGTTTCTTCGAGTGCACTCTTAGTCGCGGAATTGTCGTTAAACGAGTTTTTACGACTAAATAGCGACTAAAGGTTGGTTTTGTAAATCCTTAGTCGGTAAAATGCATAGTCGTAAATTTTTTTTGGCTGTATATGACAATATTTATGATAAACATAGGTAATCGTAACATAGACATAGCGTTTTCGCAATATACATGGATTAATCGACTATTTGACGATAGTTGTGCGACTAAAGACATAATTTAGATGCAGTTAGAGAAATGTAGTCACCAAACAGTTTTTAATCTAGGTGACCAATGGTTGAATATTTTGTGAATGTATAATCCTTTTATCTATAAGTCACTAGCAAAAACGCTGGTAACTGCCTATCTAATTTTCTGACACGTGGACAAATCTGACGTGTCATTCTCTCAGTTTTTTGGCATTTTTTTTCAACAACTTTTTTTGCTTTTCGATAAAGCCAAACTGCTCTGGTTTATATATTAAAAAAAACATTTTGTAAACTGTTTCCTTCCTTACTCTCTCTCCCACTACCTCAACTCCACCCTTAATCCCCCTATCATCAACAATGAAATCGTTGAGTCATAAACTGAATCTCTCACCCAGTTTTCGAATTTACTTTCTTCCTCTCAGTTCTTCAGAGGTAATATCTTCTTATAAGCAATTAATCCGAAAGCTGGGTGAGAGATTCTATTTATGGAAAAAATAGTAATGAGACAAGAGATACTACCGATTAGGTATTCGAGGAAGTGTGATGATAAGATTTCATTGCAAAAAGCAAAGAAATCTTGATTAGGTATTCGTTGTTCAACCCATAAATCTGCTTCACCTTTGGTCCTCAAAAGTGTTCTGATTTGTCTGAATCTCCGTTCTGTTCGATTCTAGATTTAGGTATTTAGAAGGAAAAAAGTTCTGGATTTTTGACATTGCGTTGTTAGCTCTTCGTTTTAATTTGCATGTTGAGCTGGGAAGCAAATTCTGTACATTCTTCGTCATATTCGATCTCAATCTCTGCATTTCTCGGCCTTAGATTGATTCGAAAGATGAAAGATGCAGCATTTTCAACGCAAAAGGTCGAATTTCTCTCTCTTCTTTGTTAATCTATACCTAAATAAATTCACATTTGCATAATAGTAGAGATTTGAGATCTGATTATGTTACTTAGGATCTGTAACAATCCTCAAACACTATCACTGCCTTTTAGTGTATGTCTTACTCTTAGTACTACTCTTGGTCAGATTGGGGATAACTGTTCCTTCTTTGATCTTTCTGTTAAAAGCTATTTATTGACATTAGACTTTTCTGCATATTCAGTCATCAGTCGAAGTAGATTTCTTCACGGAATACGTTGAGGGAAGCAAATACAGAATCGAGGAAGTAATTGGTAAAGGCAGTTATGGAGTTGTCTGCTCAGCTTACGATACACATACCGGAGAGAAAGTTGCGATCAAGAAGATCAATGACATTTTCGAACATGACTCTGATGCAACACGTATTCTCCGTGAGATCAAACTTCTCACTCTTGCGCTATCCAGACATTGTTGAGATCAAACACATCTTGTTGCCGCCTTCAAGAAGAGAGTTTAGAGACATATACGTGGTTTTCGAGCTCATGGAATCTGATTTGCATCAGGTTATTAAGGCAAATGATGATTTGACTCCTGAACATTACCAGTTTTTCCTCTATCAGCTTCTCCGTGGCCTCAAGTATATACACACAGCTAATGTCTTTCATCGAGATCTAAAACCGAAAAACATATTGGCAAATGCTGATTGCAAACTCAGGATCTGTGATTTTGTACTCGCAAGAGTCGCATTCAATGATACACCAACTGCAATATTCTGGACTGTGAGTAGTAATCTAATGCTTACCTTTTAAAAGATTTATCCTTTTTGGCATGAAACCAACTTTTATCCTGTTGCTTTGTGACCGCATGACTATGTAGCTACTCGATGGTACCGGGCTCCAGAACTGTGTGGATCATTTTTCTCAAAGGTGACCATGATTTCCATACAATATTTCATCAAATGTTTCAGAATCTTAAAAGGGAATAGTAGTCAGTAGAGCTTTCTCCTGCTGATTGTAAATTTTTCTTTTCTTATGTTCAGTATACACCGGCGATAGATATATGGAGCATAGGGTGCATTTTTGCAGAGCTCTTAACAGGGAAACCTCTTTTCCCTGGGAAAAATGTTGTTCATCAATTGGATCTGATGACTGATATGTTGGGAACTCCATCTGCGGAAGCCATTGGAAGGGCCAGTGTGCCTTTCCATCCACAATGCTTAGCACAGCTTCATTGTTTCTTTTCATGGTTGAATTGCTTGCACTGAATGTCAGAGGTGAGGAACGAGAAAGCTCGAAGATACTTAAGCAGCATGAGGAAGAAGAAGCCTATTCTTTTTTCACATAAGTTCCCACATACTGATCCTCTCGCTCTTCGTCTTCTAGAAAAGATGTCTTTTGAGCCCAAAGATTCCATGTTATCGTATAATATGGTCGTCAATTTATATACTTTTGTTTTTTATATTATTGTTTTGTTAATTGATGACATTGTTTAAATTAGCCCGTGCGTTACACTAGTATAATAATGATGGAGTAGTAAAAATTGGCGGCTTGGAACAACGAATATTTAACGACTAATCGTAACATCTAGATACGATTATGGTACTGAATCGGCCACTACTTGTCGACTAGTACGTGACTGTATAATATAGTCACAACTTAGTCGTAATATATGGTGACTATTTGGGGCCTGTTTAATGACTAATTTATCGATGATATAATAACTAACAGGAACATCCAGATATGATTATGGTAAATATTTTGCCATTAATTAGCAATTGTTTATTGGCCAATTTAACAACTACGTATCATCCAATCGGAACATCCAAATTCGATTAGGGTAATGATTGTGTCACTACTTGCGGACTACTGTCTGACTGTCTAATATCACAACTTAGTCGTAATATATAGTGACTACTTGGCGACGGTTAAATGACTAGTTAACGATTATTCAGGGACTATTGAGACAATCAAGATTCGTTGATGGTAAATACTTTGCGACTACTTTGTGTGTATAATGAAATTAATTGACGACTATATAGTCACTTTTATTCGTAAAAATAAGAATTTGGATTATTTCAATTTACAATTTGGTAATTGGTGATACTGTAATTTGAATGGTACAAGAAATGTAAAAGATATATGATTCAAAATAACATTGGTAACTTATATACTTATATGTTGCATATAGACACAAACAATCAATATATACACTCCAGCATTATGGAGTTGCCAAAGCATACCCCAAAAAATTAACAAGTGCAAGAGACAGTGATAAGTAACCTACAAAGCAAATGGTGTTGTAGTTTTACGTTGAGCTTCTTCAGCTGTTCTTGTTGGGCCACAAACGTTGAAAAGTCTCTAGGCAGCTAGCGCTTGCCCATTAAAATATTTTATGTGAGGCTTTCGACTCCATAAAGATTTCCTCGTACATTGTTCTCAGCGGCATGTGATATTTAAAGACAATAAGATAAAAACAATTAAATAAAGAACATGATGACTTTACAAATGTGGATTGTGAAAAATGTTACTTTATCTGAGGAAAGATGTAGTTATATTCATATGTTGAGAGCTTTGTGGTCACAGTCTTTTGCAGAGCTTCTACAGTCCTTTGCAATGCTAAACTTGTCTTTCATCTGTCGTTGACAGATCTCCTCGAAAAAATGTTTTATAAGAATGTTTTGGATGATTTAGTCATGCCTAAAATGATACAAACACTATCTTATAAACACTCAGATACTCGAGCTTAACAAAACACAAAGAGTAGTTAAACTAAGACATCAAACTCAACTGCTTGATAACTATTAGATTAACATCTAACCATCAGAGATCCGAACTCATCAAAGACTCATAAAAAACAATCAACTTATCCAAACTGTGGAGACCATATTGAAGCTGAAAGAGGAATATAAGAGTCGTTTACGACCTGTAGAACCAAAAAAGTAATTGTTCTAACACAAGCAAACCACAAGCAATCATAAACAAACCAACAATCAGGTTTATAGGAAATCCTGATTCAAAAGCAAAGCAAAGCAAAAGCAAACTAGACGGTTTAACACACACCCTAACGTCCTATCTTACTTGTAGCTGTAGACATCATATCACAAAGGTTCCGTGATTGAGAGATTTAAAGAAGAGTTAGGGTTTCTGCCAAAGTTAGCGATAAAGTTGAGAGCCTAGAATAAGAGATTCAAAGAAGAGATATCAGTTTGAGATGGGTGGCCATAGAAGAACATTTGGAGAGAGATTAGCGAGATGATTCGAAGGTGATTTCAGAAAAGGAAAATAACAAAAATAAAATCAGGGTTTGTCGTAATTCATGATTTCTTGACACTTTGTCGAAAATTCTTGGTTTTAAGCGGGTAATTGAAATGTTTTGGACTATACAATGCGGTTTTGGTTTCACGGATTAATTAACATTTTTTTTAAAAAACATTTACCCACTTGTAGGCGTAACTTACTCATCATATTTTCTTTTATTATCTCCATATTTTAAATTTATACTTCTCTATTTGACTTAGTTAAAATCAGAAAAAGGTTTGCTCACAATATAAAGTACGATTGAAGACATGTTTTAAGAAAACAATTTTTGGTTTTAAAATTTATGAAAGTTTTGGATATACTTCCCGGATTATAAATCACAAAAATTAAGAAATAATTTCGTAAGTTTTAAAACCCTTAAAACTAAAAATGTTAAATTACAAAAATTAATAATAAATACAAATTAGAATTTTAGTTTATAACTAAAATTTTAAATTATTCAATCAAATTTATTTTGTTATGCTTTCGAATATGATTAATCAATGCATTTTTTAAGTAATAAAAATATTGAAATCAGACATTTTCATAAGATATAAAATTATTTAAGAACTAAAACTAGTAAAATAGATAACTACAAGGACTAGAACGTAAAAAAAAGATGCAACCTCAAATTTGAGGTTTTGTACAGTAAACCACAAATTTTCTAAACCTAAAAAATGAGGTTTTGACGTTTCTTTTGGAATGAACAAAACCTAAAAAATGAGGTTTTAAGATTAGTTTTGGAGTGTGCAAAACCTCAAATTTGAGGTTTCTTCTGGAGAACATACATAAAACATGATATTTTTGGTTAATGTCCCCATATATGTTTCATATCAAAAAGCAATTGCATGGTGCTAATGAAAGGGAAATATGTGTGTTGTTTTGATATTTACGTTACAGGAGATACATATACAACAAGTAGAATCCGTAGGATACATGTCATACAAGATTATCTTAGGATATTCTCTAACTATTGTAACAAGAGAATATACAAAATCCTACACAATCTATTACATGAAGTATATAACAAAAGAAAAACATAAAAAATAAACGTAGCATTTCCGAATGATCTTAATCAAACATATATAGCGAGATTAATTGGTTGGTGTGAAGTATTATTACCAGTTTTATGATGGTATATAAAACTAAATTATGATTTTGTGAAATTTTTATACATACCTAATTTATTTAATGCAAATATATATACTTATTATGTTAAGGAAATTTAATAATATCGGTTGAGGAACATTGAATATTCTTGTTTTTATTTCTTGTGTCAATAATAAGCACAAGACTACAAAATGAAACGCAAAAAAGATTGAGGGTGGCTGCAGCATAAATGTCTCGCCGAAACAGAGGAAATCTGCAAAATCAGCAAGATAAGAAATGACAAAACCAGTATACGGTTCAGAAGCTCAAAGGCTACAACAAAACAAAATACAAAACCAGTATACGATTCAAGGACTCTGAGGCTACAACAGAACAAAATATAAACCACCGTACGGTTTTCATGATAATTAACCATGATATTTAACCATGATTAATTGATTTGATTGAGGTCTCAAAGAGACACGGTCCACGTAACAATACGTCTCTCTCTCTCTCTCTCTCTCTCTCTCTCTCTCTCTCTCTCTCTCTCTCTCTCTCTCTCTCTCTCTCTCTCTCTCTCTCTCTCTCTCTCTCTCTCTCTCTCTCTCTCTCTCTCTCTGTTTTGATGTGGCGCTCGAAGAAACTTAATAAAACACTCATTTCTTGTAACCGTCTTTAGTTTAAGTTCATTGTTTGGTGAGAGGAAGTTATTTCGTCGTAATAATCATCCCTCTCACTCATTCTCTCTGAAACAAGACCAAAACACCATGGTCCACTACAACTACATAGAAGAAACACAACCTAACATAGACCAAACCACTTGGCACTTCAAAGTTAAGATTATCTGGGTCTACCCATACTATGTGTTTGGAGATGGACCATATTGTAGTTACATCTTGGCCGACCAAAGAGTAAGTGAAAAGCATTTAATAGAGTTTTCGACATCAGGACTGCACTTGTTCATACTATATGTTGATGCTTTTACTTATGAAGGGAAGCAAGATCGAAGTGTTCCTTTATGCAGGGAAAGTAAATGATTTCTCGGGACTAGAGAAACATGAAGGCAAGTGGATTGTGATCTCTGGAATAAGGGTAGTTCGAGCAGATTCATGTTTCTGTCCAACAAAGTCTCTCCACCGATTTGAAGCCACCGAAGACACTAGGATCAAACTTATCGAGTCTTTGGACACCAAGAACTACATGGAATTTGTTAGTTTCCTCCAAATTCATGACATCAAAACCAACAGAGACGTTCCTATAGGTAAAAACTATAGAAAATTTTCATTTTTTCTTACCGTGAAATTCTAAATATCCAAAATATATATGCACACATATCTTGTGTAGACACCATGGGCGTGGTATCGATCATCTGTCACCTTGAAGTCGATTCTCTAAACCCTGCAAGGAAAAAGAAAGTGTTCCACTTTAGAGACGCCATGTAAGTGTTTCAGTAATAGTAGTTAACACCAAGACAAGAATCATATTAGGGTAGTTTTTCATTAACTATTTTATTCATAATAAAAAAATAGATCAAAGTGTGTGGCATTCAATAATATAAAAATTAACACCATGACAAGAATCACATGAGGATAGTTCTCATTAACTTTTTTTATTCATAATAAGAACAATAGTTTAAAGTGTGTGGCTTATGGCAAATATGCTTATGACTTCTAGGATGGGTTTTTAAATACTAAGACTCCAGATGTGATTGCGGTGCTCAAGATGTGGAGGATCTATCGGATTGTAAATAACTGTTCTAATAATTTTCACTAGTTTAAATATAATAATTTAGGAGCTTCAAGACCTCAGGTTCCTTCTAGAGCCCCATGACTGATGTTGACGAAAACAGGGTTGTTGTCCTTATCTAAATCTCATGTTTAATTTAATTTATGTTACTTAAGAACCTTACATTTTTTATTATGCTTTCAGTTTCATAATGGTTTATGAACTCATCTAAATTATATAACGGAGTATATTAACCATATATTATAAAATATTTATATTTAATAACAATAATACCTATATTTTGATAGTGATTAATATTAACATATCTTGTAGATATCATTTTTTCAAAACCACTGTATCTAATATATGGTTAGAACAAAACCGCATCTATGATTAGGAAAAAAGTAACAAAGTTTAATTTTTATTGATTTTGTAATCTATTAAAATCTTATGTTATTGGAACGGGGCTACTCTATATTCTTACTAGTTACAATTTTAGTTGAAATTTACTCATTACACTTAACTTTCAAAATACATATTGTATATTAAAGCATTTCCAATCATCCCACAAATCCTCAAATTTTGAGGTTTTTGTCAATCCAACCAATCCTTTTATCCTAAAATGCTCCTAGAAACATACATACCCACACAAACTTTCAAAATATCTTATATATACATGAGAATAAAACACATATGAAAATAAAATATTAATCTTATAAGACCCGACAAACCAAAACAATTTATCGTGCCTATACCAAAAATTTTGGTAAATTATCATAAACCAAAATACCCTAACCATCATCATTATAACCTCTCTCAAATTCAGATAGTCTCCTCCTTTCCGCCATCATGTTATTCATCCGCTGCGACAAGGAATCTATCTGAGTATTTCTTCTCAATTACACCCGATTTCTGTTTATAAGTCTTCAACAACTAAACTCGCATTTTTCGGTGGATTTACAATTGAGTGCTGATATATCATGGTTTTTAGGACTTTTAACCATGGTATATGTATTTGTTATCGAGTCTTTTAGTGTGTGTTTGGAGTCCTATTATGTGTTTTACAGGTCTATGTACGTTTGGAGCAGATTTGGACATTATGGCACATTTTGTAGCTATTTGGAGCATTTGTGCGAGACGCAGAAGTCACTGTCGATTCTGGATGCATGTGTCGATCGACACATATGTTGCATCGATCGACACCGATCGTGGACAGACTATAATCAGCAGATTAATGAAGAGTTTTGAAATTGCAGCTTTAGCCCAGAAATTTCTCATAATTACAAAAAAGCTCCAGACGTGTTTAGCTATTATATAAGGGTTTTAAAGCCACTGTTTGGGCTAAGTTTTATTCTATAAGAGATTGAGAGAATTGGGGCTGGTCTTGTACTCGAGAGAGAAGAGATTTCGAACCCCTGTTTCTTTATTGCTTTTATGATATTTAGTTTTCTATTCATCATGTCTTTTGTTTCATCTGCCATGTTTGAGTAGTTTACCTGTTAGGTTTAGGGATTCGCATAAGCGATTTCATGGAATTATAGGTTGATCAATTTGTAGGGATTCATACTTTCTAGTTCTTCATTTAAGGTTATTTTTAATGCTTAATCTGAATTGGTCACTTAGGTTATTAATGTTAGGTTGATTTCTGCAACGGAAATTGATTAATTAACTAGAAAGAACCTAGACGAGCAATTTGATTATTCGCAAAGAAATTTGGCTTAGGAGAAATGTGAACTAAAGAACTCGAGATTAATGCATGTTTAGGATCTCTAGAACTCGCAACGGAAGTTGGTTTGCTAGGTTGCCAGACATAGATAATACTCTCAACGAAAGTTGGTTTCTTATGATTTTGTGATTCTAGTTCGAGAATAATTCTTAATTAGATCCGGATTGATTGATTAGCCTATATTCCTGATTTGCTGAGAACTCCCTTAACCTGAAGCTTCGCTTGCTTGCTTACAACCATTTGATTTACTTTTCTGCATTGTTTACTGCTTACTCTCTGTTTCACCTAGCTTAATTCGACATTCTATAGTCTATCGTAAGACACTTGAGTCTCTATGGATTCGATACCCTATATACTACTAGTCACGTCTGTGCACTTGCAGTGTAGCTCTAGGGATTAAAACTCGAGCATATCAAGTGCATGTTTGTGTTATCAACTCTAACTGATTTCATGGTTAATTTCTAAAGTTTCCTTTATTTTTAATAGGAATTCCGATTTCTGGGTGATTCCTGTTGGTAGATTAACTTCACACTACTAAAGGCTTCACTGGGAAACCCTCATTTCTTCGAGCCTCTCCTTCCCGAATTCCTTTCAGGTGTGGTGTTTAGTCACCAGGTGTGGACATAGCCATTAACTCTATGAAATTCATATGTGTTGTAGAATTACTCTAAAAACTCTCATAATCAAGCTCCAAATGCATCTAGACCTGCAAAGATTCTAGAAGGCATCCAAAATAATCAATAAACTTTATATAGAAGACACATATCATGGTTAAAAACTCATAAAAAACTGTAATATATCAACTTCCTCAAACTGAACTTCTGCTTGTCTTCAAGCAAACATAAAACCAAAACCTGAAAGGAAAAACTCAGAATCGCATGTCGTCCTAAGAACAACACATCAACAATTACCATATTAAGCTACATGAAAAACTTACTTGGCCAAATCCAGACCACCGTTAACTTCCCCCAGATTTAGCAACTATCCCAAACAACTCCACAATCGAAGTGAGAAATTCAAACTCACCATATTGGCTATTCTTTCCTTTTTACTCGGGATTTTTTGGACATGTTTCCATGAAGCACAAGAGATAACATGGGTTACTGCCAATCCCATCACTTAGAAATTACTAGCTTATCTCAGACTTTTTCTCATTTTTTTTCTTTAAAGGGAAGAGAAAAGGAAACCATACTCATATAAACAAGTCTTTCAGGACTGAATCAGGAGTCCGATCCAGTGTATTCCCCGAGATGAGAGAAATATAATAAGTAATAGACCCTCCAAAAACCCAAGAGGATATGGGTAACATTGGAAGGTTTTTCCACCGTGGGATTTTCCATCAGTCTTAGATCTCTGTCAAGCTAGTTTAGTTGTCACTAATTGTCATGTGAATTCAGTTGTTCCTTGAAAAATCATATTTTCATACAAAAGTTTTGACTCGATAAAACGACACAAAAACGATACAACTCACTCTAAGAAAAAAAAACGGTGTCAGCAATTATCGCCCTCACAATTAAACAACATTGTCGCTAGTGTTATAGAAGCTTGGGTTCAGGAAAAACAGCGACAAGTGAAACTTGGAAAATCATAAACCTTTACTTCTAGTGTGTTGTAATTAAACCGACACACAACACTGGTGTCAATCAACACCAGGCTTTGGTCGACACAATTCTGATCCGTTTTGAGCGTCCTCGACATTTGTCCCTCTATTCGAGTATGGTGTCGACCGATACTAATCGTGCTTCAGCTCCGTTCTTCAAATTTTGACACACAAAATGAAGAAAATAAAAGAACCTACGAAAAATGAAAAAATCAAGTATGTACAGATTCACCAGTGGGTTGCCTCCCACTAAGAGCTTGTTTCTAGTCATTAGCTTGACTTTGGTAGGAGATCATGCTTCAGGTGGATTCGACGAAGCAAATAATGCCTCTGGAAAATTCTCTTCTTCCATGGTGGTATGTAAGCAATATGCGCATGAGAACGACAAAGGAATGTAGGAACAACACAAGGGTGGGAGCGAAGCTTCAATGGGATATAACCTTTACCTGCATTCACAGTAATGCGGTTAGATGGTGAGGGTCGAGGATTGATACCTTTGCTTTGGTGGAAGTGAAATGTCTGGAGCTTTCTGCTTAGTACTTAGTAGCAATTACATGCTCTGGAAATGTTATAGTAGATTCATGACGAACCACCATCTTCTCTTCTCCACTATTTATGAACTTTTCCTCGCCAATCTGAACCTCCGGTTTTACCTCAACTCTGAATGTTTTTCCCTCTATGGTGGATCTCTGCAGCTTTTCCATCTTGAAGTGCATAGGATTATATCCCAGTTGGAGATCAATCAGACCATGCCTCACATCAATCATTGCTGCTGTTGTAGCCAAGAAAGATATGACAAGTATCATAGGACTATGTGGTTCAACATCATACTTCAATACCACAAAGTTTGTGGGACCAAGGTAGTCTCCAACTATAATGATAATGTCTAACTTCTTTTGGAATTTTCAGCAAGCGATCAGCTAGAATCAAGAAGATTCTATTCCCATGAAAATCAATCAATCCCAAACTCACAATCACAAAGTATGACATAAGGTTCACACCAAATCTTAGTTCACACAGAGATTACTTGAAGCTGTTTGTGAAGATAGAACAATCTAGCACAAAGAATCCTGGGTCTCGAATGTTCTTTGGAATCTTGTTATTCATTATTGCACTAACTTGTTTGGGGATAATCACCACCTCTTCATTTTTAAATATCCATCCTTAGAGATCACTTTCTTTTCATACCTCCTCATACAAGGGTGAATTCTCAAGGAATTAACAAGTGAGATCTGAGTCAGCGCTTTTTCCATGGTTTCCGTGCAACTAACCTCATCCAACTCATATTTGAACTTATCAGGAACCTTAAGGAAAGGTACATTTGGCTTATAGACTTTTTATGGTGTTGTTGCATGCTTTTGGACTCGTTTCGCATGAGTGTCGATCAATAATGGCCTCTTGGGTCGATACCAATTCGAGGGTATCGACCTTGGTCGATTTCGCTCAGTTAAAACTCGAAAAAATCTTCTCTGGGGAGTGGGTGTCAATCGACACTGTGGGCCGACACTAGCATTTATATGTCAATCTCGATCAATTATGGTCCGTCAAAGCTCGAATCCTCGGGAAAATGAACATGTGTTAATCGAGACACTCTCTGCATGTTCATACTCAAGATTGTTTTCCATGATATTCAGAGCTTTTGCTCCAATTTCTTGCTCCTGATCCAGCTTAATCTTCAATATGAACCGAGATGGCATTGACATGTGTATTCTAAACCATCTTCCCTTTGAAAGCTTTTGTTCTAGTTAATTTGGCATCTAGATTGTCAACTCTAGTTGTGAGAGCCTCCATTTTCCCATTGAGATCATGATACACTGCATCTATCTTTCCACAAAGATCCACAGTAAGCTTATGTGGTCCTTGCAGATTTTTCTGCATCTTTGATTTGAGCTTTCTCTCTTGGACTTTTGGAGGAGGTGTCTGGTACGAATATGATCCATAGTTCCTGAAACCATTGCCCTGGAATGCCTTCTAATGAGCTAGATTATAAGTGAACCCAAAAGAGTTTTGATTGCTTGTAAAGGCACTTATGGTGTTATGAATTCCAACTTCGTTGACGTAGTTTACATTCTCCTCAAAAGATTCCACCTCTGGTGCAAACTGAATTTTCTTCTTCCTCAAAAGATGGTTGTGGATTGAATCCAACTTAGTACTAATTTTATCAATCTCACATCCATCAATGCTTGTAGCATGCCTCTGTCTTTCCAAGTCTGCATTCTTGATACAATTTCTAGAAGAAAAGTTTTCAGTTAGCACATAAGCATCTTTGGGATACTTTGTGTTGTAGTTCCCATTGCTCACAACATCCATAGCAATATGGTATTGCCAATCTACACCTCTGAAAAAGGTTCTTAGGAGTTGAACCTCACTGAATCCATGATGTGGACAGTCTCTCTAATATGCCTTAAATTTGACCCAAATGTATCTGAAGGTTTCTGTTTGACCATGCCTTGTTCCTCAGATCTTCAGACCTAGCATCATCATAGATGTTACAGAGAAATACATTTTTGATATGTTTCCATTTTGTCAAAGCTCCTGGTGGGAGTTGTTTAAGACAGTAAGTTGCATCCTCAGTAAGAGAGTGTGGGAAGAGCTTGAAGAAGAGGTAGCCATTGGAGACTTGATAGGTCAAGATTTATCCCTATTCTACTGCAAGTGCACAATTATGTTATTGTAGTATTCAGGGGTATCGTATCCACAAGGACTCACGTTTCACACGATGGACTATCTGTTCTCAAGTTAAGCTAAACCAATTCAGAGAAAACAATGATGAAAACAAGTAAACAAAAGGTGTGTTTTCAATGGGAGTAAGGCGGCAGACTTAGGAAGTTCTCAGGAATTATGCAATGTCAGATACTTAACTAACCGGATTCAGATTAAACACAGGTTCAAGAACTAGAAACACAATGCTAAACAATCCAACTCTCGCTGAGATTATTTCTATATCTAGCAACCTAGCGATCCAAATCTCTTTGTGATCCTAGAGTTCTAAACAAGCATTAAGAACATGTTCCTCGGTTCACAACTTTCCTAAACCAAATCCCTTTGTGTCTAGTCAAATTGCTCACACTAAGTTTATTCAGATTATAACTTACACTCTCGTGCTAAGTTAACTATCTCAGATTTAAATCTTTGGTGATCAATCCAAAATTCAGTATAAAGTGCAACTTAGATGATGAATGAACAGATTTAGAATCCTAATCAGTCAGTCATCTAAACATGCATAAAACCCTATGAGAATTCTTAAATCTAACTAGGTTACTACTCAAACATATTATCAGATAAACAATACATCATTGAATAGAAAACCAAAAGACTGAATAGATAAGTAAAGGGGTTCGAAATCCTTCTCTCAAAGGTTATAAGTAGCAAGAACAGCCCCTTAGACAAAATCTCTCAATCTCCAAGCAAGAACCAAAATTAAGAACAAGATAGATGATAATGAGTCTGAAAACCTAATTAAACTCCTAAAAACATTTTAGGGCTAGATTAGAATTAGGAAAAACTTTTGGGCAATTCTGCTGACATGTCTAAAGTTTTACCCTATAATAACTGCAAGTGCACAATATATCAATGTAGTACTTAGGGATCGAATCCACGAGGACTCTAGCCAACGATAGGATTAAGAACTAAAGAGATTAAAACTAGGAGAAAGCAAAAAGCAAATTGTATTGAATAGCTAAAAAGCAAGCAAGAAAGTAAACAAGTAACAGGTTGTGGTTGTAGGCAATAAACTAAGGGCGCTAAGTCTAGGGCATTCTCAGGAAATCAGACAAGCAGATAAAGCATTCAGTCAGAATCTTACTAAGCTCAGTTCTTGAACTCAAACACAAATATAGAATTAACCAACTGTCGCTGCGAGAATTCTCTAAGTCTAAGTGCAGCAATCCAAATTCCTTTGCAATTACTAACAGATTAAACCAGCTTTAATTTCAAGTTCGATATGCTCACAATCTAATTAAACCAAATTCTTTTGCGAGTAATTAAATTGCTCAACCTAAATAGTTCAGATTCTAAACCACACTGTCGTGTCGTATTTAGCAACCTAAGATCTAGATTCTAAGTGATCAGGTTAGAACTAGCATTAAACACAATTTAGTTTGAAGAACATTCTATTGATGTGAATCCTTAACTGAATTAATTATATCTAGCAAGTCATGAAATCCCTATGAGAAGCCCTAAAACTAACTATGAAACTACTCATACATAGAATATGAAAACATAATCAATGAATTAATAGATATCATAAAAGAGATTAGAATAATAAAGGGGTTCGAAAACTTTTCCAAAACAAAGTGTAGTACAGGATCAGATCAGCCCCAAAAGCTCTAAAACTGAAGTTAAAAACCTAACTAAATAGCTAAAACACGACTTGGGGCTTATGTGGAAATATCTGGAACTTCTGGGCATCTTTGCAATATTAGCATTTTTCATTAAACCGCCGAGAGTCTGGCCCAACTCGCGGTGCATCGATCGATGCAGGTGTGCACCAATCGACACAGATCTCAAATCTGGACAGTGAACACAGCCTCTCGGGTCAAATCTCCAAAATGCTCCAAATAGCTCCAAAATCTCCACTTCTGCTCCAAACGTACGTGTACCTAATAAAACCTGCAAAAGAATCTAAAGAAACACTAAAAGACACTAAAACACACTTATATCATGGCATAAAACAGGTAAAAACCATGATATATCAACTCCCCCACACTTAGCCTTTGCTTGCCCTCAAGCAAAACAGAGAACTAAAACATGGTGAAGAGGTTTGAAAACTTTCAGAAACTCTTTTTGTCCTAGAAGCAACAACACTCAGATTCCCCTTAGTAAACCACTGAAAGAATCACCTGCAAGACATCAAGACCAACATATACTTCCCCCACACTTAGCAACTGTCCTAAGTAAACTCCACAACCACATTCACGCATTCAAATTCACCCTACTGACTTCTGCAAGTATTTAAGTGCGGTCTCACCTAAGGAGTATCGATCAAAGGGCACATGGATTCTTACCTTGTCAGCTCTAGACCACCATACTATCTTTCTCTGGTCCCTTTCTTCTCTTTTCCCTTCCTTAGCATTCTGATTTTTCCCCATTGGGTATCATTTTTTTTTTTATCAGTGCTCTTCCCGTTAAGGGGTGTACTTTGGACACATTCATTGGATGCGCAGGAGGTAATAGTGTTTGCTACCACTCCTGTGACCACTTCGAAGTTACTAACTCATCCTCAGTTTATTATTATTTTTTTTTTTTACTTTATGGAAGGGGAGAAGGGAACCAAATAGGACAGGTTTACAGGCTGTGTCAGAACTAACAAAGGAATCCGACTCAAGGTATACCAAGCCCTTAGGTGAGAAAATTAAGTCAATATTAAGGTGAATTCAGTAAAAGGATCCTCTGATACCTGAAGTGATTTGGGTGTCCTCAGTAGGTTGATCTGTGTTGGGGTTTTCTAATAGTCATAGATAGATCCTGCAACTTCATCCCAATGGTTACTTAAGTTCCTGCAAGATATTGTTAATCTTCTCAAAAATTCACTGTTTCTTACTTAAACTGGTTTTGACTAAAAAAAAAAACAAATTTTTTTGAAAATTGGACTCACTCTTAGAAAACAGAAAGATAAAGTAGTAGCACCTCCCCCACACTTAAGACACACTGTCCCCAGTAGTGTCAAGCGAAGGATTGGTAAAAAGAAATAAAAATGTTATGGATGTGTTGAGTTCTGTCTGATTTTTACCTCTGTCGCACATGCATCGATCGCTGCATAAATGCATCGACCGTTGCTAGGCGATATTTCGTCGTGTGTCGATCGTTGCTCAGGACCGAAACGATCCCTGCAATGCGATTTCTTTTGTGTTGTGACGATCGACACAATGTTGTGTCGATCGACGCATTGCGATTTTGGCCGAGAGCTGCAGACAAAACTCACCAAAAACATAAACAAAACGTAAAATCCTACAAAAACACCAAAAATCAAAATGCAAAAATGAAACAGTGGGTTGCCTCCCACTCAGCACTTGTTTAAGGTCATTAGCTTGACCGGACGAACAAGATCAGTTTGCTGGAGATCCTGACAGAGACTGTGATTGCCTCTGTGCAAGTCTCCTCATCCAAGGCGGAGAGTAAGCACCATCAGTGTGAACGTGTCCAAGAAAAGAAGGAGTGAAATGCTCCCCAGGATCCAAAACTGTAGTTTGACTTGGCTGCTCTTCATCTCCATCCATAATGGTGAAGGTCTGCCCATCAATCAGTGGCTTGCGCAGCTTGTCCATCTCAAAGTGCAGTGGCTCATCTCCCAGATAGATATTAATCAGACTGTGCCTCTCATCTATCACTGCTCCAGCTGTGGCTAGGAATGGTCTGCCCAATATCAATGCATCATCCTGCTCACTGTGGTACTTAAGAACCAAGAAATCTGTCGGAACCAAGTAGTTTCCAACTCTCACTGGGACGTCCTCAAGAACTCCTTCCGGAATCCTTATTGACTGATCAGCTAGGACAAGAGAGGTCCTAGTGGGTCTAAAATCCATCATACCCAGCTTCTATGCCACAGAGTATGGCATGAGACTTCCAACAGCTCTTAAATCACATAGAGAGCGCTTTAAACCATCCTCAAATATTGAACAACTCAGCACAAAAATCCCAGGATCAGGTAGCTTCTTAGGAACCTTGGTTAATAGAACATTACTTATATGCTGAGGAACAACTATAACCCAATCTTTCAGCTCTTCATCCAAAGGCAACATCTTACCCAAGTATCTCTGCACGCAAGGGTGATAAGGTGGATCATCAGATGGTGGAATTTCTTCCAACTCTTCACCAATCTTTTCTAGCTCTTTAAGCTCATCAATCTCTTGTTGGATTACCTCAGACACCTTAGGATATAATCGAATTGTTTGTGCATAGATCTCCTGTTGAGTTATCTCAGACACTCCAGGGAATAAGCGATCAAGCTCTGAATCTGCATCAATATCATAAGAATCCTGTGAATCTGTCTGTCCACGCCTTGCAACGATCGACGCTAAGGGTGCATCGATCGATGCAGTCAAATTTTCACAGATCCACCAGAGAGATTTTCCTCAAAATCTGAAATTTCAGCCTCTTCTACCACTTCAGCTGTACTTAGCTCAAATCTTTCACCTAGTTGTGATCCATCATCAATGTACACTGACCAGGCCTTAATATGGGTGTCTACAACACTCTTTCCTTTGATGGAGCTTGAAATTTGGCTTACCTGAGTGTCCAATTGCTTCACATGAGTGTTTAGAGACTCAAACTTCCCATTGAGATCCTCATAGATAGCATCTAACTTCTTTTTGCAGTCCACAACAATCTTAGTCTGTCCTTCCAGCAGCTGCTCCATCATTGCCTCCATCTTACTCTCATGAGTACTAGCTACAGGAGGTGCTTGGTAAGAGGAAGATCCATAAGTCCTCTGATTACTTTGTTGGAAAGGTTTCTGAAATCCACTAGTCTGTCCAAATCCAGAAGAGTTTTGGTTGCTATTGAAAGCACTCTTCTGTCCTCCATTGAAGAACCTATTACCAGACTGATTTCCAAACCTGTTTCCTTGGAAACCAGATCCTCCGATGTAATTCATATCCTCTTCCTGACCATCTCCTTCATCATTGATCATCTCAACATCTTGAGCAAAGTGGACAGCTTTCTTCCCAACTAGAAGATTGCAAACGGTGTCCAACTTAGATCTAATATCAGCTATCTCAGAATTCTCCATCTTCCCACCGGACTTCTTCCTTCTCTCATCAGTAGTCTTGCAGCTATTACTGCTTACTAAATTATCTATCAACTGCCTAGCTTGAGCAGGAGTCCTAGTGTTAAAGTTGGCATTGCTAGAATTGTCCAACGCAGTCTAATATGGAAGATCAATTCCTCTAAAGAAGATGCTTAAAAGTGTTACCTCACTGAATCCATGGTGCGGGCAGTCACATTGGTACTTCTTAAATCTCATCCAGGCTGTCTTAAGACGCTCTGTAGGACCTTGGGTGAAGGTAAGAATGTCCTGTCTGGACTGATCTGAGTGAGCATCATCGTAGAAATGTCGCAGAAACTCTCTCTCTTCAGGGCTGCCCAAGTAACAAACATCCCAGATGGAAGTTGTTTTAGCCAGGCTGCAGCATCTCCAGCGAGAGAGTAGGGGAAAAGCTTGAGGAACAAATAGTCTTGGCTCACTCCATCATACTTAATTCCGGTGACTATGTCCTCAAACTCATCTATGTGGTCCATAGGCTGCTCACTTGGAGAGCCATGGAAGGCTTTCTGCCTCAAGAGAGAGTAGTAGATGGTCTTAATCTCAAAATCATTCCTCTCAAAATCAGGAGGTACAAGAGCTGACCGGTTAGCATGAAACTCATCCGGACGGTTATAGTCAGCTAAAGTCCTCTCATGGAAAACCATCTGTCTTTCTCGGCCTTGTCCTTGGCCTTGGTTCTGCTCCTGTTGCTGCGGTTGCTCTGGAGGAGCATCAGGGATGGCATTCCCTTCAGCATCAATCGGTTCTCCAGCAGCATTGTAAGGATTATTGTGTCGGTCCCTTAGGGTACCTTGAGCATCAGGCTTTATGATCACACGTTTAACAACAACCATTTTTGTTCTTCGAACTCTTCTGTTGGTCCTCTCTAGTCTAGCAAGCTCTTCAAGTTGGAGGTTTACGAGATTAGTGTTCGGATTACTTCTGGTATCACGCGTCTGCATAAACCGTCTGTAATCGCCAAGCAACGATCGATGCTAACAGTGCAACGATCGATTCAACTCCAATCGCCTAGTAACGATCGACACAGGAAGCGCAACGGTCGATGCTATGCGATTATGTAACCTGCGACAGAGAGAAAACAGAGAAAAATCAGCTTTAATTTCAAGTTCGATATGTTCACAATCTAATTAAACCAAATTCCTTTGCGAGTAATTAAATTGCTCAACCTAAATAGTTCAGATTCTAAACCACACTGTCGTATCGTATTTCGCAACCTAAGATCTAGATTCTAAGTGATCAGGTTAGAACTAGCATTAAACACAATTTAGTTTGAAGAACATTCTATTGATGTGAATCCTTAACTGAATTAATTATATCTAGCAAGTCATGAAATCCCTATGAGAAACCCTAAACCTAACTATGAAACTACTGAGACATAGAATATGAAAACATAATCAATGAATTAATAGATATCATAAAAGAGATTAGAATAATAAAGGGGTTCAGAAACTTCTCCAAAACAAAGTGTAGTACAGGATCAGATCAGTCCCAAAAGCTCTAAAAACTCTCTTCTCTAAGTTATGATAGTGTATTTAAAACTGAAGTTTAAAACCTAATTAAATAGCTAAAACACGACTTGGGGCTTCTGTGTAAATATCTGGAACTTCTGGGCATCTTTGCAATATTAGCATTCTTCATTAAACCGCCGAGAATCTGGCCCAACTCGCTGTGCATCAATCGATGTAGGTGTGCAACAATCGACACAGATCTCAAATCTGGACAGTGAACACAGCCTCTCGGGTCAAATCTCCAAAATGCTCCAAATAGCTCCAAAATCTCCACTTCTGCTCCAAACGTACGTGTACCTAATAAAACCTGCAAAAGACTCTAAAGAAACACTAAAAGACACTAAAACACACTTATATAATGGCATAAAACCGGTAAAAACCATGATATATGATCTGCAATTCTTCAAAACTTGTCTTCAACTCGGCTCATAACTTCTGTCACTGATAGGTCTAAAGTTTTACCCTATACTAACTGCAAGTGCACAATATATCAATTGTAGTACTTAGGGATCGAATCCACGAGGACTCTAGGCAACGATAGGATTAAGAACTAAAGAGATTAAAACTAGGAGAAAGAAAAAAGCAAATTGTATTGAATAACTAAAAAGCAAGCAAGAAAGTAAACAAGTAACAGGTTGTGGTTGTAGGCAATAAACTAAGGGCGCTAAGTCTAGGGCATTCTCAGGAAATCAGACAAGCAGATAAATCATTCAGTCAGGATCTTACTAAGCTCAGTTCTAGAACTCAAGCACAAACATAGAATTAACCAACTGTCGCTGCGAGAATTCTCTAAGTCTAAGTGCAGCAATCCAAATTCTTTTGCAATTACTAACAGATTAAACCAGCTTTAATTTCAAGTTCGATATGTTCACAATCTAATTAAACCAAATTCCTTTGCGAGTAATTAAATTGCTCAACCTAAATAGTTCAGATTCTAAACCACACTGTCGTGTCGTATTTAGCAATCTAAGATCTAGATTTTAATTGATCAGGTTAGAACTAGCATTAAACACAATTGAGTTTGAAGAACATTCTATTGATGTGAATCCTTAACTGAATTAATTATATCTAGCGAGTCATGAAATCCCTATGAGAAACCCTAAACCTAACTATGAAACTACTCAGACATAGAGGATGTAAACATAATCAATGAATTAATAGAAATCATAAAAGAGATTAGAATATAAAAGGGGTTCGAAAACTTCTCCAAAATAAAGTGTAGTACAGGATCAGATCAACCCCAAAAGCTATAAAAACTCTCTGCTCTAAGTTATGATAGCGTATCTAAAACTGAAGTTAAAAACCTAACTAAATAGCTAAAACACGACTTGGGGCTTCTGTGTAAATATCTGGAACTTCTGGGCATCTTTGCAATATTAACATTCTTCATTAAACCGCCGAGAGTCTGACCCAACTCGCTGTGCATCGATCGATGCAAGTGTGCAACTATCGACACAGTACTCTGTTTCGGACAGTGAACACAACCTCTCGGGTCAAATCTCCAAAATACTCCAAATAGCTCCATAATCTCCACATTTTCTCCAAAAGTGCGTGTACCTAATAAAACCTGCAAAAGACTCTAAAGAAACACTAAAAGACACTAAAACATACTTATATCATGGCATAAAACCGGTAAAAACCATGATATATCAACTCCCCCACACTTAGCCTTTGCTTACCCTCAAGCAAAACAGAGAACTAGACATGGTGAAGAGAGTTTTGAAAACTTTCAAAAACTCTTTTTGTCCTAGAAGCAACAACACTCAGATTCCCCTTAGTAAACCACTGAAAAAATCAGCCTGCAAGACATCAAGACCAACATATACTTCCCCCACACTTAGCAACTGTCCTAAGTAAACTCCACAATCACATTCACGCATTCAAATTCACCCTACTGACTTCTGCAAGTATTTAAGTGCGGTCTCACCTAAGGAGTATCGATCAAAGGGCACATAGATTCTTACCTTGCCAGCTCTAGACCAGCATACTATCTTTCTTTGGTCCCTTTCTTCTCTTTTCCCTTCCTTAGCATTCTAATTTTCTCCACTGGGTATCATTTTTTTTTTAATCAGTGCTCTTCCCGTTAAGGGGTGTACTTTGGACACATTCCATGGATGCACAGGAGGCAATAGTGTTTGCTACCACTCCCGTGACCACTTCGGAGTTACTAACTCATCCTCAGTTTATTATTTTTTTTTTTACTTTATGGAAGGGGAGAAGGGAACCAAATAGAACAGGTTTACAGGCTGTGTCAGAACTAACAAAGGAATCCGACACAAAGTATACCAAGCCCTTAGGTGAGAGAATTAAGTCAGTATTAAGGTGAAGTTAGTAAAAGGATCCTCTGATACCTGAAGTGATGTGGGTGTCCTCAGTAGGTTGATCTGTGATGGGGTTTTATAATAGTCATAGATAGATCCTGCAACTTCATCTCAATGGTTACTTAAGTTCCTGCAAGATATTGTTAACCTTCTAAAAAAATCACTGTTTCTTACTTAAACTTGTTTTGACTCAATAAAACAATTTTTTTTGAAAATTGGACTGCCTCTTAAGAAAACAGAAAGATAAAGTCAGTAGCTCCTCCCCCACACTTAAGACACACTGTCCCCAGTAGTGTCAAGCGAAGGATTGGTAAAAAGAAATAAAAATGTTATGGATGTGTTGAGTTCTGTCTGATTTTTACCTCTGTCGCACAGGCATCGATCGTTGCATAAATGCATCGACCGTTGCTAGGCAATTTTTCGTCGTGTGTCGATCGTTGCTCAGGACCGCAACGATCGCTGCAATGCGATTTCTTTCGTGTTGTGACGATCGACACAATGTGTGTCGATCGACGCACTGCGATTTTGGCCGAGAGCTGCAGACAAAAACTCACCAAAACAGAAACAAAACGTGAAATCCTACAAAAACACCAAAAATCAAAATGCAAAAACGAAACAGTGGGTTGCCTCCCACTCAGCGCTCTTTTAACGTCAATAGCTTGACGTTTCAGCTGATCTAGGCAGAGGGTGCATCATCCATAGGCAAAATCTGACCTACTGAAATCTTGGCCTTAGCCCAATAAGTTTTCACCCTCTGTCCATTCACAGTGAATTCATTACCTTCCTTACTGAATAGAACAATAGCTCCGTAAGGACGCACCTCTTTGATCTTGAAAGGACCAGACCACCTTGATTTCAGCTTACCTGGAAATAAATGCAAACTTGAGTTATACAAAAGTACATGATCGTTGGGTGCAAATTGTCTAGAGACAATCTTTTTGTCATGATAGGCCTTAGTCCTCTCTTTGTATAGCTTTGAGTTCTCATAGGCAAGATGACTATTCTCATCTAACTCATTAAGCTGCACCAATCTCCTCTCTGCAGCAGACTTAAGATCAAAGTTCATTTGTTTTACAGCCCATGCTGCTTTGTGCTCAAGCTCCACTGGCAGATGACATGCTTTTTCATATAGAAGATGGAATGGAGTAGTCCCAAGAGGTGTCTTAAATGCAGTCCGGTAAGCCCATAGTGCATCATCTAGCTTTGCTGCCCAATCCTTCCTTGTCCTCCCAACTGTCTTTTCTAAGATCTCCTTGATCTGTCTATTAGAGACCTCGACTTGTCCACTAGTCTGAGGGTGATAAGGAGTAGCAACTCGGTGATGAACTCCATGCTTTCTTAGGAGTTTCTCGAAGAACTTATTAATAAAGTGGGATCCTCCATCACTAATCACAATCCGAGGTACTCCAAATCTAGGGAATATGATGGTCTTAAACAGCTTAATGACCACCGAAGAATCATTGGTTGGACTAGCTATTGCTTCTACCCACTTAGATACATAGTCCACAACAACCAAGATAAACTTATTTCCATAGGATGAGGGAAAAGGACCCATAAAGTCTATGCCCCAGCAATCAAAGATCTCAACCTCAAGAATGAAATTCTGAGGCATCTCATGCTTCTTACTGATTTTCCCTCTCCTTTGACAGACATCACATTGAGAGACAAAAGAATGTGTGTCTTTAAACATCGTAGGCCACCAGAAACCTGCTTGCAGAACCTTAGACACAGTCTTGAAAGTAGCAAATGTCCAGCATAATCTGATCCATGACAGTGGAATAGGATGTCTGGAACCTCTGATCCAGCAACGCATCTCCTGTAAAGACCATCTGAACAGTGTTTGTAGAGATAAGGCTCATCCCAGTAGTATCATCTGAGCTCCCTGAAGAACTTCTTCTTTGTATACCCCTTTAAATAATCTAGTTCAGTCTCTGCAGCCAGGTAATTAGCTATATCCGCGTACCAGGGTCGATCAGTGGTTGCGACAGCACCTACCTCAAAGACATAGTCTCCAATTTGTATCGTGAAAGGTTTTGGTTCTGTTTTCGCATTGCAACGATCGTCGCATAAGGTTGCATCGATCGTCGCATCCTCAAAACTTGCATCGATCGTCACAGATGTGGCATCGATCGACGCAATGCGATTTACCCGACAGTTTTGCAGATTTTTGCCTAAATCCGTTTGAAACACTGTCCCGACCATATTGACGTTTTCCTCAGGAAAGTAATCATTAATGGGCACGTCTTCCTCAACCAGCATCCTTGAAAGATGATCAGCAACTCCATTCTCAACCCCCTTCTTGTCCCTCACTTCAATGTCAAACTCCTGAAGCAACATAATCCATCTCAACAATCTTGGCTTAGCATCTTTCTTCTGCATCATATACTTCAGGTTTGAATGATCAGTGTGCACAATCACCTTGGAGCCAACAAGATAGGGGCGGAATTTCTCAAATGCAAAGACAACAGCCAACAGCTCCTTCTCTGTAGTGGCATAGTTTCTCTGTGCATCATCTAGTGTCCTACTAGCATAATAGATAGCATGAAGCTTTCCATCCTTCTTATGTCCCCGAACAGCTCCTACATCATAGTCACTTGCATCACACATAACCTCAAAAGGTAGATCCCAATCTGGTGGCTGAACTATAGGAGCACTCACTAATGCCTGCTTGATTCGTTCAAATGCAGTCTGACAATCTGCATTGAACTCAAATTTGGTATCCTTACACAGCAAAGCAGTTAGTGGCCTATCAATCTTACTAAAGTCTTTGATGAACCGTCTATAGAACCCAACATGTCCAAGAAAGCTTCTTATAGACTTTACAGAATCAGGCGCCTGAAGGCTGGTCATTACCTCAATCTTAGCGCGGTCTACTTCAATCCCTGCTTCAGACACTTTATGTCCAAGTACAATGCCATCTCTGACCATGAAATGACATTTCTCCCAATTAAGAACCAAGTGCTTCTCTTCGCATCTAGTCAGTACCTTGCACATATTATCTAAGCACTCATTATAAGATGATGCATAGACTGAGAAGTCATCCATAAATACCTCCATAAAGTCCTCAATCATATCAGTGAATATGGACATCATGCATCTCTGGAAAGTAGCTGGTGCATTGCAGAGTCCAAAAGGCATCCTACGGTAAGCAAATGTGCCATATGGACAAGTGAAGGTGGTCTTAACCTGATCCTCTGGATGGATAGGAATCTGAAAGAAACCTGAATATTCATCAAGGAAGCAATAGTAAGGGTGATTTGCTAACCTCTCCAGCATCTGATCAATGAAGGGTAAAGGGAAATGATCCTTCCTTGTTGCAGCATTGAGTTTCCTGTAATCTATGCACATCCTGTGTCCATTCACAGTCCTAGTAGGGATCAGCTCATTCTTCTCATTCTTCACAACTGTAACTCCGCCTTTTTTAGGCACTACATGGACTGGACTCACCCAATCACTGTCTGAAATAGGATAGATGATCCCAGCATCTAGGAGTTTCATAATCTCCTTCTTAACCACTTCCTGTAGATTAGGATTAAGCCTTCTCTGATGCTCAACAGATGTCTTAGACTAGTCCTCAAGATGTATCCGATGCATGCACAGCTCCGTAGAGATACTTGAAATGTCATCAAGAAAATAGCCAAGAGCTTTGCGATGCTTGCGCAGCTTGCTTAGCAGTAAAGTGAGCTATGCGTTGTTCAAACTAGCATTAACTATCACTGGATAAGTCGAATTAGGTCCGAGAAATGCATACCTTAGCCCCGATGGAAGTTGTTTCAACTCAATTTTCGGAGCTTTTTCCTCTGCCCAGTCTCTGTCGACTTGCAACGATTGATGCTTAGTCTGTGTCGATCGATGCAAAGTCGCGGCAGACACTTCTAACTTCATCACTTGCTCAGCAGAATCCATCAGTCTTGCATAGCAGATTGCAGGCTCGTCTTGTAGGTGTTCCAGCTCCATCATAGAGCTCAGTAAAGCTCTTTCTAGTGGATCTTCAGCATGTGACTTGTGAAAGTACTCTGCAGCCAAATCACCCAGTGTGTCCACATAGAAGGTCTGTCCGTCGATGGTTGGTCTCTTCACCAGTTTGTCCATATCAAAACTCATCTTCAGATCGCCCACATTCAGAATTATTTTACCTCCTTGGCAGTCAATCATCGCACCAGCAGTAGCTAAGAAAGGCCTTCCCAAAATCAGTGGATCCTTCGGTTCTTCTCCATACTGCAGAACCACAAAATCAGTAGGTATCACACATTTACCAATCACTATAGGCACATCTTCTAGTACTCCTTCAGGGATCCTAATAGTTCTGTCTGCTAAGACTAGTGAGATCCTAGTTGGTAAGAAGTCAGTCATTCCAAGTCTCTTAGCAACAGAGAAGGGCATAAGATTTACACTAGAACCAAGATCACATAGGGATCTTTCAAATCTTTCCCCGTAGATAGCACAATCCAACACAAAGCTCCCTGGATCTTTCAGCTTCTCAGGAATTCTGCCCTGAACTACCGCACTACATACCTCCGTGATCATCATCACACTTGTGATACCCCGTATCAAAAATACGGTCAACGGGCAGCATAAAGTCAACCGGGGGCAAAATTGTCATTTTACCAAAGTTGGGGGTAAAATGGTAATTTTACCAAAGTTTGAGACGGAAGACGTGACCGGCCAAATGTTATCTTTTTAAAGCATAAAGAACATTTACAAGACCAGAGTTGGAAGGAAAGGAGCAGAAACGGGTTTTTCGGCTTTTCGGGAATGGAAACCGATTAAACCGAGAAAACTTCGGAAAATCATAACGGGAGCTAGGAAACTCCAATTGAGGTGATTCAAGTTGATAAATTCATATAAAATAAGGTAGAATCAGGTTATGGAATTTTGGAGATTTATGGAAATCGGTTGATATTTTCTAAAACAATTCTCGAGGAAACGAGCAAAAGTGATTAAGCAAGATAAGGAAGGGTTCTTATTGAGTTGGGCCGGTTTATATGGGCTTTTGTGGACTCAAAACACACACCAGGGACAGATTTTAACTCCCCAGGTCGCCAGCCTCACCTTCTTAGGTGTCAATACCTTATGTGAAGCATGTGTTTTTGTTGAATACACCAAAAACACCTAAACAAATTCATTTTTGGGTGTATCTCTCTCTCTCTAGCCTCATCTAAGACCACATGCTCTCCATTCTCTATAGATTCATCCAGAGAACCCAGAAATTTATCTCTTCCTCTTGAAGATTCAACAAAAAACCTTAAGAACACTATAAGTGTTCATAAGACCTTCAAACACTAAAAACACCATATCTCTCTCAATATAAACCCTAATCCACTTCTGCAAAGCCCAGTGGACTCCTCTCTCCCTCCTCTACAACCTCCATCCAGCCAGCCATGACCTCCGTTGCCGGAGCTTGCCGGAAACTGGCTGGAAAGTTGCTGCGGTTGGAGTTTTGGTGTATCTCTCTCATCCTTCACCAGATCTAAACGTTTTGAAGCCTTGGATGGATAGATCTTCTCTTTGCGGTCAGTTTGATATGTAGATCGTCACCTGAGTCACCGGAAAAGGGGTGAACCGGCCGGTCAACGCCGGACCACCGCCGGTCAACGCCGGAGAAGTCACCGGAACCGGTCACCGGAGAAGCCCAACCGCCGCCAATCTTCAGCCGGTTCTTCAAGGAGTATGATGGGATGGTTTGATTCAAGATTTGGGTTGGTTTAAGGATGGTTTAGCCTTGGTCAACGGTTAGGTCAAACCGGTCAACGTTTGACCGAAACCGGTTTAACCTAACCGGTTCTAATTAGACCGGTTCAGTTGGTTCAGATGGTTCAGTGGTTCAACCGGTTTGGTTTGGGAAGTCAACCGGTTCAAGTCAAAGTCAACGGTCAACAGTCAAAGTCAACGGTCAACCGGAGGTCAAAGTCAACACCGGTCAACGCCGTGGTCAATGCCGGTCAACGCGTTGAATCCGGCCATTGACTACTTGCGGTTCATGTCAGGGTGTTCGGGAAGCCTCGAGGTTCGATTTCGTGCGTACGGGAAGTTCGGGTTTCAGTTCGGAGGTCTCGGGATTCATACCGCGTTAGACCGTCATTCCGCGCCTATCTCACTGTGAGTCGGCTCACAGACCTATAGCACATATAGACCGAGAACCGTAAAACCTTAGATTTAGGATTACATACCCGATAATTAAAATGATTGGTTAATATTAAATAATTGGACGTTAATGATAAACCGGTTAGGATCGGATAAGCATGTTAGGGTTTAAAGAATTAAAATGTTAATCGATTGTGTGCCGCTAGGTTGTTAGTAACGTTTGGGTGATGCATTCATATAGACCGTTTGAATAGGACCGTATATGCATATATATTGTATAAGAACGATAATTAATGAATCTATATACGGGAATTAAGACGTTATTAAAATACGAGTTAAACCTAAACGAACGTATAGAATATTGTAACGGGATCGGGTTTTAGGTTTAATAGCGGGATTGGTAATGAATAAATTTAATTAATAATGAGACGTCGAGGAGTTAGTAAGTTTACTAACTCTAAACCGACAGATCGAGAAGTTAATAAAAGATACCTAGGATGGGTTAATAAGGAAGTGGTGTGTGTTGTGAGCCGTCTACGGGTTAGCAATCCGCTAACCCTAGGTAGCGGTTAAGAACGGATTAAAAGATTTAGAAACCCTATTAAGCCTGCTTGTGTTGTGATTGTGTGATTGATTGTGATTGCGTGTTTATTGTGTTGTTGCTGTGAGTTTTGTGTGCAGGCTTGTTAGACTGCTCGGTGTTGGGCCGAGCAGTTATTGTGGACGCTTACTCCGGTCACGGGACCGGGTAAGTTAGTTGGTGCTGACTAGGTGTCTAACCTAGTCAGAGCGGTGGTGTTGATAGGATAGTGGCTTGCGGAATGGTTGGGGGTTTATCATTATTATTTGTTGTTGATTGCGTGATCTGTGCTAGAGTCCCAGCGAGTCTGCGTGTTTATATTTCTGCACTAGGACTCTAGGGTGCGTTAGATTCCGCAAGCCTAGGTTTTGATTACGTTCCGGTACTTCCGACCCGATTGGATCCTCGGGTTTTTACCTAACCGGGTCATGGTGATTCCGGTTATGGTGTTAACCTATCGGGTGACGCCGGTAGGTGTGTGATTCGGAGAATACGGAGTCATGTCCTAGAGCCGAATCACATGGAAACTCTGGCTATCTAGGGGTAGTCCGAGTCACCGCGTATCGATGGACGGAGAACAGTGTCCTATTCGTGGGACCTTGTGTACACGTTTAGGAGTCGTGGGTTAGCTATCATATAGGTGACGATGTAAACCCGTGCAAGTTACCGAGTTCGTAGGGCCCAGCATTGTTTTGTTATTTTCCCTTTATTGCGCGTTAGATAGATCGAGTCCAATCGAGGACATGTGCCGCAGTGCCTTCGATTCCCTTAATTCTCTTTATCTTTGTCATTGATTGTGTGTGTGGGTTTATCACGACATGGTAGTGCGTGATCGACCATTTATTCCTGTTGATTATTATTTTGGGTTTTGGGGCGGGAATCGGTAGTTCTAGATAGACTAGAAGGCTTTAGTGGGGAGCCGATTCACTGGGTGATCTTAGATCGCTCATTAGACTCTTTTTGTGTTTTTTCAGGTTTAGCAGCGACGGACGCGGGAGGCCTCGGTGTAGTTTCGGGACGACTTGTGACGGGATTTGATTCGGGGTTTTGGATGTTTTATTTTCGGTTCAGCTTTGGCGCCAGTCTATGTGTTTGATTTACTTATGTGCTTTGAGATGGCGATTGTTTGTAAAAATTCTATTAAACGTTGTGCTGAACGTTTGATTACTCAGAAATGAAATTGTTTTCCTGATATGAGGTTTCGTCCAAACCGACACAACTCACCGAAGTGGTACAAGGTGTACAACTTATATTACGGAAGTGAGGATAGCGAGGTCAAAGATGGATTAGTGCGAGCCCTTGCCTCTAACCGATCCGTCTCTGACTTCGTCCTGTGGCGAACCATTCCCGTTCGACTAGCTCGGGTTCGATCGGCCATGTTCTTGTTTGATTGTTGACCGGTCAGCTCGGCGGTCAGCGGAGAATGGGAAAGGGGCGTTACAGACAAGGTGGTATCAGAGCATGGTTCTGCATGGGTTTCGAAACATTTCATTTTTGAGTGTTTTCCGTGTTTTATCGAGTCAAATGTGTCACACAAGCATCCATTAGGAAACCGAGCCGCGTCCATTAAACCCGGGGTTGGGATGGAAAGTAGAATTTTTGTATGATCTGTACTAATGTTTCGTGTTTTTGATTGCAGTCTTTCAGCAGTGTGTCCTGGGAGGAGTGGAGGGGTGTGTGTGTGTGCGCGGTGTAATTACAGTTGAGCGTCATGAGTTAGCAAGGATCAGTCGGTTCGTCGCAGGGTCAGTTGGATCAGTTTCAGGGATACCCAGCATCGCCAGGCCATTCACGAGGTTCTCGTACATCGGATCGTCCACCAGTTCCTTTGCGACATTTACAGGGTTCTAGAGCAGCAGCAGGTGGATGAGCAGGTAGCTATGCTTGAGGATGTTTTGGAGCAGCAGGTTGGGCCTCATCACCAGCCGAACCTACGACCTGGATTACCACGTACACCGTTCAACATGGTTATGTCACCAGCGTCTACGGAGTCTCAGTTTGAGCCAGTCTCGTCACCAGCCGAGATGATAGAGACACCGCCAGCAGTACCAGAGGGCCATGGAGCGTCGACATGCCCGATTGCCGGATCAGGACCGTGTATACCCGATGTAGAGCCGTATCGAGCACCAGTACCAGAGGATTATCGAGCTGGACCTAGTTGCAGAGATCCTGAGCCCAGTTAGCCACCAGTCATTCTGATGCCAGTCGTTCCACCACCTCGACCCGAGCCAGCGAGGACTTGCCAGTTTTGTAGAGGTGAGGTTCATCGCACACCCGATTGTTTTATGGATTCCCCGTCAGAGCCGACTTCTCCTTGTCAGTTGTGTGGTGGTTATGATCATCAGGCATCCACGTGTTACCGTGGACCACGTTCAGCGTCCACTCCAGTCTGTCAGTTATGTGGCCGCGCAGGTCACGTTGCTCATCTTTGCCCGATTGCCGAGCCACAGCATGTCGGAGCACCATCTCGATACACACACCCGCCACACCCTCCCGGCGCACCTGCCAGCGGATACTTCAGCGAGCCGTTTTGCCAGTGGTGTTGGGCATTTCGGTCTTGCTGGAGGCGTTAGGTTAGGATAGGAGTAGTTAGGCCAGGTAAGTGGGGGAACTAACTTCTTTTTGTCTTGTAGATAGATCGACGGATAGGCGACTTTGCGTGTCGTCTTTGACTTTTCTGATGTTTAGCGGCGTCGTATGGGTTTTTGGATATGATGACGGTTTTATGTAGGGACTCTGATCAGGACCATGTACTAAAACCCTTATGACGTATGATATATCGTTTTATGTATGTGGTGGATGCAGAGTGTTCATCTGATCGTTTTGAGTAGCATAGTAACTATTTGCATGATTGAGATGGTTCTGAAAGCAAATGGATTACTGTGTGAAACTAAATGATGAGCGGAACTGACGACCGTTCATCATGACCCGAACCCAGACCGACGACGCATCCGACCAATCATTAGATTACGTGACTGAGTGTATGGTAATTGCTTGTTTTCATTTCCTGCTTGTTGATTGATTGATTGATTTGTTTGTGCGGTAGATTGCGTAGTGTTAGCATGCGTGGTTTTAGTAGACTGATTGTTTTGGTGTTAGAGATCGTTAAATTGCTAGTTGTTCGAAAGTTTGATTAGTGATTGGTAGCTTTCCTCGGTTTCGTTAGAAAGGTAAAGTGTTAATTTATTCTAGTTTTATTTCAAGTTTTTGAGCTGACTTGCGAACGGTTGTGTTCAACCGTCAATTCACGAGGGAACAGACTTATAGTGTATTGTTATTTAATCACGAGTAACAATCGGGTACGTGATTAAGTAACCATATTTCTATGGGAAAGTGATATCGGGGATAGAACGGGATGAAACTAATTGTTCCAGTGAGTTGTTGATTTGAATGTAGGACGGAATGGCAATGCGATGTGAATCCGAGACCGAACCCGAACCCGAAAGCGAGATGAAGTGTCAAGACTTCGTGAGACCAGTAGATCAGACCGTGAAGCAGTGGTAAACATCGTCAGTGGAGAATGTATCGGCTTATCAAGCGACCGACAGGAAGAAGCCGAGAAGTAGGATGAGTTAGTAAAGATATTTGGGAAAGAAGAATCAGTGATGTTGTTGGAATCAGTCAGCCGGAAGCAGGTGATAAGATTTTTTAAGAGTGTCCCATAAAGGAAGGAAGAAGTTACAATCCGAAGGATGTGGAAGTCGAAGCGAAGTGGGGAAGCCGAAGTGAGAATCAGAGTAAAGAAACCGACCGGGGTTAAGTTCGAAGATCGAGATCGATGGGAACAGTTAAGGGTTGAGTGAAGAAAGGAAGACAAGACGGAGAGCCAGAGCGGAAGTTTTGTGGAGACCAGTTGGGTAACATGGAATGAGGCGGACGGATTGCAGTAATGATGGGTGTCAGCAGAATACAGCAGTGACCGAGTATAGAAGCGTCAGAGTGGAGTGATGAAGCAACTTGCAGGATTCGTAACCGATTTGAAGTATGTTAATGACGGAGAATTCGGGGACCGAATTCCCGTAAGTTGGGAAGAATGTGATACCCGTATCAAAAATACGGTCAACGGGCAGCAGAAAGTCAACCGGGGGCAAAATTGTCATTTTACCAAAGTCGGGGGTAAAATGGTAATTTTGCCAAAGTTTGAGACGGAAGACGTGACGGGCCAAATGTTATCTTTTTAAAGCATAAAGAACATTTACAAGACCAGAGTTGGAAGAAACGGAGCAGAAACGGGTTTTTCGGCTTGTCGGGAATGGAAACCGATTAAACCGAGAAAACTTCGGAAAATCATAACGGGAGCTAGGAAACTCCAATTGAGGTGATTCAAGTTGGTAAATTCATATAAAATAAGGGAGAATCAGGTTATGGAATTTTGGAGATTTATGGAAATCGGTTGGTATTTTCTAAAACAATTCTCTAGGAAACGAGCAAACCGAGCAAAAGTGATTAAGCAAGATAAGGAAGGGTTCTTATTGAGTTGGGCCGGTTTATATGGGCTTTTGTGGACTCAAAACACACACCAGGGACAGATGTTAACTCCCCAGGTCGCCAGACTCACCTCCTTAGGTGTCAATACCTTATGTGAAGCATGTGTTTTTGTTGAATACACCAAAAACACCTAAACAAATTCATTTTTGGGTGTATCTCTCTCTCTCTAGCCTCACCCACGACCACATGCTCTCCCTTATCTCTAGATTCATCCAGAGAACCCATAAATTCATCTCTTCCTCTTGAAGATTCAACAAAAACCTTAAGAATAATATAAGTGTTCATAAGACCTTCAAGTACTAAAAACACCATATCTCTCTCAATATAAACCCTAATCCACTTCTGCAAAGCCCAGTTGACTCCTCTCTCCCTCCTCTACAACCGCCATCCAGCCATCCATGACCTCCGTCGCCGGAGCTTGCTGGAAACTGGCCGGAAAGTTGCTGCGGTTGGAGTTTTGGTGTATCTCTCTCATCCTTCACCAGATCTGAACGTTTTGAAGCCTTGGATGGATAGATCTTCTCTTTGCGGTCAGTTTTATATGTAGATCGTCACCTGAGTCACCGGAAAAAGAGGTAAACTGGCCGGTCAACGCCGGACCACCGCCGGTCAACGCCGGAAAAGTCGCCGGAGCCGGTCACAGGAGAAGCCCAACCGCCGCCAATCTTCAGCCGGTTCTTCAAGGAGTATGATGGGATGGTTTGATTCAAGATTTGGGTTGGTTTAAGGCTGGTTTAGCTTGGTCAACGGTTAGGTCAAACCGGTCAACGTTTGACCGAAACCGGTTTAACCTAACCGGTTCTAATTAGACCGGTTCAGTTGGTTCGGATGGTTCAGTGGTTCAACCGGTTTGGTTTGGGAAGTCAACCGGTTCAAGTCAAAGTCAACGGTCAACAATCAAAGTCAACGGTCAACCGGAGGTCTCGGGATTCATACCGCGTCAGACAGTCATTCCGCGCCTATCTCACTGTGAGTCGGCTCACAGACCTATAGTACATATAGACCGAGAACCGTAAAACCATAGATTTAGGATTACATACCCGATAATTAAAATTATTGGTTAATATTAAATAATTGGACGTTAATGATAAACCGGTTAGGATCGGATAAGCATGTTAGGGTTTAAAGAATTAAAAGGTTAATCGATTGTGTGCCGCTAGGTTGTTAGTAACGTTTGGGTGATTCATTCGTATAGACCGTTTGAATAGGACCGTATATGCATATAAATTGTATAAGAACGATAATTAATGAATCTATGTACGGGAATTAAGACGTTATTAAAATACGAGTTAAACCCAAACGAACGTATAGAATATTGTAACGGGATCGGGTTTTAGGTTTAATAGCGGGATTGGGTAATGAATAAAGTTAATTAATAATGAGACGTCGGGGAGTTAGTAAGTTTACTAACTCTAAACCGACATATCGAGAAGTTAATAAAAGATACCTAGGATGGGTTAATAAGGAAGTGGTGTGTGTTGTGAGCCGTCTACGGGTTAGCAATCCGCTAACCCAAGGTACCGGTTAAGAACAGATTAAAAGATTTAGAAACCCTATTAAGCCTGCTTGTGTTGTGATTGTGTGATTGATTGTGATTGCGTGTTTATTGAGTTGTTGCTGTGAGTTTTGTGTGCAGGCTTGTTAGACTGCTCGGTGTTGGGCCGAGCAGTTATTGTGGACGCTTACTCCGGTCACGGGACCGGGTAAGTTAGTTGGTGCTGACTAGGTGTATAACCTAGTCAGAGCGGTGGTGTTGATAGGATAGTGGCTTGCGGAATGGTTGGGGGTTTATCATTATTATTTGTTGTTGATTGCGTGATCTGTGCTAGAGTCCCAGCGAGTCTGCGTGTTTATATTTCTGCACTAGGACTCTAGGATGCGTTAGATTCCGCAAGCCTAGGTTTTTATTACGTTCTGGTACTTCCGACCCGATTGGATCCTCGGGGTTTTACCTAACCGGGTCATGGTGATTCCGGTTATGGTGTTAACCTATCGGGTGACGCCGGTAGATGTGTGATTCGGAGAATACGGGGTCATGTCCTAGGGCCGAATCACATGGAAACTCTGGCTATCTAGGGGTAGTCCGAGTCACCGCTTATCGATGGACGGAGAACGGTGTCCTATTCGTGGGACCTTGTGTACACGTTTAGGAGTCGTGGGTTAGTTACCATATAGGTGACGATGTAAACCCGTGGAAGTTACCGAGTTCGTAGGGCCCAGCATTGTTTTGTTATTTTCCCTTTATTGCGCGTTAGATAGATCGAGTCCAATCGAGGACATGTGCCGCAGTGCCTTTGATTCCCTTAATTCTCTTTATCTTTGTCATTGATTGTGTGTGTGGGTTTATCACGACATGGTAGTGCGTGATCGACCATTTATTCCTGTTGATTGTTATTTTGGGTTTTGGGGCGGGAATCGGTATTTCTAGATAGACTAGAAGCCTTTAGTGGGGAGCCGATTCACTGGGTGATCTTAGATCGCTCATTAGACTCTTTTGTGTTTTTTCAGGTTTAGCAGCGACGGACGCGGGAGACCTCGGTGTAGTTTCGGGATGGCTTGTGACGGGATTTGATTCGGGGTTTTGGATGTTTTATTTTCGGTTCAGCTTTAGCGTCAGTCTATGTGTTTGATTTACTTATGTGCTTTGAGATGGCGATTGTTTGTAAAAATTCTATTAAACGTTGTGCTGAACGTTTGATTACTCAGAAATGAAATTGTTTCCCTGATATGAGGTTTCGTCCAAACCGACACAACTCACCGAAGTGGTACAAGGTGTACAACTTGTATTACGGAAGTGAGGATAGCGAGGTCAAAGATGGATTAGTGTGAGCCCTTGTCTCAAACCGATCCGTCTCTGACTTCGTTCTGTGGCGAACCATTCCTGTTCGAGTTGCTCGGGTTCGATCGGTCATGTTCTTGTTTGATTGTTGACCGGTCAGCTCGACGGTCAGCGGAGAATGGGAAAGGGGCGTTACAACACTCTCCTCATCAGACTACTTACCAACAAGCAAGTCCTTAAGACATCTCCTCATCACAGGAGAAGTCTCCATAGAGTCAATCAAAGGCACTTCGACTTTCACCTTTTTGATGATCTCCTTGCATTTGGTATACTGTCTATCATTCTTAGATTTCCTGGAATTTTTGGGAAAAATGTACTTTAGGTTTGTAAACCCTTTCACTCGACTGTTTCGGCTTCTCTGGTTTTGAACTCTCTGCAGTCGCCTTGCGTTGATCGTCGCTGGTGTTGTGTCGATCGTTGCTGGGCGACTTTGTTACGACAGGCTCTTTGTTTTTGCCTTGCATCGACCGTTGCTGAGTAGCGTCGATCGATGCATTGCGAATATCACGGATCCCATCTTCCAATTCTTCGATTTCCACAGGTTCTTCAACACTCAACTGCTTTTTCTGGCCAGGAGACAGCTCCTTACCACTTCTCAATGTTACCGCATTGCATTGATACTTGGGATTAGCATCAGTTCGCCCTGGGAGATATCCATATTCCCTCTTAACATGTCCAGCAGTCTGTGCAACTTAAGCATCAAGCCTTTTCACATGTGAGCTCAAGGATTCGAATTTCCCATTCAAATCTTCATACACCCAATCCAGTTTCTTGTTGACATCCACAGAAATCTTGGTTTGACCCTTTAGTAGCTGCTCCATCATTTCCTCCATTTTACTCTCATGAGTACTAGCTACAAGAGGTGCTTGGTAAGAGGAAGATCCATAAGTCCTCTGATTAGCTTGTTGGAAAGGCTTCTGAAATCCACTAGTCTGTCCAAATCCAGAAGAGTTTTGGTTGCTGTTGAAAGCACTCTTATGTCCTCCATTGAAGAACCTATTACCAGACTGATTACCAAACCTGTTTCCTTGGAAACCAGATCCTCCGATGTAATTCACATCCTCTTCCTGATCATCTCCTTCAGCATTGATCATCTCAACATCTTGAGCAAAGTGGACAGCTTTTTTCCCAGCTAGAAGATTGCAAACAGTGTCCAACTTAGATCTAATATCAGCTATCTCAGAATTCTCCATCTTTCCACCAGACTTCCGCCTCCTCTCATCAGTAGTCTTGCAGCTATTACTGCTTACTAAATTATCTATCAACTGCTTAGCTTGAGCAGGAGTCCTAGTGTTAAAGTTGGCATTGCTAGAATTGTCCAACGCAGTCTAATATGGAAGATCTATTCCTCTAAAGAAGATGCTTAAAAGAGTTACCTCACTGAATCCATGGTGCGGGCAGTCACGTTGGTACTTCTTAAATCTCATCCAGGCTGTCTTAAGACGCTCTGTAGGACCTTGGGTGAAGGTAAGAATGTCCTGTCTGGACTGATCTGAGTGAGCATCATCGTAGAAATGTCGCAGAAACTCTCTCTTCAGGGCTGCCCAAGTAACAAACATCCCAGATGGAAGTTGTTTCAGCCAGGCTGCAGCATCTCCAGCGAGAGAGTAGGGGAAAAGCTTGAGGAACAAATAGTCTTGGCTCACTCCATCATACTTAATTCCGGTGACTATGTCCTCAAACTCATCTATGTGGTCCATAGGCTGCTCACTTGGAGAGCCATGGAAGGCTTTCTGCCTCAAGAGAGAGTAGTAGATGGTCTTAATCTCAAAATCATTCCTCTCAAAATCAGGAGGTACAAGAGCTGACCGGTTAGCATGAAACTCATCCGGACGGTTATAGTCAGCTAAAGTCCTCTCATGGACAACCATCTGTCTTTCTCGGCCTTGTCCTTGGCCTTGGTTCTGCTCCTGTTGCTGCGGTTGCTCTGGAGGAGCATCAGGGATGGCATTCCATTTAGCATCAATCGGTTCTCCAGCAGCATTGTAAGGATTATTGTGTCGGTCCCTCAGGGTACCTTGAGCATCAGGCTTTATGATCACACGTTTAACAACAACCATCCTTGTTCTTCTAACTCTTCTATTGGTCCTCTCTAGTCTAGCAAGCTCTTCAAGTTGGAGGTTTACAAGATTAGTGTTCGGATTACTTCTGGTATCACACGTCTGCATAAACCGTCTGTAATCGCCAAGCAACGATCGATGCTAACAGTGCAACGATCGATTCAAATCCAATCGCCTAGTGTCGATCGACACAAGAAGTGCAACGGTCGATGCTATGCGATTTCGAAACCTGCGACAGAGAGAAAACCTTAACTGAATTAATTATATCTAGCAAGTCATGAAATCCCTATGAGAAACCCTAAACCTAACTATGAAACTACTCAGACATAGATGATGTAAACATAATCAATGAATTAATAGAAATCATAAAAGAGATTAGAATATAAAAGGGGTTTGAAAACTTCTCCAAAATAAAGTGTAGTATAGGATCAGATCAACCCCAAAAGCTCTAAAAACTCTCTGCTCTAAGTTATGATAGTGTATCTAAAACTGAAGTTAAAAACCTAATTAAATAGCTAAAACACGACTTAGGGCTTCTGTGTAAATATCTGGAACTTCTGGGCATCTTTGCAATATTAGCATTCTTCATTAAACCGCCGAGAGTCTGGCCCAACTCGCTGTGCATCGATCGATGCAGGTGTGCGACGATCGACACAGTACTCTGTTTTGGACAGTGAACACAACCTCTCGGGTCAAATCTCCAAAATACTCCGAATAGCTCCATAATCTCCACATTTGCTCCAAAAGTGCGTGTACCTAAAAAAACCTGCAAAAGACGCTAAAGAAACACTAAAAGACACTAAAACATACTTATATCATGGCATAAAACCGGTAAAAACCATGATATATCAGTCACCCTCAATGTCGACCGATACCAAGGTGATGTCGGTCGACATCCAGTCGTGGTCGAGACACTAACTTCAGCTCGTTGCACAAATCACCAGAAACGTCCTATAATCCCACTCTTTGCTCCAAACGCAAGCCTACCTGTAAAAGACTCAATAGACTCGAAAAACCAGGTTAAAGACTCAATATGTACAACTATATCATGGTTGAAAACCTCGAAAAACCGTGATCTATCAACTCCCCCACACTTAGCTCTTGATTGCCCTCAAGCAAGTAAAGAACCAAAGCATAAGAAAGAGGTTTGAAAACTCAAAAACTCATTTCGTCCTAGGAACTTTCGCATTCACATTCACTTAGTAAACCACTGAAAACTTTCCTGCAGAGATCAAGACCACAATATACTTCCCCCACACTTAACAACTGTCCCAAGTAAACTCCACAATCAGATTAGGATATCCAAGTTCACCACAGTAACATCTGTATACAATTAGGTGCGGTCTCACAGAAGGAGTATCGATCAGAGGACACATGGACTCAACCCATTCAGTGTCTGACCACCAAACTGTCGGTTTCTGGTTCCTTTCTTTTCCCTTTCTCCCTTAGCACTGATTTTTCCCCACTGGGTATCATTTTATTTTTTCTATCAGTGCTCTTCCCTTATCACTTGGAGTTTAACTTTGGATCTTTCCATGGATGCACATGAGGTAATATCGGTCTCTACCACTCATGTGACCACTTCGAAGCTACTAGCTTATCCTTAGTTTTAATCTCTTTTTTTTTACTTTCAAAGGAGGGGAAAATCAGGAACCATACTTAGACAGGATCATAGGCTGTGTCAACACATCAGAGGAATCCGATCCAGAGATACCAAGCTCCTAAGTGAGAAAATAAAGTCAGGATTAGAGGTGAAGTTAGTGATGGATCCTCTGGATACCTGGTTAGATATGGGTGTCCTTGGTAAGTTGATCTGTGTGGGGTTTTCTAATAGTCATAGAGCTCCTGCAAGTCTGTCCAATGGTCACTTAGTTCCTGTTCCAGCGAAACATTTCCTCGAAAAATCATAGTTTCATACACATTTTCACTCAATAAAACCATTTTGAAAACAAGTGAAAACAAGGGACTGACTCTAAGAAAACAATACACAATGTTAGTAACCACCTCCCCCACACTTAGTCTGCACTGTCCCCAGTGCAATCGTATCATGGGTTTGGGAGAAATCAAACTGGAACCATAGAGTTTTTAAGTTAAAAATCCGAACTTCATCATGACCAGTGTCGCCCGACACTAAGAACAGTGTCGCCCGACACTGGGGTCGTGGTACCATACGCAGGATGTTAAAAGCGTCCGTGGTTAAGTTCATGAGTTAGCACTCAATTACTCACCTATTAGCTGCGTTAGATCACTTAAAATCATATTAGAAACAACAAGGATGATGCGTAAACTCAAATAGTCAAGGTTCCAAGCAGACCGGACTGGCAGACTGACTCAAAAGAAACATCAAAATGACTCAAAAGAGAAATAAAAAAAAACAAACGCAGAATCGGTAGCAGCAAGAGTCTAGAAGACTGGAGAGTCCTCATCATCCATCTCCTCGGAGTCAGCATCCTCCTCTATCTCCTCATTCTCTGAGCTCACATGGACAGGTTCTTGCGCTGGTGCGCGACGTCATGGCTGCGGGTGGTGAACGTGCTGAGATCGCTGGCAAGACAAGCGGTGAACCGTCTTCCAGATTACCTTGAGCACACCTGCTGCCCACTTCTGAAACTACGGTAGTTGCATGTCTTCTGCTGGTCCGGGAAGCTCAGGAAACCCCTAGGTCTCATCTGGATCATCAGCTGGGACAGCCTCATGCTCAGCAGCAGAGGCAGCAGCTCCAAATGATGCACCTCTAGTACGGTAGAGCGACGCGGAATAGCCCGACAAAGCTCTACGTTGGGCTGAAAGGAGAGTGAAAGAGGCTCACGTGTGATGCCTGTAAGCTTGGTCTCTGAAAAGGGAAAAAGGCGCTCAACGCCAGATATGTCATGGAAACGCCACAAGAACTGCCTGCCATTGACGTCTCGCTTGATCCATTGCATGCTCTTCAGATGTGTGAAGTCCATGGTGGGCCTCTTAGTGCAAATGGTCATCTGACTCCTGTCGAGCCCAAAGTGATCAAAGATGGAAGTTAAGAGACTCCCGATCGTCTCTGTCTTCGTCGCCTCCTCAGTGAATGCCTTCGTCGCTTCAAGGTCTCCAAATGGTGAGCAAAGAGAGCTCCCATGTTTACGTCTAACTCCAAATGAGAGTCCTCAAACACACTGACATCAACACTGTTGCCAATCCCAATATAGAGCAACAAAAGCTCAGAAATCCTTATCATCCCAAGCTCCATCTTACACAAGATAGTGTTGGCGAATATGCGGACAAGATACCGCAAAACTGGATGTCGCACAACGCTCTGTCTGGTGGTCTGAGAATCATACACTCCGGTGCCAAAGTGCTTCCAGAAAAGCTGCACATCCGGTCAGTGCTCAGGCAAGCTGACTCGCTCCCTCGTCCTGTCAAACTCGTATATGTCACATAGCTCATGGAGGCTGAGCTTGTACCTTCTGCCCTTGGCCATGAAGGTCAATGTACCTTCGGAAGCCTTCCTCACCACATCATTGGTGTTGTAAACACGGACTGTGGCCATGAACTGTCTGACCAGCTCCTCGTGCAAATCATAGTACTTGGTACAGATCGTACCCAAGCCTATCGTCCGTATAACCCGCAAGACATCTGATCGTATCTTCAGCTTGTTCATAGTCGTGATGTAAGGAAGCCGTGTGGGCTCAATCTTAGTGTGATATACCATGGATTTTAGGGCTTTTAACCATGGTATATGTCTTCTTATCGAGTCTTTTAGAGTCCTTCGTAGTCCTTTTATGTATGTTTTTAGGTCTAGACACGTTTGGAGCGGATTTGGAGATTATGGCGCATTCTGGAGCATTTTGGAGATTTAACCCGAGAGATAGAGTTCACTGTCGATATTTGAGAGTTGTGTCGATCGACACACCTTTGGTGTCGATCGATGCACATGCGTGATGGACTTTTCTCGCGAGAGTTAATGAAGATTATGAAAATTGCACTTTGGCCCAGAAATTTCTCATAATTACAAAAAGCCCCAGCCGTGATTAAATCATTATATTAGGGTTTTTAAGCCATTGTTTAGGCTACACTTTATTTTAAATAGAGAGAGTTAGGGGCTGATCTTGTACTCGAGAGAGAAGAGATTTTGAACCCCAGTTCTTTATTCTATTATATGCTATTTGGTTTTCTATTCATGATGTCTTCTGTTTCGATGATCATGTCTGAGTAGTTTACCTGTTAGGTTTAGGGATTCTCATTAGGGATTTCATGGAATTATAAGTTGATCAATCTGTAGGGATTCATATATGTTAGTTCTTTGTCTAGGGTTGTTTTTAATGCTTGATCTGAATTAGCTACCCAGATTTATGAAGTTAGGTTAACGACAGTTGGTTAATTAACTAGAAAGAACCTAGATGAGCAATTTGACTATTCACAAAGAAATTTGGCTTAGGAGAATTGTGAACGAAAGAACTTGAGATTAATGCATGTTTAGGATCTCTAGAACTCGCAACGAAAGTTGGTTTGCTAGGATTGTTAGACGTAGATAATATCTGCAAGGAAAGTTGGTTTCTTATGCTTCTGTGATTCTAGTTCTAGAACAGTTCTTAATTAGATCCCGATTGATTGATTAGCCTATGTTCCTGATTTCCTGAGAACTCCCTTGACCTGACGCCTTCCCTTCTTGCTTACAAACCACTCCTGCTACTGATTTAATTTCCTGCTTGCTCTTTAGTTTTTAATTAATTTCACCTAGCTTAACTTGACGTTCTATAATCTATCGTAAGGTCTAGAGTCCCTGTGGATTTCGATACCCTATATACTACTGTCACGTCTGTGCACTTGCAGTGTAGATATAGGGATTAAAACCTGATCATATGAAGTTTTTGGCGCCGTTGCCGGGGACTCTTTTGAGTCTTCGATAGATTTAAACTTAGGGATTAGACTAGGTTTTTCTTTTTTGTTTTTGGTTACTGATTTTTCTGTTTCTTGCGTTTCAGGTACGCCTAGATTCGCCTTTCATAGATCGGCACGGTCCTGTGTGTCGATCGACATTGTTTTCGCATTGCATCGATCGACGCTCTTCCTACATCGATCGACACATTTCGCGGAAGCACTAAAAAGACTAAGAGATCCGTAAGGATGATGTGTCAGAATTGTTTTTTCAGCTCAGGGATCGACAACTCGCAGATAGCTGGGCTGAAGAACAAAGTTGACTCTTTGCATAGTCTTCTACTTGGAAAGTATGCGCAAGAAGCTATCAACTACGTTGGAGGGAATGGATTCTACAATCATGAATCTGCTTTTCAGAAACCTTTCCAGCAACAGAGTAACTCCTTCTCTAGGAACTATGGTGTTTCTTCTTAGCAAGCACCGCCTGCACCTACACATAAGAGCATATTGGAAGCCATGATGGAGCAGTTTCTTGAGGGACAACAACAGATCACTGTGTCCTTCAACTCAAAGATAGATGCATTTTATGAAGATCTAAACGGGAAGTTCGAATCTTTGAGCACACATGTGAAGAAGCTAGATGTCCAAGTTAAACAGACTGCTGGAGCTGTGCAAAGGCAAAATGGAGCTGGGACAGCTGAACAGAAGCAATACGTTAATGCAGTGACCATAAGAGATGGGATTGACTTGCTGGAAGAAGAAGAGAGCATAATCTCGGATTTTCTGGGTGAATTCTGTCTGTCTGAGACAAGTATCGATCGACATGACTCGTGCATCGATCGACATAGTCCCGATACGTCTGATGAAATTGCTCGAAAACGCCTTATGTCGATCGACACACATCGTGCATCGGTCGACACAGATTCCAGATGGGACCAAAAACCTGCAACTTTCCTAGAGCGAGTCTATAAGCCCTCTGTGCCGTATCCTAAGGTTCCTAAACTGTCTAAACATGAGCTAGAAGTGGCTAACTGCATGAAAATGATGGAAAAGAAGCCGATTCAGATTTCAGAGAAGCTTCCAGACCCAGGAGCCTTTGTGCTAGACTGTTCCATCTCTAAGGACAAATATAAGCGTTCCCTGTGTGATTTAGGATCTTGTGTGAATCTCATGCCATCCTCTGTGGCTGTGAGATTAGGACTGATGGATTTCCAGCCTACTAGGATCTCTCTTATCCTAGCTGATCGTTCAAAGCGATATCCGGAAGGAGTTCTTGAGGATATTACTGTCAGAGTTGGAAACTACTTGATTCCAACAGACTTTGTAGTGCTGAAGTATGCGATTGAACCTGATGATCCTCTACTACTTGGTAGATCTTTCGTAGCTACTGCTGGAGCTGTGATAATGTGCGACATGGACTGATTGATCTCAACCTGGGAGATGAGCCATTGAGGTTCAAGATGGATAAGCTGCAGAAATCTACCATTGATGGACAAAGCTTCAGTGTTGAGGTAGAACCAGAGATTCCTATTGGAGAAGAGAAGATGGCAGTTCACACTGAACTTGCTTTAACATCTTCAAAGGATGTACATGCTCTTAAGCAGAAAGCTCCGAACATCACACCTAATCCGTAGTTCACCAAGCTAAGGTATGAGCTCTCTGACCTTAAGCATGCTAACTCTGATACTGATTTTGCAGGGAATAGAGTCAAGAAACGTAATGTTCCACCTGATCTTGCTGTTGTTCCCAAGTTTCTCGGCCAGTCTCATGCAAGATATACATATACGCCACCATAGATGAGGAGAATTTCGGAAAGGCATGCTCTACCTTTGGCGAAACCACCTGACATCTGACCATGTGCCTGATAGGTCAAGAATTATCCATATTCTAACTGCAAGTGCACAGTGATGCAGATGTAGTACTTAGGGTATCGAATCCACAAGGACTCCGGTCACACGATATATTATAAGTAATTTGAATTAAACTAAGCAAAGCAAATTTGTAAAGCAGTAAACGAAATAGCCAATAAACAAATTAAGCGAGGTGGATGTAAGCAATCAAACGAAGGTGTCAGGTTTCAGGAGTTCTCATGATATCAGGAAATCAGATAACAAAGAATCAGATTCAATCTATAACGTTCTTGAACTAGAATCACGAAGGTAAAACTAACCAGCTGTCGCTGCGATAATTATCTATGTCTAACAACCTAGCAGACCAACTTTCGTTGCGAATCCTAGAGCTCTAAACATGCATTAATTCCAAGTTCAATCGTTCACAATTTCTCTAAACCAAATTCCTTTGCGAATGGACAAATTGCTCACCTAAATCAGATCTAGTTAAATAAACCAAATGTCGTTGTGTAAATCAACCTAAAACCAATAATCTAATGGCCAGTTTAGATTAAGCATTAAGAACAGATTAGATGAAGAACTAGATGATGAATCTAAATAAATTAGTTATTCTAACATTCCTTCAAATCCCTAGTGAGAATCCCTAACCTAACAAGAGATCTACTCAGACATAGAAATCATAACAGAAAACATAGTCAAAATAGATATCATAAAATAATCAAAGAATAAGAACAGGGGTTCGAAATCAAGTCTCTTTCGAGAACAAAACCAGCCCCTAAAACTCTCTCTGAAAATAAAACTTAGTTATGAAAACGTAGCCTAAACAGGTTGCTGTAAAACCTAATTATAATGCTAATCACGTTTTGGGGCTTCTTTGTAAATATCAAGAACTTCTGGGCACAACTGCAATTTCCAAATCTTCATTAAAACTCGCCGAGATTGTCTGGTCACGAGTTGCATCGATCGATGCCAATGTGTGTCGATCGACACAACTGTCAAATATGGGCAGTGAACTCTATCTCTCGGATCATATCACCAAAATGCTCCAAAAAGCTCCATAATCTCCAATTCCGCTTCAAACGTGCATGTACCTAATAAACACTTGAAAAGACTCTAAAACATAGTAAAGGACTCGATAAATAGGACATATACCATGGTTAAAAGCCCTAAAATCCATGGTATATCAACTCCCCCACACTTAGCTTTTGCTTGCCCTCAAGCAAAACAGAGAACTAAAACATGGTGAAGAGGTTTGAAAACTTTCAGAAACTCTTTTCATCTTCGAAGCAACAACACTCAGATTCCCCTTAGTAAACCACTGAAAGAATCACCTGCAAGACTTCAAGACCAACATATACTTCCCCCACACTTAGCAATTGTCCTAAGTAAACTCCACAATCAATCTAAGCCATTCAAATTCACCCTACTGACTTCTTTACAATATTAACTGCGGTCTCACCTAAGGATTATCGATCAAAGGGCACATGGATTCTTACCCTGTCAGCTATAGACCACCATACTATCTGTTTCTTGTTCCTTTCTTCTCTTTTCCCTTCCTTAGTATTCTGATTTTTCCCCATTGGGTATAATTTTTTTTTTATCAGTGCTCTTCCCGTTAAGGGGTGTACTTTGGACACATTCCATGGATGCACAGGAGATGATAGTTGTAGCTACCACTCCCAGAGACCACTTCGGAGTTACTAACTCATCCTCAGTTTATTACTTTTTTCTTTTTTTTCTTTTTTCTTTATGGAAGGGGAGAAGGGAACCATACTCGGACAGATTTACAAGCTGTATCAGAACTAACAAAGGAATCCGACTCAAGGTATACCAAACCCTTAGGTGAGAAAATTAAAGTCAGGATTAAGGGTGAAGCCAGTAAAAGGATCCTCTGAATACCTGAATTGATATAGGTGTCCTCAGTAGGTTGATCCGTGTTGGGTTTTCTAATAGTCATAGATTGATCTTTCAGCTTCATCCCAATGGTTACTTAAGTTCCTGCAAGATATTGTTAACTCCTCAAAAATTCACTGTTTCTTACTTAAACTTGTTTTGACTCAATAAAACAATTTTTTTTTTTTTGGTTTTCTAACCGTTGCTAGGCAATTTTTCGTCGTGTGGCGATCGTTGCTCAGGACCGCAACGATCGCTGCAGTGCGATTACTCGTGTTGTGACGATCGACACAATTTTGTGTCGATCGACGCACTGCGATTTCTCGGATCAGTCAGCCGTTAACAAGTTAGTCCGTGAGAAATTCTCAAATTTCGAACCTGAAAGTTGTGTCCGTCGGACATGAACGTGAAGGTGCCCTCTCGAGCTTTCCTGAGAACAGGATCCGTGTAATAGACGCTACAAGTGGAAAACAGCTGTCGCACCAAGTCAGGATAGAGATCATAACTCCTCATCGGCATCGTCCCTTGCCCTGTCTGTCGCATAACCTCTAGAACCTGACTGTCAATCCCAAGCATCCGATAGGTCTGGTAGTCTGCAAAACGCGCAGGCTTGAGAGTCATGTCATGCCACACGTTGTAGAACAGCGTGTCATAATCATCCCAAGTATCAGAAACTGGCCTCTCCAAACACGCATCACTCTCAGTCTCTGTCTTAGCATCATGAGCCCATACTCTAGTCACAGGAATCTTGTCATGTTCTGCTTTCGGCCAAGGAAAACGCACCCTACCAATCTCGCCAGTGTAAGGAGCAGGCATAGATGATGTGCGCACGAACCAGTCGGCAGTTGGTTCATCCTCAGCAGGCACATTCCGTCTCTTCCTCGGTGCAATTTTAACCAATTGCAACAACCGTTGCACAGGACCGCAACGATCGTCACAAGGCGATCCCATCTCTTCGTCATTTTCTCCCTGCAACAACCGTTGCACATATAGGCAACGATCGTCACACATCTCCAGTCAAGTTATGTATAAAAACTTAGCAAAAATATAATGAAAACGCAAAATCCTAAGAAAAACACCAAAAATTAATAAGAAAGACACTAAAACCTAACAGTGGGTTGCCTCTCACTCAGCGCTTGTTTTAAGTTATTAGCTTGACTTTTTGGAAGAGGTCAGACTCATGGGGGTTTCAACAGAGACTTAGAATGTCTCTGTGAATGCCTCTTCATCCATGGCGGTGTGTAAGCAGTATCAGCGTGAGATCGTCAAAGGAACGTAGGAAGGAATACAGGGCGGGATTGACACTTGGGTGGTGTAGAGCGTTTTCCTGTATTCACAGCAAGGGAGTCAGGAGGTTTAAGTTTAGAAGGTGCATACCTTTGCTTTGGTGGAGATCTGATGTTCGGAGCTTTCCGCTTATGAGCAGTTTTAGGTCCTGAAGGTGTTAGAGTAGATTCCTAAGGAGCCACTACCTTCTTTTCTCCACTATCAGATGCTATATTTCCACCAATTTGAACTTTATCTTTCAAATGACCATCAGTGGAGACCATCTTCCTCGCATGTTTCAACACACAAGGATGGACTCTCGAAGCGTTAGCTGGTGAGGCTTCAATCATCTCCTTATCTATCACTACCATGCACTTATCTACATCTCGCCCATGTTCAGACTTTATAGGAACTTTTGGGAATGGTATTGGAGGTTTGTAGATCCTTTCCTTAATAATTCCACGAGAAACAAGTGAGGCTGATTTTTCACGGTATGCAACGGTCGATGCACTTGGTGCAACGATCGACGCAGATAGTTCATCTCAGGTTCCAGCTTCAGTCTCGGGTTTTTCAGCTTCTTCCACAAGTTCAGCAACCTTAAACTCAAATTTGTCTCCTTGGCTCTGTCCATTATCAATCTGAACTTTCCAAGCTCTGATGTGGGTGTCCATGACACTGAAAGTGGGTTGATTGGCACTGGTGGATTTTACCAAAAGATCAATGTCAATCTCGGTTGAGTCTGGTCCGTCGAAGCTCTCAAACTCATGGATTTCAGTTTCAAATTCCTCTCTGTTTTCCACAATTTCGCCTTAACTTCAAGATATGATCCCTGATTCAGCCTATGGTCAACCTGAACTGAGGTGGCGTTGACATGAGCTTTCTGAGCATTCTTTCCTTTGGCAATATTTGAAATTTGATCCACATGTGTGTCCAGCAGCCTCATATGAGTGTTCAAGGACTCAAACTTACCATTCAAATCATTGTACAAGGTCTCAAGCTTCGAGTTGAAAGACACAATGGTCTGTTGTTGTCCCTCAAGACACTGCTCCATCATGACTTCCAATCTGCTCTTATGTGTAGGTGCAGGAGATGTTTGGTGAGATGAATAATCATAATCTCTCGATCTCGGAGCATGACTAGAACATTGCCTCTGCTGATTTCCATACATCTGTCCATAATAACCAGCTCCAGCTATATAATTCACCTCTGCAAACTCTTCAGTTATTGCATCAGCTCGGATTCGTCTCTTCCCTAGTAGGATGCTGTGAATAGAGTCAACCTTGTCTCTCATCTCAGCTATCTGCCCAACCAATGTGTGATACTCTGGTAGGATGGGGTTTCCTTCCCCATCTAGTTTCTGACCCTTTGCGTTGGATATATGACCCTTTTGGTCTCGTAAAACGCCGTCTTCACCGCGAATCAGAATCACAGGCTCCATAGAGACAGACCTGCTAAGTGCTCAAGTGTTCGGTATCATGGGTTTCGCCTTGTGTCGATCGATGCAAGGTATGCGTCGATCGATGCATCCTGCAACACCAAAGAAACAAAAGCGTAAGTAAACTAGAAAAATAAGAAAAATGCTTAGTCTAAATCCTAATACTGAATCTATCGGCGAACTCAAAGAGTCCCCGGCAACGGCGCCAAAAACTTGATAGGTCAAGAATTATCCCTATTCTAACTGCAAGTGCACAGTGATGCAGATGTAGTACTTAGGGTATCGAATCCACAAGGACTCCGGTCACACGATAGATTATAAGTAATTCGGATTAAACTAAGCGAAGCAAATTTGTAAAGCAGTAAACGAAATAGCCAGTAAACAAATTAAGCGAGGTGGATGTAAGCAATCAAACGAAGGCGTCAGGTTTCAGGAGTTCTCAGGATATCATGAAATCAGATAACAAAGAATCAAATTCAATCTATAACGTTCTTGAACTAGAATCACGAAGGTAAAACTAACCAGCTGTCGCTGCGATAATTATCTATGTCTAACAACCTAGCAGACCAACTTTCGTTGCGAGCTCTAAACATGCATTAATTCCAAGTTCATTCGTTCACAATTTCTCTAAACCAAATTCCTTTGCGAATGGACAAATTGCTCACTTAAATCAGATCTAGTTAAATAAACCAAATGTCGTTGTGTAAATCAACCTAAAACCAATAATCTAATGGCCAGTTTAGATTAAGCATTAAGAACAGATTAGATGAAAAACTAGATGATGAATCTAATTAAATTAGTTATTCTAACATTCCTTCAAATCCCTAGTGAGAATCCCTAACCTAACAAGAGATCTACTCAGACATAGCAATCATAACAGAAAACATAGTCAAAATAGATATCATAAAATAATCAAAGAATAAGAACAAGGGTTCGAAAATAAAACTTAGTTATGAAAGCGTAGCCTAAACAGGTGGCTGTAAAACCTAATTATAATGCTAATCACGTTTTGGGGCTTCTTTGTAAATATCAAGAACTTCTGGGCACAACTGCAATTTCCAAATCTTCATTAAAACTCGCCGAGATTGTCTGGTCACGAGTTGCATCGATCGATGCCAATGTGTGTCGATCGACACAACTGTCAAATATGGGCAGTGAACTCTATCTCTCGGATCAAATCACCAAAATGCTCCAAAAAGCTCCATAATCTCCAATTCCGCTCCAAACGTGCATGTACCTAATAAACACCTGAAAAGACTCTAAAACATAGTAAAGGACTCGATAAATAGGACATATACCATGGTTAAAATCCCTAAAATCCATGGTATATCAGTGCCACAGTCAAGTAACGACTTAAAACAAGCGCTGAGTGGGAGGCAACCCACTGTTTGGTTTGTACATGTTCTTTTTGGTGTTTTTCCTAGGATTTTACTTTTTGTTTTTGCTTTTGGTGTGTTTTTTATGCAGAATTCGAGTCTGAAGATCTGCGTCGATCGTTGCACCTGTTGCGTCGATCGATGCAGGGAGATTTGACGAAGAGATAAATCGCTGTGTCTCGATCGTTGCGGTCCTGTGCAGCGATCGTCACACCTGGTTAAAATCGAAATCAAAGGTACGTGAGCTAAACCGAAAATCAGACTGGTATGACCAATCTCGATTTGCATCGATCGTCACATTATATGAAACGATCATTGCACGCACGCGTGAGGTAAGTACCCGAGAACCTTTCTCTTTCTCTTCTTCCCCATTTGCGATTTCTCCCTTAGAACCCTAAATCACCTCTTGCTCGATCTCCCTCATTTCTCACTCGTTTTTAACGATTCAAGTTCCTAATCCACTCGATTTTCTCCCCTCTATCCATTTCTATCATCCATTTCAACCGGTTTTGAGGTATGTGTCTCGATTCTCTCCATTTTCATTTCGGCCAAAGGTAGAAAAAATCCAAACTTTATCATGATTTGTTGCTCTTAGGATGAAATTGATGCTTGATTAGGCTTGTTAGTGACGATTTGGTACTACCTTAGTGCATACATTGATAGATTTAGCAAAGTTTTGGAAAATATTTCGATTCAATGGCAAGCTTTTCGGATATCTGATTTAGGACAGATTGTATGACGAATTTGGGTACACTAGATGTTTGTTTGACTGCTACTGATGGTTGATTGAGATGATATGCGCTTATGTGTTTGAGTTTGATGATCTTAGAGCTTTGGCTTAAATGCAAGATTGTTTCTTGTGTCTTTGATTTCAGGTGGCACCGAGGAAGAGACGGAATGTGCCTGCTGATACTGAACCACCTGCTGACTGGTTTGTACACACATCACCTATGCCTACCCCCTTACACTGGCGAGATTGGCACAGTGCGTTTCCCTTGGCCTAAGGCAGAGCAGGACAAGATTCCTGTGACTAGAGTATGGACGGAGGATGCTCAGACAGTGACTGAGAGTGCTGCATGTTTAGAGATGTCTGTTTCTGAGACTTGGGACGGTTATGACACGCTGTTCTAGAACGCGTGGCATGACATGACTCTCAATCCTACGCGATTTGCAGACTACCAGACCTGTCGGATGCTTGGGATTGATAATGAGGTGCTAGAGGTTACGAGACAAATAGGGCCAGGGACTATGCCGATGAGGAGTTATGATCTCTATCCTAACTTGGTGCGACAGCTGTTGTCCACTTGTAGAGTCTACTACACGGATCCTGTTCTCTGGAAAGCTCGAGAAGGTACATTCACATTTATGTGCGACGGATCCAGGTATCGGATTAGCATTCGTGATCTCTGCAGAATCTACGGCTTTGATGATCAAGCCACTCATTGCTCTCTGATTAGAGAGTGGGACACTGAGAGTTGTCAGTTTTTCTGGGACCACATTGGCTGTGAGGTGTATAACTCACGTACTACGAAGCAGATACAGTTGCGCCAGCCAGTCCTGCGATATGTTGGGCGCATTTTGGGTTATACTCTCCTCTGCAAGGCTGAGGTGAACAAGCAAAGGAAGCTGGAGTTGCAATTGCTATACACTGGAGTTAGTCACTTGTTCGAGGAGACACCATTGCAAGACCCAGCTCCTCAGCGGAACTTGGGAGCAGTTTTTGCAGACCATTTGTGCGAGCTGAATACTAAGCCATTTTCTGGGAAGAAGAGTGAGTCCGTAGGGAGTTTACTTACTCCCATTTTTCCAGCATTTTAGGATCCCTACTGCAGGGAGAGAGTGCAACACCAAGAGGTTATGGATGGATTATGGTCATTTGAAGAACACTACTTGGATGATGGAAGAGAAGCTTTGGGTTTATCATGACGCATATGCAGATGAGTGGTGTGTAAAGCTACCTGCTGCTGAGCTTACTAGAGTTGATTCCTTGGAGGCCTTGCGCTTTGAGCCTCCTAGGAACTTGAGACGCGGCGTTCCCTTGATGGTTAACCCTCTGGGTACTTCTTCTTCTTCTGCACCGGGACCATCTGCTCAGAGTTTTGCTTCTACTTCTGCACCTGAGGTTGCTGCTGCTGCTACACATGACATTGGTCCTTATCCAGCTCCTTCGGTACCAGTGAATGAGATGACTGAGGGCGAGTGGCGAGAGCGCCAGGATGGTATACTACGGAGCATTTGGGATTTCATGTGTGGTTGCACTTGCAGGAGACAGCCACAGGTTCATCAGCCCGTTCCTGTTTGTCGTCGTCGACAGCGTTCTCCGACTCCCATTACTTCGGGCAGTATTGACCCCTTGGATGGGAATGATGATGAGAGCGAGTGAGATCAGAGTCTCATTTTAAGACTATCGGTTCTGTTTTTCTTTTTTTCACTTTTCTTTTGATTTTTCTTGTTGGTACTTATGTTTGGGATGCTATACATAATTCTAGACTATCTGTTGCTTTTATTTTGCTTGTTTGCGATGTTTTCCAGCTTCCAGGTTTGAGTTTTGAGATTTTCTCACGGACTAACTTGCTGACTGCTGACTGAACTGACGAAATCGCAATGCAACGATCGACACGGTCCTGTGTGTCGATCGTCACAACACGAAAATCGCATTGCAGCGATCGTTGCGGACCTGAGCAACGATCGACACAAAATCGCAATCGCCTTGTAATGATCGTCACATTTATGTGTATCGATAGATGCATGTGCGAAAGAGGTAAAAATCTGACAGAACCTAACACATCCCTTAAACATTTTCTTCTTTTACCAAACCTAGGCTTGACACCACTGGGGACAGTGTGTTTCAAGTGTGGGTGAGGTGGTACTGACATTTATCTTCTTATTTTCTTAGAGTCAGTCCAAAAATGTGTTTTATTGAGTCAAAACAGTCTAAGTAGGAAACAATGAATTTTTGAGAAGTTAACAGCACTTGCAGGAACTTAAGTGACCATTGAGATGAAGTTGCAGGATCAATCTATGACTATTAGAAAACCCAATGCGGATCTGCCTACTGAGGACACCCATATCAATTCAGGTATTCAGAGGATCCTTTACTGACTTCACCCCTAATTTTGACTTAATTTTCTCACATAAGGGCTTGGTATACCTTGAGTCGGACTCCTCTGTTAGCTCTGACACAGCTTGTAAATCTGTCCAAGTAAGGTTCCCTTCTCCCATTCCATAAAGAAAAAAAGAATAATAAACTGAGGATGAGCTAGTAGCTCCGAAGTGGTCACGGGAGTGGTAGAGACCTCTATTACCTTCTGTGCATTCATGGAATGTGTCCAAAGTACACCTCATAACGGGAAGAGCACTGATAAAAAAAATAAAATGATACCCAATGGGGAAAAATCAGTAGCTAGGGAAGGGAAAAGAGAAGAAAGGAACCAGTAAAAGATAGTATGGTGGTCTAGAGCTAACAGAGTAAGAATCCATTTGCCCTTTGATCGATAATCCTTAGGTGAGACCGCACTTAATAGCTAATAGAAGTCAGTAGGGTCATTTTGAATTGCTTTGGATTGATTGTGGAGTTTACTCAGGACAGTTGCTAAGTGTGGGGGAAGTATATGTTGGTCTTGATGTCTTGCAGGTGAATCTTTCAGTGGCTTACTAAGGGGAATCTGAGTGTTGTTGCTTCTAAGATGAAAAGAGTTTCTCAAAGTTTTCAAACCTCTTCACCATGTTCTAGTTCTCTGTTTTGCTTGAGGACAAGCAAAGGCTAAGTGTGGTGGAGCTGATATACCATGGATTGTAGGGATTTTAACCATGGTATATGTCTTATCGAGTCTTTTAGAGTCCTTCGTAGTCCTTTTATGTATGTTTTCAGGTCTAGACACGTTTTTAGCGGATTTGGAGATTATGGCGCATTCTGGAGCATTTTGGAGATTTAACCCCGAGAGATAGAGTTCACTGTCGATATTTGAGAGTTGTGTCGATCGACACACCTTTGGTGTCGATCTATGCACATGCGTGATGGACTTTTCTCGCGAGAGTTAATGAAGATTATGGAAATTGCACTTTGGCCCAGAAGTTTCTCATAATTACAAAGAACCCCAGCCGTGATTAGATCATTATATTAGGGGTTTTAAGCCATTGTTTAGGCTACACTTTATTTTACATTGAGAGAGTTAGGGGCTGATCTTGTACTCGAGAGAGAAGAGATTTTATGCTATTTGGATTGATTGTGGAGTTTACTCAGGACAGCTGCTAAGTGTGGGGGAAGTATATGTTGGTCTTGATGTCTTGCAGGTGAATCTTTCAGTGGCTTACTAAGGGGAATCTGAGTGTTGTTGCTTCTAAGATGAAAAGAGTTTCTGAAAGTTTTCAAACCTCTTCACCATGTTCTAGTTCTCTATTTTGCTATTTGGTTTTCTATTATATTATATGCTATTTGGTTTTCTATTCATGATGTCTTCTGTTTCGATGATCATGTCTGAGTAGCTTACCTGTTAGGTTTAGGGATTCTCATTAGTGATTTCATGGAATTATAGGTTGATCAATTTGTAGGGATTCATATATGTTAGTTCTTCGTCTAGGGTTGTTCTTAATGCTTGATCTGAATTAGCTACCCAGACTTATGAAGTTAGGTTGATTTCCGCAACGACAGTTGGTTAATTAACTAGAAAGAACCTAGATGAGCAATTTGACTATTCACAAATAAATTTGGCTTAGGAGAATTGTGAACGAAAGAACTTGAGATTAATGCATGTTTAGGATCTCTAGAACTCGCAACGAAAGTTGGTTTGCTAGGATTGTTAGACATAGATAATATCCGCAATGAAAGTTGGTTTCTTATGTTTCTGTCTAGTTCTAGAACAGTTCTTAATTAGATCCCGCTTGATTGATTAGCCTGTGTTCCTGATTTCCTGAGAACTCCCTTGACCTGACGCCTTCGTTTCTTGCTTACAAACCATTCCTGCTAGTGATTTAATTTCCTGCTTGCTCTTTAGTTTCTAATTAATTTCACCTAGCTTAACTTGATGTCTATAATCTATCGTAAGGTCTAGAGTCCCTGTGGATTTCGATACCCTATATACTACTGTCACGTCTGTTCTCTTGCAGTGTAGATCTAGGGATTAAAACCTGATCGTATCATAACGCTACACCAAGCGTTGTAGAACAAGCTGTCATAATCATCCCAATGCTCTGATATTGGCCTGTGGGTGCAAGCGCGCTTCTTCACTTCTACCGCGGGTGTGAAGCAAGTGACCCTGAACCTCCTCTCTTCCATTCTTGGCCAAGGTGCTTGGTTTCTATTGTCAGCAGTGTCGTGTTGCTGCGACGAGGAACCAGAAGCAGCGGTATCAGGAGCTTGTCGTGGGCGCTTTCCGCGGTTCCCGGATGGTTCCATCTGCAAGACAACAATCGAGCAGTCAAAAAGAATGAGACTCAAATGCATCAAAACTTCAAAGTCATAATTTCACTCAATTGAGCCTAGACAATCATCCACAGTACTCAAATCAACCATAATCCATAACCAATAGGTCCTAGATACCAACAAATCGATCAAAATCGAAGCTTTTCTGGCTTTGAACATGAACTGAAAAATGGATATTCAGAATCATACCTTCGCAGATCGATTAAACTGATACTAGAAATGGATAAAGCACGGAAACATAAGTGGAATGGAGCTTTGAATCGTCAAAAATGGTGAAGAAATGAGAGAGTTAGCGATTTTGGGGTGATTCTCGGCAAGAGGAAAAACGAGGAAGAAGAAGACTGGCCTCGGGTTTTTAAGAGAACTTACCTCGATTTCATCGATGTCGACCGACACTCACTTTCAGTGTCGGTCGACACTCGATTTTATGACCCAAATCGACCGAGGTTAATTATTGTTCGTGTTCGAAATTCCTGGACGTCGATGTCGACCGACACCAAGTGGATGTCAACCAACACTGACTGCCTTGTGCTACGGATCCTGTGAGACTTGACACAAAAACTCCAAAAACAAAAGAAATCAAAATGCAAGACCAAAAATCCTAGTATATACAACTTACCAGTGGGTTGCCTCCCACTAAGAGCTTGTTTTATGTCGTTAGCTTGACTTTGGTGGGAGATTAAACTCCCGGTGGTTTCGACAGAGGCTGTGATTGCCTCTGCAAAAGCCTTCTCATCCATGTTGGAGAGTAAGCAGTGTCAGAGTGAGATCATCCAAGGAACGAAGGGATGGGATGTTCTCCTGCATTCAAAGAAATGAAGTTAGCAGAACTGAGTTGTGAAGATGCATACCTCTGCTTCGGTGGAGACATGATGTTTGGAGCTTGAGAAACCACCATCTTCTTTTCTCCAGGATCAGAAACTGGAGCCTCACAAGTCTGAGCTTCTTGCTCCAGCTCAACGCTAAAGGCTTGACCGTCAATAGATAACTTTCGCAGCTTATCCATCTTGAAGTGCAGAGGCTCATCTCTCAGGTAGAGATCAATCAGACTATGCCTCACATCGATCCTCTCTCCAGCAGTAGCTAAAAAGGGTCTTCCCAGTATCAGAGGATCATCTGGTTCAGCTTTGTACTTCAGCACCACAAAGTAAGTTGGAACTAAGTAGGTCCCAAATCTGACATGGACATCCTTAAGAACTCCCTCTGGAATTCTCCTTGACTGATCAGCTAGGATTAGAGAGATCCTAGTGGGTGCAAAATCTGTCATCCCAAATCTCTCTGCGACAGAGTATAGCATGAGATTTCCAACAGCTCCTAAATCACACAAAGAACGCTCGAAGCTATCGTCGAAGATGGAGCAATCCAGCACAAATACACCAGGATCTGGTAGCTTCTTGGGGACCTGATTGAACAACACGTCATTGACTCGTTTAGAAAGCACTACTACCCATTCCTTCAAATCCTCGTCCATGGGCATCATCTTCTCCAAGTATCTCTATATACAAGGATGATAGGGTAAAGCATCAGCTTGTGGATCCTCTTTCAACTTCTTATCCATCACTTCCAGGTGTCTGACTTCATCAAGCTCCTGTTTAGACTTCATAACCTCTTTAGGGAAAGGCATTGGAGGCTTATAGACCTTCTCTTCAGTAGTGTCACAAGATGTTGGTGAAAATGGATCTTCTCGCCCGGAGTGTCGACCGACGTTGGAGTGATGTCGGTTGACATAAGTTGGTTCTCCACCACTGTCGACTCCATAATCGATCATGGTCGATTTCTGTCTGTCATGAAGACTCGAAATCCTTGTTGAAGGTGGATGTCGACTGATTTTGTACACAGTGTCGATCGACTTTGAGATTGCAGCTTTGGATTTTTGACTATTTTCGATAATTTCAGCTGTCTTAACCTCAAATCCTTCTCCTTGATCTAGTTCATCCTCAACCTGAACTGACCAAGCATTGATGTGGGTGTCCAGAACATTCTTCTCCTTGACTGAGCTTGAAATCAGGTTCACTTGTGTATCCAGTTGCTTCATATGCGTGCTCAAAGATTCAAACTTCCCATTCAGATCTGTGTAGACATCATCTAGCTTCTTGTTGAAATCCACAGCCGTCTTCGTCTGACCTTCTAGCAACTGCTCCATCATAGCTTCCAGCTTGCTTTCATGAACATTAGTGGCAGGAGGTGTCTGATAGGAAGATGATCCATAGTTCCTCTGATAAGAGTTGTTCTGCTGAAAAGGCTTTTAGTAACCAGCATTCTGACCATATCCAGAAGAGTTTTGATTGCTTGTGAAAGCACTCTTCTGTCCACCAGTGAAAAAATTGTTGCCTTTCTGATTCCCAAACCTGTTTCCTCGGAATCCCGAACCACCAATGTAGTTCACATCTTCTTTTGTGCAGCCTTCTTCAGGTCCAAACTCTTCAACCTCTTGAGCAAAATGGACATGCTTCTTGATAGTCAACAAGCTGTGAACAGTATCCAGCTTGTTCTTCATCTCCGCTATCTGCAGATGATCAACTTTTTCACCAGAATCTTTCCTCCTCTGATCTGCAGTCTTAGTACTGTTGCTGCTCACCAAGTTCTCAATCAATATCCTGGCCTGCTCAGGAGTCTTTGTGTTTAAGTTACCAATGCTGGCAGCATCCAACGCAGACTGGTACCAAAGATCTACACCTCTGAAGAAAATGCCCAGCAGTTGAACTTCAGAGAATCCATGATGAGGACAGTCTCGTTGGTACATCTTAAACCTTACCCAAGCAAACTTAAGCGGCTCTGTAGGTCCCTGACTGAATGTTAGAAGGTCCTGTCTGAGCTGATCAGAGCGAGCATCATCATAGAAATGTCGCAGGAACTCTCTCTTCACTGCATCCCAAGTGGTTAACTTCCCAGGTGGAAGTAGCTTAAGCCAAGTTGCAGCTTCTCCAGCAAGAGAGTATGGGAAAATCTTGAGGAAAAGGAAGTCATAACCCACTCCATTGTGCTTCATCCCAGTGACAAAGGCTTCAAAATCCTCATTGTGGTCCATGGGTTGTTCATGTGGAAGACCATGGAAAGGATGATGCCTCAGAAGTGCATAGTAGGCAGTCTTGAGCTCAAACTCATTCGTCTCGAAAGGAGGAGGTACAATTGCTGACCGGTTAGCATAAAACTCATCGGGTCGGTTGTTGTCAGCAAGAGTCCTCTCAGCAGCAGGAGGATTAGGAGGCTGTCCATTAGCTCCAGGATGAACAACTTGCCTCTCACCTTGAGCTTGTTCAGGATCAGGAATCACATTCCGTTTGGCATCAATCCTTTGCCCCTGATCATTGTATGGGTTGTTCTGTTAGTCTCTCAGAACTCCTTCAGCATCTGGTCTCAAGATCAAAAGATTGGTCATCAACCTTGAAGTTCTCTGAGCCTTTCTGTTCGTTCTCTCGAGTTTAGCAAGCTCCTCAAGTCTGAGGTTCAAAAGCTCTTCGTTCGGGTTGCTTCGGGTGTGTCGACTTGGCATACACCGATCTCAAGACTGAAATCCGTTAGTGGTGTCGGGCGACACTGGTTGATGTTGGTCGACACTAAGTGCTTCTGTCGATTCCTGCAGCAACAAAACAAGCCAAACTGAGAAAACCAGTAACAAAAGAAATGAAAACAACTTAGACTAAACTTTAAAACAAAATCTATCGGCGAACTTAGTTGAGCCCCCGGCAACGGCGCCAAAAACTTGATAGGTCAAGATTTATCCCTATTCTACTGCAAGTGCACAGTTATGCTATTGTAGTATTCAGGGGTATCGTATCCACAAGGACTCACGTTTCACACGATAGACTATATGTTCTCAAGTTAAGCTAAACCAATTCAGAGAAAACAAATAACGAAAACAAGTAAACAAAGGTGTGTTTTCAATAGGAGAAAGGCATCAGACTTAGGAAGTTCTCGGGAATTATGCAATGTCAGATACTTAACTAACCAGATTCAGATTAAACACATGTTCAAGAACTAGAAACACAATGCTAAACAATCCAACTCTCGCTGAGATTATTTCTATATCTAGCAACCTAGCGATCCAAATCTCTTTGTGATCCTAGAGTTTTAAACAAGCATTAAGAACAGGTTCTTCGGTTCACAATTTTCCTAAACCAAATATCTTTGTGTCTACTCAAATTTCTCACACTAAGTTTATTTAGATTATAACTTACACTCTCGTGCTAAGTTAACTATCTCAGATTTAAATCCTAGGTGATCAATCCAGAATTCAGTATTAAGTGTAACTTAGGCGATGAGCGAACAAATTTAGAATCCTAATCAGTCAGTCATCTAAACATGCATAAAACCCTATGAGAATTCCTAAATCTAACAAGGTTACTACTCAGACATATTATCAGATAAACAATACATCATTGAATAGAAAACCAAAAGACTGAATATATAAGTAAAGGAGTTTGAAATCCTTCTCTCAAAGGTTACAACTAGCAAGAACAGCCCCTTAGCCAAAATCTCTCAATTTTCCAAGCAAGAACCAAAAGTAAGAACAAGATAGATGATAATGAGTCTGAAAACCTAATTAAACTCCTAAACACATTTTAGGGCTAGATTAGAATTAGGGAAAACTTCTGGGAAATTCTGCAATTCTTCAAAACTTGTCTTCAACTCGGCGTATAACTTTTGTCGCCCTCAGTGTCGACCGACACCAAGGTGATGTCGGTCGACATCCAGTCGTGGTCGAGTCACCAACTTCAGCTCGTTGCACAAATCACCAGAAACGTCCTATAATCCCACTCTTTGCTCCAAATGCAAGCCTACCTGTAGAAGACTCAATAGACTCGAAAAACCAGGTTAAAGACTCAATATGTACAACTATATCATGGTTGAAAACCTCGAAAAACCATGATATATCAAGACTCCATCATACTTCATGCTAGTGACCAAATCTTCAATTCTTAATGCAGTCCATAGGATGTCCAAACAGAGTGTAGTAGGCAGTTTTCGACTCAAAATCCAGCCTCTCAAATGTGGGAAGTTGAATCGCAGACACGTTAGCGTAGAAATTATCAGACATGTTGTAATCCGTAAGTGTGCGGCCGTGACCACTTGCTCCTGCCAAACAGTGGGCCAACTGTCAATCTCATGCACCAGCAACAACTTCTACAACACTGGGATTTTCTTCCCCATCAAGTTGCTGCCCTTGTGTGCTACAGATTTGACCCTCTTGGTCTCAGAGAATACAAGACTTGTCGCGAGTGAGAATGGAAATTTCCGCCATCTAATATGGCCTCACCTAAAATACCAAAGAAGAGGGTAGAGAGGCGTAAATAACAAAAAAACATGCTTACTCGAAACTCTAGTACTTAAATCTTTTAACACTCAAAGAGGCTCAGAGAAAGGCACCAAATTTTTATAGACTAAGATATATCCCCGAGATCTAACTGCAAGTGAACATCTATATCGATGTAGTACTTAGGGTATCGAACAATGAATCTCAGGAACGCACAATAGATTGTTCGATTCAAGTTAAGCTAGAAGAGATGATTTTAATGAAGAGAAAGTAGGTAATAAAAGCGAGTGTGTAAACCATGGAAGAAAACACCAGGCTCATGGAATTCTATGGAAATAAGAAATGCAAGCTAAGCAATCAATCATGATTCAAATAAATGTTCTATCTCGCAACACAGAGAAAAAGTCAACTAATAGTCATTGCGGAAACTATCAATGTCTAACAACCAAAAAACCAAATTTTTTTGCGAATTCAAGTTATTAAACATTCAATTTGATCAAGTTAGATTGTTCACAAATTCCCTAAACCAAATCTCTTTGCGAATAGATGATTTTCACTTCTTTCTAGCTAATTAACCAACCTTCGTTGCGAGTGCAGATTTATATTGTTGTCTTCTTACTCTGGTACATTTTGTTTAATCTATCGGTAATGGAAAATAGCACATACAACTATATGGTATTTTGGTTCGACCCGCGCTTGGCTTATATCTCAGTACTTCACAAACTTTACACATCCCATTTCTCATCTTCTTTTCAGAATATCATACAATTGTTAATACACATATCAATGGTAGAATATGACAGACTAAATTTCACATCAATTTCTCGATCCTGTAATATGAACCAGTTTACTGAATTGCATATGGAAAATACCGAACGTCAGTCCACATATCCACGCATTTTCTGCCATATTATAATCGGCGTTAATTTTCATGAAATGAGAATTTAAAGATAATTGTGAATGTCCTTCATGACACAATAGAATTTTCCCAGCTTTTACCATGTTGTAAAACTTATTTTCCTCATGGTTAGTGATATGCTCAGAGTTTACTTCCCTAAGTTACACTGCAAGTGCACAATCAAATGTAGTATGCAGGGGTCAAATCCACTTAGACTCAAGAAATCTTACGATAGACTATAGAATGTTGAGTTAAGCTAGGCGATGTAAATCATATATAATAAACTAAAACGGTAGATAAATCAGCAAGCAATCGGTTTGCTTTATCAAATACTAAAAGCGCTAAGTCTAGGGAATTCTCAGGAAATCAAGCCAAGCAGATCAAATATCAGTCATGATCAAATTAAGTACCGTTCTAAAACTCAAACACAGATGTAGAACTAACAACTTTCATTGCGAGAATTCACTAAGTCTAAATCCTAAAAATCCAAATTTATTTGCAATTCCTAACAGATTAAACTAGCTTTAAGTGCATGTTTGATTTGTTCACAATTCAATTATACCAAATTTCTTTGCAGATAATTAAATTGCTCAACCTAAATAGTTCAGATTCTAAATTACATTTTCGTGTCAATTTATAAACCCTAGATCTAGATTCTAAGTGATCAGATTAGAAACTAGATTTAAGCACAATTCAGGTTGAAGAACTAATCAAGTTATGAATCCTTAACTGATTGATTTAATCTAGAAAGTCATAAAATCCTTAGATAGAATCCCTAAACCTAACTATGAGTCTACTCAAACATGATCAATGAAACATAAATCATAGTATGAATAAATTGCATTAATAAAAAGAGTAGAGAATAAAAGTGGTTTGAAATGTTCTCCAAAAGCAAAAGCAGTACAAGGTATGATCCGCCCCAAGCTCTCAAACTCTCTCTAGCTGAAAGTATGAATATGTAATCAAAACAAAACACCAAAAACCTAATTATAAAGTGCTAATCACATCTTGGGTCTCTTTTGTAAATATTGGAACTTCTGGGGCAAAACTGCAAATCTTAAAAATTTTTGTTAATGTGCTGGCGCGGGTCTGCATCGATCGACGCAAGGGAGCATCGATCGACGCTCAGGTCGCTCTGAGATAGTGCATTATGCTCCTTACGGCTTTAGCTCCAAAAACTTGCCCAATAAACTCCAATATCTTCCAAAATCCTCCAAACGTGCATAAACCTAATAAACACCTGAAATGAATTGAAAGACACTACGAAAGACTCTAATATGTACTTATATCATGGCTTAAAACAGGTAAAAACAATGATATATCAACTCCCCCATACTTAGCGTTTGCTTGCCCTCAAGCAAAACAAAAAGCCAAAATGAGGTGAAGAGGTTTGAAAACTTTCAGAAACTCGTTTCATCTTAGAAGTACCACAGTCATATTCCCCTTAGTAAACCACTTGAAAAATGCACCTGCAGACATCAAGACCAACATATACTTCCCCCACACTTAGCAGTTGTCCCAAATAAACTCCACAATCACATTTAGAGCATTCAAATTCACCGTACTGACTTCTGAAATCTTATAGTGCGGTCGCACCTAGGGAGTATCGATCAAAGAACACATGGACTCTTACTTTGTTAGCAATTCACCACCGTAATGTCCTTTTCTGGTTCCTTTCTTCTCTTTTCCCTTCCTTAGCAACTGATTTTTCTCCACTGAGTATCATTTTATTTTATTTTTATTAGTGCTCTTCCCGCATTGGGGTGTACTTTGGACACATTCCATTGATGCACAATAGGTAATTGGGGTCTCTACCACTCCCGCGACCACTTCGGAGCTACTAGCTCATCCTCAGTTTATCTCTTTTTTTAATTTTAGGAAGGGGAGAAGGGAACCATACTTGAACAAGTTTACAAGCTGTGTCAGGACTAATAGAGGAATCCGACTCAAAGTATACCAAGCCCCTATGTGAGAAAATTAAGTCAAGTTAAAGTGAAGTCAGTAATGGATCCTCTGAATACCTAAAGTGATGTGGGTGTCCTTAGTATGCTGATTTGTGTTGGGTTTTCTAATAGTCATAGATTATTTGCAAGCTCATTCCAATGGTTACTTAGGTTCCTGCAAGTGTGGCGATCTCCTCAAAACTCATTGTTTCCTACTCAACTGTTTTTGACTCAATAAAAACAGACACAACTGACTCTAAGAAAAGAAAAAGATAATGTAGATACCACCTCCCCCACACTTAAAACACACTGTCCCCAGTGGTGTCAAGCTTAGGATTGGTAAAAGAAGACAAATGGATTGAGATCTGTTAGGTTCTGTCGATTTTTACCTGTCTCGCAACTGCGTCGATTGATGGAAGCAGCACATCATTCTTTTCTTAGAATCCACCATAGGAGTTCAAAGATGTATAAAGACGTGATGAGGTATTATCATTGGCCGTGAATGAAGAAGTCTGTAGCTCGATGCTCAATGCCCCAACTTGTCAGCATATCAAAGTGGTAGATCAAGTACCCGGTGGTCTACTACATAATCTACATATTCCTCAGTGAAAATGGGATTCCATATCAATGGATTTTATCACCGGAAGGCCGACAGCAAAAGGAAGAGCAAACAATGGAATTTGGGTAATTGTTGATCGTCTGACTAAGGTGGCGCATATGATTCCGATAAAGGATACATATAAGGTGGAAGTTATGGATAAGCTGTATATCAACCAAATCATTTGTCTTCATGTAGTTTTAGCATGTCGTGTGCGACCGGGATCATAGATTTACCTCCATCTATTGGAGAGGACTGCAAGAAGCGTTGGGAACAGAGTTGCGTATCAGTACTGCTTACTATCCGAAAACCGACGGCCAAACCAAAAGGACTATCCGGACCATTGACGACGTTGTGAATGTGTGCACTCGATTGGGCCGGAAATTTGGAAAAGCACTTACCATTAGTGGAGTTATCGTATAACAACATCTACCATTCCAGTATCGAAATGTCTCCATATTAAGATTTATATGGATGACCGTGTAGAACTCCGCTATGTTGGACCGAGATCATAGGGCGAGAAGTCTTTAGACCCAAGATCATTGATGAGACGAACAGCAAACTTCAAATGATTCAGGCCAACATGAAGAAAGCTCAAGACCGGCAGAAGAAATTTGCAGACTAAGCAAGGCGAGAAGTTAACTTTGAAGTCATAGATTGGGTGTATGTGAGGGTTTCATCGCAAAGAAGAGGGGAACGGTTCGGAAAAGTTGGAAAGTTAGCAGTTCGCTACATCGGACCATACCAAGTACTTGGTAAGGTTGGAGAAGTGACGTACAAATTGGATTTACCATCAGACATGTGTATTCACCAACTGTTCCATGTGTCTATGCTGTGGAAATTAATTCGTGATCCAAGGGATGTGGAAACGGAGAAAATAGAAGATCTTCAGTCGAACCTTACCTATACTGAAAGACCCATTCGCATCGGAGAGAGATGTATCCGGAAACTCCTGAACCGAGAGATTCCGCAAATCCAAGTTTTCAAGAAAAAGCAGAATCGTGTGACCATCACATGTGAGGTTGAATCAAGATTTAAAGCATTGTATCAGAGTTTTTCATTAATGGTCAGTAGAAGGAGTTTTCTAGAATCATAGAGAATTCGAGGACGAATTCTAATAGGGGGGGGAAAGAATGTGATACCCCAATCTCGGAAAGCGATAAAATATTATTATTAAATTTAATTATATTTTATTTCTATTAAATTGGATTATCTTTCTTAGAAATTCATCAAAATTATTTTTGGAAATTCTAAGGAATTTTCATAAATAACCGGTTTTACCGAGAAATAGATGAAATGAAGGTGAGTTGGAAACCTCTAAAGTCCACCAAAAACTATGCAATTTCGACCTCATCTCTAATATATTATGAGTGAGATATGGTTAAAATGAATTAGCCATATTTTATCCAAGATTAAGTTATAAGTTTTAGACCATTAAGGGATAATTAATGACTAAAAATTCAAAATAAAACCATGAAGGCTTGGGATTGGATCAAGATGGTTTGGGCTGAGAAATGAAGTTTTTTTGGAATAATTCAATCACAGGAATGAGCATGGGCCACGGAATCTTGCTAGAAGAAATACGATCCATTGTTTGTAATGTTGGATACATCGAATCAATGTTGTGGTGGCAACCATCCAAGAGGCTTCTAGTAATAAGCTAAAAGTGTAATGTAAGAGATGAAATGAAATGTTTTTGGCTGTTTTTTTTGAAATCGTGGAGGAAGATGGAGAGGGGAGGTGAGACAAATGGAAGGTGAAGATCACTTCATTTTCACTATAAAAGGAGGCGTTCCCATCCATTATTCTTCACACCAGAAACTCAACAGAGTAAAGAAGAGAGAAAGAATAAAAGAAGAAGGGAGGAAGAAGAGGAGGAGGAATGAAGAAGAAGAAGGAGCCGGAGGGAAGAAGAAGAAGAAGCCGGAGGAAGGAGGGAAGAAGAAAAGAAGGAGGATCCGGAGGGAGAGAGAGAGAGAGAGAGAGAGAGAGAGAGAGAGAGAGAGAGAGAGAGAGAGAGAGAGAGAGAGAGAGAGAGAGAGAGAGAGAGAGAGAGAGAGAGAGAGAGAGAGAGAGAGAGGAGAGAGAGAGAGAGAGAGAGAGAGAGAGAGGAGAGAGAGAGAGAGAGAGAGAGAGAGAGAGAGAGAGAGAGAGAGAGAGAGAGTGATGCAATATCAAGGTCTTCAATACATGTGTTTATTATGAGAATCTCTGCCTCATAACTTTATTTAATATTCAAGGATTCTCATTTAATGGCAATGGTAAATTGGTGGCAAGAAGATTAATTTTTGATTTAGCTAATTTTTCTCTTTTTTGTTTAAATATAAAGCTTTTCTTTTAATGTCTTTTATTGTAAATATCACCTTGCTATAAAAAGCTCAATTGTTCTATTGTAAATAACATAGAATTTTTGAAAAATAAAAGAGATTTCTCAAAAGCTTAGGCTTTGTTTTGTTTGGATCTATGTCCTTTGTGTGGATTCACAAAGGTCTAGATTTGTGATCTTATCACAAAGGCTTTCACAGCTTTGAGTGGTGATCTTCCATCCATCATCAACTCCATCTTCTAGCATCAGCAGAGAGTGACTTCAGTCCAGCTGCTCGTGTTCCATCTCTCTATTTGTTCGTGGCACCAAGGAGAGCGACCTCAGTCCAGCCTTGGAGTCTCGGTCAGATCGATTCATTGTAAGCTTCCCGCGAAGCTTATATCATTTGGTATCAGAACCGAATGTCCTATCATCTATCATGTTATTTTATTTTTGTTTAATTATTTTCTTTTCTATTTTAATATCGAACACCAACAAAAAAATCTGCTTTTGTTCTTTTTTTAATACTTTTCAAAAAAAAATCATAAATAGTTTTCATATTTTTCTCAAGTTTTATTTGTTTCTCTTTAAAAAAAATATGTTTTCATTTTAAACAAAAAACCAAAAAAAAAAATCGCTTCTACTTTGTTTCTCTTAAAAAAATCTGTTTTCATTTTGTTTCTAAAAAAAACTGTTTATGTTTTAAATAAAAATACAAAAATAAAATTCTCAAGGTGAAACGGTTTTGAAGACAAAACTATTTGAAGAGTGGGAGAATGATGTAATATCAAGGTCTTCAATAGATGTGTTTATTATGAGAATCTCAACCTCATCACTTCATATAATATTCAAGGATTCTCATTCAATGGCAATGGCTAAATTGGTGGCAAGAAGATTAATTTTTGATTTAGCTAATTTTTCTCTTGAAGCGGGCCTTGGTTTACCTCATTAAAAACCTTAGTGGGAAAACCCAATTGGGACAAAACCACACTTAAGGGAAAAGGAGTATAAATCAATTCCCAAGGAGATGTTGCTCATACTCCTGGTCGCCATACATAAGTCTGAAGCCCACTAAGTCTGTGAGCTTCTAAATAAGGCAGGTCCAGCAACCTTCGGATTTGATCTTGCATATCTTCTTGGTCCGAGCTGGTATTGGTGTGATTCCAACTCTCATGCATTCCCTGATGAATCAAGAATCCAGAACAAGTTCCTTTACTTCTTGATTCATCCTGGTTCGTTCTGAGCGCTCCAAAATGTGCAAGTCGGTATTTATCTCGTTCCCTGGAAATCACCTGTCTTGAAACGGGCATAACTTCTTCATAGAAAATGGTCTTGATGTGATTCAACTTCTTGCAGATTCCTTGATGAGTCAGGTTTCCAGAACATGTTGAGTTGCAGCTTGATTCATCTTGGTCCATTCGAAATCCTCTTTTGACTGCACCTATATCCGCAAACATGGCTAACTGGACAGCTTCTAGACATCCTCCTAGTTGATCTCGAACCCAAGCTGATTTCTTCTGACCAATTTCTTCAAATAGCATACTTTATGATGAATACCAAGTCTGGCATGATTTGCTTGAACCAACTCCTCTATGGACATCTTCCAGGACACGGTTAGGGCTCCGGGAGGTCGGTTGTCGACCGTCTCCAAATGGGATCGTCCCAATTGGGTTCTGGAACGATCATCACTCCTGAAACATGCTGTTGGATTATTAATTCTTGATGCCACGTAATTGGATCGGGCATAACATGCATTGGCCTCCTGAACCTCCTCAGGTATGCTCCGCAGGGTCGGGAACAACTCGGTCAGCCTCATGGTCGAGGCTGGTACGTACCGCTCGTTCGGGCCGGATCTGGAGGATCCAATGTCCTCATCATACCCTATCTCTTGAAGAGGATTCGACCTCGAATTTGCATAACCTGCACCAATAGAAACCAAGTTAGCCTTCATGCGGTTTTGTGAGCTCACGGCCTTACCTTGAGGAACGGGTGGCCGGCTGGTGCAAGGAGTTTCTATTCGTGTTCTGTTGGGTTGGAAACTCAGTATCATGCCTTTGTCTTGGCCTGGGTTCCATGGGAAACTCTCTGGGTCATGATCTCCATTGGCTTTAGTCGTATCACTCTTTGGGTCGGCCGGTTTCTTTAGCTTCTCGCCTCCGGTCCGTTGGTTCGCGCAGTCCATCGGACCCTTGTTCATTCATGCGCCCTGTTCAAAACCTTTGACCAATTCCAAGTGCAATAAAACAGTGTCTGATTCTTTATAATCAGATAGAAGAGGAATGGGTTGGGATACTTGAACCTTGGTCGAGGCGGTCGAGGGTCGTGGTTGAGAAATGGGCGAGCATGGCACTTCTTTCCGGTTCTCCTCTTTGGTTCCAACATCTAGTTGTGGTCTCAAATCATGTTCTGATTTCTGACTAATACTCTCAGTCTGGTTTGGGTCGTGATCTCCATTGGCTTTAGTTGGATCACTTTCTGGTTCGACCGGTTCCTTCAGTTTCTCGGCCTCGCCTCCGGTCTGTTGACCTGTGCGGTCCATTGGATCCTCTATCTTTCATGCTTCCTGATCAACACTTTTGACCAATCCCAAGTGCATTAAAACAGTTTTTGATTCATTATAATCAGATGGAAAAGATTTGGGTTGGGACACTTTAACCTTTGGTCGAGGCGGTTCGGGCATTGGAACTTTGGTCGAGGCGGTCGAAGGGCGTAGACGGCCCGGGACCTTTGATCTGGGCATGACATATTGCTCGTATACAAGCCTTTTCAGATACTTCCACGTTATTTCTGGTTCCCTGAGTTGTCTCCGTATCTTCTCCTAGAGCTGCCACCAACCATAGGCGTCTCCGGTCAGGGTTTGGATCGCATACACGGCCTGTTCGTTCCTAGGGATGTTGTAATCCTAAAAGTAATCTTCTAGGTCGTCTTTCCACTGATAGTAGTCTTTCGTACCTGAGAAAGATATTAGTTGTGAGTCTAAGACAAAAAAAATCATTTTGAAATTTTTGGAAAAAAATAAGAGTTCTCTCTTCTAAAGCTTTTATGCTTTGTTCTTTGTTTCTCTAAGTTGTGCGGATTCCCCTTCTTAGAAAATATTATGAATTTATGTCTTATGTGTGGATTCGCTAAGGCTTAGTTCTTGATCTTATCACAAAGGCTTTTACATCTTTGAGTGGCGATCTTAAATTCACCATCAACTCCGTCTAACCATCCATTGAGAAGCCTTGAGAGCGCCTTCGGCCAGCAAGCTTTTCCCATTCGACCACCGACCATCGTCCATCAACCATCGACCACGGATCAACCAGAGAGCGTCTCCGACCAGCTGGGCGACCCAAACAACTATCCACCTCCCATCTTACATCATTTGGTGAATTCTCAAGGTGAAACGGTTTTGAAGACAAAACCATTTGAAGAGTGGGAGAATGATGCAATATCAAGGTCTTCAATACATGTGTTTATTATGAGAATCTCAGCCTCATAACTTCATATAATATTCAAGGATTCTCATTCAATGGCAATGGCTAAATTGGTGGCAAGAAGATTAATTTTTGATTTAGCTAATTTTTCTCTTTTTTGTTTAAATGTAAAGCATTTCTTTTAATGTCTTTTATTGTAAAGATCACCTTGTAAGAGCTATAAAAAGCTCAATTGTTCTATTGTAAATAACATAGAATTTTTGGAAAATAAAATAGATTTCTCTAAAGCTTAGGCTTTGTTTTGTTTGGAACTATGTCCTTTGTGTGGGTTCACAAAGGTCTAGATTTGTGATCTTATCACAAAGGCTTTCACACCTTTGAGTGGCGATCTTCAATCCATCATCAACTCCATCTTCTAGCATCAGCAGAGAGTGACTTCAGTCCAGCTGCTCGTGTTCCATCTCTTTATTTGTTCGTGGCACCAAGGAGAGCGATCTCAGTCCAGCCTTGGAGTCTCAGTCAGATCGATTCATTGTAAGCTTCCCGCGAAGCTTATATCAGAGAGAGAGAGAGAGAGAGAGAGAGAGAGAGAGAGAGAGAGAGAGAGAGAGAGAGAGAGAGAGAGAGAGAGTTGGGATGGTGACTGATATAAGCGACAAAATATTGGTTTGTGTAGTGAGGTTATCAATTACTAGGGTCAACTGCGACAAAATATTGGTTTAATTGTTTGGCGAACGTATTATTACGCAAGTTCCCGACACTAAGTTATGATCTATTATAATTATTATGACTAGTGTTGGTTTGATATAGTTATTAAAATATTATTTTTATGATTATACTTGGTTGCTTGATTGGTTGATATTGATATTATGGATATTGTTGTTTATTTTAAAACGTACTTTTGATTGATAATCGAGTAATGAACAAATGACTAAAATACGGAACATTATTAAGTAATGAGAAATAATGAAATGGTTATTGGTATATGAATAACTGATTGATGATTTGTTGTGTGATATGTTTGTCGTGATGTGATATGATTAACGGTTTGATTGATATGTTAGTGAGACGTTATTATAGTGGGCATATCGACTTCGCTTCCTGATGGATCCTTGGGAGAATACCTGGCAGTTCACGTACTCTCGGGTCGTGGTTCTGGCATGTGTTAACCTACTGGGTGACGCCAATAGGTGTGTGGTCCGGAGAATACGGGGTCATGTCCTAGAACCGGACTGCATGGAAGCTTTGACTATCTAGGGGTAGCCCAAGCCGCCGCGTATTGATGGACGGAGAACGGTGTCTTACTTGTATTACTAAGTGTTTATGAGTAAGAGTCGAAGGAATTACTACCGTGGGTCTATATGGACCCGTAATATGCATATATTTTAATGGTTATAAGTGTCGCATATTTATTATTGTTTGTGTAACTTTTCGTTATTTCTTGTGTTTTGGGTTGGATTGTGTAGACATAAAGTTACTTTGTTAGTTGGGAATCTCAACTCACTGGGTTGATAATAGATCGCTCACTCTTCTCCTTTTCAACTTTTTAGGTAATCCGTAGGAGTAGCGGATCGCATGACGTTAGGCCAACCAATAAAGTGTCGACGTCTCTTTCGCAACGAAAGTTTCAAAGTTATGTTTGTATTAATATTTAAATAAAATATTGTCTATGGACCTATTTGTATTTTCGCACTTTTCGTAATATTAAAATAAATGATGTTTATATTCATAAAGGGTGTTGTTTATATTAGATTAGTCCGATATAAATTTTATTACATTTGCAAAGCCTTAATCAAAATTTGGGAAACGTGTAATTGAATAACTCGGTTCGGTTTGATGAAGAAAGTTGTTAAGCCGAGCCGATTTAATCAAACACGGTAAAAATGTGACGGCTATGGTCCCAACTAAAAAAACCCAATGATCATGTTCTTGTTTAATTGTTGATTATCGGTTCATTAAGGTTAAAGCGGAACATACACCCTCTTCATATTTCCAAGGTGTGAGTATCATTGAGGAGGCTCTTCAAACTTGCTTTGTTCGTTTTTGAGAATAATGGAAGGGTGGTGGTTGGTTGGAATCTTCTTCTTGGCCATAATGTCTTTACTCTTTCTTTTCCCCTTGCTAATTTTACTCTCTTACCCTATTGGGATAAAACAAAGGACATTCCAAATAAATGAAAAACCATGGTAAATAATATTTTAGAAATTTATTGAACCATTACAAAAACATATTGGACCGATTTCTTATTTATTTCACATTTCAATATTCTTTGTAATATTTCAATTTAAATTTAGGTTTTAAAAGAAAAAAAAAAATATTACACAAATTTAATCAAATAACTTTGAACTAGTAAAGTTCATTTATTTCGCTTTGAGTCGTTTCTACATATATTCAAAAGAGATTAAGAAAATTGATTTTTTTTCCATAAATATACCAATACATTTGTTTAGATTATTTCGTCTTGGACATGACAACAACATGCATCAGTAGTACACAAACCATATGACCAAAAAAAAAAAAAAGTAGTACACAAACCATAAAAATAATCATGATCTTTACAAAAAGCGGTGCAGGCTCGATTCCCTCCTCTATCACGTGTTTCTGTTCCATGAAAGCATTGAATATCCATCTGTTCTATTTCATAACCTAATATATCGTAATCAATACTATTAAAAAATTAGAGTATATAGGAAACTAACCTTTGTGTCATGTGTTATTTACAAGTTATGTCATTAGAGATTTAAGAAATTTTTAATATTTATTAAGGGTAATTAGAGAATATAACATTTTCTCTATTATCTATGTTTCCAAACAAAATAATTACTAAACATGTATCCAATCAGAGTAAATATAATGTGTTCTATTTTCTTAATTAATTAAAATAATATATATATACTCATAAAACTATTAAATCATTTGATAAATATAACTACATAATTTAAACATCAACTATTTTTATATATATCTAATAATATTCTTTAGTTATGATTATCAAAATATATTTTAATGTCTTCTTTATTTATTTGTTTCAAATATAAATATTTATTTTTATATTAACAAGATCATATATAATATTTTAAATTATTTATTTTGTAAGAAATGTTTTTTTACGATTGTACTTTTTAACGGGTTGTTTCATCAAATTGTAAAATATTTAAATTATAATAAAATGGACTAAAAATAAATTAACCAATTTTGATTTCTAAAAATAAAATTTGCACAAGTTTAACTAATTCCAATTGATATATTTTAAATTTAATATAAATATTTAAATTATTTAATATTTATATTATTCAAATATATGATGCGTCAAATTATAATTCATGTTTGAATGCAATTTTTAACGGGTTGTTCCATCAAATTTTCATTACAACACATATTGAAAAATAGATTAACCAAGTTCAAGCATGACTAATCATATACTAAAAATAACAATAAAATACAACTACTAATATATAATATACAAGTTAATAATATCAAAACAAAAACAACATTTATTAAATTTCTTCTCACATTTAGCATTATATCATTTTATTTTTATTTGATTTAGATTAGACGAAATAGTTAACGAAATTAAGTTATAAAAATATAAATTTAAGATAAAAATATATATTATAACAATGAAAACATAAACTCGTGTTTTTTGGACCCATAACCATATGATTCATTTATTTCGCTTTGAGTCGTTTCTATATATATTCAAAAGAGATTAAGAAAATTGATTTTTTCCATAAATATACCAATACATTTGTTTAGATCATTTCGTTTTGGACCCATAACCATATGGTACATGACAACAACATGCATCAGTAGTACACAAACCATAAAAATAATCATGATCTTTACAAAAAGCGGTGCAGGCTCGATTCCCTCCTCTATCACATGTTTCTGTTCCATGAAAGCATTGAACATCCATCTGTTCTATTTCATAACCTATATATTGTAATAAATCATTAAAGAAATATGTAAATTCATCAACAAAATGGCAAAATCATGTCCACATTAATAACGTGAGGGTATATGAATAAACATTACCCGGCGTACTAGCAATTGTCGTACGACAATGAACTGAATATATGATGAAAAGGATTGTGAAAGCAAATACAACTAACTTTTTTGTGGTGGTAGTCATTTTTATGATTCTCTTTAACTTTTCTAAATTGTTTTACTCTGCTTAAATTGATTATATTTTTATTTTATTAAATTGATTGTATTTATATAGTTACAAAAACATATTTTAAAAAATTAGTCAAAGAGAAAAGCACATAATCTTTCACTTTATTTTTAATAGGTTCTTTTCAAATGACTTTTACTTTATTTCCTAATAGAATTGTAGTCAAAGGGAAAACATAGCAAGTGATTATTATTATTTTTTTTTTTGGTCAACTAGCAAGAGATTATTTACCTATTATATTTGAATAGTGGTGAGATAGTATTTATTCTTTTATATATCTAAACATGCAATTTTATTTTTCCATATTTATTTAAAATTTTGAAAAATATTAATGTACAACTTTCATCAGTATCTATTCATTATTTGTATTTGTATGGAAGAAATTATTGTGAATATTTGGAAAATAGAAAATAATAAATTATTAATCGGTTTTAACGTGGCACGAGGAAAGCTTCCAATATCACATCTCTTTTTTTAGTGATGATAGTCTATTTTCTATAAGACTACTAAAGAGAAATGACATGTTTATTGATCATGTATGTTTCAATAAAGTGAATTCTGGTGAAACAATCTGAAGTCTAGTGAAACAGAAGAGAACATAAGATAGTGAAGTCTGAAGTACAAAGTGAATTCTGGAGAGCAAAGTGAAGTCTAGAGTATAAAGTGAAGTCTGGAGTTAGGATCATAATGACAGGCTGTCTAATTTGTCTTCTAGCTAACTAGGTTTAGGGTTATTCTTGTGTACCCATCTTATATAACCTATGTGGCCTCCAAATATCAAAATTAAGTCATTTTGTGACTATTCTTTCTTCTTCTCTTGAGCAAACAATTCTCTTATTTCTCAATCTTCAAGCTTAAATCTTTCTTAAAACGGACATGGTATCAGAGCACTAGAGTTATTGTTCTTTGATTCTCTCTATTCTCTTACTGATTCTGCTCATTCTTAGTTCTAAATCTGTGTTTTTCTCTTCATTTCTGCTCTTCAAACTGTTTCTCTTTACCTTAAGGCTTCATCAATGGAAGACATTGTCCAAGTAAACTCAAGCCTCAAGCCTACTGTCATTCATGTGGTTCTCAAAGGTTTAAACTACAGGACATGGCAGAGAACAACCAAGACCTCAATCTGTGGCAGAGGACTTTGGGAGCACATTCTTGAAGACAAGACACCACCTGATGAAGATCTAAAGGAGAAGAAAGATGAGGCAACAAAGAAGGAGAAGGCAAGGTGGTTTCAGGAAGACCAATCAATTCTAGGTTTTCTTCAAAACTCACTTGATCCTTCTATCCTTGAAGCTTACTCCCATTGTGAAACTGCTAAATCACTTTGGGACACTCTGAAGAAGGTGTATGGTGATGTCTCTAACCTCAGCCGTGTGTATGAAGTGAAGAAGACAATCAGTGACCTTCACCAAGAGGATTGTGAGTTCACCAAGTATCTTGGGAAGTTCCCATCTGCTTGGTCTGAGCTTGACATGTTAAGGCCAAGCACCATGTACCCAAAGGTTCTCAATGAAAGGAAGGAGCAAGATAAGATCTTTGGAATCCTCCTCAACCTGAATCCGGTCTACAATGATGTTATCAAGTCCATTTTAAGTGAGACTACTCTTCCTGACTTTGAAGAAGTGTGCTCAAGGATCCAAAAGGAACAAGGGAGCATTGGGCTGTTTGGAGGAAAGGGGGAGCTTGTCACCGCCAACAAGAGTGTGTTCAAGCATGAGGACAGAAGCGTGTTCAAGCAAGAGGACATGAAACACATCTCCTGTGATCATTGCAAGAAGAAGGGACACGCCAAGGAAGAATGCTGGATCCTCCATCCACACCTCAAGCCATCCAAGTTCAGGGATTCAAAAGCCAACATCTCTCAAGAAGTGGCTGAGAAGGCGACTTCATCTACTCAAGAAGGGGAGCTTGCCTTGTTCACTAACACTGAGTATGTGAGGAGAAGTGATCTGGAGGATCTCATCAAGGCTTATGCCTCTAAACTCTCTAGTATCAAGCTTTTGTCTCATAAATTGCTTGCACAATCTGATCATAAAATGATAGTAGACTCAAGAGCTTCTCACCATATGATTAGTGATGCTAAGTTGTTAGAAGATATTAAACCGGCTCTAGGTAGAGTAACAATTGCTGATGGTCAAGGTATCCCTATTGTAGGAACATGAAAGTTAAGACTTTTTAACAAGGATAGTGATGCTTTCTTTGTGCCTAAGTTTAGGTCTAATCTTCTGTCTTTGAAAAGGATTACAAATGATCTGAATTGCAATGTTATATTTGGGCGTAATAAAGTTTGCTTTCAGGATATTAAGAATGGCAAGGTACTTGGAAGAGGTGGAACACAAGATGAGCTTTACCTCCTTGAAAACACTTCTCCAAGCAATTCGGATTCCTTAGCTTTAAATTCATGTTTTTCTGTTAATCAAAATGTTTTGTGGCATGCTAGACTTGGAGATCCTCATGCTCGTGCTCTCAGTTTAATGTTGCATAATGCTAACTTTGATCATTCAACTTGTGAAGCTTGCATTCTTGGCAAACATTGTAGAACTATATTTCCAAAATCTGCTACTATCTATGAAAACTGCTTTGATCTAGTGCATTTTGATGTTTGGACTTCACCATGTCTGTCTAGAGATAGGAACAAGTATTTTGTGACATTCATAGATGAAAAATCAAAGTATACTTGGGTCCCCTTGCTTCCATCTAAAGATAGAGTTTATGAAGCATTCATTCACTTTCAGAATTACATTACTAATCAGTTTAATGCCAAGATCAAAGTGTTTAGATCAGATAATGGAGGATAGTATACAAGTCAAAGATTCAAAGCAAATCTGAACAAACATGGAATCCTACATCAAACAAGCTGTCCACATACACCCCAACAAAATGAAGTGGCTGAGAGAAAGAACAGACATCTTATGGAGGTGGCTAGATCCATGATGTTCCATGCCAATGTGCCTAAAAGTTTTTGGGGAGATGCAGTCTTGGTAGCTTGCTACCGCATCAATAGGATTCCAACCAAAGTTCTAGAAGACATCTCACCATTTGAGGTACTAAACAAAACTCAACCCTTTATTGAACACTTACGTGTGTTTGTGTGTGTGTGTTTTGTCCATATCTCAGTTGATCAAAGAAACAAGCTAGCGGCTAAGAGCATCAAGTGCATGTTCCTTGGATACTCAACTATTCAGAAGGGATACAAATGCTATGATCTAATCAACAACCGCACATATGTTTCAAGAGATGTTAAGTTCATTGAAGGGCAGGGGTACTATGAGAAAAGGGATTGGGAAGGACTGAAGGGCCTTTCAAGATCACCGTCTGACCTTGCTACAAGTCTGAGGTTTCTCTTGAATCATTTGGGCAATGGCCCTCATAAAGTACCAACACAAGAGGAAACAGAAAAAGGAAGTCATCAAGAAGATTTGCAAGAAGAAGAACCAGTGACAGCTAATCAAGAACCCACTCAAACTCAAGAGGAAGTTCTACCTCAGAATCAAGATCAAGACAACTTGAATATGAATGATGAGGAGATTATTCATCATGAAGAAGAAGAGATGGGTGTAGAGGAAGCTGCTCAACCGGTCCAACAACTCAGAAGAAGCATTAGAGAAAAGACGGATCTATCAAGCTACATCAACAAGAAGTTCTACTTCAACAATCAGGCTGTTGCTCATCCCATCCAGTTCGTGTGTTCTATTGACTTGTTGCCATGAATTCATTGCGCTTTTCTTGGGAAGATAGAGATGAATCATGTTCCTAAAACCTATGAAGAAGCTAAAGACACCAAGGAGTTGATGGATGATGTGATTGATGAGACGGGAGCTATGGAAAAGAATCACACTTGGAATGTGGAGAAGCTGCCAAAAGGAAAGAAGACTGTCAGCTCAAAATGGGTCTTCACAATCAAGTATAAGAGCAATGGAGACATTGAGAGGTACAAGGCAAGGTTGGTTGCAAGAGTGTTCACGCAAACTTATGGAGAAGACTACACTGATACCTTTGCACCAGTAGCTAAACTCCATACAGTAAGAGTCACACTGTCCTTGGCCACAAACCGTTCATGGAACCTATGGCAAATGGATGTTAAGAATGCCTTGTTACAAGGAGAGCTTTACGAGGAAGTGTACATGACTCCACCACCGGGACTAGAGCATTTATGTAAACCTGGTGAAGTATTGAGACTAAGGAGAGTAATCTATGGTTTGAAGCAATCACCAAGGACATGGTACCATAAGCTAAGCCATACACTCATGGACTATGGACTCAAGAAGTCTCAATCTGATCACACATTGTTTACTCATCAAAGCCCTTTAGGAGCAATGGTGGTTCTGATCTGTGTGGATGATTTAATCATTACTGGAAGTGATAATAAGGGAATTCAGTCCACAAAGGCTTTTCTCAAAAGTTCGTTTGACATCAAAGACCTTGGAGAGTTGAAGAATTTCTTGGGTATTGAAGTATGCAAATTCAATGATGGGTTGTTTTTGTCCCAAAGGATGTTAAAGACTTGCTGACAGAAACAAGAATGCATGATTGCAAGATAGCAAAGACTCCTCTTGAATATGGCTACCAAGTCAATAGAAAGGGGGAGAAATCAGATGAGGAGAAGTTCAAGGATGTCTCCTTATATAGAAGACTGGTTGGGAAGCTTATCTATTTAACTCTCACTAGACCAGACCTATGTTTTGCTGTGAACCAAGTCAGTCAGCATATGCAATCACCCACGGTTTATCATTGGAGTTTGATTGAGAGGATCCTTAGATATCTCAATGGCTCAACAGGACAAGGAATTTGGATGGGTAAGAATGATAGCACTGAGATTGTCGGCTACTGTGATGCAGATTGGGCTGGTGATAAGACTGACAGGAGATCTCCACAACCTGTTATTGCACCTTCATTGGAGGTAACTTAGTGACGTGGATGACAAAGAAGCAAAAAGTGGTCTCATGTTCAAGTGCTGAAGCTGAGTATAGGGCTATGAGGAAGCTTACAACAAAGTTAACTTGGTTGAAGGCTCTACTCAAGGACTTTGGCATTGAGCAATCAAGTCCCTTTACCTTTCATTGTGATAATCAGGTTGCAATACACATTGCTACCAACTATGTGTTTCATGAAAGGACTAAACACATTGAGATAGATTGTCACAAGGTAAGGGAGAAGATTGAAGATGGGACGGTTCTACCTTGCTACACACAGAGCTAAGATCAGCTAACAGACATCTTCACCAAGGCTGCAAGTCTCAAGGTTTGCGATCAATCTTCAGAAAACTAGGACTTTTAGAGCTTCCTACCCATGATTAGAACCTCCCTGATCATGTGCAACATACTCTTTTCCCCTTGATGTGGTTTTGTCCCAAGTGGTTTTCTACATCAAGGTTTTTTTAATGAGGTGTTGCCATGATCATTCCAAGTTCAGACTTTAGGGTGATTCCAAAGTCTGAACTTGATGGGGAGTATTGATCATGTATGTTTCAATAAAGTGAAGTCTGATGAAACAATCTGAAGTCTGGTGAAAAAGAAGAGAACAACAGACAGTGAAGTTGGCACGAAAGTACGTTTAAAATCTGACAAAACTTAAGGCGAGCAAACTAGATAATTGCAAAAAAATTTGGATTTTGTGAAAACAATCGAACATGATCTTAATGATAGTTTATACTTTAGGAATCGCAAAGGAATTTTGATTCTTAGGTTTTAAGTTAATCAATTCTTACAACGAAAGTTGGTTAATTCTATCTTTGTGATTTGAGTTCAAGAACTTGTTCATAATTTGATCATGACTGATAAATTGATTTGCATTGCTTGATTTCCTGAGGAACTCCATGGACGTGACATTTTCTCATCTTGGTATAAACCGATTTTATTGTTTCTCACATTGCTTTTATTCATTACAACTATTCATGCTAAGATTAATTTAAAACAAAACGTCTATCTTGAAAGTCTTGAGATCTGTGGATTCAACCCTTATATACTACAATTTCATTATGTGCACTTGTGTAGCTCTAGAAAACTAAAAGTTTGAGCATATCAAGTCTTTAGCACCATTTCTAGGGACTCTTTTTGAGTCTCCAACAGATTTAAGTTTAGAGCTTAGACTAAGTTTTATTTTTATTTTTACTCGGATCATTGTATCTTTTTGTCTTGTGTCTTTCAGGTGTATGCCTAATCTCGATATCAAAACCAATGAAGGAAATGAGCTTTTGTATCTTCAGAATTAGGATCTTGCATGGTTATAACAAACATAAGAGAAAAGAAGTCAGCTGAGATGTTGAACTTCAAGGCCGTGACATTGGAAAAGTATGAGTATGGGGTTCTAAGAGACCAAGAGGGTCATGTGTGCAACAATCAGGGACTAAGAATGGATGGCATAGGAAATCCCATCGTGCCGATTTTTGTCAGGGCGCATAGCAGACACAACCTGATTCACATGCAAATGCACAGGCGCAGCTGCAAGCTGGCAGAGGAAGGACGCTTGGTGATTGTCATTAGTTCTAACAAGTATGTGATCAGACTTTCTGCTATTCAGAGGAATAATTTTAAGCTGAAACCATCCTACTATTGGTTGGTCAGCATCCTTTTTATAGATTGTCTCATGAGCATCCCATGGACCACAATTGGTAGACCTTTCCTGCTACAGCCGGTGTCACCATCGATATAAAGAGAGGCAAGATAACTCTGGATGTTGGTGATCGGATGATGAGTTTCGACACAGACAATATGATCAAGAGACCTACCATTGGCGGCAGAACTTCTATGTGAACACACTTAGCAATCTTGCAGAGGAGGTCTTCCATAAGACGCATAAATCCTTTGGAGAGAGCTCTGATCAGTTCTACACAAGATATAAAGTACTTGGGTTGCATTGCTAATGTGTATGTCGGGATGATAAATGCTTGTGAGCACATGAAGCAATTAGTAGCTAAAGAGGAGCTTGTTGTTACTTCACAGAAGGCCACGAAAATGGTGATTGGAGCGAGGAAAAGGCTCCTAAAATTGAACTCAAGCAGCTCCCTGCAAGGCTAAGGTACTTATTGTATCATTGTTAATGCTTACTAGAACAAATCTAGAGCTCACTTTACTGCGAAGAAATATGTGAAAGTATCTCAAAGCTCTTGGCTATTCTCTTGATGACATTTTAGGCATCTGTCCAGACTTGTGCATGCATAGGATCCATATTTAGGATGAGTCAAAATCATCGATTGAAAACATCATAGAAGGTTGAATCTGAATCTGAAAAAGGTTGTCAAGAAGGAGATCCTGAAACTCATGGAATCTAGGATCATCTATCATATCTCAGACAGTGATTGGGCCAGTCCAGTGCATGTGCTTCCTAAAACCGAGGATAGTAGTCAAGAACGAGCTGATTCCTATACGGACTGTGATTGGACACATGATGTGCATTGAATACTGGAAGCTGAGTTCTATGACATATCCCTATGCTACATTTGAGGTACATTTTCATACCGCAGAATGCCTTTTGGACTTTGTAATGCTCATGCGACATTCTAGAGATGCACGATGTCCATCTTCATGAACATGATTGAGGACTATATGGAGGTGTTCATGGATGACTTCTCAGTCTATGCACCACTTATCATGAATGTCTCGATAACTTGTTCAGTGTGCTTTCTACATGAGATTAGAAGCACTTGGTTCGGAATTAGGAGAAATGTCATTTTATGGTCAAGGATGGTATTGTTCTTTGGCACAAAGTTTTAGACGCTGTAATTGAGGTTGATTGGGCGAAAATCGAAGTGATGACGAGTCTTCAAGAGCCGAATTCGAGTAAGATTGTGCGGAGATTTCTAGGACATGCTTGTTTTTACAGGAGGTTCATCAAGGATTTCAACAAGATTGCTAGACCGTTGACTGTCTCGCTGTGTAATGATGTGAAATTTAAGTTCATTGATTAATGTCAACCAGCCTTTGAAGCTCAAGCAAGCGTTAGTGAGTGCTTCTATTGTGCAACCACCAGACTGGGATTTTCCTTTCGAAGTGATGTGTGATACAATGACTTTAAAGTTTTAGATGTTTTGGGGTAGAAGAAGAAAAAGAAGCTTCATGCCATTTAACTAAGCCAATAGGACACTAGCTGATGCAAAAAAAGAAATATGCAACTACAAAGAATAAATTGTTGGTTGTAGTGTTCGCGTTTGAGAAGTTCCGTCCGTGCTTGGTTGGTTCTAAGGTGACAATACATACAAACCATTCAACTCTGAAGTACTTGATGCAAAATAAGGATGCAAAAACAAGGTTGATGCGATGGATCTTACACCTCCATGAATTTGAAATTGTGGCCAGGAACAAGAAATGAGTTCAGAATGGTATTGTTGATTATCTTCCAGGATCAGGGTTGAAGAGGACGTTCCAATTGATGATTTTCTTCCTGAGGAGAATGTATACATGGTTATACATGGTTTAGTCTGTTTTGGATTCGTACTTAGAAAGGAAAACAACATAACTGTCTAGCTGCAGAGATCAGTTTGATTGACTCACCCCTTGTGTCGTTCGATGCAAGACTCGAAACAATGAAGAAAGATCGACCAAGGTCGATGAAAGGAGGTCGACGTGACTATGAAGTGGTCGTGTCTGTTGACACAACCATTAGTGTAGGTCGACACAAATCCATTACAAACCCAAAACCTTTCACAGTTCAAATTGGTAGCTACAACTTGGAACTATGTGTTGTGACTGTTCCTGATCGACCATGGTATACTGATATCGTCAATTATCTTCATGTAGATGATGAGCCAGAAAACCTCAAAGGTTATGTGAAGAAGAAGTTCTTGAGAGCACTCATAAGGTTCTACAGGGTTGAACCTTACTTGTATAGCACTGCGCATATGGGATTTATAGAGGGTGCATTACAAAGTTTGAGGTTTCATATTGTTGTTTCATTTCATGGCTCTGAGTATGCTGGAAACTTTGCTACATTCAAATCAATGTCCAATGTTCAGAGATGCTTAATTATTTCTGCCTTAGTGTGATGCTTGTCAGAGGCGTGGAAAAATTAGCAAAAGGTACAAATGCCTCATAACATCATATTAGAGGTTGATGAATTTTATTCCATGGCATTGAATTTATGGGAACTTTTCCTTCATCTTATGAGAGTCAGTTTATCTTTGTTTTTGTGGACTATGTGTGTGATGTCCTGTATCCAAAAATATGGTCAACAGGCAGAAAAAAGTCAAGGGGGGGGCAAAATTGTAATTTTATCAAATCTAGGGGCAAAATGGTAATTTTGCCAAAGTTCGAGATGGAAGCCGAGACGGGCCAAATGTTTTCTTTCTAAAGCATAAAGAACATTTACAAGACCAGAATTAGAAGAAACAGAGCAGAAATATATTTTCGGCTTATCGGTCGGGAAACCGACTAAACCGAGAAAACTTCGGAAATTCATAACGGGAGCTAGGAAACTCCAATTGAGATGATTCAAGTTGCTAAATTCATCTAAAATCAGGTAGAATCAGTTTACGGAAGTTTGGGGATTTATGGGAATCGTCTGATATTTTCTAAAACAATTATCAAGGAAACGAGCAAACTGAGCAAGAATGATTAGGAAGAATTAAGAGTGGATTAAGGGGTTAAGAACTGGATTTGCTGGATTAAGCATACCTCATATGACAAGTGTCTTATCCTCCTGGGAGCCACCAATCTCCTCTAGAAGCATGACACATGTTGTGGAAACTTGGGGAAGAAGCTAAAATAAAATGTAATGAACTCTTTTTTTTGTGAAGCTTGATGGTGTGGCAGCATGAGAAGAAGGGAGAGACAATTGTAATTGTGTGGCAGCAGTAAGAGAGGAAGGGACAGCTGTCAAGACTTTATGACAACACCTATCTTGATGTGGTGTCATTTGGGGAAGAGAAGTGAGTGACATTTGACACATTAACACTCTCTTGGCTTTCCTAAATAAGAAGCCCTCACCTCCCTCATTTCCTCACCAACAACACAAAAAAAACAAGAGAAGAAGAAAAGAAATAGAGGGAGAGAAGAGAAGAAGAAGAAGAATAAGAGAGAGAGAGAGAGGCGTGAATAAGAAGAAGAAGAAGAGAGAGAGAGGCGTGAAGAAGAAGAAGAGAGAGAGGGAGGCGTGAAGGAGAGAGAGAAGATGAAGATTGGAGAAGAAGAAGAGAGATACATGGAGGAGAACCGAGGAGATAGAACCGGAGGAAAGAGAGAAAGGATCGGAGAAGAGAAAAGATGGTTCGGAGGCTCGGTAAGAATCATTCGGTCAACGGTCAATGCCGGTCAACGCCGGTCAACGCGTTGACTCCGGCCAGTTTTGGTATTGCGGTTCATATTCGGGTGTTCGTGACATTTCAGAGTTCGTGTTCGTGTATTTGGGAGGTTCGGGTTTAGTTCGGGGTCTCGGGAAGCCGTATCCGCATCCGTGCCGTTCGTTCCGTCATAAATCACTGTGAGTCGGCTCAAAAACCGTAGTTTATGCATATAGATCGGGAAATGAGAAACCGTAGAGTTAGGATTACATACCCAGATGTGATTGAATGTGCTTGTGAATTGAATGATTGAATTATCGATAAACCGGTTAGGAGTTAAGACGCATGTTAGCATTATGAGAATTAAATGGATTAAACCTGTTGTGTGCCGCTAGGTTGGTAGTATCGTTGTGTGATGCATTCATATAGTTGTTGCATGATAGGACCGTATATGCATATATACGTATGTAAAGAACGATATTGAATGAATCTAAGTACGGGAATTAAGACGAGTTAAAATATGGAAGTAAACTTAACAAACGTATAGCATATGGAATGATATCGGGGTTCCCGAGAATGAATGAATTAAGTAATAAAAGATGAGCCGTCAGGGAGTTTAGTAAGTAACTAGCTCTAAACCGACGGGAGTTGATAAAAGATATTTAGGAAAGGTTGAGAATGAGAAGTGTTGTGATTGATGAGCCGTCTACGGATTAGCAATCCGCTAATCCAAGGTAGCGGACGTGAATTGGTTAAAAGACATTAGAAACCCTAATAGGCCTGATTGTGTGTTGATTGCGTGTTGATTGTGTGATTGTGGTTGTGTGGTTGTTATTAAGCTCTGTGCAGACCTATTAGGTCGTCTCGGCGTTGGGCAGAGCGGTCCGTGTAGATGCTTACCTCGGTCAAGGGACCGGTTAAGTCATGGTTGCTAACTCGGTACGGTGCTGAGTCAGAGCGGTGGTGTGTGTGAGTAGACTTGCGGGATGCCGGGTTGAGCTGATTGTTGTTATTGATTGAGATTGATTGTTAGAGTCTAAGCGAGTCTGCGTGTTTGCGTTAGATCCCGCAAGTCTAGGTGTTTGGTTACGTTCCGGTACTTTCGACCCGATTGGATCCTCCGGTAGTTGCCTAACCGGATCGTGGTTATTCCGGTTATGGTGTTAACCTACAGAGTGACGCCGGTAGGTGTGTGGTCCGGAGAATACGGGGTCATGTCCTAGGGCCGGACTGCATGGAAGCTTGGGTTATCTAGGGGTAGCCTGAGTTACCGCGTATCGATGGACGGAGAACGGTGTCATGGCCGTTGGACTTGGTGTCGACATCCAGGAGTCGGGGGTTAGTTACCATATTGGTAACGATGGAAACCCGTGGTAGATAGATCGAGTTTCAATCGGGAACATGTGCCGCAGTGCTCCCGATTTCCTCTAATCGCCTTCTTGTTCTTTTGGCAATTGATTTTGTGTGGGCTCGACACGACGTGGTAGTGCGTGATCGGCTATTTGTTATGATTGCTTGTTATTTTGGGGTTTCGGGCGGGAATCTATAGATAATAGATAGATTAGAAGCCTTAGTGGGGAGCCGACTCGCTGGGTGATCTTAGATCACTCATTAGACTCTTTTTGTGTTTTCAGGTTTAGCAGCGACGGACGCGGGAGGTCCTCGGTGTAGTTTCGGGATTGCTTGTGGCGGGGTTTTGATTCGATGATTCAGGGTTTTCTCTCGGTTCGGCTTATCGCCAATTTTGTATTGAGCTTTGAGTGTTGTTAGTTGATTGACGAAATGATTTGTAAAGGTGATAATTAAACGTTGTACTGAACGTTTGATTACTCAAAAATAAATATGCTTTCCTGATATTGTGTTTAGTCATAACCGACACAACTCACTGAAGTGGTGCAAGGTGTACAACTTGTACTATGGAAGTGAGGATAGCGGAGTCAAGGACGGGTTAGTGCGAGCCATTATCTCAAACCGATCTGTCTCTGGCTTCGTCCTATGGCAAAATTTTCATGTTCGACTTGCTCGGGTTCAATCGGTCATGTTCTTGATTGATTGTTGGCCGGTCAGCTCGACGGTCAGCGGAGAATGGGAAAGGGGCGTTACAGAAAGGTGGTATTAGAGCATGGCTCTGCATGGGTTTCAAAGCTGTTCATTTCTGAGTGTTTTCCGTGTTTTATAGAGTCGAAATTGTGTCTTACCCAAGCATCTATTAGGAAACCGAGCCGCGTCCGTTAAATATGGGGTTGGGATGGGATAGGAAATTGTGTTATTTGTACTAATGTTTATTGTGTTTTTGATTGCAGACAGCAGCAGATTGTCCCGGGACGGATTGTGTGTATCGTGTGAGAGATTGCAGTGAGCAGTATGAGTCATCGTCGGATGACAGGGGCGGAGTATCGAGCTCTGTTAGAGCAGCATCAGGCAGGTTTGAGAGCAGCCCAGCCGGGACAGTCACAGGGTTCCCGGGTATCTGATCGACCACCAGTTGTTCCGCGAGTGCAGCAGGGAGCGAGGGCCGCTGCTGTAGATTGGAGGCCGTTGCCTGACCTATTACCTCCATCCTTACAGGACGACGCAGGTACCCTAGACCCGGCCGCAAGAGTGATGGGATATTTGGGATACGCAGATTATGGGTTGGTACCGTTACCACCACAGTTGGAGGCGCCTATGGTACCACAAGAGATTCCGCAACCGCCACCGATGTTAGAGGCCCATGACGTGCCGTTACCCTTCAGCTTGCACGAGTCAAATTTCGTCCCGCTCACCAGGGAGGAGTTTAGGGTGGATCCATTCCATGCAGCAGTTGACATGGATATGGAGCCGATAGACCCAAATCAGCGTTTACAGTGGGAGCAACATATGGACGAGCAGATGGCGATACTCGGGGACGTCCTGGAGCAGCAGATTGGACCGCACCATCAGCCAGGATTGCCCCAGAGATCAGGATCATCATCACCCGGCTTCACCGAGCCACTCTCAGCAATGGAGGCAGCCTCAGGAGTTGAGCCGATGTCGACGACAGGGTCGGACACGCAGTTTGAGTCAGTGACATCACCAGAGGCACCACCGGCCGAGCCAGTTGCATCACCAGAGATGCTACCAGCAGCATGCCAGATTCAGTGCCGCCTATGCCAGTATACCGGACATGTAGCGCCTGCGGAGTTCAGGTTTTTCATTTGCATTGGTGTCCACGACCAGTCGATCCACGTAATCGTGAGACGTATCAGCCGTTGCCGAGTCCTTACTATTTTCAGGTGTGTGGTATGGATGGTCATCTTGCACCGATTTGTCCGATCGCAGAGCCGTATTGTCCCCAGTACCTGCGGATTACCGACCAGGACCGAGCCGCCGAGACGCTGAGCTCATTCCACAGCCAGTTATTCAGCAGCCAGCTGTGAAGTCACCCGTAGCGCAGCCACCATTAGTGCAGCCACCGAGACCATCGAGGACTTGCAGGAGGTGTGGAGACGAGGGACATAGGACCTATGTTTGTTCCCGTAGGTCTTGTTCCCATAGCTCCCGCTCAGCACCAGTGGTTTGCCAGGCATGTGGAGTGCAGGGACATCGAGCGTTCGAGTGTTTCCAGGAGCCTTCTTCGGGGTTTGCATCCTCCTGCCAGTTATGTGGTGCGACCGATCATTAGGCACCAGCCTGTTACCGTGGGCCACGCCCAGCGCCCGTTGTCGTTTGTCAGCTTTGCGGTTGGAGAGGTCATGAGGCGCAATTATGTCCGATGGCAGAGCCGCAACACGTTGGAGCGCCGTCTAGAGATGCGCACCCACCACACCCTCCCGACGCACCTGCCAGTGGTTACCACCGCGAGCCGCGATGCCATCTGTGTTGGGCATTCCGGTCGTGTTGGGGCTGTTAGGACTAGGATAGTTATGCCAGGTAAGTTGAGCACTAACTATGTTGCTTTTGTGTGTATCTAGATCGGCGATCTTCGCATGTTGTTCTGACATCTCCAGGGTATGACGGTGCAGTTTGGGGGTTAGGATATGGATGACGGACGTCTTGGTTGTATTTCTGTTTTATTTATGTATGTAAAAACCTCGAAACATGTGTGTGTTGTCGTTTTATGTATGTATGTGATGCAGGATGTTCTACTTATCATTATGGCTTGCGTAGTAATTGTTTGCATGTGTGTGATGGTTTTGGGATGCAAATGAATTACCATGTGAAGTCTAATGATGAGCGGAACTGACGACCGTTCATCATAACCTAAACCCAGACTGACGACATATCCGGAGCGATCTAGTGATTGCTTGGTTGTGTGTGGTAATTGTTTGCTTTTGCGTTTATTGCTTGCGATTTTTATCTAATGCTTGAGTGGTGCATTGGATAACTAGGGTTTGTTTCATTCGTGGTATAGAGTGTGAGGAGTGTGGATGGTAGCAGTAAGCCATTCGATTGCTAGTTATGTTGAGTTGGGTTGAGTAGTTTAAAATTTTATCGCAATCGTTAGGTTGTTAGAAATAAAGTGTTAGAACCTTTTCGTTTAAGGTGTTGAGCTAACTTGAGAATGGTTGTATTCGACTGTCGATTCAAGAAAGAGCGGAATTATAGAATATCGTTACTTAATCATGGTAACTCATGGGTACATGATTAACCAACTATGTCTCTATGAGGAAGTGATATCGAAGGATGGATTGGTTTGAATTCACTGCTCCAGTGAAAGTTGTTGTGTTGAATGTAGGACGGAATGGACGATGCGATACGAATACGAGACCGAACCCGAACCCGAAAGCGAGGTGAGACGTAAAGAGACTGCGAGACAAGTTGACCCGGGAAGTGAAGCAGTTGCGAAAGGGATCGTCAGTGGAGAATATGTCGGTACAGGGCAACCAGAAGAACGAAGCGGATAGTATGATGAGTTAGCAAAGAGATTTGAGGCAATGTCAGTGATAGTGTGGGAACCAGAGCAAAGCCGACAGTGTGAATGGAATGGAGGTTTAGCAAGGTCGGAATTAGAAATCAAATTTTTTTGAAAAGTGTTCAAGAAGGAAGAGGTCGTATCAGAATCGGAGGGGATTTATCAGTATGGAAGGGTTAGAGCCGTAATAACGACAGGATGGGAATGCAGATTCTTAAAGAGTGTCTCGGGGAGACGAACCAGTATCGGGAAGGACGTGGAAGTGGAAGCAAAGTGGGGAAGTCAGAAGTGAAAATCAGAGCAAAGAAGCTAACAGCGAGTGAGTCTAAAGTTCGAACCAGATGGAGTCAATTAAAAAGGAAGCGAAGCCAGGTGGACAAGACTAAGAGCCTAGACAAGGGATTAGTTGTTGGGGATCAGTGCAGAGATCAGTTAGATGGAAAGTTTGCAAAGAGCGCAGGAAGGCAAGAAGTCAGAGATATGCAGTAGTGTTTGGGTAAGGAAGCGTTGGAATTGAGTAACAGAGCAACTTGCGGGATTTGGGGACCGAATTCCTGGAAGTGGGGAAGAATGTGATATCCCGTATCCAAAAATATGGTCAACGGGCAGAAGAAAAGTCAATAGGGGCAAAATTGTAATTTTGCCAAACCTAGGGGCAAAATTGTAATTTTGCCAAAGTTCGAGACGGGCCAAATGTTTTCTTTCTAAAGCATAAAGAACATTTACAAGACCATAATTAGAAGAAACGGAGCAGAAATGTATTTTTGGCTTATCGGTCGGGAAACCGACTAAACCGAGAAAACTTCGGAAATTCATAACGGGAGCTAGAAAACTCCAATTGAGATGATTCAAGTTGCTAAATTCATCTAAACTCAAGGAGAATCAGTTTACGGAAGTTTGGGGATTTATGGGAATCGTCTGATATTTTCTAAAACAATTATCAAGGAAACGAGCAAACCGAGCAAGAATGATTAGGAAGAATTAAGAGTGGATTAAGGGGTTAAGAACTGGATTTTCTGGCTTAAGCATACCTCAGAGGAGGAGGAGAAGAAGAAGGAGAAGGAGGAAGATGAAGAAGAGAGAGAGAGAGGCGTGAAGAAGAAGAAAAAGAAGAAGAAGAGAGAGAGAGGCGTGAAGATGAAGAAGAGAGAGAGGGAGGCGTGAAGGAGAGAGAGAAGATGAAGATTGGAGAAGAAGAGAGAAAGACATGGAGGAGAACCGGAAGAGATAGAACCGTAGGAAAGAGAGAAAGGATCGGAGAAGAGAGAAGATGGTTCGGAGGCTCGGTCAGAATCATTCGGTCAACGGTCAACGCCGGTCAACTCCGTGGTCAACGCTGTTCAACGTGTTGACTCCGGCCGGTTTTGGTATTGCGGTTCATATTCGGGTGTTTGTGACATTTCGGAGTTCGTGTTCGTGTATTCGGGAGGTTCGGGGTCTCGGGAAGCCGTATCCACATCCGTGCCGTTCGTTCCGTCATAAATCACTGTGAGTCGGCTCAAAAACCGTAATTTATGCATATAGATCGGGAAATGAGAAACCGTAGAGCTAGGATGTGATTGAATGTGCTTGTGAATTGAATGATTGAATTATCGATAAACCGGTTAGGAGTTAAGACGCATGTTAGCATTATGAGAATTAAATGGATTAAACCTGTTGTGTGCCGCTAGGTTGGTAGTATCGTTGTGTGATGCATTCATATAGTTGTTGCATGATAGGACCGTATATGCATATATACGTATGTAAAGAACGATATTGAATGAATCTAAGTACGGGAATTAAGACGATTTAAAATACGGAAGTAAACTTAACAAACGTATAGCATTTGGAATGATATCGGGGTTCCCGAGAATGAATGAATTAAGTAATAAAAGATGAGACGTCGGGGAGTTTAGTAAGCAACTCGCTCTAAACTGACGGATCGGGGATTTGATAAAAGATATTTAGGAAAGGTTAAGAATGAGAAGTGTTGTGATTGGTGAGCCGTCTACGGATTAGCAATCTGCTAATCCAAGGTAGCGGACGTGAATGGTTAAAAGACGTTAGAAACCCTAATAGGCCTAATTGTTTGTTGATTGCGTGTTGATTGTGTGATTGTGGTTATGTGGTTGTTATTGAACTCTGTGCAAGACTATTAGATCGTCTCGGTGTTCGGCTGAGCGGTCCGTGTAAATGCTTAACTCGGATAAGGGACCGGTTAAGTCATGGTTGCTGACTCGGTACGGTGCTGAGTCAGAGCGGTGGTGTGTGTGAGTAGACTTGCAGGATGCGGGGTTGAGCTGATTGTTGTTATTGATTGAGATTGATTGTTAGAGTCCAAGCGAGTCTGCGTGTTTACATTTCTGCACTAGGACTCTAGGGTGCGTTATCCCGCAAGTCTAGGTGTTTGGTTACGTTCCGGTACTTCCGACCCGATTGGATCCTCGGGTAGTTGCCTAACCGGATCGTGGTTATTCCGGTTATGGTGTTAACCTACTGAGTGACGCCGGTAGGTGTGCGGTCCGGAGAATACGGGGTCATGTCCTAGGTCCGGACTTCATGGAAGCTTGGGTTATCTAGGGGTAGCCTGAGTCACCGCGTATCGATGGACGGAGAACGGTGTCTTGGCCGTTGGACTTGGTGTCGACGTCAAGGAGTCGGGGGTTAGTTACCATATCGGTAACGGTGGAAACCCATGGAAGTTACCGAGATCGTAGGAGCCCAGTGGTGTGTTGGTGTAGTTGATAGTGCGCGGTAGATAGATCGAGTTTCAATTGGGAACATGTGCCTTTGTGCTCCCGATTTCCTCTATTCGCCTTCTTGTTCTTTTGGCAATTGATTTTGTGTGAGCTCGACACGACGTGGTAGTGCGTGATCGGCTATTTGTTATGATTGCTTGTTATTTTGGGGTTTCGGGCGGGAATCTATAGACAATAGATAGATTAGAAGCCTTAGTGGGGAGCCGACTCGCTGGGTGGTCTTAGATCACTCATTAGACTCTTTTTGTGTGTTTTCAGGTTTAGCAGCGACGGACGCGGGAGGTCCTCGGTGTAGTTTCGGGATTGCTTGTGGCGGGGTTTTGATTCGATGATTTCAGGGTTTTCTCTCGGTTCGGCTTGTCGCCAATTTTGTATTGAGCTTTGAGTGTTGTTTGTTGATTGACGAAATGATTTGTAAAGGTGACAATTAAACGTTGTACTGAACGTTTGATTACTCAGAAATGAATATGCTTTCCTGATATTGTGTTTAGTCCGAACCGACACAACTCACTGAAGTGGTGCAAGGTGTACAACTTGTACTATGGAAGTGAGGATAGCGGAGTCAAGCCTTTGTCTCAAACCGATTTGTCTCTGGCTTCGTCCTGTGGCGAACTTTTCCTGTTCGACTTGCTCGGGTTCAATCGGTCATGTTCTTGTTTGATTGTTGGCCGGTCAGCTTGACGGTCAGCGGAGAATGGGAAAGGGGTGTTACAATGTGTCTAATTGGATAGAAGTTTTTGCTAATCTGACTAATGATGCCTCTATGGTTCTTAAGTTGTTTAAGACCATAATATTCCATTGATTTGGAGTGCCTCGGTTTGTAATATGTGATGGTGTTTCTTACTTCATCAACAAGGTGTTCGAGAAGATACTAAAAAAGCATGATGTCAATCATCGTGTAGCAACTCCATATCATCCTCACATAAGTGGACATGTTGAGGTCTCGAACAAAAAGATCAAGGAGATCTTGGAGAATACAAGGAAGGATTGGTCTGCTAAGTTGGATGATGCGCTCTCGGCTTATAGGACATCGTTCAAAACGCTACTGGAGACTACACTGTTTCATCTTCTCTACAACAAATCTTTTCACCTTCCGGTTGAGTTGAAGAAAAAAGCAGCATGGGTAGTGAAGTTGATGAACTTCGACATCGAGTCCGCTGCAGAGAGGCGATTGGTTCAGCTGTATGAACTGAATGATATTATATTTCCTGCCTATGAGAGCTTCAATTTATATAAGGAGCGAACAAAGACATATCATTATAAGAAGATAATATCCAGGAAAATCAAAATGAATGACCATGTACTTTTGTATAACTCTTGTTTACAGTGGTTTCCTAGAAAATTGTGTTCTCGTTGGTCAGGAACATCATCAAGGAGGTCCAACCATACTGTTCTATCATTCTGAAGAATGATGAATGCAATGAGTTCACGTTGAATGAACAAATGGTGAAACACGACTGGGCGAAAGCCGAAACATCATCATGACACATTATATCTCTAAATGATGCACCTGATGCCTTATCACATTGATATTATGGTCTAGCCTTCCAAAAGGGGTTAGATTTGGACATCCCATTAATATAGCGGCATGGACGGTACAGTCAATTTAGTGATGTTAAACGAGCGTTTGGTGGGAGGCAACCCACTGGTAAGTATGTAAATACGTATTTCTGAGTCTTGCTTTCATTTCATTTTTGCTTTTGGTTTTCGTTGTACCTTAAGTATTGCACATAATCAGAAATGTCGACTAAGGCTCTCTGCGTTGATTGATGCACATTCCTTGTCCGTCGATACGTAACTCGAAGAGGCGAAGGAAATAGACCAAGGTTGTTCCAATCTGGTCGATTTGCTCGAACATGGTATGCATCGATCGACCCACATATTTGCATCAAACGACACGGACACAGACACCCACAAGGTAAGTTCCTTTTAAATATTCTATTTTTATTCTTCTATTTAACTTCTATTTCTCGTGAAAACTGTAAACCCTCACACCAAAAAAGCCATTCCTTCGGTTCTTACCGATTTTACTGATTCAAAATCCTAGTATCCTTGTTTTTTATCTCTCATTCCTTTCTTTGATCTCCAAGGTATGTGTTTTGAACCTCCACTTTTTTTTCTCGGCCCTAAGGTACAAAAACTCAAAATTCACTTTGTTCATGATGAAATTTTGCTGTAATCATGCCTATCTAGGATGTGTGACAGTGATTTCGAGTTTTCCATGTGGTTTCATGAACTATTTTGCAAGTTTCCAAAAATCTCTGATTTGATGACGAACCTTCCTTGGTTTGCGATTTTGATTGGACTTTGGAAAAAATATGATGGATTGTTGATGATTTCGATGATCTGAATTTGCTTGTGATGATTACCACCCAATATTTTCAATTGTCGAACTTTGGTTCTTGGCCTAATTTTTCGGGATTGCTTTGTTCTTGTGTTTTTTTATTGCAAATGTCTACTTGCGCCAAGAAATCATGCAAGCATAAGGGGGAAGCATCGAACTCGAACACACCTCACCATCTCCTTTATCGCCCCACTCATCCGTTTCCTCAGCTCCGCTAGCCCCTCGCTCCTCCTAACTCATAGATTAGGCTTCCATGACCTAAGGTAGAGCATATCAAGCTCAAGATGCAGACAAACTGTGAGCATGATCCCAAGACAGACTAATAAAATGGAGTGTAAATTAAGGCCTATCATTGAGGATTGGGAAAAATATGACTTTCTCTTCTACAATGCGTGTAAGATAACCGATATTTTACTAATTTTATCCATATATCAGGACACTTTTATGAGTGATCCAAGTGTTTTAAATTGTTTTTAGTATGTCTTCGTTTATTTCTAGTGTCAATGCTCTTTTTAGGAAACTAAAACTTAATTCAAGTCAAAAGTCCACTATTCTTTACCGAGTCATTCCATCAAAAGTTCAGCATCAGATGAAGACCTTCTCACGTTCGATCATCCTAAAATTTGGACCATAGGTAGAGAAATACAAGCTTCATTCTCCACTTGACATCACGAAGATCCAATGATGCAAAATCAAGGAAACAAAGACACATAACATGACTAGGAGCAGCTGAATCCAAGGCAACCAAGCCCTTGGATGCGACCCAAACCCCTTCAGCCCGTTTTCTATGTTTTATCTTGTCCCACATCGAAAACTTAAGAGTTTTATGTGTTTCCGAGTACTATATATAGGGATACACCTCTCTCTCTTGTAATTTATTCAGAAAGCACGAAATCTACTTGATAAAAGCTTTTATTCAGTTTTAGTCCTTTAGTCTTCATTTTCTTAGTTTTAGAGTTTAGAAGTTTTAGGTGTTGGAATTGTGTCCAGTAATCTCGGTACTGTCTCTAGAAAGTAAGAGTATGTCAATGATCAGACATAAGTCGTATAATACTGGGGGTCATGATGGCTTGCTAGAGTCCGCTCATGATCTATAAGTCTTGGACTTATTGCCTTTATTATATGATCCCATATGGGTCACACGCCTAAGCTAACAGGAAAATGTGTAGGAACGGTTTAGCAGAAGTACGGTAAAAGTGCTAGGCATTTACTGTACTTAGAGAGAATAAAACGGTTTAGGCACTGTGTGTCGATCGATACACAAGGGGTATCGGTCGACACAGTGCGTGAATGCCGTCTAGTTAATTGGTGTTTGGGCCAAATGGCCCAAACGGAATCAGACAAGTTTTATAAGGTAAAACTCGAGTTTCTGGACAATTAACCCTAGCCCCAGCCGAAAACTCTCTCTCTCTTTTGCGCCGAGCTCCTAGTGGTCTAGCAGCTGTTTCCTGTGATCGCGTGTGTGAACCTTTGGAGGATTCATCCCTCGGTGTTTCTCTGATCTCAGACATACCATCAATTCCGCTGCAAACAGGTATAAGGTGAGATCATCATTTGTTTCTATTCTGAGAAGAACCTAGATCGCATGTTTAGGTTGATATGAATCTAAGAATTGAATCAGGATCAACTAAACAGTCCTTCAGTGGTATCAGAGCCAATGGTTCTGGTTTTTCTTGTTTAGATTCAATGTTTAGGATTGTTTTCTTGTTTAAAAGTGTTTTGAATCAACTACTGATAAGAGAAACCATTTAAGCAACAAGAATTGAAATCTAAACACACATAAAATTGCAGAAACCAAGCTATATGATTTGGTAGAATGCGATTTCAAGAGGTCTGTATCGACTGCGATCGCATGGATCGATCGATACGATCGCATGGATCGGTCGATACAGTCTATCGGCTAACCCTGTTAACGCGTGAAAGCATCGATCGATACAGGATCGATGCAGGTTCGATATTGGTGCATCGACCGATGCGGTTGGTGCACATCGATCGACACGGTTAGGGTTTTGGCTCGGATCCGTGCATGCGTAAGAGCATCGATCGATACAGGATCGATGCACGATCGATGCAGGATCGATGCTGAGAGCATCGACCGATGTGGTTGATGGATCGATCGACACGGTTGGTTCATCGATCGACATGGTTGGTTTAAAGGCTCGGTTTTAATTTTGATTAAAATTAATTCGTCCTGGTTTAATAAACAGATTTAATAATTTTATTAAGTCTGGTTAAACCGGGACAAGAAATCCAATGTCGAAAGAATTATTGGATTTAGTGCCTAAACCAGGATTTTCTAATTTGATTTGGTTGGACCAAATAAATTGAGAAAATCCGGTTTAGTAAATAACCGGTTGACAATTGTGGTCATCGTAGTAATTAAAATTTGGTTAGACCAATTTTAATGAACCAGACCGGTTATGTCATTTAATTGGACAATTGGGTCATGTCTTGGACATGGACCATTTCTTGGGCCTCGGGCCAAGAAGTTAAAACAATTGGGCCAATTATTTGAGTCTTTCTTCAGAATAATTTAAAATTTATTTTATATAATTATAAAGTCAATTTTAAATTAAAGTTTCCGAAATTTTGAAATTAGAAAGTTTCTTAAATTAGAAGTTTCTGGATTTGCGGGTTTTGGATTTTAAAGAAATTTCTAAAGTTAGAAAGTTTCCGTTTTTAGAAAGTTTCCAATTTTAGAAAGTTTCCAAAATTAGTAGGTTTCCAAAAATGGAAAGTTTCCCGAAATAGTAATCTTCTATTTTGGGAATGATTTTTAAATAAACCTACGAACCTCAAATAATATCAAGCGTTGGATGTCTTGTCCATTCTATGTCAGCTGTCGAAGCCCATTCAATTGTATTCATGGCCTTACAGTGTGAGGGTGTCTGCTTTTGCGTGGATAAGACGGTTTGTGATTCATAAATGTCATTGGGAGTCCCAGACATTAATGATTACATGACTGTATAGTCTGGTTTTCTTGACTGGGCCATCGGGAGTCCCGGGCCTTGAGACATCAGAGTGGATTGGGCCTCGGGCCCAGATTCACAACCAAGAGTTATATCACGGATATAATTGGCCGATATAGGGCTTACCGATATAAGCTAAGGTTTGGTGACGGCCAGTGGCCCACTTTAATCTTAGTTATATGTGGATCTTGGAATCATTATATTCTATTGAGGGTAACTTATGTTATTGAATATAATGCGTGATTAATCATATTAAATTTAATACGAGATTAATCATATTGAACATTTTAACTAATAACCTTTTATCTATATATTTCAGATATGACTACTACAAGCACACAAAACACATTCTCGATCCGGTCTGTTCTCGAAAAGGAGAAGCTGACTGGAACGAACTTCCTGACGTGGTCAAGGAACTTGAGGCTAGTCCTCAAGCAGGAGAAGAAGGATTATGTCCTTCGTGATCCTCTCCCCGAGAGGCCTCCTGCCAATGCCGCCAGGACTCTGCATAATGCTTGGGAAAAGCATTCGTCAGATGAAAATGATGCCTATTGCCTGATGTTGGTGACAATGACTCCTGAGCTGCAAAAACAGTTCGAGAGTGTATTGTCACCCATCGAGATAATGGCAAGCCTGAAATCGCTTTTTCAGGAGCAGGCTAGGACTGAGAGGTTTCAAACAGTTAAGAACCTCTTGGACTGCAAGTTGGCTGCGAATGCGGCAGTGAGTCCTCATGTCTTGAAGATGATGGGTTATCTCGATCATCTTCAGAAACTCGACTGCCCAATCAGCCAGGAACTTGCCTGCGACATCATTCTGCAGTCATTACCTGCAAGCTATGATCAGTTCATTCTGAACTTTAACATGCATGGCTTGAGTAAGACATTGCCTGAGCTTCACGGAATGTTCAAGACTGCGGAGCCCAATTTGAGGAAAACCACCAAGGACCCAAATGTGCTTATGGTGCAGAAGGGCAAGGGGTTTAAGAAATCCTCTGCTAAGGATAAGGGAAAGGCCAAGGCTGTCCAAGTCGCGGACAAGGACACGCCAAAGCCCAAGCCCAAGTCCAAGGCTGGGCCAACTGACATATGCAGGTTCTGTAAAGAACCAGGGCATTGGAGGAGAGAATGTAAGAAATTCCAGGAAGGTCTAAAGGAATTGAAGAAGAAGACTTTTGAGACTTCTTCAACAGGTATTTTTGTTATAGAAGTTAATACAACTACTTCTGATAATACCTCATGGGTTATGGATACTGGTTGTGGGGCTCATATTTGTACTAATATGCAGGCACTCAGCAACAGTAGAAGGCTGAAGCAAGGACAAGTGGAGCTACGAGTTGGGAATGGAGCGAAAGTTCCAGCGCTAGCTGTAGGCACTTACTTGTTGTCTTTACCTTCGGGATTGATTTTAGAACTCAATAATTGTTATTTTGTACCTGCTATAAGCAGAAATATTATTTCAATTTCTTTGTTGGATTTGGAAGGTTATGATTTTTCAGTTAAGAATAAATTATGTTCCTTCAATCGCAACAATTTGTTCTATGGTTCTGCCCCTCTTATGAATGGGCTTTACATACTCGATCAATCCGCGCCAATTTATAACATTAATACCAAACGGTTCAAACCTAATGAGGAGAACCGAACGTTTCTATGGCATTGTCGTTTAGGGCACATCAGCGAGAAACGCATCAAGAGGCTCCATTCGAATGGACTTCTTGGCTCATTTGACTTTGAGTCATGTGAGAAATGCGAATCCTGCATGATGGGCAAAATGACACGGGCCCCCTTTAATAAACCTAACGAGAGGGCCAGGGACGTATTGGGCTTGATACACACTGATGTGTGTGGCCCAATGTCCACAAATGCAAGAGGAAACTATCAGTACTTCATTACCTTTACTGATGATTTCAGTAGGTATGGATATGTTTATTTAATGAAACATAAGTCTGAATCTTTTGAGAAGTTCAGAGAATTCCAAAATGAAGTACAAAACCAACTTGGCAAAAGCATTAAGGCTCTTCGGTCCGACCGAGGAGGAGAATACTTAAGCCAAGAATTCAGTGATCATCTGAGAGAGTGTGGGATCGTATCCCAACTCACTCCTCCTGGAACACCTCAATGGAATGGTGTGTCTGAAAGGAGAAATCGGACCTTATTGGATATGGTTCGTTCTATGATGAGTCACACAGACCTTCCAATATCCCTTTGGGGATATGCTCTGCTAACAGCAGTGTTCACTCTAAATAGAGCGCCATCGAAAGCAGTAGCAAAGACACCATATGAATTATGGACTGGAGAAGCTCCAGTGCTGTCTTATCTCAGAATTTGGGGTTGTGAAGCCTATGTCAAGAGATTGATCTCAGACAAGCTTACACCAAAATCTGACAAATGCTATTTCATTGGTTATCCACGGGAAACCAAGGCTTATTACTTCTATCTACGTTCCGAGAACAAGATCTTTGTTGCCCGGGATTGTAACTTTCTTGAGAGGGAGTTTCTCTCTAAGAAAGACAGTGGGAGTAAGGTACTGCTTGAAGAAATTCAAGATGAACAGGATACTGCTCAACCTAATGAGGAAGAGCAGCAGGAGGACCTACAAGAAATTGTAGAGCCTGAACCTGTAGTACCTGAAGTTCGAAGATCCGGGAGGATCCGTCACGAACCCGAGAGATATCAAGGATTCCTCGTGACTGACTGTCATGATCTTTTGATCATTGATGGTGATGAACCATCGAACTTCAATCAAGCCATGATGGGCCCAGATTCCTCTAAGTGGCGCAAGGCCACTGATTCCGAAATGGACTCCATGTCGGTCAACCAAGTGTTTTCGTTGGTTGACTTACCCGCTGGTGTAAAAGCCATCGAGTGCAAATGGATCTTCAAGAAGAAGATTGACGTGGATGGAAATGTCCAGATTTATAAAGCCAGGTTGGTGGCAAAAGGTTTCAGACAAGTTCACGGTGTGGATTACGATGAAACCTATTCACCAGTGGCTATGATGAAATCTATTCGGATTCTACTAGCAACTGCAGCTTTTCATGATTATGAAATTTGGCAGATGGACGTGAAAACCGCCTTCCTGAATGGTATTCTGGAAGAGGATGTGTATATGACACAACCTGACGGTTACATAGATCCAAAGAATGCTGGAAAAGTATGCAAGCTTCATAAATCCATTTATGGATTGAAGCAAGCATCGAGGAGCTGGAATCTTCGTTTTGATGAAGCGATCAAGCAATTTGACTTCATCAGAAACGAAGAAGAACAATGCGTGTATAAGAAATCTAGTGGGAGCAAGATTGTATTTCTTATTCTGTATGTCGATGACATACTGCTTCTCGGAAACGACGTTCCAATGCTGAAGTCCGTAAAGGACTGGCTTGGAAGTTGTTTTTCCATGAAAGACATGGGTGAAGCCGCATACGTTCTTGGAATCAGGATCTACCGGGATAGATCTAGAAGGCTGATAGGCTTGTGTCAAGATTCATACATTGACAAAGTCCTACAAAGATTCAGCATGAAGGATTCCAAGAAGGGCTTCACGCCAATGGTACATGGCACAACGCTAAGCAAGAAGCAGAGCCCTACTACGGCTGCTGAGCTTGAGCGCATGAAGAATATTCCTTATGCATCTGCAATAGGATCTGTCATGTATGCCATGATCTGTACTCGTCCTGATGTTGCTTATGCATTGAGCATGACGAGTAGATACCAGTCAAATCCAGGTGAAAACCATTGGATTGCCGTAAAGAATATCTTGAAGTATCTAAGACATACTAAGGATAAGTTCTTAGTGTACGGTGGAAGTGATGTGCTTAAAGTCAGTGGATTCACGGACGCAAGTTTCCAGACAGACCAAGATGATTTCCGGTCACAGTCCGGTTATATCTTTTGTCTGAATGGCGGTGCAATCATTTGGAGAAGCTCCAAGCAAGACACCGTTGCAGATTCCACCACAGAAGCTGAATATATCGCCGCCTCAGAAGCTGCGAAGGAAGCTGTTTGGATACGAAAGTTCATTATTGAACTAGGTGTGATACCAGATGCGGCTGAGCCTCTGGCACTGTTTTGTGACAACAATGGTGCTATAGCTCAGGCAAAGGAACCAAGATCACACCAGAAATCCAAGCATGTTCTAAGAAGATTTCACTTGATACGTGACATCATTAATAGAAAGGAAGTCAAGATCAGCCGAGTTCAGACTGATGATAACGTCGCTGATCCGTTGACAAAGCCACTCCCAAGGCCTAAGCTCGAGTTTCTGACTAAAGCTGTAGGCATTAGAGACATAGAAATGTAATCTAAATTTGAGTGGGAGTTTGAGGGCTTTTATTTAGTTATTTGATATGTTCTTGTAAAACATTCTTATGTTTAATGAAATTATTATTTCAAGATTATTTTAACTGTGATGAAATAATCGTTCCAAAATGATATGAACCATTTTATAGGTCATCGAAGTAAATGACTTGATCTTGAGTCATCGAAGTCATTTAGCTTGATCATGAGACCCTATATTTGATAGATGTTTTATATCATCCCGTCCCTAGTCGAAGGTTGTTGAAATTGGAACACCAACAACCATGTGAGACTGGATTGGTACGTGACTTATGACAAAGTCTCAGTGTGTCATAGATGCGCGGCATCAAAGTCAGTACATAGGTGTATGTTTGGGAACATACGACCGGACAAGACCCGCTTATAAGAACTCTTCAGGATATTTATATCTGTGTCATAAGAGATTCTTACTACGACTATAGAGTATAGTCCTTAGACCTGAGTTCGCATGCATGTGACTGCACATGGACTGATGCACTTTGATCATTGTCTAACGCTATCGTTCTGCGATAGTTATAAGGACCTTGTTTGGGTACATTATGAAATGAATAGTTTACAGTGATGGAACAAGACGGAATTTGTCCCTCCAATATAAATGGAGTGAATATCTCTAGGCCAATCGGAGATTTGAATACTGGAAAATGCATGGCCATGCTCAAACGGACTTTCCCGAGTCGTTTGGATTGTCAGTATCAAATCAGAGTCCGATGAACAAGATTAGGCTTTATAAGGATGACACCAATCTTGCCTTATGACTAATCGAGATATTGTGACAAAAGGATTATGAATACAGAGATTCCAGTACAAGTGGGAGATTGTTGGAATTGTGTCCAGTAATCTCGGTACTGTCTCTAGAAAGTAAGAGTATGTCAATGATCAGACATAAGTCGTATAATACTGGGGGTCATGATGGCTTGCTAGAGTCCGCTCATGATCTATAAGTCTTGGACTTATTGCCTTTATTATATGATCCCATATGGGTCACACGCCTAAGCTAACAGGAAAATGTGTAGGAACGGTTTAGCAGAAGTACGGTAAAAGTGCTAGGCATTTACTGTACTTAGAGAGAATAAAACGGTTTAGGCACTGTGTGTCGATCGATACACAAGGGGTATCGGTCGACACAGTGCGCGAAAGCCGTCTAGTTAATTGGTGTTTGGGCCAAATGGCCCAAACGGAATCAGACAAGTTTTATAAGGTAAAACTCGAGTTTCTGGACAATTAACCCTAGCCCCAGCCGAAAAATCTCTCTCTCTTTTGCGCCGAGCTCCTAGTGGTCTAGCAGCTGTTTCCTGTGATCGCGTGTGTGAACCTTTGGAGGATTCATCCCTCGGTGTTTCTCTGATCTCAGACATACCATCAATTCCGCTGCAAACAGGTATAAGGTGAGATCATCATTTGTTTCTATTCTGAGAAGAACCTAGATCGCATGTTTAGGTTGATATGAATCTAAGAATTGAATCAGGATCAACTAAACAGTCCTTCATTAGGGTGCGTGAGAGACCCTAAACGTCTAACCCTACACCTAATACATTCTGGTTAGTCATAACAGTTAGCTTGTGGCCATGATCTGCTATTCTAGATCTTAGTATTTCATTTATTGGATTTTTCAAGGTATTTATCTATGAGGAATGATATCGGTTAGGATTACTTGCTAGAATTTATATTGATTTTTGGAAGTTCTTTCTTTTAGTTTCGCCCTTAATGCATGGGACTATAATCATAAACTATAATTTGATCTTAGGATTGATAAAACTACGAGAATACTGAATCTATTGACCGGAACTAGCTTAGGAGAGTAGTTGTGTTGCAAGCTGTGACAGTGGACTAGTACGGCACAATGAACGTTATGATGAACTTGATATTAATGCATGATTATCCTGGCGGCAGCTGCGAGAGTTGACTAATCGAGTTAAAGAGAGTAGGTGTGCAGTCCTATGAGAGTAGTTCATATATATTTTCGTGTTCGAGTTTGTGTAACTTTCTAGAAATGTTTAGAAACTAAGTTAGACTTGTCTGAATCATTTTGAACCTCTTTAAATGCTCCTGAGACAACCCAATTCCCCCCTTAATTTTGCATTTTCGTTTTTATATCCACTGCTATTAGAAAACTAGTTTACTTGACACTCAAACAATCTTTCTTTGTCTTAGCTCTCATATAATATTTCTTGACTATTCAGATTGGCATAGCTTCTTTGTGGATCGATACCCTAAGTAATGCGCATATGTGCACTTGCAGACTCGGGGTTTTGTAAATTTAAAACTTGGGAGTCTTGAATGATGAAAAAGGGCGCATCAAGGTTTTGGCGCCGTTGCCGAGAAAGCTATATTTTCTCATCCGTCTAGTTTTAAAGGTTAGTAATCTGACTCTAAAACCACCCTTTTCTACTAACCTTTGTTTTTGTTTCTCTTAGTTTCAGGTCTTTGAAACAATGGATAAGCCTCTGGAGCTTGATCATACTTCAAACCATGGCACTCTATACCCATCTCAGGTTCACATCTCTTGTGACTCTAACAACTCGTATCTCTTGAATCACAAACCAGACCCGACAACTCACCTCCGGGACTTTCCAATCATATCTCCCACGTGGAACCTCGCCTATCCATATGCCCAATAACTTCTCACAACATCTTCTGCCTCATCAGATTCCGAGAAACCACAACCGAGCCAAGCCTCTTCATACCCAAATATATCGACTTATAGGTATGATGGATCAGTATCTTGACTTCCAAGCTATGTCTGACTATTTTGCATGATAAGATAGAAGCTCTCTTTGACACTTTTCCAACAAACTTGAGGACCTCAAAGTCCTTGTCAAAGTTCTTGAAAAACAAGCTCAAAAACATGAAGAAATGATCAATGAAAGGATAGCATTGATTATACAAGAGTAAGAGAAGCTAAAGCAAAACATGAACCACGATTTTAGAGAGTTCAAGAACATGAAGATCAATATGGAAGAAGCTAACCATACCAATGATTGGTACAAGGAAAGGAACGCTCCAAGCTCAAAAACATGAAGAAATTATCAATGAAAGGATAGCATTGATTATACAAGAGTAAGAGAAGCTAAAGCAAAATATGAACCACGAGTCTAGAGAGTTCAAGAACATGAAGATCACTATGGAAGAAGTTATCCACACCAATGATTGGTACAAGGAAAGAACCTCTCCAACAACTCGAATCTCGTCTAAGTCAACTGGAAAACAAGACATAAGAAATCAACCAAGTGGTGGAACAAATAATTTATACTCAAAATGAAGTTGAGAAGAATCTCGAACAAGTGTTCACTATGTTCTCAAGCCAAGAACAAGATGAACCGAAAAGTACTTATGAAGATCCCTTCAAAGGAATTGGATACTTTCCAAATTTTGAACTTGGATAAGTTCTCGAAGCTGAAAACGATCCTACAGAACGTGCCTACTTTGGTTATGACCAAATCCTCGAGCTAGATGCCATTGCAATCTTACAACAAGCTCACCAAACAACTATTGGGAAAAGCTCGTTCACATATACCTCAAGACTTTGAACCCTGGCCAGAGATCTTTTACCTTGGCCAGAATGCACTGAACCACGGCCAGCATCACCTTCACCTTGGTCAGACACCTTTAACCCAATGCCAGACGTCCTCCCATCGTGACCTTCTAGTCCCGAACAATATAGTTCAAAAGATAAATTTAACATCATTCCATCACGACCACACTCAAGTGGGAGCAATGAATTTCAGCATGAACCTTCATACGTCAATAAGGAAGCACCCACAGAATTCAATAACATTTTTAGAAAAATTCCTTTGTGTGTTTCTGTTGACAGGGCATGGAAAAGTGGTCGACTTCACTCATTATTTCGAGTAATCGGTGAAAGTAAGACATAAATTAGTTTCCAATTCATGAAATTAAGAACAAATCACAACTCCTAAACCATTCGAAGAGCCGGAAATCAAAAAAAAAAAAAACATTTCAGCTGGATCCATCCAGGGAAACCTGAAGGAATCAACAAAGTTGTCCAAAACCATCCTCATGGAACATCATTCGCAAGATAAAGGCTAGACAGTGCCATAGGTCATCATTTTCATGGAATAAAAGATTCCCTATCCAATATTCGAATGTACTTTGATTTAGTATTGAATGACGGACCCATCCGCATCCTACACAAAATCGAAGAAAATGGGTCAGTTTCTTATGTCTTATTGAACTGATTGATTTTATCTGAATATGTACTTTGTGATTCAGGTTCATTCTTAATAATTATTCCACTAATCAATGCAAACAATCTTGGCATCAAGGATTTTCAGTCCACATACATCAAAATAGAACTTGATGATCAACCAAAAACGACCCCGAAAGGTGTTGTTTATGACATACAAGTTCTAGTTGGAGAGTCCCTTGCCTCTACTAAATTCTCCATCATAGAAACGCCTAAAGAAGATCCAACAACCCTCATTCTAGGATGGTCATTCCTTGCTACTACTGGAGCTATTATGGATTGGGCGAACCGAAGAGTCTCATTTGCCAACATCGAAAAAAGGAAGTACTATCAAGCAATACCATTTCAAATGACATGTCAAGCTAAAACAGAAAACTCAAGGCAAGAGAGTGATGATAAAACATCTGGAGGCCATGATCAATCAAGAATGAGAACCACCATAGTAAGAGTCCTTCCATTCATAAGCTCATCCACTTTGACAAGTCAAGCTAAAAGACTTTAAAAAACGCTTCTGGGAGACAACCCACTTAGGTATCTTCTTACATTTTGTTTTTAGGATATTTAGCTTTTTTTTTTGGTTTTTTTTTTTTGCATTTGTTTCAGGTTTTACATTAAAAAGGTAAAAATAGGGCCGACCCGACATCAGGCTTCACAGGCGCGGCCAACCGGCCTCTGGCCACGACACCAGGCTTTACAGCCACGGCCAACCGGCCTCTTGCCGTGAGCCGCCTAAACAATGGCAAGGCCGAGCCCTGTTCGATCTCGCTCAAATTCATCCTGGTTGTGGGCCGCATACAATTGGTCACGACCGGCGATCTCGCAACCAAGGCCAACGGCCCATCGCACGTGCCTTCCCCATCCGCAACCATGGCCATTCCCGACTCGTCCATATCCCGACCATTCCGCACTTAAGGCCCAAATAAGTCGACTATTCCATTTTTGATCATTATTTTATTCCTTTTTATGTCTTTTTAACAAAGAAGACATTGTGATTAAAGTATGGGGGAAGGATTTCATCCTTACTAACCACATTTGCTTACACGAGTCTTACCTTCTTCGTTTTCTTTTAAAAAAACTCAAATTTTAAGGTTTTATTATGGTTTCAGTAACAACTTGGTTTTCAAAATCAGTGGGAGTAATGAAAAATCTATGATGATTTTGACCTGTGTGATTTCCTGCTATCTCTTTGATTAAACTCTTTCGGCTAGGTACTATACTAGGCGGTAGCTAGGCGTTTGTACCTGCGACATCATTTTGAAAAGCATAGAATCATAGAGATTATTTTGGATCGAACATACTAGCTCTTTTTATTCAACTATAATCTGACTTACAATTTTATCATCAATTTTTTAGGTAGGATAACAAACTATACATGCATGACATCTTTTACCTATTTTACTGTTCTTTGTTGTACCTGAATGGTCAGCTCATCTTTAATTGGTACCCCCACGCAAACCTTAACCATTGTTTCGAACCTCTTTACCGCATCTCTTGTTTTGTTATGTGGAACGCCGGATACAGAGGAACAACACATTTTCAGTCACTCAAGACAAGGAACAACACCAACAAAGAAAGGAGCTGAGCTTTGCCCAAAAATCAACAAAAACTGGTATAAAAATTTGTGATCTCTAAAGACTCTATGATAAAAGGTGTTTCCCCGTTCAGAAAAAGAAAAAAAAAACGTGAAAGAAGGAAAGAAAGGGAAACAAAAGTCTACACAAGAATCTGGAAAATGCACATGGCAAGCTTGGGTTCTTATCATAAGAGTTTTATAGATTCTACTTCCAAAACCAGAGAAAAATCTAAATCTGGGGAGTATAAAAGAGTGTAAGAAAGAAGAGAATTCATTATCACATGTGCAAGCAAAAAGTGATTGGAAAATGCACACATCAACAGTTCCATTCTCTCTTGCGGTTTGCGCGATATCTAGCACCCTCTTCACACTTATGGTAACCCGAAACACTTTTAGTCTCACTTTAAAATAAAGAACCATCTTTAACTCCGAGCCTCGTATGAACTGTATAATGCTTGAGAATCACATGAAAAACTTAATAAACTTAGAGAGCTAGTTGAATGGAATTTAAATCTTGAAAGGTTTCGAAGTCTTGATTTGTGACTATCATTACATGTGTTTTGATGAGAATTTTCTAGTCAAAGTTCTCAATGACGTAGTTATTGGTTATGTTTTGAAAGCATTGTCACTGAGATTTCTAGTTCCCATTTGATTTTTAGTACTTTAGACTTGAGCTCTGTTTTGTTTGAGGACAAACAAAGGTTTAATTCGCAAGGAGTTGATATAATCTAGAGTTTACCCGTTTATCGCATATTTTAGGACACTTTTAGGAGTGATCCAAGTGTATGAAAATGGTTTTTAGTATTTTTGTCTATTTCTAGAGACAATAAACTTTTAGGAAACTCAATCTTAATTCGAGTCAAAATGAGAAAAAGTCCATTTTTCGATACCGCGTCATTCTGTCAGAAGTTCAGCATCAAATGAAGACCTTCTACCATTCGATCATCCTCAAATTTAGATTAGTTATAGATAAATATGGAAGTCATTGTCCACTTTACACCACGGAGATCCAATGGTGCGAACTCAAGGAAACGGACACACAAAACATGACCATGAGCAGCCGAAGCCAAGGCCATGAGCCCCTTGGCCGCTACCCAAACCCCTCCGGCCGCGACATGGCCCTGCGCGGTCGCGACCCAGCACCTCCAACTCGCGGCTGCCTTACTTCATGGCCATTTGGATCATTTATCAATCTTCAGCATGTTTTCTATGTTTTATTTGTCCCACATCGAAAAATTAAGAGTTTACACGAGTTTTTAAGTACTATACAGAGGGATACACCCATCTCCTTGTAATTCATTAAAAAACACGAAATCTACGAGATAAGAGAATTTATTTTCAGTTTTAGTCCTTTAGTCTTTAGTTTCTTAGTTTTAGGGTTTAGAAGTTTTAAGGTGCTTGAGAGAGATCCTTAACGTCTAAACCTAGACCTAATATGTTCAAGTTAGTCTTAGCAAATAGCTTATGGCCATGATCTGCTATTCCATGGCTGAGTAGTTTGTTTATTGGATTTTACAAGGTAGTTATGTAGGAGGAATTATATCAGTTTTATTAGGATTACTTGCTAGACTTCCTTGCTAGACTTATGCTTGATTAGGGAAATCTGCTCGGATAGTTCGAGTAGAGCAGCCTGCTCTGAAATTCCTAGCAGCACAGTGTGGGAAAGCCTGCTCATAGTAAACTGCTCGGAACTTCCGAGCACAGTGTGCTGCTCAGAATTTCCTAGCATGATGCACTGCTCGGAATTTCAGAGTATGATATATTCCTCAAAAATTCTGAGCAGAATGTATTTCCCGAATCTTCCAAATGGACACTTTGCTTAGACTAACTGATCATACCCTCGCTAACATCTCCATCCAAATGTGCAACTCGCCGCAACCCATCTTCATAGCGGTAACTTGTACATTACTAGTCGTTAACAGAATCCTAGAATGTTATATGAAATACGAACTTGGGTCAAACCCACAAGGTTCTTATTCCATAAACTTTCTGTCGTATTAAGAAGAGTTATTCAAAAGGACTCGAATCTTCCCCTTTCGGACCACTCGGAAGATAATGTTAAACCGCGAAAGTATAATTACAGAAACGGGAAGATAAACTCGAAGAAGAAAAGAGGAAGATAATTCCGAGAAGGAAGAGGAAAATCCGACCAGAAAAGTAAATCCCAACGGAAATGGAATATGTGATAACATGAAGATTTCCATAAATCTTATAGGACAATGTCCTCGACACCGATTCACCGCGACTATATAAGACGAAGGGCTTCTGACGGTCAAACCATCACGAAAAACCTTAGCAACTAGACTTATACTTTTTCATAGCTCTTACGCTTTGTACTTTGTTTTCCGAGCAAATGTATCAATAAAATATCCTCCGGGTCTCATTTCGTGTCGTTTACTTTTGAAATTTTATGTTCCCTTAAATTTTTCTCTACAAAAATCGATAGTACAAGTTTCGACTCTCACAGTTGAGACTATTTTGGATTCGTACTTAGAAGAAAAATAGCATAATTGTCAATCTTCAGAGATTGTGTCGATCGACGCACCACTTGTATCGGTCAACAAACGACTCAAATCATTGAAGCAAGATCAACACAAGGCCAATACGAACATAGAACCTATCGCGGTTAAAATTGGTAACTACAAAATGGAACTATGCATTGTTTTTCCTAATCGACCATGGTACGCTGTTATCGCCAATTGTCTCGTTGTAGATGAGGAACCATAAAAATTCAAAGGTTATGCGAATAATAAGTTCTTGAGAAAGCTCATAAGGTTCTATTAGGATGAACCTTACTTGTACAACACTGCACATATGGGATTTACAGAAAGTGCAATTACAGAGTATGAGGTTTCAGATGTGCTGTTTTATTGCCATGGCTCTCAGTATGATGGACACTTTGCTAAATTTAAGACAGTGTCAGAGGATCTTCAAGCAAGCTTCTGGTGTCCTACTATGTTCAGATATGCTCATTTTTCGTGTATCAGTTTGATGCTTGTTAGCGGTGAGGAAAGATTAGCAAGAGGCACAAGATGTCATAGAACTTCATCCTGGAGGTTGAGGTATTTGATTGCGGGGGCATATACTTTATTGGAGCTTTTCTTTCGTCTTATGGGAATCAATATATCTTAGTTTTTGTGGACTATGTATCTAAGTGGGTAAACTCTGTAGATAGTACGACTCATGATGCCTCATGTTTCTTAAGTTGTTTAAGACCATAATCTTCCCTCTATTTAGAGTGCATTGGTTGTAATAAGTGATGGTGGTTCTCACTTCATCAACAAGGTCTTTGAGAAGCTATTGACGAAGCATGGTGTCAATCATCGTGTAGCAACTCTATATCATCCTCGGAAAATTTTACATGTTGAGGCCTCAAATAGAAAGATCAAAGAGATATCAGAGAAGATTGTTGGAAAGACAAGGAAGGATTATCGCTAAGCTGGATGTTGCGCTCTAGGCCTATAAGACTACTTTCAAAACAAGGTTTTCGAGAAGCTACTGAAGAAACATGTAGTCAATCATTGTGTAGCAACTCCATATCATCCTCACATAAGTTGACATGTTGAGGTCTTGAACATAAGATCAAGGAGATCTTGTAGAAGATTGGGAAAGACAAGGAAGGATTGGTCTGCTAAGTTGGATGATGCACTCTCCGCTTATAGGACTGCGTTCAAAACGCCACTGGAGACTACATGATATACCATGGATTTTACAGTTTTTAACCATGGTATATGTCTTATTAATCGAGTTTTTTATTATGTTTTGGAGTCTTTTAGGTATGTTTGCAGGTCTAGGCACGTTTGGAGTGGAATTGGACATTATGGAGCATTCTGGAGCATTTTGGAGCATTTACCCGAGAGGAAGAGTTCACTGTCCAAAACAGAGATTTGCATCGATCGACACATCTTGTGCATCGATCGACACACATGCGAATTAGACTTATTCTCGGCGGTTTAATGAAGAGTTTAGAATTGCACTTTGGCCCAGAAGTTTCTCATAATTACAAAGAAGCCCCAGCCGTGATTAGGGCTTTATAATTAGGTTTTTGGTGTTTAATTTTAGATACGCTTTCATACTTTGAGCATAGAGATTTTAGAGCTTTTGGGGCTGATCTGAACCTGTACTGCTTCCTGCTTTTGGAGAAGATTTCGAACCCCTTTTATTCTTACACTTTATTTATGCAATCTATTTATTCATTGATTTGTTTTTTATTGATCATGTCTGAGTAGATTCATAGTTAGGTTTAGGGATTCTCGTTAGGGGATTTCATGACTTGCTAGATTTAATTATTCAGTTAAGGATTCATAACTTATTTGTTCTTCAACCTGAATTGTGCTTAATACTAGTTTCTAACTTGATCACTTAGAATCTAGACTTTAGATTATTAAATTGAAACGAAAGTATAATTTAGAATCTGAAATATTTAGGTTGAGCAATTTAATTATCCGCAAAGAAATTTGGTTGAATTAAATTGTGAACAAATAAAACTTGCTTTTAAGGCTAGTTTAATCTGTTAGGAATTGCAAAGAAATTTGGGTTTCTGCTAATTGGACTTAGAGAATTCTCGCAACGAAAGTTGGTTAGTTCTAATTCTGTGTTTGAGTTCTAGAACCGAACTTAATTTGATCCTGACTGATAGTTTATCTGCTTGTCTGATTTCCTGAGAAATCCCTAGACTTAGCGCTTTTAGTTGATTGCTTACAAACCACTCTTGCTACTGATTCACTTTTCTGCTAAGCTATTTACATTCTGATTAGTTTCACCTAGCTTAACTTGACATTCTACAATCTATCGTAAGGTGTAGAGTCTCTATGGATTTCGATACCCTATATACTACTGTCACGTCTGTGCACTTGCAGTGTAGATCTGGAGATTAAAACCTAATCATATCACTACACCATTTCATCTTCTCTACGGCAAAGCTTTTCACCTTCCGATTGAGTTGAAGAAACAAGCATCATGGTTAGTGAAGATGATGAACTTCGACATCGAGTCCGTTACAAAGAGGAAATTGGTTCAGCCGTATGAATTGAATGAGATTAGATTTCCTGCCTATGAGAACTTCAAGTTATACAAGGGTCGGAAAAAAGTAATGATAAGAAGATAATCTCCAGGAACTTTGAACCGAATGACTATGTACATCTGTATAACTCTCGTTTACAATGGTTTCAGAGAAAATTTTGTTCTCGTTGGTCATGAAATTTCACCATCAAAGAGGTTCGACCATACAGTGCTATCGTTCTGAAGAATGTAGATGACAGTGAGTTCAAGGTGAATAGACAAAGGATGAAACACTAATGGGAGAAAGACGAAACACCATAACGACACATTTTGTCTCTAATTGATCCACGCTCCTGATCGCAGAACAATCAAGCTAGTGACGTTTAAACGAGCACTCTGTGGGAGGCAACCCATTAGTAATTTTGTAAATACTTATTTTTAAGTCTTGTTTCATTTTGTTTATTCTTTTAGTTTTCTTTTTGTTTTGAGTCTTGTACAGAATCCAAAATACTGATAAGGCTCTTTGCGTCGACTGATGCACATTTTGTGTCAGTCGATGCGTGACTCAAAGAGGCAATGGAAAATCGATCAAGTCGATGCAATCAGGTCGATGTTTTCAAACATATCCAGCGTCGACCGACTCAAATATGTGCATCGGTCTACACATACGCCCCACTAGGTAAGTTCCTTTAAGTTTTTCCCTTTTTCTTCTTCGTCATCACTTGTCTCTCTCGTGAAAACCATACCCCCACACCTAAAATAGCCATACTTTGTTTCTTCACTAGAATCCCTTTTTCATCCTTATTCATATCTCTCATCCAATTATTCGATCTCCAAGGTATGTGCTTTGAAGCTCCACTTTTTTGGTTTCGGCCCAAAGGTATAAAAACTCAAAGTTCACTCCATTCTTGATTGAATTTTGTTGGAATCATGCCTATTTATGATGTATGATAGTGATTTCGAGTTTTCCATGTGGTTTCATTAGCTATTTTGCAAGTTTTCAAAAATCTTCAGTTTTATGTCGAACCTTGGTTGATTTGCCATTTTGATTAGATCTAGAACAAAATTATGATGGACTGTTGATGATTTTGGTGTTGTGAACGCTTTCTTATAATGATTAGCACCCAATTTTTTCATTTGTCGAACTTTGATTCTTGGCCTAATTTTTCGGGATTCCTTTGTTCTTGTGTTTTTGATTGCATATGTCTACTTGCGCCAAGAAATAATGCAAACAGAAGGGGGAAGCATCGTGCCCGAACGCACCTCCACCATCTCCTTCACTACCTCACTCACCTGATTCCTCGCCTCTCGCTCATCCACTCGCTGCTCCGGACTTGCATATTAGGCATCCATGGCCTAAGGCAGAGCATCTCAAGGTCACGATACAGACAAACTGAGAGCATGATCCCAAGACAGAGACTGAGAAAATGAGCATAATTTGAGGCATATCTCTGAGGACTGGAACGAATATGACACACTCTTCTATAATGTGGGGGCTATCATTTTTGATCAGGCCCACACGACTCATTAAATATCCGTCCATCAAAACGATGGGAATTAGGTAAATTGTGCAGAAGATTCTGAGGAAGATTGGTTTTAGCCACATGATTACTAAGCGGTATGATCTCTTCTACGACTCGGTAGATTTTCTGCCCAATTTCCATGTATACTATTTGAATGAGGGAGTGAAGAGAGCATAAGAATGGGTTCTAACCTTCATGTGCAAGGGCGTGAGGTATCGCATCTCTATCAATGATCACTTTGGGCTGTATGGATTCAAGAAGGAGCCTATTCAATATGTTCTCTCACCCGAGTGGACTGAAGTTCAGATTCTTTTATCAGACTTCTGCAATTGGGAATATTATTCTAGATATAAGAAGCACACATTGGTGAGTCATCCGGTAGTGGGTTAGGCTTGTATGTCTTGAGCAACACCATCTTGTGTAAATCTGAGACGAACAATATGAAGAAGTCGGAGCTTCTCCTGATCTATCTTGCGACTGGACACATTTTTCCTGATGATATTTGGACACAGCTTGAGCCATGTACCAATCTGAAAATGGTACCAGTCTTTGCATAGCATATGTGTATGTTAAAGACAAAGGTATTTGGTGGCAAGAATATCGAGAAAGTTGGGATCCCTTGACTACGATCTTTCGGCATTTCAACATCGACACGAGAAACAACATCATTAACACTAACAGTTTGTGGATGGACCAAGAGCACCAGAAGAGTGCAACATAGATGAAATCCGGTCTGTATTGTGTTTTCAATAATTTAGAGTATCACTAATGGAGAATTAAGCTTCCACTGTCAGAGCTCACATCTACTCTCGATGATTATGTTTTGAGATTGAGCTTCCAGTCTCATCAAAACTTCCTGCGAGCTGTCCCGCGACACAGGCTCTGACGGGAAGCTTCTTCTAGAGAAGCCCCTACTGCTTCGGAGGAAGACTTTGTACCTGTTGCATTTCATGAGCCTCTTGCACTACCTGCTGAGGTGGATCACCCATCCTTCCAGGCTTACATGGTTGAGAAGTAGCGACAGATGTGGGCTCGATGATGAGCTTTTCATGTCGGCGTCCCCCACAGGCTAGCATTCCGCGACCATGTAGTATTCCTCGTCGTCATTTGTCTACTCTCGACCCCGCCAGTACTGCTTCTGCTTATGAGGATACTGAAGATTCTCACCCAATAGTTGGTATTGAAGAGATTCTGCAGCACAATAGCTTTGCGTTCCTCAACTAACTATTTTTTTCTTCTCTTCTTTTGTTTTTTTCTTTTATCCTGAGTCATTTTCTTGTTTTCGTTGTGTAGTTTGTCAGTTCATGTGTTTGGAACTTGTGAACTTAATGTTATGATATGCTTTTGCTTCTGATGTTTGTTTGTGTGATTGTGTATAGCTAATATATCAAAATTGGTGTGGAAACACGAGTTAAGTCTGTTTGCAAAAATTTGTATGTTCGGACACGCTCTACATGGATCGATGGCTTGTGTCGGTCAGTCGATGAACCAATCACTCTGAACACCTGCGTTTACCTAAACTTGATGTCAATCAACATAAGGTTATGTGTTGATTGATGCATGCAGCCATGACAGAAAGGTTCATATCTCTCTTGTTATCTCAGTTCCATACCACTTTCAGCCAAGCCTAAGCTCCTATCACACTAGGGACATTTTGTTTCAAATGTAGGGGGGAGGTGGTTACTGACGACATCTTTTATTTTTTAGAGAAAATTTAGTTTGTTTTATTGAATCAAACCCTTGTGTAGGAAACTGTGATTTTCTTAGGAAACCACAACATTTACAGGAACCTAAATGACCATGGATTTGAACTTGAAAAGCAACTGAGACTAATGGAAAACCCCAAGATCGTTCGATTTCCAGATTTTACACATGTCCACTTGAGTGCCAAAATGACCCATTACTGACTCCGACCATAACTTGACTCAATTTCACTCGTCCAAGGGCTTAACGTATATTACATTTGATTCATCCCTCAGTCTGGAAATAATTTTTGTGTGAGTATATTTTCCCTCTCTCTTCCCTTCGAGCTGAAAACGAAAAAATGAATAATATGATGATAAGCTAGTGGATTTGAAGTGATCACAGGAATGGCAGTTACCCATGTTACCTCTTGTGCTTCATGGAAACACATCGAAATAAAACCTCCAATAAAAAGGAAAGAGCAGCTGGTCAAAAAGTAAAGTGGTACCGAGTGGGAAAGAAATCAGTTGCCAAAGTGAGAAAGGGAGAGGAAAGAACAAGAAGGTAAGACCGTATGTGTGTTCGGGAAACTAATTGAGTAAGAGTCCAAAGGTCCCTTGATTGATACTCCTTCGACTGACGAGTCTTCACCGTAATTTAGAGAGGTCAGCTTGGTGATTTTAGATTGCTTATTTGGACTGTAGAGTTGTTTGGGACAGTTGCTAAATCTTGCAGAAGTGACCCAAAACTTGTTTTAGGCTATTAATTAGGTAATCCTAAACCCTTACCCTCTAATACACTAACCCTAACCCTCCAATACCCGAAACCTTAAATCAAATGTTTGTGAGACTTTAAATTTTATATTAGTTGGACATTTTTTTATAGATTATGTTACTAAAAATTACCAAGATTTATAATCTTACGAGATACAAATTTTTTAGATATATCTATACTCAATTAGAAAATTAAAAATAAGTTAATAGTATTTCAGATCCTAAACCCTATATATACCCTAAACTAAAATTGAAGAATTCCTTTGTTTCTAAATTTTATTTTTATAATTCTTTTTTAATTTGTATTCAATATTATATCTTGTCTATCGTTTCTTTTTATTTCATACGGTATTTCTAATAAAACGAATTGGGTATTTTGTTTAATTAAATTTGCTGTATTTTTATTTATTTTGGATCGAATTTGCAGTATCGTTTCTTGTTGTATTTTTTAGTTGCAAGCCTGGTGGACAGGGAGAGCGCGGACGTTGTAGGAGTGACACGGCTAAATTCACTTTCCGTTTCTAATACTCGAGGATTGGTGCGATTGTGAACGATTTGAATGCATGTTTACATCTTTTCTACTAGATTAGGTCGAGCCCAACAAAGGAATATCCTCTGATCTCTAGTCTTCACAAGCCCGCCTCCATTGACGAATGGGTCGCGACTTTGCCCGGGTAAGAGTTTCACTGATTTGTTTTCTAAGTTTTCAGTGATTTTCCTCGGATGTTTTGACTGTTTTTCTGGATTTTGTGAACAACGACAATCGCCTCGTGGAGGCCTATGATCTTGAGATAAAGGGTCTCCATATTTAGAGGGAAGAATTGAAGGAAAAACTCTGACAGTCGCAAGATAAAGTTCAGGAGCTCAAAGATGGCGGCGAAGATTTCAAGCTCGAGACAAAAAAAAAGGTTGAGGATCTTGAGCAGCAGATTGCTAAGTTGGTGCAAGATAATGTTTGGCTAGATGCGGAGAGAGATTATGTCTAATTAATATCTCTGAAACTCCTAGTTCATCTGAAGAGGCTAGGGATACACTTTTCTCTTTTCAAGTCGATCATTAGTCTGAATGCGACCGTCTTTGAGTGATATGGGCTGAGGAAGTAGCTTGAGAAAGGACGGAGATCTTGGGTAAAAGTGAAGCTCATTTTCAAATATCGAAAAATTCCAGGGTGATGCTCGTTCCTGGAAGAAATATTTGGAGTTAAATCAAGTAGTTTCGATCCTCGCATTTTACCGGCTTCTTGTTAGTGAAGGTATAAAAGTTCTGGCGTCCAAGCTTGAGAAGTTGGTTGCCGACGAGGAGAGACTGAGGAAATAACTCGATGCATTGGAGACTATTTATTTGTTTGAAAATGATCTCAACATGACTCCGCTTGAAGATTATGGTCGCGAAGAGAGTTCTCAGGTGAACCAGTCGGTAGATGGGATGTATGGTTCAAATGAGGCGCTTATTTCTTCCATTCAAGCTACGAGGCTCCGAGGCACTGGGCTCGTTCCTTCAGAAAGCGGAGATACCGAAGGCTCTTAGTTCTGTTTCCTTTTGTTGATACTTTGGTTTCTTTTCGGTCTTGTGTTTTAGCTCTCTCTTTTTCTCGGCTTGTTGTGCTTTGTACGAAGGAACTTTGGGTTCAAGTTTTACTCGACTTTAATTTTGTTTTTGTTTCTGGATGCGGATTTGTGTGCAGTTAATCCCGTTATTGTTTTTTAGGTGAAAAAATTTTCTCGGCTTACCCTGTAAACTAGTTTCCTAGTTGGAAAACTGTGTTTAGCTTATCCTGTAATTAACTTTTAGATGCAAGTACGTTCTCGGCTTAGCCTGTAATTTGTCTCAAGGTGTCGAATTGTAGTTGGCTTACACTGTAAATAGGTTTTAGGAGCAATTAAGGTCTCATCTTATCTTGTATTAATTAATTTTTTAGGAGCGAGTACGTGCTTCGCTTAGCTGTAGAAGTCTTATTGAACTAGTTGTGCAAAGGGATGTTGGGCTTACTTTTAACTGTTCGACCAAAGACTTGTGTGGGACAGGACCTGCTTAAGTTTTCAAAATTGAGATCAATTTCAACGACGTGAGATGCATAGTCACTGTGTATGGAACAAGTTTTTTTGATCGATCATTTGGCCAAAATGTCGATGAAGTAAAGTACGAGGAAATACTTGGGAAAATTTTATATATGTTTCATTGGAATAGCTGAACCCGTTGAAAGGCTGTCTAAATACCTTCTATGGAAGGATCAAGCCGACCGTAGTTCATTTTACATATAGGTAGACTTGCCTCGGCTCGTAGAATGAGAACGGTTTCTTTTTTCTGTTTCTCGTCAAGTAGAAGTATTTTTTTAGTTTGTTTGAATTGCACGACCGCAGGATTCGCCTTGCATAGTGACCAGTTCGTAGACTCCGGGTTTGACGATTTTTTAGATGATGAAAGTTCTTTCCCATTTTTCGCATGCATACCAGCTCACCATTCTCATGTGTTATCAAAAAAATTTAGTAATACGAGGTTGGATTCGTTAAAGGGCCTACCTTTGACCTTCTTTTTGTAGTATTGGGTCGCATATTGGTGATAATTTTGGATTCTATGGAGGGCTTGATCGCGCTTTTTCTCCACCTAATCGAGATGGTCGAAGATCATGTTGTTATTGAGGTACTCGTGTTATGGTGCCAATATTTCCGGATTGTCAAGATGCATACTGCAGCATGCGCCATTTCTTCCATTTTTCTTAACCTTTTTCTCCACCGTGCATAGAATCCTTCGAATGCACTCGAGATGAACTGTGAATCGTTGTCTGTCACGATTCTGTAAGGTAGACCATGACGGCATATGATAAACTTCGAGATGAATTTTTATACGTTGAGATCGTGAATCGTAGCATACAACTCGTCTTAGACCCATTTAGTGAAGTAATATGTCATTACGAGGATAACCCTATTTTATCTACAGGCCGACAAGTGGCTATATCCCATTGACCACATCATGAATGGATAAGGTGTGGCAGATATTGTTAAGAGTTCTGTGTACTGATGGATGCTCGGCGTATGCCGTTTACACTTTTTGCACCAAGCAACGTATTTCTCGCAGTCCGCCACCATTGTTGTCCAAAAATGTCAATGCCGGTTAATTTTTATGGCGAATCCTTAGCAGTTGGAGTGATTACCCCTGCCCTTCATGTATTTATTCCATAACTATTTTATTTCTTGACCGTGAATGAAACTTAAGAGTGATTTTGATGAGATTATTCGGAACAAATAATCTTCTTTCGTAACATAGTATGTGCACTTTTCTTTTAACCGCCGAGCTGCCAATATGTTCTATGAGATTATGCCTTTCAAGATGTAGTCCTTGATTTCATCTTTCCAATCGTCGGTCTTTGATGCTTCCTTTTTGCGACGGGCTCATTTGTTTCATTGGCAACATCCATTCCGTCGTCGAGCTCAGTAATGGCGAATACCTCCTTGATCTTGTCGATGCTTGGTTTGTCGACGCACTTGACATGTATGACTCGTCGGAGATTGGGATCGGACGTGGATGCTAAGGCGGCTAAAGTGTTTGCTAACGAATTGTCGCTTAGAGAATTTATGTGAGCGTAAAGGCGCAGAGCCCACCTGCCAAACCTTGAAAAATTTTTAAAGATGCATACATTTCATCATTCTTGGCTTCATACTCCCCACTAAATTGGTTGGAGACGAGCTGTGAGTCGCATCATGCATCGATACGCATTGCTCCGACCGCTTTTTCTAGTCATAGACCTGTTATCAGAGCCTCATATTCAGCCGCATTTTTCGATGTTGAGAAAGTGAGTCGGAAGGTTTGTTCCAAAATTTCTCTTGTTGGCAAGGTCAACCTGATTATGATTCCTGACTTGTCGTGTGACGATGATCCATCGACAAACAAAGTACACTTTTCGACTATTGCTTGCTCGTTTTCTTAGTGAGTTATGGGGTAACTTGATTAGAAAGTCTGCCATTATTTGAGATCTCGTGCTCATTCGTTTTTGTACTTGATATCGTACTCACTCAACTTGGCTGTTCATTTCACCATTCTTGGACTATGTAGTGTAGTTTTGAGCAGCTGATTGTTGAGAACGACCACTAAATGGGATTGAAAATATGGCTTTCTTACCGAGGTGACTATTGCTAGGGCGAGTCATTCCAAATTTAAGTATATGTTTTCAGCGTAATCAAGGCACTTGCTGATGTAGAAGATCAGCTTTCCATCATTGTGGTCTGACTAGCTGAGCTTGATAATAATATGTATAGGTTCAAGGTTTCTCCTTCCTCTTCGCTAGGATTGATGTGTTGATAGGTATTCCTTTAGCTGCTGGATAGCCTCCTCGCACTTAGATCCCACTAGAATCTTTTATTTCCTTGGAGGAGGTTATCGAAAGGTAGACATTTGTATGTCGATCTGGAAACAACTCAGTAAGTGATGCAATCTTTGTAGGTTCACTTCGATTCCTCTCTTCGTAACTATGTAGCCAAGGAACTCTCCTGAGGTGACAACGAAAGGACATTTGGATGGATTAAGCTTCATGTTGTACTTATTTAAACTGTCAAAATATGTGGTTAGATGGGTGATGTGGTCATCAGCTGATGCTGATTTGACGAACATATCGTCTATATATACTTCCTTCGTATTTCCAAGCTGATCGGCGAACATCTTTTTTATTAGTCTTTTTGATATATCATGGTTTTTAAGGTTTTTAACCATGATATAAGTCTTTGCTATGGAGTCTTTTAGTGTTTTTTGGAGTCTTTTCATGTCTTTTACAGGTTTAGGTACGTTTGGACCATATTTGGCCATTATGGCGCATTTTGGAGCTATTTGGAACATTCTTGCGAGAAGATAAAATCATAGGCGATGACAGAGCACATCGTTGATCGACACAGCCTTGGCGTCGATCGACACAGTTCGTGATCAGATGATTCTCACTGAGTTAATGAAAATTTTGGATATTTACAGCTTGGCCCAAAAGTTTTTCATAATTAAAAAGAAGCCCAAAACGTGTTTAGACTATTATATTAGGGTTTTAAGCCATGTTTAGGCTATGCTTTACTTTACCAGAGATAAAGAGATTTGGGGCTGGTCTTGTACTTGAGAGAGAAGAAATTCCGAACCTCTGTTCTTATTCTTTTGGATTTTATATGATATCTATTTTGATTATGTCTTCTGTTATGAATGCCATGTCTAAGTAGATCTAATGTTAGGTTTTGGGATCTCACTAAGGATTTTAAGAAATGTTAGAATAATTGATGAATTAGGATTCATCATCCTATTCTCCATCTAAGTTGTTCTTAATGCTTAATCTGAATTAGCCATTTAGATTAATTATATCAGATTGATTATCACTGTGAGAATTAATTAGAAAAGAACCTAGTTGAGCAAATTACCTATTCGCAAAGAGATTTGGCTTAGGAAATTTTTGAACGAATGAACCTGAATTAAATGCAAGTCTAGAACTCTAGGATTCGCAACGAGAGTTGGCTTACTAGGTTGTTAGACATAGATAATTATCGCAGCGAAAGCTGGTTAGTTATACTTCTGTGATTCTAGTTCAAGAACGCTAATAGATTGAATCCTGATTGATTTGTTGTTATCTGATTTCCTGATATCCTGAGAACTTCCCAAAAACTTGACGCCTTCGTTTATTGATCACACACCGTTTACTTTAATTGCTTTCTTTACTGCTTCGTTTAGCTTAATTCGACTACTCAAAATATATCGCGTGAAACTTGCGTCTATGTGGATTCGATACCCTAGATACTACATCGTTTGACACTGTGCACTTGTAGTTAGAAAACAGGGTTAAGATTTAACCTATCAAATTTTTTGTGCCGTTACCGGGGATTCTTTGAGTTAACCGATAGATTTCTTGTTAGAATTTAGACTAAGTTTTTTTCTTTTCTTTGTTTAATTACTTACGTTCTTGTTTCGTTGGTGTTGCAAAGTGTCGATCGAGACATTTTGGGTATCGATCGACACCACTCGCGACTGAGGACACCGAGAACTTGAGCGCTTAGCAGGATCTCTATGGATCCTGTAATTCTGATTCGCGGTGAGGATGGCATTCTACGATGCCAATAGGGTCATATACGCAACGCGAAGGGTCATAAATTGGATGTGGAAGGAAAACCCATCGTGCCAGATGTTGTTGTGGGCGCGGAACAAGCATAATAACAGAGGAACGGAGCAAATGGTCGCGAGATGACACTTGCTGACTATAACAGACCATATCAGTTTTATGCCAGTCGGTATGCGATTCGACCACCTTCGTTTACTAGAGCTGAATTCGAGCTGAAGCCAGAGTACTACACTTTGGTTGGGTAGCATCAGTTCCAGGGGCTCTCTAGCGAACATCCCATGGACCAATCAGAAAAGACAAAGTTCTGGTTACACACCAAGGTCAAGGGATTATGGTTATTCATATCACCCAACTCCTTCTCCTAATGAGAAGACAGAGATTAAATCCGTGCTCGAGCAGCTGCTTGTTGGTCCGAATAAGATGACATGAGATCTGAATTGAAAGATGGACTCCATGTACCAAGATCTCGGTGGGAAGTTGGAGACTTTGAAAATCAGATTTGATAATCTGGACAATCGTATGACGCAAGCTGAGGCGAACATTAAGGGAAAGATGGTCCAATCTTAGAAGGAATATGTCTGGGCGATTTTGGTGGAAGATGAAGCTGAGCAGAGAGTTGATTCAGAGACTTTAGAGCTGGAAAATTTGAGTGATTCTCGAGTTACAAAACCTGTGTCGATCGATACACATCTGTGTCGGTCGACACCACCCTTGAATTTTCGCGACGGACCAAAATCGACTCACCTCGACACTAAAGTCGACTCAAATCTGGTGAATGTCGATCGACATCACTTCAACGTCGATCGATACTATGGGTGAAACCAGACAATATGTCTAGAGAAGCCGAATGTTGCTGAGAAAAAAACTTACAAACCGAGGATTCCTTTCCCTAGGAAGTCAAAGCGCGAGCTTAAGTTGGAAAAGTACAAGGAAATAATGAGAGAGAGGCTAACTGAAGTCCCAGTGATTGATGCTACTAAGACCACTCCTCTGGTGAAGAGATGTGTGACAGACATGCTTTCTGGTAACATGACTAATGAAGAAGGTGTCTTGATGGTCTCTGAGGTATGCAATGATGTAGTTCAAGGCAGAACTTCTGAGAAACTAAAAGATCCAGGGAGTTTTATATTGGATTTTTCTATCTAAAGAGGTCATTGTGCGATCTTGGTTCAAATGTGAATCTCATGCCATATTATGTGGTTGTGAGACTGGGGCTGGTGGATTTCAGCCTACTAGTATCTCTCTTGTCCTAGCTGATCGATTGAAGAAGAGTCCAGAAGGTGTTCTTTAGAACATCCCTCTCAGAGCTGGAAATTACTTGATTCCAACAGACTTTGTGGTGCTGAAGTATGAGATTGAACCTGATGATCCTTTATTACTGGGTATATCCTTTTTAGCTATTGTTGGAACTGTGATTGATGTGAGGCATGTTCTGATTGATCTCCACCTGGGAGATAAGCCTTTGCAGTTCAGTATGGGTAGGTTGTAGAGATCCACCATTGATGGACAGAGCTTCAGTGTTGAGGTGGAGCCAGAGATTCAGACTGGAGAGGAGAAGATGGTGGTTCATGATGAGCCTCCTCTAACATCTTCAAATTATGTATGTGATCATAAGCAGAAAGCTCTAAACATCACACGTAGACCACATCTCCTGAAGCCAAGGTATGCGGTCTCTGGAACACATGTGCTAATTCTTCAAGGAACCAAGTCAGGAAACGAAATAATTCCACCTGACCTTACAGCAATTCCCATATACACCACTATGGATGAGGATATTTTCACAGAGGCACTATATGCCTTTGTTGAATCCTCCAAGAGTCTTACCAATCTGCCCCACTAGTGAGTCTGTTCTTATCTTATTTTTCATTTTAGTTTTTGTGTGCTTTGATTTTCTTGTTTTGGTGTGTTCAAGACGTGAGAACAGGTCAAGACGATCAACGTCGATCGACACGGTTCTGTGTGTCGATCCACGCAGAGGTCATATGCGGTTTATTACAAAATTTATTGTGTTAATTGCGGTTTACGTAGCGGTTCACTTCAAACCGCGGAGTAAGCATACGAGAGATGCGTCGATCGATGCGGTCCTGAGCATCGATCGACACCGTCCCGCGACAGGTAAGTGTTCTGCCCTTTTTCACTTTGTTCATTTGATTTTTGTTCTCACCGAGCCCAAGATTCGATAACACTAGGGATAGTGTTGTTTAAGTGTGAGATAGGTAGTCACTGACACACCGTTTTATGTTTTCTTAGAGCCAGTTGAGTCGTTTTATTGAGTCAAACTTGAGTAGGAAACGAGGACGTTTTGAGGATATTAGTAGGAAACAAGGACTTTTTGAGGAGATTACCACACTTTCAGGAACTTAAGTTACCATTGGATGAGCTTGCAGATGATCTATGACTATTGGAAAACCACACACGGATCAACCTACTAAGAACACCCATATCACTTCAGGTATTCAGAGGATCCATTACTTATTTCATCCCTAACTTGACTTACTTTTTCTCACCTAGGGGCTTGGTATACTTTGGATCGGATTCCTTTGGCAGACTGATTAATTATGATTCATCATCTAGTTGTTCATCTAAGTTGTTCTTAATGCTTAATCTAAACTGTCCATTTAGATTACTGATATCAAATTGATTATCGCATCGAGAGTTGGTTAATTAATTAGAAAATAACCTAGTTGAGAAAATTACATATTCGCAAAGAGATTTGACTTAGGGAATTTGTGAACAAATGAACCTGAATTAAATCCATGACTAGAATTGTAGGATTCGCAACGAGAGTTGGCTTACTAGGTTGTTAGACATAGATAATTATCGCAGTCAAAGTTGGTTAGTTATACTTCTGTGATTCTAGTTCAATAACGCTAATAGATTGAATCCTGATTGATTGTTATCTGATTTCCTGATTTCCTGAGAACTTCCCGAAACCTGACGCCTTCGTTTATTGATCACACACCATTTACTTTACTTGCTTTGTTTACTGCTTTCACCTGCTTCGCTTGGCTTAATTCGACTACTCATAATCTATCGAGTGAAACTTGAGTCTTTGTGGATTCGATACCCTTGATACTACATCGTTCGACACTATGCACTTGCAGTTAGTAAAGAGGGATTAATATTTGGCCTATCATTTGGTACGTCGTCGAGGTGTTTTTGAGACCGAAGGGCATTACCTTGTAGTTGTACATTTCTCGATCAGTGATGAATGAATTTTTTTCTCGGTTGTCCGGGTGCATCATTATTTGGTTGTGTCCGGAAAATGCGTCCATGAATGAGAGGAGCTCGTTTCATGTCATTTTTTCGACGAGACGATTGATGTGAGGCAGCAGAAAGTTGTCTTTTTCCTTATTGAGATTGGTAAAATCGACGCATACGCGCCACTTTCCATTCTTCTTCTTAACAACCACCGCGTTTGCTAACCAATATGGATACTTAACTTCAGTGATGGAACCTGCTTTTGATAGCCTTTCTAATCCGTCATTAACTGCCTTATCGTGCTCTGAACCAAGCTTTCTTATCTTTTGGTTGATGGGTTTCAATATTGGGTCGACCTGAGGTTCGTGACACGCGACTACAGGATGGATGCCATTCATTCCGCTTGTTGAACAAGAAAATTTTGAGGCATTTTGGTGGAGAAATTTGACCAGCTAGTCTTTCAGATCCTACGTCAATTATGCACCTATCCTGATGCATCGCTCTTGATTGCTAAGGTCAATATTAACATGCCCGATAGCAACACGTTGGGGGCCGTCTGCGGCCAAATTTCTATCTTTGGTTCAGCGACGAGGCAAGCTCAAGATTTTCCGACGCAACTTATGATCAACGAGGAAACAAGTTATTTAGACTTCTTGGGTTCCTCCGAGTGTGTTCGGAATTTGGAGCTTTATACACTGATAGTAGGTCGATGGAAATACTTTATCATATGGATCCATTGTCTTCCTAAGATAGCATTGTAGATGGGTGGCCGCTTGATCGTGCCGACCAATGTAGTTTTGTCGCCAAAAAAATTGGCTAAGGATCTTTCAGAGTACTTTATCTCGTAATCCTCCAACTCCATTCTCCGTAGATTCTCTTCGTATATAAGATCAGCCGTGCTCCCAGTGTCGATCAAAAACCTTGGTTACCTCACAATCGCCTATTTTTATATCAAATACCAGAGGTCGTTATGCGGCATGTATAAACCTTCCTTGTCTTCTTCTGTAAATGTTATCTCGATGTTGTTTCTGAGCTTGTCTTTGATGTTTTGCTTCCTCTGTTGCTATGAATATGCCCTTCATTTGTACCACACTGAATTGTTGCAAGTTAGGAGTCCTCCCATGATCATGTTAGTCGTCTGAGTCTGACCGGCTAGGTTGGTGGTCAGCGAGACTTAAGAGTTCAGTTTCAATGTTGTCGTCGGTTGAGAGATCGAGTTCGGGTTCTATTGTGTCGAGGAGCCGACATTGTCGTAGATCGAGAGTGGTCATATCATTATCAACCTCGTCTAAAGTAAAGAAACAGGATTTTGACTAAGTGTGAGAATGATCAAATTGAAGATCGAATTATCCGAACAAAATAAAAGAAGTCGAATTAGAGAAGTAAAGTGTGAGGTCGTAAATTTTCCGTATTAAAATTAGGCAGGATCCGACAAATGAACAAGACACGAAAAAGGAAGGTCTTCGAACTGGCGAGCTTCCTAAAGACTACTAAACTCGTCACTATTTAGTGGTAGCTCGGAGTAAACATATTACATGTTCTCGATTTATGAACAGTATGAAAACCCAAGGATGTTTTGAACAAAAGGAACGCCCGTAAAAACCAATAATGTCTGGATTTTTCTGGAACATTAGAGGTTTTAACAAGCAGTCAAAACATAATATGGTTCGAAAATGGATCAAGAAAGAAGGATTTCAATTTGGATGTTTACTTGAGACAAGAGTAAAGGAAAGTCGAGCCATGAAAATCGCTTCGTCGGTATTTCAGGACTGGTCTTTTATGTCAAATTATGATAGTAGTAGATTGGGTAAGATCTGGATAGTATGGAGTTCGAAAGTGAGGATGACTCCTTGTTTTACTAGCAAGCAAATGATATCTTGCTATGTGCTATTGGAGGGCATGACTGAGGAAATTCTATGTTCGTTTGTCTATGCGGCTAATACTGCAGAAGAAAGAAAGGAGCTTTGGCAGGATATTAAAAGTCATCAAGATTCTCCGATCTTTCGAAGAAAACCATGGATAGTGTTTGGAGATTTTAATGAGATTTTGGATGTCACTGAACATTCTAGCTACGAAGACTCTTCTTCTATTCCGGTAGGAATGAGAGATTTTCAGGAAGTAGCTAGATATTGTTCATTTAGTGATATGAGTTACCATGGTCCGCAAATGACTTGGTGTAATAAGCGTGAAGAAGGGATAATATGCAAAAAATTGGATCGTACTTTGATGAACCAACAATGGGCTAATTCATATCCACAAAGCTACTGCGTATTTGAAGCAGGAGGCTGCTCTGACCACCAAAGATGTCGTATCAGGTTTCTAGCAGATTCATACCAGCCTAAGCGTCCATTCAAAATTGTGAATGCTATTGTCGACATGCCGGAGTTTCTTCCTATGGTTGAATCATTTTGGAATGGTACTGAGGAGATATTTAGCTCAACTTCGGCTTTGTTTAGATTATCTAAGAATCTAAAGTTGTTAAAGCCATTGATCCGTGATTTAAGCAAGAAACAAATCACAGACATCTCGAAGAAGACGAGTGAAGCGTTTGAGAGATTATGTGATTTGCAGAAACAAACACTTCCCAATCCAACATCTGGTGCGATCAGAGAGGAGGCCATGGCATACACTAGATGGAATTTATTGTCAAGCATAGAGGAGAAGGTTATTAGTCAAAAGGCTAAAGTACACTGGTTAAAGGTGGGCGATGGAAATAATAAACATTTTTTTAAAGTTGCTACTATAAAAAAAGCGAGGAACATGATTAAAGAACTGAAGTGTGGAGATGGGTCTTGTGCGGACACTCAAGAGGAAATTAAAAAGGTGGCAGTTGATCATTTTGAGGGTTTTTTATCAAACACGTTTGTGGAATATGAAGAAAAGTCGGTGGAAGATCTGCATATGCTCCTGTCCTTCGAGTGTGGAGATGACGATGCAAACATGTTAACTGCAGGCGTAACAGAATTGGAAATAAAGAAAATATTATTTGCGATGGCAGCAAATAAATCCCCGGGACCAGACGGGTACACCTCTGAATTTTTTAAGGCTGCTTGGCCGGTGGTCGGCAAAGAATTCGTGGTAGCAGTTCAATCTTTCTTCGATACTGGTTTTCTACCAAAGGGGATCAACTCTACCATCCTAGCTCTGATCCCAAAGAAAGAAGCAGCGGAAATTATCAAAGACTATCGCCCAATCTCTTGTTGCAATGTCATCTACAAGGTAATTTCCAAATTACTTGCTAATCGGCTTAAGCAACTTCTTCCAAAGTTCATCTCTCCAAATCAGTCAGCCTTTGTTAAAGGAAGATTACTGATGGAAAACGTCCTTCTAGCTTCAGAACTTGTCAATAATTATCACAAAGATAACATAGCTTCTCGATGTGCTATTAAGATTGACATATCCAAAGCTTTCGACTCAGTTCAATGGCCCTTCCTCTTGAATTTGTTGGCGGCTTTAAAGCTCCCTAAGCGATTTATCATGTGGATTGAGAAGTGTGTCACTCTTGCAAGCTTCTCTGTGCAAATTAATGGAGAATTGGCTGGGTATTTCAACAGTGTGAGAGGTCTTCGGCAAGGCTGCTCGTTATCGCCATACTTATTTGTAATATGTATGCAAGTTCTCTCAAGAATGATAGACAAAGCGGCAGCAGAGAAACGCATTGGTTATCATCCCAGTTGTCAGGCACTGAAGCTAACACACCTGTGTTTTGCAGACGATCTTCTCGTATTTGCTGATGGGAAGAAACAATCAATTGAAGCAATTCTTGAAGTATTCAGGCCGTTTGCCTTATGCTCGGGTCTACAAATAAGTCTGGAAAAAACAACGATATTCATGGCTGGCGTTCATGACCAGGAGCGAGAAACAATTCGTGAGCAATTTACCTTTGGATCAGGTACTTTACCGGTTCGATACTTAGGCTTGCCTCTGTTGACTAAGAGAATGACCAGATTGGACTATGCTCCACTGATCGAAAAGGTACGGACCAGAATCAGTTCATGGACTGCGAGACATCTATCTTTTGCAGGCCGGTTACAGCTTATAGCCTCGGTTATCAACAGCTTTACTAATTTCTGGATTTCGGCATATAGATTACCTAAAAGCTGTATCAAAGAGATATATCAGCTATGTGCGGCTTTTCTCTGGTCCGGACCAGATTTAAATGCTAAGAAGGCAAAGGTCAATTGGTCGGATGTTACAAAGCCAAAGGATGAAGGAGGGTTGGGATTAAAGTCCTTATCTGAAGCTAACATGGTCAGCTGTTTAAAGCTCATTTGGCGTATCATTTCCGAACCGTCTTCACTTTGGGTACAATGGGTTCACAAATACCTTATACGCAAGGGTTCCTTCTGGTCGATAAGCCAAAAAACAACCTTGGGTTCATGGATGTGGAGGAAACTCCTAAAAATCAGAAATGTTGCAGCTCCTCTTACTAAAACAGTTATAGAGAGTGGCTCTAATACTTCCTTTTGGTTTGATATTTGGTCTCCATTGGGCAGGCTCTTCGATCTAACAGGTGAAAGAGGAGCTATTGATTTGGGTATTAATATTCATGCTACGGTAGAGATGGCTGTCCTGACACGGATGAGGAGAAAGCATCGCAATCAAACACTGAACCAGATCGAAGATGAGGTCCAGAAACTGCGGGATCACGGTTTGAGCAGTGAGAGGGACACTCGGTTATGGCAAAGAAACAATGAATACAGACCTGTGTTTTGCACAAAAGACACTTGGTTGAAGACACGATTGACACAACCAACGGTTTCATGGTACAAAGGAGTCTGGTTTTCTTCTGCTACCCCAAAATTCTCTGTTATGGTTTGGTTAGCGGCAGTTAACAGATTATCTACATGTGATCGGATGCTTCAATGGAATGCAAACATTGATCCAACTTGTGTTCTTTGTAACACTGAAGAAGAAAGCAGGGACCATCTCTTCTTTAAGTGCTCCTACTCTAAAGAAATATGGACCTCTCTTGCTCCAAGACTGTTCGATAAACACTTCTCCATTCACTGGAGCAGAATCATGGCGGATATCACAGCCTCAAGCCGGCCGAAAACCCAGTTGTTCTTATGTCGATACCTGTTTCAAGCCACGGTATATGCTATCTGGCGGGAACGCAACTCTAGAAAGCATGGAGAAGACCCACATCCACAGTCGGTTCTGGTTCGTAACATCGACAGACAGCTACGGAACAGAGCCTCGTTACTCAAGCGTGAGGGACACACGAAATATAATGGAGTTTTACAACTATGGTTTGCTTCTTACCCAAGCTAATGTGCAAACCACGATTAAAATGCTCTTGATTCAGTTCTACTTGGCTCAATTGAAGCTACAAGCTTTGTAAAAAGGATTTTTGTTTTGAATTAATTTAACATTTATTCAAAAAAAAAAGAAAAAAAAAACCCAAGGATATCTACGTTTTTGATTGAATAGAATGACTCAAGTCTTTCTTCTGAAAACTTTGATTCTTAGATTATTTTGTGAACTTACAAGTACCACTCAATACAATCTAATCTCTCACGCTAATGATACATACTCAATCATTTGGATTTTTTCAGAAATCTCTTTTTAAAGTGTCATAGCTTATATGCGGCTTTAGCTACCTATTAATACACAATAGGTCGCTCAACAAACGTAGTTGCAAAACCCTGTAAAAGATAAATACAAATATTCTTAGAGATAAATATGAATATCTTAATGTCCCTAGGATTTCGGGTTTCCTTAAACCATATGTTTCTTCGTCTTGATCATTTCCAAAATGCATGTCCAGCTCAGAATACGATCAGGTCGTTCCACCAGATCCAAGTAATATATTCCACAACTGCTTTTCACTATAAACATGTTATTTGTAGTAAAATGATCAAACTTTACATATGGATTGTTGACTTCTTAATAGGCTTTTGTCTTGAACCGAGCTGATCAAGTAGACTGAACAAATTTAGATGATGCTTATAAATGGCTTCTAAACTCATATCCAACAAAGGCCAAAAAGTAAGAAAACATAAATTGAAATCTTTTCTGGTTTTTGCGCATCCACCATCTCTCTTTCCACAAATGGATACATCAATGTTGTGTTTCTGTTCAGTGATAGTGTCTTTTTGGCGATCCAAGGTTCAGTCCTAGGACCCATAATGCTGATGATCACTTATGTGTTGCCGATGCCTTTTGGATTCTTGAGAGGTTTAGTTAACTAAATATTATGGTATTATCATATCTTAGCTTCTGACAAAATATGACACATGTCATTATAGAAATTACCAACCAGGCTCAAAATTCTACTATTAGTCTGGTTTGCGCGCTAAAAAAATATTTGAAGTCTCCTATTATTCTAGTAGCAACAAAATATCAAGGTTTTGGCTAGTGTCATGATTCGGGTAAAAAAATTTGGGTTTTCGAATTTTCAATACAAGATTTATACGCACATTCAATATTTTTAATTTTGGATCTGATTCGATGCAGTTTTTAATGGGTTCGATACATGTCATATTTACCCAATAGTCGATTATTATAAAAACCTAGAAAAAAAACTACTTGAAAAATAATTTAGTTACAAAAACGGTAAAAACCATTTAAATTATCCAAAATATTTTTTAAAATATCTCAATTAACTGAAAATTTCGGTATAAAACTATGAAAACTTTCTAGAAAAAGTTGAGTACCCAAATTCCTCTAAATTATGTAAAAAGGTTAACGAAATTACTTAAATTCGAGTTTTTGGGTGCATATTTGGACTTAATTTGGTTTGGATAGGATCTAATAGGATCTGATGTCCGAAATACCTAGTTTTTAAAACAAATTCGAATATATTTCTTAGAACCTAGTCCAATTGGGATCAGGTGTTTTAAGGTCGGATTCTTTTTCTTTTTTTTTTCTTTGGCCAGATCTATTGTTGGCTTGTAGATGAACTTGGCTAAATTAATCATTCCCATAAAGTAACCGATATTTTATGTATTTTTTTGTTAAAGGTTTACCGAAATTATTATAAAGTTATTATCTTTGGTAAAGGGTGTTGCAGAAGTATATATTCCATTTTGAACTACCAAGTTGATATATGAAAATAAATAAGTTTCTCTAAATCGAAAGATAAAGAGTGTTAGTGGAGAATTCTCGTTAGCCCTAAAAATCCTCCTTGACACAATTTTCAAGGCAAGCCGCCGCGACTCTTTTTGGCTTTGACCGTGTCTCCCTGGTGGTCGCCTTCTTTACTGGAGCCGAGAGGATTTCCTTGTGTAGTTTTCGTATTCGGCGTCGTCCTTCTTGTGTGTCCTTTCTGTCGTCAGTGGTGGGTTAGGTTAGAAGCTGGCGTCGTTGTGGTGTTTCTCGTCATGAGTGTCTTGTGCCTAGCTCTGGTTCGTAGTCTCACCGGCCTGCTTCACCATTTTCTCGTTGTGGCCTCCTATATTTGTACTCGCCGCTCTGTCTCCTCCGTGTTTCTGCTTTCCTCTTCGTCGTTGTCGGTGTTGGTCTGTCGAGATGTCAATAGATTCGTCAGATCTGGTTCTTGCTCGGTCTACGGCGCTTCTGGGATGTGGTGAGCTTGACCTTATCTTTCGATGGTGTTGAGACGTTAGTTGTGTTTTAGTCTTTAGCTTAGGTTGCTTAGGTTCTAGTTTAACCGGCTCTCGGTTAAGAGTTGTTTATGCCTGGTCTCGGCTTAGGTTCGGTCCATTTCTAGTTTTTAGTTTTGTGTTCGGTTAGGTTGTTTTGTTGGTATGGTCGGTTTGGTTAGATGGTGCTAGTTAGTATCAGCCTTGAGGTTGCTTTAGTCAAATCTTGTGTTAGAGGTTCAAATTTCTGGATTGGGGTCTTCTTGTTGGCGGTTTTGGTTAGTTCGGCGGCCTTTTTCTTTAGTTTGGTTGTTGTGCTTTTGGTTTAGTATGTTTTGACTGGTGTTATAGCTTAGCATGAAGAGCATGCTTTTCCTTCCTTTGATTTCTACGGCATAGTTCCTCCATTTGTCCTCCTTATCTTTTGTTTTTGGTCTTTTACTTTAGGCAAGGGTTTTCCTTTAAGGACTTGGAGCTTCGGCTCTCTTTGCATCTAGTCGTTGGTTGGAAAATGGTAAACAGTTTGGTCTTTCGCCCTTCCTAGTTTGATCTATATACGGTTTGCTTGTGGCTCTTAATGGTTGAGAAATATTATAAATATCGGTGGGTCAGCCTCACTAAATCTCGACTTCAGATGTTAAGTTTCTTTTATATCTCTTATTGCCTCTTTGTTGTTATATCTGCTTGATCTCGTTTTGCCTTTTATTTTTTATTGATTGATGTTAGTGTATTCTATTTAGCGGTCTTATGTGTTTATTGTTAATAGTCGATTATTTGTTTGTCTCATATACGTGGGTTTTTGGTTCTAGCATTTTTTTTGATAGCCAACTCAGTTTTATTTAATTTGTATTCAATGTTTATATCAAATTTTCTATTGCACTTGGTATAATTAATGATAAAAAATGAGGGGAAAAAAAGAAAGAAAGTGTTAGTGTACAGTTGTACACTGCTTTTGCCCTTTATCAGTAAAATTTTAAATTATAGTGTTCATTAGTTTAATTTCTGGCTGCCGACCAACCCCCTCCCCTAGAAAATGTTTATTTTCCTTATTTTATGTATAAAAGTGTTCAGGTTTCTCTGTGGCCACGGTTTTATGGATTCTGTTTTGTAAATTGTATATCTTTTTTTATATTCGAGTGGCTATGAATGTTTAAAAGGCATATGTGCATCGGGATAACAGCAACATGTCTTAAATGATGATTAATAAAATACACAATTATTTATGTCAGCTATATCGGCAGTATTTCCACGTAAACCCGTGCAATATTAAATAGTTTGTAAAGCGACAGAAGAAAGTATAAACAATGAAAGTCGTATTCATTAAGAAATCATTCAAGATTCTTTTGAGTTTTTCTTCAAGAACGAGATGAACGACCGCAAAACCCTACTCCAAAGAGAAATGGAAGAAGAAAGTCGAGCAAGGAATCAGATCTCCGTTTCGCCTACAAGGTCTCACACCGCAAACGCAGCTCTAACTGGTCCGTCCGAAGTAGCGTTCAACGTTTGTTGCTTTTGCGTCTATTGTCCACTTTGTGTTCTCTGGTGCTGCATCAAACAGCCTTGTACAATCGGATGGCGTGCCATCCTAAAGGCTAAACGCCAATTAAGCCGATGCAGCGGCTGCGGCAGAAGCTATAGTATGAGGATTAAAGATGCAGATTATTCTTCGTTCTCGGATATTGATTCTGATGATGTGAATTGCAAAGCACATAACTGCTCAAAAAGAAACGGGTGATTATAAGTTTTTAATTGATTTTCATAAATTTATCAAACTTTCCAAATGCCTTTTTCTCCGATCTGCAACTTGGTTGGACTAACGCGGAAGCAAAACGCTGGAGTTGACTTCTTTGATGATGCGTTGATGTAAAATCTCGCGAGGGAACTCTATATTATTCCCATAATTTAGATTTTAGAGTTTAAAGATGCTGTTGTGATAGATTAATGATGTATTATGTATACATTACTAGGTGAGGAATAAAGTTCTCTCTCTCTTTCTTTATTTTTTCTTGAAACAGCAAGGAACAAAGTAGTATGTTGTGCCCTTTTCTTACCGATCTTTTCGTACGTTGATGCTAGACTCCAGTCATGAGCCCTGGTTCTATTAGAGGTACATAATATTAGGAGATATATTATATATTGTGATATTGTTATAAAAAAATATTTTTAAATATTTAGAAAGTATATATTCTAGGCTTAGATATATTCAGATAAATGGGATGTAAATAATGTTGTACACTTTTTAGAAATAAGAGAATTTTTCTCCAGATCTTTTATGGTATCAGAACTAGGATTAAGATAGAATTTGATTTGTGAGAAAACGTGTTCAAACGCAAGTATCGTTTCTTATATGGCCATTATTGATATTGAGGAAAAAGTGGGGTACAGAAATCTCTAGTGAAGAAGATGTGTACCAAGAAAAACGGAGCTGCGGAATGCGTTTAAGATAAGATAAAAAGGGGAATTGCAGAAGGAATTTTTTGGTGAAGAATATGAATGTTGTTGCATACACGCATGTTGTGTCACGAATGGATGTTTCTGTGCAACACACTAAAGCTACCCACTCTATAACAGGAGTGAAGAAAGGAGAATGGGATCGGCTTTTGAGTAATTTGGAGTCGAAACCAGAATCTTCAAATCATGTAAGTGATAAAGCTTATGATGATGAATGGATAATTGATAGTGGAGCATCACACCATATGATCGGTATGTTGAATGCTCTAGTGAACGTGTGTAGAGTCTCGCCATGTTTGGTTGGACTACCTAATGGAAATACTGTAATTGCTGATCGAGAAAGATGTGATTCTGACATAAAAGTTAACTTTGAAGCGTGTTCTTTTTGTGGAAGAATTAAAATGTAATCTCATATGTGTGTCACAAATGATTTGATGAGATGAGCTGCAATGTGTTGTTCTCTAAGACTGGTTGTCTTGTGTACGATTGTGGTTTCCAAACCGTGATTGGACTGGGTGAAAGAAGAGAAGGGTAGTACTTTCTTCAAGGTATCCAGAAGATTCAGAATATGAAGAAAGTTGTTAAATTGGAATCATTAGAAGTTTGGCATAAGATGATGGGTCATGCTTCTGATAAAGTGATTAGGAGACTACTGGTAGTTGAACGTGGCAGTGTCGGTGTGTCTGGGTGTGACATATGTTTCCGATCGAAGCAGTGTCGCAGTGAATTTCCTTTAAGCTCAAACAAAATTAAAGAGTGTTTTGAGATGATACATATTGATCTATGGGGAGCATATCGAACAAGAAGTTTGTGTGGATCTTACTATTTTCTCACTATCGTGGATGATTTCTCTCGAGTTGTCTGGGTGTTTCTTCTGGTCGACAAAACCCAGGTTGAGAGAACTATGTTGAATTTATTTTCTCTTATCTTGAGACAGTTTGACAAGCATGTGAAGATAGTACGAAGTGACAATGGGAGTGATTTCATGCGAATGCAGGGGTATTCTCGTAGAGAGGGTATGATTCATCAGACTTCTTGTGTTGGAACTCCTCAGTAGAATGGGAGATTTGAGCAGAAGCATATGTATATATTGAATGTGGCGCGTGCATTAATGGTTCAAGCAGATCTTCCAAAAGATTTTTGGATCAAGGCGTGTTAAATGCTGCATATTTGATTAATAGAACACCATCAGAGTTACACAAAGGAAAAGTCCCTATGAAATCATATTTGGCAAGACTCATTTGTATTATGAGATTCAGATTTTTGGGTGTCTTGCATATGCCCACAACCAGAAGCGAGATGGAGATAAGTTTTCTAGTCGGAGTCGAAAGTGTGTTTTTGTTGGTTACCCTTATGCTAAGAAGGGTTGGTCTTTGTTTGATTCTAGAGACACATCACATCTTTGTATCTCGTGATGTTTCGTTTATTGAAGAACGATTTCCATATCTGGAGACGAAGGATACACATCTGAAGGATGTCATCGGAGTCAAATATGATGACCTGTTTGGACATGTTTATACATCTTCTCTGTTGCAGAGCAGAGTAACACAACCTGCATAAAGAGTAACATAGAGCGAAATAGAGACAAAAAATGAGGATGTTGGAGATACAATTATACAACCTCATTCTATATTAGATGGAGGCTGAGGTACAGGAACACATGTTCTAGACGAAGCCATAACAGAGAGCCCATCAGATACAATAATGTATAATGAGGGTGCAACAGAAGGAGTAACACAAACAGAAGACGAAGTAACATAGGTGGAACAGGCAAGTGTTACATGATATACCATGGATTTTACCGGTTTTAACCATGGTATATGTCTTATTTATCGAGTCTTTTATTATGTTTTGGAGTCTTTTCATGTGTTTTACAGGTTTAATGACATCTGGAGCCTAATTGGACGTTTTGGGAGCATTTGGAGCAATTCTGCACTATTTAGAGACTTCACTGGCTGCGTTTTCGCCTTGCAACTGTCGTTGCAGTTGTGCAACTGTCGTTGCAGTGCAACTGTCGTTGCAGTTGTGCAACTGTCGTTGCAGTTCTGTGCCCAAAAATCTGCATTTTGGAGAAATTACAGTTTTTGCCCAGAAACTTCCCAGACTTGCAAAAAGACCCCCAGCCGACTTTAGACCATTATATTAGGGTTTTTAAGCCATTGTTTAGGCTACGCTTTCATTAAGTCTTATTTTATTTCAGAGAGAGTTAGGGGCTGATCCTGCTCTCGAAAGAGAGAGGATTTTGAACCCCAGATCTTTACTTTGTTTTATGATATTTGGTTTTCTATTCAAGATGTTTTCTGTTTCAATGATTATGTCTGAGTAGATTACCTGTTAAGTTTAGGGATTCTCATTAGGGATTTCATGGAGTTATAGTTTAATTAATCAGTAGGGATTCATATCTGCTAGTTCTTTGTTTAGGTTGTTCTTAATGCTTAATCTGAACTGGCCACTTAGATTATGATGTTAGGCTGATTAATGCAGCGGAAGTTGGTTAATTTAGCTAGAAAGAACCTAGATAAGCAATTTAACTTCTCGCAAACGAAAGTTTGGTTTAATTAGATTGTGAACATATCAAACTTGGAATTAAGGCTGGTTTAATCTTTTAGTTCTCGCAAACGAAAGTTTGGTTTGCTGCACTTAGACTTAGAGAATTCTCGCAAATGAATTTGGTTAATTCTATATCTGTGTTTGAGTTCTAGAACAGTTTCTGATTGGATTTCGACTGATTGATTGCTTGAGTTCCTGATTTCCAGAGAACTCCCTAGACTTAACACTTCGCTTCCTTGCTCACAAACCACTCCTGCTACTGATTTACTTTTCTGCTCTGCTTTTAGTTTAATCACTTTTGTTTTCTCTTAGTTTAATCACTTCTGTTCTTATCTATCGTTGACCGGAGTCCCTGTGGATTTCGATACCCTATATACTACATTGATATTGCTGTGCACTTGCAGTTTAGTATAGGGATTAATTCTTGACCTATCAAGTTTTTGGGGCCGTTGCCGGGGACTCTTTTGAGTCCTCGATAGATTTGAACTTAGGGTTTAGACTAGGATTTTCGTTTTTAATTTTTTGCTACTAATTTTTTTTTTCTTTTTCTGTTTTTGCGTTTCAGGTACGCCTAGAATCGCCCTGCATCGATCGACACCCTTGTGGCATCGATCGACACATCGCGAAAGAATGATGGGAATGATGGGACGGATGTTGGAAAATCAGCAGAATAACTCGTTCTGCAGAGGCTATGGCTCCTATTCATTCACCAGAGATTATGGATTCCAAGAAAACGGAGCTTATGAGTGCAAGATAGAAGCCATGATGGAGCAGTTGCTAGAGGATCAGGCTAAGACTGCTGCAAACTTCGACAGGAACCTGGAAGCTATACATGAAAGTCTGAATGGGAAGCTTGAATACTTGAGCACACATTTGAAGAAGCTAGATATCCAAGTTCAGCAGACATAAGGAGCAATACAAAGGCATAATGAAGCTAGGAAAGCTGAACAGCACAGATCCATCAAAGCTGTGACCTTAAGGGATGAGATTGAGTTGCTAGGTGAAGAAGAGAGCATAATCTCGGATTTTCTGGATGAATATTGTCTGCCTGATACATGCACCGATCGACACCCCCTTAGTGACGATCGACACGCCATTCTGACGGCAATTTCGAGTTCTTTCGACACACAGAATCGCCTTGCATCGATCGACACACATCATGCAACGATCGACACAGAACGCAGACATGTCCAGAAACCTGCAACGATGCCAGAACGAGCCTACAAGCCCCCTGTGCCATATCCTAAGGTTCCTAAACCCTCCAAACAAGAGCTAGAAGTGGCTAACTGCATGAAAGTGATGGATAAGAAGGTGAATAGAACACCACCAGTTGAAACTTCGCAACTTCATGCAAAAAGATGATCTCCACTGAAGGTGATCTGAAAGAAGAAGTTCAGATTGGTGGAACTACAGTATCTGATAGTGGAAAGAAGAAGATGGCAGTTCCTCTTGAACCTGCTCTAACATCTTCAGTACCTGCAACTGCTCATAAGCAGAAAGCCCTAAACATCAGATCTGCATCAAAGGTAAGGTACAAATCACCTAAGATTAAACCTTCTGATCACATTGTTTTGAATGCAGGAAAACGCAGTAGACCGCCCAAGCTTCGCTCCCGCCCTGATTCTGATTTCTCTTTCCTTGGAAAGCCTCATGATCTGAAAGCCTATACACCTCCTTGGATGAAGAGATATTCACAGAGACATTCAAAGTCTCTGTTGAAGCCGCCATGAGTCAAATCTCTGTGCCATAGTCAAGCTAATGACTAAAAACAAGCGCTGAGTGGGAGGCAACCCACTGTTAGGTTCATTTTTATTTTCCTTTTTCATTTTGATTTTGGTGTTTTGATTTTTCTTTTAAGTGTGTTCAGAGCCGTGAGAAACAGGCAGAATCGCACTGCATCGATCGACACATATAGTGCATCGGTCGATGCAGTCACGATTTGTGGTTTACCGATTCAATTGCGGTTCAGACACCGGTTATCTCAATAACCGCGAGCTATATTCGCCTTGCATCGATCGACACCCTTGTGGCATCGATCGACACAGGGCGACGACAGGTAAGTAATCTGCAACTTTTCGGATTGTTTCAATTTGATTATTCTTTCACCGAGCTCATGCTTTGATTACACTGGGGACAGTGTAGTTTAAGTGTGGGGGAGGAGCTACTGACGCACGCTTTTGTTTTCTTAGTTTTTCAAAAACATTGTTTTATTGAGTCAAAATTTGTATGAAACTATGATTTTTCGAGGAAAATTTTCGCTTGAACAGGAACTAAGTGACCATTGGACAGACTTGCAGAGCCTCTATGACTGTTAGAAAACTCAGACACAGATCAACCTACTGGGAACACCCACATCACTTCAGGTATCAGAGGATCCTTTTACTGACTTCAACTTAATACTGACTTAGATTTCTCACCTAAGGGCTTGGTATGCTTTGTGTCGGATTCCCTGTTAGTTCTGACACAGCCTGTAAACCTGTCCTATTTAGTTCCCTTCTCCCCTTCTCTAAAGTAAAAAAAAAAAAGATAATAAACTGAGGATGAGTTAGTAACTCCGAAGTGGTCACGGGAGTGGTAGAGACCCCTATTATCTCCTGTGCGATCCATGGAATGTGTCCAAAGTACACCCCATAACGGGAAGAACAATGATAAAAAAAATAAAATGATACCCAATGTGGGAAAAATCAGTTGTTAAGGAAGGGAAAGAGAAGAAAGGGACTAAAGAAAGATAGTATGGTGGTCTAGAGCTGATTAGGTAAGAATCCATGTGCCTTTGATCGATACTCCTTAGGTGAGACCGCACTTAAATACTTGCAGAAGTCAGTAGGGTGAATTTGAATGCTTGAATGTGATTGTGGAGTTTACTTAGGACAGTTGCTAAGTGTGGGGGAAGTACATTGTGGTCTTGAGTTCTGTAGGGAAGTTTTCAGTGGCTTACTAAGTGAATGAGATTGTGAAAGTTCCTAGGACGAAATGAGTTTCTGTGTTTTCAAACTTCTTTTCTTATGCTTTAGTTCTTTACTTGCTTGAGGACAAGCAAGAGCTAAGTGTGGGGGAGTTGATATACCATGGATTTTACCGGTTTTAACCATGGTATATATCTTATTTATCGAGTCTTTTATTATGTTTTGGAGTCTTTTCATGTGTTTTACAGGTTTAATGACATCTGGAGCCTAATTGGACGTTTTGGGAGCATTTGGAGCAATTCTGCACTATTTAGAGACTTCACAGAGTTCACTGGCTGCGTTTTCGCCTTGCAACTATCGTTGCAGTTGTGCAACTGTCGTTGCAGTGCAACTGTCGTTGCAGTTGTGCAACTGTCGTTGCAGTTCTGCGCCCAAAAATCTGCATTTTGGAGAAATTACAGTTTTTACCCAGAAACTTCCCAGACTTGCAAAAAGACCCCCAGCCGACTTTAGACCATTATATTAGGGGTTTTAAGCCATTGTTTAGGCTACGCTTTCATTAAGTCTTATTTTATTTCAGAGAGAGTTAGGGGCTGATCCTGCTCTCGAAAGAGAGAGGATTTTGAACCCCAGATCTTTACTTTGTTTTATGATATTTGGTTTTCTATTCAAGATGTTTTCTGTTTCAATGATTATGTCTGAGTAGATTACCTGTTAAGTTTAGGGATTCTCATTAGGGATTTCATGGAGTTATAGTTTAATTAATCAGTAGGGATTCATATCTGCTAGTTCTTTGTTTAGGTTGTTCTTAATGCTTAATCTGAACTGGCCACTTAGATTATGATGTTAGGCTGATTAATGCAGCGGAAGTTGGTTAATTTAGATAGAAAGAACCTAGATAAGCAATTTAACTTCTCGCAAACGAAAGTTTGGTTTAATTAGATTGTGAACATATCAAACTTGGAATTAAGGTTGGTTTAATCTGTTAGTTCTCGCAAACGAAAGTTTGGTTTGCTGCACTTAGACTTAGAGAATTCTCGCAAAGGAATTTGGTTAATTCTATATTTGTGTTTGAGTTCTAGAACAGTTTCTGATTGGATTTCGACTGATTGATTGCTTGAGTTCCTGATTTCCTGAGAACTCCCTAGACTTAACACTTCGCTTCCTTGCTCACAAACCACTCCTGCTACTGATTTACTTTTCTGCTCTGCTTTTAGTTTAATCACTTTTGTTTTCTCTTAGTTTAATCACTTCTGTTCTTATCTATCGTTGACCGGAGTCCCTGTGGATTTCGATACCCTATATACTACATTGATATTGCTGTGCACTTGCAGTTTAGTATAGGGATTAATTCTTGACCTATCATTACACAAACATAACTTGTGCAAAAACTTGCACCAGAAGAATTGTTAGGACGAGGAATGAGGAAGAAAGACGCACTTGCTAAGTTGCATGATTACATGTGTAACACAACATTTCAGACGAGTCTGGAGTCAGGACATAACTATGGAATTGAGAACTTTGTAAACTGTGATAAATTTTCAGCATCACATAGAGTATTTATGTGTAACATCACTGCAGGGGTAGTGCCTCGATCATTCACTGAGGAAGTGAAATGTCCTAGATGGAGAGAAGCGATGAGACTAGAGATTAAAGCTCAGGACGAAACAAAACATGGGAAGTTGAACATTTGCCACTTGGTAAGCATGTTATTGGAAGAAAATGGGTCTATACAATTAAGTATGATGCTGATGGAACAGTTGAAAGGTATAATGCCAGATGGTCGCTTGTGGTAACCGAAAAAAGGAAGGATGATTATTCTGACATTTTTGCTCCAGTAGCAAAGACGAGCACTGTTATATTAATTCTTCAAGTGGCTGTTGGGAAGAATTGGGAATTGCACCAGATGGATGTGCACAATGCGTTCCTTCATGGAGACTTGGATGAGGAAGTGTTTATGAGATTACAAAAAGGTTTTGGCTCTTCTAAAAGGAGAATGGTATGTCGTTTGAAAAAAAAAACCGTTGTATGGTTCGAAACAAGCTCCAAGGTATTGCTTTTCTAAGCTTTCCAAGGCACTCTAGAGGTATGGTTTCAGTCAGAGTAGAGTGGATTACTCTATGTTATCGTTGGTACGTGGAAATATTCACTTGCATGTTTTAGTGTATGTTGATGATCTAGTGGTGACAGGGAGCGCTCATGAAGTTATACAGAAGTTCAAAACATATTTGAGTGGATGTTTTCATATGAAGGATTTGGGGAGATTGAAGTACTTTCTTGGCTTAGAAGTTGCAAGAAACAAGGAAGGTATATGTTTATCACAGAGAAAGTATGCCATTGATATTATTGCTGATGTTGGTTTGCTTGGTTGTAATCCCTTTGAGTTTCCGATGGAACCAAACCACCAATTGGCGAAATCGAAGGTAAAGATACTAGATGATCCGAAAAAGTATCGAAGGCTTGTTGGAAGACTGATTTATCTAGCTGCGACTATGCCAGACTTGGCTTACTCGGTTCATATATTATCTCAGTTTATGAACAAACCAAGAGAAGATCATTGGATGGCTACATTGCGGGTTGTTCGTTACTTGAAAGGGTGTCCGGGCATGGGAATTCTATTGAAAGTTGACTGTAATTTTCACCTTACATGTTGGTGTAATTCAGATTTGGCTGGATGTCCAATCACAAGGAGATCTTTGACGGGTTGGTTGATACAGTTAGAAAATTCTCTTGTGTCATGGAAATCAAAGAAGCAAGATGTGGTATCATGTTCTTCAGCAGAAGCAGAGTATAGATCCATGGTTATGGCATTAAAGGAATTGAAGTGGATAAAAAGATTGTTGTTTACGATAGGTGTTGCACGCACTGGTGCATTGAACTTGTACTTTGATAGTCAATTTGCGCTTCATATAGTTTAATTCCGTGTTTTATGAGTGTTCGAAACATGTGGAGTTAGATTGCCATTTCATCAAAAACGACATACAAGCTGTGATTGTTCGGACAAAGTATGTTTCTACGACTGAACAGCTAGCTGACATCTTCACTAAAGCACTTGGAGGACGATCTTTTCAAGCCATTTTGTCCAAGTTAGGCATTCGGAATCTCCATGCTGCAACTTGAGAGGGAATATTAGGAATATTTCTTTATTCTTAAAAAGTATATACTCTAGGTTTAGATGTAACCATATAAAAAAGATGTAAATAACGTTGTACACTTTTGAGAGAAACAACAAAAATCTTCTCCAGGTCTTTTACATAAGGCAAGAGCAGGTGCAATGTAGTAAGTACACCAGACAAAGTACCATTTCAAAGGTGTAACATCCCAAGTCCACCTTCCATTTCTGTAAACCATAGGGCTCCACCTCCTTTCTCATATAAAAAGAAGCCTCCACCCTTGAGAAAATTAAAAGAAAAGAGATCTCGGCGAAGCCCTACCTCTCCACCATCGCAGCCGCAGCCACAGCCTCCAGAAGTCAGATCTGGTGCTCCTCCATTGTCTAGAGTCGAAAGTAATCCGGTAAACCCTTTTTTAGATCAGATTTTCTTCAACCCTAACACTAAAAGCCTTGTCTCTTTCTGACCGTGAGGAATCTGGAAAATCCGAGACTACCATCGCCTTCCTCTCTACAAGATGAAGCCGTTGCCACCGACCACACCTCCGTAGAAGCCCTGATGACCCCACGCGCTCCAGGAAGCTCGGAGAGTGAGATCCACGCACGACGAAGATGCCACGCCCCGCCGTCCACGCGCTGCTGCCGGGTTGACCGGGTTGGACCAGGTTGACAGGGTCGGATCGTTGACCAGTTTGGTTGACACGGTTTAGTCAATTCAGTTTGGTTCGATTTTAATTTCCGGTTTGGTTCGATTTTCAATTTTAATTTCCGGTTCAATCTAATTCCAAATACAATTCCGTTTAGATCTTTTTAGCTGGTTTGGGCTGGTCATTTTCAATCGATCATAACTAGCTCTTCCTTAAGCCGATTTAGGCAAAAAGAAATCCTATCTCACTCGATTTTCCGTCCTATTTCCAGATCTGAAGTCAGTTTGGGCGATTGGAATTCCTAAATTACGATTTTTCCCTTCTTTGGCCAAGGTGAGGACCAAACGTAATCCCTTGCTTATCCCATTTCAATTCCGAACGCAAGTCCTTCGTTAATGTCGTCTTTCCTAGGTAGCATAGGTTTGGTAATACCTCCTATGTGATTGATTGAAAGCACTTAGAAACTAGGTTATCACTTAAACCAAAAACGTTGCTTGTGTATGATGGCTTGTGTGGATTAACTTGCGGTAGAAATTGGTTGTCAGAACAAGGTACGAGGTTTGTTCCGTGATTATCCTTGATCGTCGGAGGAGGGTCCTGACGAGCCCTCCCATGGTGGTGTGTTGTGGTTCGAAGGTTCGCGAGCCGTTTGTTTGTTGTGGAAAAGGCGTAAAGGTCGGTCCGTGGGGTGCGGTTCGGGCTGAGAGCTTTAAGTTCGCAACCATAGACAAGTAGTTATTCGTAGGTTGATTGTGATGTGCCTTCGGGCATTGCGTGCAAGGTGATATTAGCTTAGAAGTTAGAACTTGTTTCGTAGTTGTGTGGCGTAAGCCGGGATCGTGGATTCCTTGAACCGCTCTCACTGGGTAATTGTGTTTGAAACAATTACTTAAGCCTCTCTTTTCCTTCCCCATGCCTTTTACCTCACAGGTCCGGATGCAGGATTAACGATCGATCAATGTTATTGGTGGATCTGAATCGAAGAAAGCGCGCATGCTTCCTGGGACCATATTGAGAAGGCAGCCAGTTGGACCGCTTGGTTCGACGGATGCCCTAATGTCGTGTTTCCGGTTTGTCGAGAAATGGGTGTTGCAATTTGGTATCAGATCCTGGGTTAAGGTCCCCCAGTGCCGTCCTGGGGGATCAGCTTTCGTTGTTTTCTCAAAATTGTGTTTTCAGAATTTTCAAAAGTATTTGCGAAAGTTTATAAAATGGTTACTTTGCGAAAATATTTTTCAAGCACCAATTGTATCACCGATTATTCTACGTATTGGTCCTAGTCGAGTTAGCTTTTCTTGCAGGTTTTGGTCAGTGCCCTTAGTCCTTAGTTGTACTACTGTCCATAAGATGTGTGTTAGGATGTATGTCGAGATGTGTGCCGGTAAGGTGTATGTTGAGATGTATGTTGCGGTGTGCGCCTAGAGGGTAGTCGGTACTATTAAGGTGTGTGTATGTGTTATCGTCTGTTTGAAGTGTCGTCCAACCAAAGCGTGCTGAGGCGATAAGGATATGGAGACGTTCACCGTAGAAGCTAATGTGGGAGTGTAGCAGAGAGCTGCAAGAGTTACAGGAAGTGTTGAAAGAGTTGCAAGAGGCATTGTAAGGGCTGCATGGAGTGTTGCAGGAGCTGAAAGGAGTGTTGCAGGAGCTGCAAGAGGTCGATGGAAATACCAGATTGCAAAGAAGTCATTCGGAAATGGCGGTGTTCCAATTGGAGGAAGCGTCAAGAGTTGTTCGTGTTGTTTGGTGCACAAGCAGCAGTAGGAGACTGTCCAAATCCATTATAAGTATGGAATCTTGGAATCAGGCTAGGAGCTGGAGGAGATCTTCGTGGCATGGCGGGCTCGAGATTCAACAGTGAAACGGGAAAGGATACGATCTGCCTCGGAGTTCCTTGTGGAATACTGGAGCAACTAATGGACATCTCTAGGAGGAAAAGAAGATCGTGAGAGCGTTGAAAAGGTAGAGTTGGGGCATTTGGAGTTGCCCTGCCAGCCAGACTCCTATTTGTTGCAAACTCAAGAGGACAAAGCTGGTTATTGGAAATGGAAACCCAACAGAAGAGTGTTAGGAAAACACTATGGAGGATTGGCAAGAAGCTGCAAGGAATAGCAAAGGAGGGCAAGCTTAAAGGGGAAGGAAACCCAAAGGATTGTGTTTGGAAAGCACTGCATCTAGATTAAAAGGTAGGAAATCATGAGCTCGAAGTCAGATTGGAAACCGGTCTGGGAATCAGAGTGCGCAGCGGAAGCGTGGTAGGTCGTTCCCCACAAGTCAGATTGGAAGTCGGTTTGGAAATCAGAGTGCGCAGCGGAAGCGTGGTGGGTCGTTTCCCACATGTCAGGTAGCCATAATGGACATGGTTAGCTGCATCATTCATGGAGGGTAAGAAATGATGTTTGCTTGTGCGACAGTCAACGACATGGTGCACGGGAATGAAAACCGTTGAAGAAAATCCATTTGGAAGTGGAGGATGCATTGTGGTACGGTAATGAAAACTATTGAGGAGGATCAATTTGGATGTGGAGCATCTCATTCAGATATTAGAACCACTCAAAGGATGAGTGTTGTTTCTAAATATTGGAGATCGGCCCTAATGAAATGGGCGGTAGTATGTGTTGGTGTTGGATTTCTCTCTAAGAAATCCGGCCCATTAACAAAAAAAAAAACAAAGGCCCATAATCATGAGCCCGTTCCAATAATCAAGACAGATAGATCGACCATCATCCATTTTGGGCCCATACGACCAACATCTGGACAAAGCCCAGACAACGCCGAAGTAAGAGGCGATCGAGCTCGAGCTCGATAGGATATGATGTAGAGGTAGAACGACCTGGTCTTCGTCGGTTCAACCGATTCCCGTGAATCTCGGAGATCGTTGTCACGGCGAGGCCAAAATATCGGAACAAGAAGATCAAAGTCAAGACTATTTAAAGAAGAAGTGGGTATTCATTCAAGACATTGCAACCCTTATCAAGAACACTACGACTATATAGCTCGATTATCATACTTTGTACTCTATATTCGGTTGTGTTTGTTCTATCTCGACGATCAATCTCAATAAAGTCTTTGATTCATAGGAAATCTATATTATCTTTATATCCAAAAGTCCAAATCCACGATTACAAATCCTTGGTGTGAATCTCCTATCTCACATTTGGCGCCGACTGTGGGGACGATCTATAGTTTTTCATGTCTTAAGAATCAGATCCTAGATCTGATAGATCAAGATGAATCCCAACCAATCTGGCTTTCCCAGCACCGCACTGCTAGTCCACCACCCTCAAACGGTCGACAACGTTCCTCAGAACACCACCGGGGTGAGAACCATGGGTCAGACCGATGGCGTGTTGACGAGCTCTGCCTCAGTCGTCACGATTTCGGCACCAGCCGGCTTAGTCGCTCAAACGATCGCGACGAGCCAGACTCCGACAAATGTTTTGTCAGGAACTAACGACCCGAGCAGGAATTGGGTATGGATGAGAAACGATTCGACTTCCGCCCCTGCTTCAGGAGGCGGATCTGGAATGCCCTAACTCGCCACTGCCTTCTGCTCCACAGCGACAAAGCCCGGACGACCTCGCTGAAATCCGTTCAATGTTGAACCTGTTGGTAAATCGAACAAGAAGCAACGAGGCAAACACACGGGCCCAAGAGATCGCAAATCGTTCTCTGGCCGCGCAGCTCGATGAACAGGAACGGCACATTAATGCCCGTCTTGAAGAGCTCGCTAGCCAAAATCAGGGGGGTAGATCAATGAACGATCCGCGACCCCCCATAAGTCCTCCACCGCGAACACGCTTGGACATCTCCCAGGTGGTAACACCCCCAAGAACGTCGGAAAATTTTGCTAGTACGTCAAATAGCGGCTTCCGCCCTATAACGACCCCTATTGCGACACCGACTCCATTCGGTTCGAATTCTATGGTCACAGATACGACCGGATCGGGAAACCGACCATTGCCCGGACTACCACCTTTCCTGAGTAACTCCAATGTCCGACCGAGGCAACTAGGAGGCATTGCTTTCGCCTTGAGTTCAGGACATCTTAACGGATCGAATACATTACAGTTCCAAACGCCACAGATCGACCAGACAAGACCGATTCCAACAATCAATCTTCTCGACCTGGTTTTCCCGGAACAAACGTCGAATCAGGGACAAGCACAGTTTACGCCTATAGCAGGCGATGAACATGATATGCTAAGACAATACATCGAGCATGCTAAGGCCCAGTTCGTCAGTCTGAGCTCGAAGGTTCACATGGCAACGAGCGCGGAACCCGACATCGATCGAGTGATCGAAGAAACGCGACAACGCCGTTCACGGACCTGATCGCCTTTGCAAGAATCTGGGAAATCAAGAAAACGAAATTTCCTGAATTTTCCGGAAAATCAGATCCGAAAGCCCACATCAGGGCATTCCGACTAGAAATGTCGAGGGTATACCTCACTGACGAGGAGAGAGAGTCGGCTTTCTGCAGACTCTTCGCCGAAAACCTATCGGGCTCTGCCATAGAATGGTTCGCCGGACTGGAAGAGAGATCCATCGATAACTTCACCCAGTTCATGACGGCTTTCCTCAAACAATACCCTGTCTTTATCGAGGTAAAGACTACTGAGGCTGCTTTATTTGGCGTCTCTCAAAAACCCGACACTTCTCCTGAAGCCCTCCCTCAACGGTGGCGAAAGCGAGTCGAAGTCATTCTCGGCAAACTCAGCTTGTGTGGCACCTCAGGAGGCTCGGCGCTATCCCGCCTCCAGCTCCTATTAAGAGTTTACGCTCACGAAACAATCTCCCTCGTCTTTGCGGGGGGGGGGGGGGGGGGGGGGTGTACGGGCCATACCCCCTAAACGAGTTGACTTCATCTTCGGTGGCTCCAAGCTATGCCGAGACTTGGTCAATTCAATCAAAGCTCTTTAAAGAAGAGTCGAGACCGACAAAAGGGAGAAAATACCAATGTTAGGTCCAGACCATGAGATCACTTTCCACGAGAGCGAGACAAACAATCTTGGCAAACCACACGACGATGCACTCCTCGTTTGTCTAGTGGTTGGAGACGTCCTCTTTTACGACGCATTCAAAAAGATGGAGTTCAATGACTCCGAGATCGTCGAGAAACAAACATCGTTGGTAGGGTTTGCTGGCGAAACAACATATTCAATGGGCTCTGTCTTCGCCCCAGTAATAGCTGGAGGAGTTCGAAAAATGACGGAGTTCGTCATAGTAGATCGACCGGCTCCCTATAACGCGATTTTAGGTCGACCTTGGATATACGACATGAAAGATGTACCATCGACCTACCGTCACTGCGTAAAATTTCCAACTACGAAAGGAGTAAAAACCATTTACGGAAGTCAAAAGATTTCCCGCAATTGCTATATGAACGGGTACAAGCAGATTGAGAAATCCCACTCGTAGCAATTACAGAAAGAGGAAGAGCTCGCCACCATGCAAACCAAAAGGTCGAACGACCCAAGCCAAAAAGGACCTCCAAAGGACCTCACAACCTAAGTTTGTATAGACGACGCTCATCCCGAAAGGCTTGTCGGCATCGGAATCGACCTATCGGAGCCAGTTAAAAACGAATTGATCTCTTTTCTTAAACAGAACGTCGACTCCTTTGCCTGGTCCTCAACAGATATGAAAGGGATCAACATCGACGTAACCAGCCACGAGCTGAATGTCGACCCAACTTATAAACCGGTAAGATAAAAACGTCGAAAACTTGGCCCGGAACGAGCTCAAGCCGTCAACGACGAGGTTAATCGATTACTGAAAATTGGATCGATCAGAGAGGTCAAGTACCCCGACTAGCTTGCGAACCCCGTAGTGGTCAAGAAAAAGAATGGGGAGTGGAGAGACTGTGTAGACTTTACAGACCTCAACAAAGCATGTCCAAAAGACAGCTTCCCACTCCCGCACATCAACCGGCTGGTCGAAGCCACTGCTGGACATCAACTACTGTCCTTCATGGATGCCTTCTCGGGGTACAACCAAATACTAATGAACCCCGAGGACCAAGAAAAGAATTCGTTCATAACTGATCGAGGCACGTACTGCTACAAAGTCATGCCTTTCGGACTAAAAAATGCAGGAGAAACTTACCAACGCCTCGTCAACAAGATGTTTTCAGGACTCTTGGGTAAAACCATGGAAGTCTACATCGACGATATGCTGGTCAAATCTTCTAGGTATGAAGATCATATCCCCCAACTAAAATAATGCTTCATTATTCCCAATAAATACGGGATGAAACTTAACCCAGCAAAGTGTACATTCGGGGTCCCATCTGGAGAATTCCTTGGTTACTTAGTAACCGAAAGAGGGATTGAAGCGAATCCTAAACAGATCGCGACATTTATGGAGATGAAATCTCCCAGAACAACGCGAGAAGTCCAATGTCTGACTGGCAAAATAGCTGCTTTGAACCGCTTCATCTCGAGGTCGACTGATAAATGTTTACCCTTCTATCACTTGCTCAAAGCGAACAAGAAGTTCCTCTGGGACGAAAAGTGTGAAGAGGCGTTCACCCAGCTCAAGTCTTATCTAAGCGAACCACCTATACTAGCGAAACCAGTAGAAGGGGGAACCCCTCTACCTCTTCCTAGCTGTCTCTACGGCAGTAGTAAGTGGAGTCCTAGTTCGCGAAGAACAAAACGAAAAACGGCCGGTGTATTACATCAGTAAGACCTTAATCAATGCTGAAACCAGATACCCCGCCATGGAAAAACTTGCTTTAGCATTGGTTTCATCGGCTCGGAAACTCCGACAATACTTCCAGTCGCACTCAATCATTGTGATGACTTCTCAACCACTGAGAACCATCCTTCACAGTCCAAGCCAGTCAGGTCGACTGGTCAAATGGGCTATCGAACTTAGCGAGTATGACATCGATTTCAAGTCTCGGACGTGCTTAAAAGCGCAAGTACTGGCTGATTTCATAATTGAACTCTCTCCAAGCATCGAACTCGACCCAGCTTATACCAAGAGATGGAAACTCCACGTCGATGGAGCTTCCTCGAGGCAAGGATCCGGGGTCGGAATAAAACTGGTCTCCCCCATGGGAAAAGTATTAGAACAGTCATTCAGACTGGGCTTCGTCGCATCAAATAACGAAGCAGAATATGAAGTGTTAATAGTCGGGCTCAGACTAGCAATAGCGATAGGAGCCTGGGAAGTAAACGCTTTCAGTGATTCCCAATTGGTCACGAGCCAATTTCACGGCGACTACGAGGCCAAAGATGAACATATGGAAGCATACCTGCGGGTAGTCCACACCTTCGCCGACCAGATCGAATTCTTTGATCTAACACGGATCCCGCAAGGAGAAAACACCACAGCCGACGCCCTAGCCCCGTTGTCATGGATATCAGATCCTAACCTCAAAAGGATCATACCAGTCGAGGGGATCGAAAAACCAAGTATCAACATAACCCTGAAAGCTTTATCTTTGGAAGAGGACGAGCGTACCAAAAAGGATGACGTCAGACACAAGGAACTGCACGAGGGGACAAGTCGCGACATCATCGAGATAGATGATGATCTCGACCCAAGAAATGTGATATATCATGGTTTTTACCCATTTTAGACCATGATATAGATGTGTTTTTAGTGTCTTTTGTCTTTGTTTAGAGTCTTTTACAGGTTTAATCAGGTTTGGAGCTAATTGGAGATATTTGGAGCATTTTGGGACGTTTTGGCCGAGAGCTTAACTCACTGTCCGATTTATTGATCATGCATCGACCGACACACCTTGTGCATCGGTCGACACACTAGCGAGATGGGCCGTACGCGTCGGTTTAATGAAGTTATGAAGATTTGCAAAGAAGTCCAAGATAGTTCCAGTATTTACACAGAAGCCCCAGCCGAGATTATACCTATATAATCAAGTTTTAGTTGTTTTTATTAGACACACTTTCATAATTAAGAGCAGAGGATTTTTAGAGCTTTTGGGGCTGATCTGAACCTATTACTCCATCTGTATTTGGAGAAGATTTCGAACCCCTTTTACTCTTATTCTTTTATGCAATTTATTCATCATATGATCATGTTTTCATTATCTATGTCTGAGTAGATTCCTTGTTAGGTTTAGGGTTTCTCACATAGGATTTCATGACTTGCTAGACTTGTTCAAATTCAGTTAAGGATTCATAACTATATCTGTTCTTCAATTTAATTGTGCTTAAAGCTAGTTCTAACCTGATGGATAAGCTGCGAAAGCCACTGATAGATGGGCAGACATTCACCATAAGGGACGTAGATTTTGAGCAGCCTGATCATACTATGGTTATAGATCCTGGAGCACATTTCACTCCATCTTTTCTTGGACATGAGCATTCCGCAACAGCCTACTCACCACCTTGGATGAGGAGACTTGAACAGAGACAGAAAAAGTCTCTGTCAGGACCTCCTGGTACCTGAAAATTCCCACCCGTCCGGTCAAGCTATTGACCTTAAACAAGCGCTGGGTGGGAGGCAACCCACCATTAGGTACTGGTGTTTTTCTACTTAATTTTTGGTGTTTTTGTTAGGATTTTACGTTTGTTTTTGTTTTTGGTGAGTTTATGTTTGCAGGTCTCGGATAAATCGCAGTGCAACGATCGACGCACTTCTGTGTCGATCGTCACAACACGAAAGGAATCGCATTGCAGCGATCGTTGCGGTCCTGAGCAACGATCGACCATACACGAAAATCGCCAAGTAACGGTCGGTGCACTTAGTGCAACGATCGATGCCTGAGCGACAGAGGTAACCCGACAGACATAATTTCACCTTTTCAATTTTTATTTTCTTTTTACCGATCCTTCGCTGGACACTACTGGGGACAGTGTGTTTTAAGAGTGGGGGAGGTGCTACTGACTTTTGTTTTCTGTTTTCTTAAGAGTCAGTCCGTTTTTCAAAATTTTTTGTTTTATTGAGTCAAAATTGTTTAAGTAAGAAACTATGATTTTCTGAGAAGATTTACAAGACTTGCAGGAACTTAAGTAACCATTGGGATGAAGTTGCATGATCTATCTCTGACTATTAGAAAACCCCATCACAGATCAACCTACTGGGAACACCCACATCACTTCAGGTATCAGAGGATCCTTTTACTGACTTCAATTTAATACTGACGTAGATTTCTCGCCTAAGGGCTTAGTATACTTTGTGTCGGATTCCCTTGTTAGTTCTGACACAGCCTGTCAACCTATCCTATTTAGTTCCCTTCTCCCCTTCTATAAAGTAAAAAAAAAAAATAATAATAATAAACTGAGGATGAGTTAGTAACTCCGAAGTGGTCATGGGAATAGTAGCAAACACTATTATCTCTCATGCGATCCATGGAATGTGTCCAAAGTACACCCCATAATGGGAAGAACACTGATAAAAAAAAATAAAATGATACCCAATGGGGAAAAATCAGTTGTTAAAGAAGGGAAAGAGAAGAAAGGGACTAGAGAAAGATAGTATGGTGGTCTAGAGCTGATAAGGTAAGAATCCATGTGCCCTTTGATCGATACTCCTTAGGTGAGACCGCACTTAAATACTTGCAGAAGTCAGTAGGGTGAATTTGAATGCTTGAATGTGATTGTGGAGTTTACCTAGGACAGTTGCTAAGTGTGGGGGAAGTACATGTTGGTCTTGATATCCTGTGATTGATTCTTTCAGTGGTTTACTAAGGGGAATCTGAGTATTGTAGCTTCTAGGATGAAATGAGTTTCTGAAGAGTTTTCAAACCTCTTCACCATGTTTTAGTTCTATGTTTTGCTTGAGGGCAAGCAAAGGCTAAGTGTGGGGGAGTTGATATATCATGGTTTTTACCCATTTTAGACCATGATATAGATGTGTTTTTAGTGTCTTTTATCTTTGTTTAGAGTCTTTTACAGTTTTAATCAGGTTTGGAGCTAATTGGAGATATTTGGAGCATTTTGGGACTTTTGGGACGTTTTGGCCGAGAGCTTAACTCACTGTCTGATTTATTGATCATGCATCGACCGACACACCTTGTGCATCGGTCGACACACTAGCGAGATGGGCCGTACGCGTCGGTTTAATGAAGTTATGAAGATTTGCAAAGAAGTCCAAGATAGTTCCAGTATTTACACAGAAGCCCCAGCCGAGATTATACCTATATAATCAAGTTTTAGTTGTTTTTATTAGACACACTTTCATAATTAAGAGCAGAGGATTTTTAGAGCTTTTGGGGCTGATCTGAACCTATTACTCCATCTGTATTTGGAGAAGATTTCGAACCCCTTTTACTCTTATTCTTTTATGCAATTTATTCATCATATGATCATGTTTTCATTATCTATGTCTGAGTAGATTCCTTGTTAGGTTTAGGGTTTCTCACATAGGATTTCATGACTTGCTAGACTTGTTCAAATTCAGTTAAGGATTCATAACTATATCTGTTCTTCAATTTAATTATGCTTAAAGCTAGTTCTAACCTGATCAATTAGAATCTAGATCTTAGGTTGCTAAATACGTCACGGAAGTGGGGTTTAGGAATCTGACTAATTAAGTTGGGCAATTAAACTTTGCGCAAACGGAAGTTTGGTTTAGGATAATTGTGAACATATCAAACTTGGGATTAATGCTAGTTTAATCTGTTAGTTCTCGCAAACGAAAGTTTGGTTTGCTGCACTTAGACTTAGAGAATTATCGCAAAGGAATTTGGTTAATTCTATATCTGTGTTTTGAGTTCTAGAACTGTGCTTAATTAGATCCTTACTGAATGAACTGTCTGCTTGTCTGATTTTCTGAGAATACCCTAGGCTTGACGCTTTTAATTACTTGCTTTCACAACCGTTAATCTCTGCTACTGATTTACTTTCTCGCACCGCTTTTAATTCAATTACATTGCTTTCTTTCTAGTATTAGTCTCTACTGTTCTGATCTATTGAGACCAAGTGTCCCTGTGGATTCGATAACCCTATATACTACTTTGACATTGCTGTTCACTTGCAGTTTAGTATAGGGATTAATTCTTGACCTATCAAGTTTTTGGCGCCGTTGCCGGGGACTCTTAGAGTCTTCGATAGGACCGAACTTAGGGTTTTTACTAGAAATTTTTCTTTTTGTTTTTGCTTTTTCGTTTTGTTTTTATATTTTGCTAACTTTTTCTCTGTTTCTTTCTGTCGCAGGTACGAATTTCGCCTTGCGTCGATCGTTGCATCCCTTGCGTCGATCGTCACTAGGCGATTCTGAGATCGAATCGATCGTTGCACTGATAGCATCGATCGTTGCTGGACGATTACAGACAGTTTATGCCAACGCAGAAAACTCGAAGTAATCCGAACTCGAGCTTGCTTAATCTCGGACTAGAGGAACTTGGACGTCTAGAAAGGACTATCAGAAGAGAAAAGAGAGAGAGAATGGTACGAGAACGTCTGATCTTGATACCAGATGCTGAAGGTACCCTGAGGGACCGAGATAACAACCCGTACAATGCTGCTGGGCATCGGGTTGATGCTGAAGGGAATGTCATCCCTGATCCTCCTGAGCAACAGCAACATGAGCTGAACCAAAACCAGGGTCAAGGACAGGCCCAAGGTAGAGAGATGGTGGTTCATGAGAGGACACTAGCTGACTACAACAGACCTGATGAGTTTCATGCAAACCGAGCAGCTCTAGTGCTTCCTGCTTTTGAGAGGAATGATTTTGAGGTAAAGACCATCTACTACCAGCTGATGAGACAGATTGCTTTTCATGGTCTTCAAGCAGAGCAGCCTATGGATCACATTGACAAGTTTGAGGACATAGTCACTGGCCTGAAGTATGAAGGAGTATGCCCGGACTATCTGTTCCTTAAGCTATTTCCGCACAGTCTTGCTGGAGACGCTAGTGCATGGCTGAGACAACTGGCGCCTGGTCAGTATACTACTTGGGCAGCCTTAAAGAGTGAGTTCCTGCGTCACTTTTATGATGATGCGCGCTCGGATCAGTCCAGACAGGACATACTCACTTTTTCCCAAGGAGCTGTGGAGCCCTTGAAGACTGCCTGGATGAGATTTAAGCAGTATCAGCGTGACTGTCCACACCATGGATTCACAGAAGTACAACTAATTGGTATCTTCTTCAGAGGAATAGATCTCCCTTATCAGACTGCGCTGGATAATTCCAGTAATGCTAATTTCAACACCAGGACTCCTACACAAGCTAAGCAGTTGATTGAGAACCTGATTGGCAGCAACAGTTGCAAGACAATGGATAAAAGGAGGAAGAAATCTGGTGGAACCGTAGAGAATTCTGATATAGCTAATATAAGATCCAGATTGGACACAGTCTACAATCTCCTGACAAGTAAGAAAGCTGTCCACTTTGCCCAAGATGTAGAGGTGATTCAGACTGAGGAGGAAACTCAGGAAGAAGATGTGAATTTCGTAGAAGGTTCTGGTTTCCAAGGTAATAGATTTAATAATCAATAGGGGAACAGATTCTCCAATGGACGACAAACTGGTGGTTTTCAGAAGACCTATGGACAAGGTACTCAGAGAACCTATGGATCTACATCCTATCAGACTCCTCCTGCACCTACAGCCCATGAGAGAAAAATGGAGGCTATGATGGAACAACTGATTGAGAGTCAGACCAAGATTTCTGTGGACTGCAACAAGAAGTTGGACGCTGTCTATGAAGACCTCAATGGGAAATTTGAGTCTATGAGCACTCACTTGAAGCAGTTGGACACTCAGGTGAACCAGATGTCCAGCTCACTGAAGGGAAAAGGAGTGGCAGACACTCATGTTAAGGCCTGGTCTGTGTGCATTAATGATGGATCTCACCTAGGTGAAAGATTTGAGCTAAGTACAACTGAGTTGGTGACAGAACAAGAATTTTCGGATATTTGTGAAAAACTCTCGGGTGAAATCTGCTGCAGTGCGTCGATCGATGCAACATCTGTGCCGATCGATACACCAGTCGGGATGGCAACGATCGACACACCCTTAGTGTCGGTCGTTGCAGGACGTGAACAGACAGAACTATCGGATGATAATGGCATAGATGCTGACTTGGAGCTTGATCGCCTATTCAATGGAGCCTCTGAGATTACTCAACAGGAGATCTACGAACAGATTTTTAGACAACACTCCTCAGTGTCTGAAGTGATTAGGCAAGAGATTGAAGAGCTGAAGAAATTAGAAGAGATTGGTGAAGAATTGGAAGAAATTCCAACTTCTGATGATCCACCTTATCATCCATGTGTGCAGAGGTACTTAAACAAGATGTTGCCCCTGGATGATGATCTGAAAGACTGGGTGATAATAGTTCCTCAGCATATTAGTGATGTTCTGCTAACTAAGGTCCCAAAGAAGCTGCCTGATCCTGGAGTCTTTGTGCTGGATTGTTCTATCTTTGAGGATAGCTTTAGGCGTTCTCTGGGTGATTTAGGAGCTGCTGGAAGTTTAATGCCATACTCTGTGGCAGAGAAGCAGGGGATGCTGGATTTTACTCCTACTAGGACTTCTCTTGTCCTAGCTGATCAGTCTATACGAGTTCCTGAAGGACTCCTTATGGACATTCCGGTGAGAGTTGGAAACTACTTAGTTCCAACAGACTTCCTTGTGCTGAGATATGACTGTGATCCGGATGAAGCATTATTCCTAGGGAGACCCTTTTTGGCTACAGCAGGAGCATTGATTGATGTTAGGAACAGCTTGATAGACCTCCATCTGGGAGATGAACCACTGCACTATGAGATGGATAAGCTGCGAAAGCCACTGATAGATGGGCAGACATTCACCATAAGGGACGCAGATTTTGAGCAGCCTGATCATACTATGGTTATAGATCCTGGAGCACATTTCACTCCATCTTTTCTTGGACATGAGCATTCCGCAACAGCCTACTCACCACCTTGGATGAGGAGACTTGAACAGAGACAGAAAAAGTCTCTGTCAGGACCTCCTGGTACCTGAAAATTCCCACCCGTCCGGTCAAGCTATTGACCTTAAACAAGCGCTGGGTGGGAGGCAACCCACCATTAGGTACTGGTGTTTTTCTACTTAATTTTTGGTATTTTTGTTAGGATTTTACGTTTGTTTTTGTTTTTGGTGAGTTTATGTTTGCAGGTCTCGGATAAATCGCAGTGCAACGATCGACGCACTTCTGTGTCGATCGTCACAACACAAAAGGAATCGCATTGCAGCGATCGTTGCGGTCCTGAGCAACGATCGACCATACACGAAAATCGCCAAGTAACGGTCGGTGCACTTAGTGCAACGATCGATGCCTGAGCGACAGAGGTAACCCGACAGACATAATTTCACCTTTTCAATTTTTATTTTCTTTTTACCGATCCTTCGCTGGACACTACTGGGGACAGTGTGTTTTAAGAGTGGGGGAGGTGCTACTGACTTTTGTTTTCTGTTTTCTTAAGAGTCAGTCCGTTTTTCAAATTTTTTTGTTTTATTGAGTCAAAATTGTTTAAGTAAGAAACTATGATTGCTGAGAAGATTTACAAGACTTGCAGGAACTTAAGTAACCATTGGGATGAAGTTGCATGATCTATCTCTGACTATTAGAAAACCCCATCACAGATCAACCTACTGGGAACACCCACATCACTTCAGGTATCAGAGGATCCTTTTACTGACTTCAATTTAATACTGACTTAGATTTCTCACCTAAGGGCTTAGTATACTTTGTGTCGGATTCCCTTGTTAGTTCTGACACAGCCTGTCAACCTATCCTATTTAGTTCCCTTCTCCCCTTCTATAAAGTAAAAAAAAATAATAATAATAATAAACTGAGGATGAGTTAGTAACTCCGAAGTGGTCATGGGAATAGTAGCAAACACTATTATCTCTCATGCGATCCATGGAATGTGTCCAAAGTACACCCCATAACGGGAAGAACACTGATAAAAAAAAATAAAATGATACCCAATGGGGAAAAATCAGTTGTTAAAGAAGGGAAAGAGAAGAAAGGGACTAGAGAAAGATAGTATGGTGGTCTAGAGCTGATAAGGTAAGAATCCATGTGCCCTTTGATCGATACTCCTTAGGTGAGACCGCACTTAAATACTTGCAGAAGTCAGTAGGGTGAATTTGAATGCTTGAATGTGATTGTGGAGTTTACCTAGGACAGTTGCTAAGTGTGGGGGAAGTACATGTTGGTCTTGATATCCTGTGATTGATTCTTTCAGTGGTTTACTAAGGGGAATCTGAGTATTGTAGCTTCTAGGATGAAATGAGTTTCTGAAGAGTTTTCAAACCTCTTCACCATGTTTTAGTTCTATGTTTTGCTTGAGGGCAAGCAAAGGCTAAGTGTGGGGGAGTTGATATATCATGGTTTTTACCCATTTTAGACCATGATATAGATGTGTTTTTAGTGTCTTTTATCTTTGTTTAGAGTCTTTTACAGTTTTAATCAGGTTTGGAGCTAATTGGAGATATTTGGAGCATTTTGGGACTTTTGGGACGTTTTGGCCGAGAGCTTAACTCACTGTCTGATTTATTGATCATGCATCGACCGACACACCTTGTGCATCGGTCGACACACTAGCGAGATGGGCCGTACGCGTCGGTTTAATGAAGTTATGAAGATTTGCAAAGAAGTCCAAGATAGTTCCAGTATTTACACAGAAGCCCCAGCCGAGATTATACCTATATAATCAAGTTTTAGTTGTTTTTATTAGACACACTTTCATAATTAAGAGCAGAGGATTTTTAGAGCTTTTGGGGCTGATCTGAACCTATTACTCCATCTGTATTTGGAGAAGATTTCGAACCCCTTTTACTCTTATTCTTTTATGCAATTTATTCATCATATGATCATGTTTTCATTATCTATGTCTGAGTAGATTCCTTGTTAGGTTTAGGGTTTCTCACATAGGATTTCATGACTTGCTAGACTTGTTCAAATTCAGTTAAGGATTCATAACTATATCTGTTCTTCAATTTAATTATGCTTAAAGCTAGTTCTAACCTGATCAATTAGAATCTAGATCTTAGGTTGCTAAATACGTCACGGAAGTGGGGTTTAGGAATCTGACTAATTAAGTTGGGCAATTAAACTTTGCGCAAACGGAAGTTTGGTTTAGGATAATTGTGAACATATCAAACTTGGGATTAATGCTAGTTTAATCTGTTAGTTCTCGCAAACGAAAGTTTGGTTTGCTGCACTTAGACTTAGAGAATTATCGCAAAGGAATTTGGTTAATTCTATATCTGTGTTTTGAGTTCTAGAATTGTGCTTAATTAGATCCTTACTGAATGAACTGTCTGCTTGTCTGATTTTCTGAGAATACCCTAGGCTTGACGCTTTTAATTACTTGCTTTCACAACCGTTAATCTCTGCTACTGATTTACTTTCTCGCACCGCTTTTAATTCAATTACATTGCTTTCTTTCTAGTATTAGTCTCTACTGTTCTGATCTATTGAGACCAAGTGTCCCTGTGGATTCGATAACCCTATATACTACTTTGACATTGCTGTTCACTTGCAGTTTAGTATAGGGATTAATTCTTGACCTATCAAAATGCCGTGTACGTCGCGAACGTTCCTGATGGACCAATCCAAACTGCATCCACTAGTCAGGGACCCGAGCCCAACGATGAAGAAGATTGGAGAACTCCGATCATCCGATACATAATAAACGGCGAAGTCCCTGACGACAAATGGGAAGCGCGAAAACTCAAGACACAGAGCGCGAGGTATTGTGTCACGCAAGGAGAGCTTTTTAAAAGGAGTCTCTCTGGACCTTACCTTAAATGCCTCGATAAGAAGCAAACCCGAGCCGTGATCACGCAGGCCCATGACGGATCCAGCGGAAGCCATTCCGGGGGACGAGCTCTAGCCATACAAATCAAAAGGGAAGGCTATTTCTGGCCAACAATGGCCGCCGAATGCAAATCCTTTTCTATCAAATGCGATAAATGCCAAAATCACGCCCCGATTATCCACCAACCATCGGAGAAACTCTCCTCGATCTCCACGCCATACCCATTCATGCGATGGGGAATGGATATCGTGGGACCTTTAGTCGCGTCCGGCAAAAAGAAAGCTATGCACCTATTGGTGATGAGAGATTACTTCACTAAATGGATTGAAGAAGAATCGTACGAAAAGGTTAAAGACGTTCACGTTAAGGAGTTCGTCTGGCGAAACATCGTTTACCGACATGGACTACCCCACGAGATCGTCACAGATAATGGACCTCAATTCATATCAAATACGTTCAAAGAGTTCTGTAGAACTTGGAACATAAAGCTGACTTACTCAACACCTCGTTATCCTCAAGGAAACGGACTGGCAGAAGCAGCTAACAAATCGATCATGAACAACCTTAAGAAAAGACTCAATGAATGCAAAACAAGCTGGAGCGACGAGCTCCCAGCCGTACTCTGGGCTTACCGGACTACCCCCCGCAAATCCACTGGCGAGACTCCCTTCTCGCTAGCTTATGGAATCGAGACAGTAGTACCAGCCGAATTCCTCGTGTCAAGTATCCGCAAAGAAGAATGCCCACGGCAAGAGGAGCTTAACAACAAGATGATAACGGACGAGCTCGATCTCGCCGACAAAAGGAGGAACCTCGCACTAGCTCGAATCCAGAACTACCAACAAGCCGCAGCTCGCTACTATGATTCCAGAATTAAAACTCGAAGGTTTCAAGTAGGGGAGCTCGTCTTACGGAAAGTGTTCGACCATAAAAGGGAAGAACACCCTGGAAAGTTAGGAGAAAAGTGGGAAGGTCCTTACCAGGTCACCGATGTTGTGAAGGACAGGGTCTACAGACTCAAGTAGGTGGAAACCCAGAAACCTGAACTACGACCCTGGAACATCATCAACTCAAAAAATACTTTCACTGAGAGTACGCAACATAATCGAACTACGAAATGGCTTGATCCCCTTAAAAGGGTACGTAGACAGCTCGATTTCGAGCGCAACCGCCCCCAACAGAAAGCTCTTACCGAGATCGACAACTTCAAACGAAGTCATACTAGCTTATCTTTGTGAAATCAAAATAAGTCTCTCTATCAATGTCTCTTTCCGTTGTAAAAGTTAAGAGTCGTCGCGAAATACTTCGCCTTTGCATTTTACAAAGTGATATGAAATTATCCCTTCAAAAGTCAGGCTATATGAAATTTTCCCTTCTAAGCGACCTGAAATGGCCTCTTCTAAGTAAAGTGATATGAAATTATCTCTTCAAAAACAAGTGATATGAAATTATCTCTTCAAAAATTAAAGTGATATGAAATTATCTCTTCAGAAACAAATGATATGAAATTATCCCTTTGAAATCAAACGACCTAAAACTGTTCGTTCTAGTATAAGTGATATGAAACTATCTCTTTAAACCTAAGCGACCTGAAACGGTCCCCTCAAACCAGAACGATCTGAAATGGTCCTTCAAATACTCAAAATTCTTCAAACCTTATACAGATTAGAATAATTGGGGGGGGGGGGGGGGGCTACCCCCTCCCTTTAAGCAAAACAATGAGGTCAAGTCTACATCAAGACAGATAATACGTGACAGTTGTTCACGCAAAGCGACCTCCGCATACACTCAAAACGAATCTATGTAAGTCTACATCGATTCATCATTTACTTAAAAGTATTACATTTCAACTACCAGCCGAGCTCGACCTTTACGTCTTAAAAGAGTTGTACCTCGAATAAATTTTGAGATTGAGCTCGAGCTCAAATACGACCGACCTTAAAGTCCGTAAAGAAATCCCTAAATCAATTCAAGCCAAATTATTTATTCAACCCCTCTTTAGAGGTTCGAGTTGTCACGACGGCCAGTTTATGCTAAGGCATTAAAACGGTCAAATCTATGCTAAGGCATGAAAAGATTGAAAAGTGATTCATAAAAGAAGAGGACTTAATATCCTCGAGTTCACAAAAGCCCCCTCGGGCAACCAGAGTATGAAAAGGATATTAAAAGCCCCCTCAGGCAACGATAAAACAATTAAAATTGTTGCGATCGCGAAGAAGCCTCGTCTCCATCCTCCGCTTGATCGCCGGTAGAGCCAACCCCGGTCGGGAGATTCGATCCATATTGATCGAGACGGGGAACGGCTGGCGGCGGAGCATGCGCCAGAATCACCGAGTCGTCTGATATCGCTGGCAAGTTTAATTTGCCGATGCTGAAATCAGAGACCGCTGCAGCGCTCATTTCCTCTGTGGCCGCCCTCTTCTTCTCGGCCAGCCTCAACACTTCATGAGTCAGGTCCAGCACACCGGAGGCGAACTCCGCTATGAGTTTGATATTGGCCAAGGTTTCTTGGAGATGGATCTCAGCACTGGTCTCAGCCCTCCGACCCTCGCTTTTCTCCTTGATCTCCTTAAGGATCTCCAAGTACTCCCCGCTCATTTTCTTCCTCGCCTCGTGAACTGCAACTTTTACGTAAAAGTCCCTCCCCACGAGGACCCTCTCCATATCAGCTCGATCCTGAGAAGCCTGCATAGCTGCGACCCGACTCGCCTCCTCGGCAGCCACAGATCGGGTCACAGCCGCTTGAAGCTTTTGAGAAAATCTTCCTCCCGATTCTCGAGAGTCAGTAGCCGAGCCTTGATCCCTTCGTACCTAGCCAGTTTCCTCTTAAGATCCTCCTCTCGGGCCAAAGAGCCCTGCAGCTGCACATTCAAATCGACGACCGTCTTCTTGACGGTCTAAAGCTCGCCCACCTGCGACCCCTCGCGCAGCTCGCGCTCAGACTTGGCCACAAATCCATTCGTAGCCTCCAGGAACTGCATAAAAAATACTAATGTTAAGTTCCCCAAACAAAGACAAGGAAAACGAAGCGGTACGACCATTACCTTCCCAATGGCTGCCGTTATCTCGGTGTATGTGTCACCAAAGACCATGTCCCCAACAGCCAGGAGCTGGTCACCTGCAAGGGTAAAGTGCCTCAGTAGATAAGCCGCGCTGTCCGGCGCCTCGACATCTTCGCTCGATCTCCTCGAGCTCTCCCCAGTGTCGACCCTTTGGCGCTTCAGCATGGGAGCTTCACCCCCGCTCTGGCCGCCCAATTCCCTTGAACCGCTCGGGTAAGAGTCGCGAAAAATTAGCCCCCCCCCGACTGTAACACCCCGACCCGTTCTATAGATATAGACGACTCGGAAATGTCACAATGCGATAGTCGGAGACAGCCAATGCCTAATATTCATAAGGGATCCGAACACTGGACAAAAGCTGGCCACGACTATCACTCCTCTTGGCTTCGGCCTAAGGCTTTACAACCCGTACCTAGACCTCGAGTTGTGTTAGCTTGGACTGAACAAATATCATGAACCCAAGCGTGCCTTTTTAACAAAACTTATCTTATATATTAACTTTCGGAAAGTACGAGATTACAAACGGCTTTATTATACATCGGCCATGGCCGACTGCCCAAAAGATAATATACATAAGTTCACACACCTTTTTACAACTGCCAACAAAAAACTACTCTGGTGTCCTAACGTTCCGCTCCAGCCCCAAGCAAGCCCGTCTATTGGTTACCTACAAAACAAATGAGTCATGAGTATTCTAGCAATACTCAGTGAATCCCAGGATCTACCCAAACGTTAGTCCTCATCCCGCCCCAAGCACATAAATCATTGAAACATCACACACATAGCCGAAGCATAACACAATGCAATATCCATATTATGCATTCATCTATATCTCATTCGTTCACAAGTTCAGAGGCCTCCTAGATGCATCTGTCACTTCCCCCATTCGGTCTCTGGTGGCTCCTCCCGACCCAATAACCACTAAGGTTCATGGCCGGCACTACACTTAATGCTCGGCCAAGGGAGCGACCCAAGTACCAATCCGAGCTGCTCGGCCAAGGGATCGACCCAAGTACCAGTCCGAGCTGTCTCCCTTCACACAAGGAGGTACCCAACGGGAGTGCCGGAAACATCCTCCTAAACAATCCCAAGCAACGCTTTCCGGAACGGTCCTCGACCAATTCCGTACTTATGCATATCACACAATACATAAGCATATTCAAGCATACGAATCAATCATTCATCATACTTGATAAACATCATCATATATAATATAAACCTCAATCCGTGGTTTAATATAAACCAGAAAAGATAGCACCCGCCATGCCTATCTTCACCGAACCTGCAACCAAAGAGAATAAAACACAACCGGGACTCACACTTGGTTTTGACGTGGACAGAACTTGGTTTGCGGGGTAAAGGTGGCTCTATAATGCTAGGCTTAGGCTCTCCTATGGTCAGAACGTCCTTAGCTTGCTTCCCGCTACTTCCCAACTCTCGATCTCGCTTCACGCCCGTCCCGAGCTTCGGTTTCTACTCCCGACCAGTTTCACTCTCTAGACCGGTTTTCCTCTCCCTCTTTCTCTCTCTATTTTTGGTTTTTGGTGTGAGTTCTGAGCAATGGGGTGAGCTCTTATTTATACTAAAACTCAAGAAGCTGGTGGCCGCCACAAGCCGTCGTCCCATTCGCCATGGCCGCGGCAGTCATGCGTCGCGACACCCAAGCGCTTGGTGGTGACACCAAGCAGCTTCCTTGTTGTGACACCATGCTGTGCCATGCATGAAGGCACAAGGCTCTCCCTGGACGTGACACCAGCGCCTCTTCATGCGTGCTTACCCATGGCGGTCTCCGGTGACGACACACAGCGGCCAACATGCAAAGTGATTCATGGAAGCTTCTGATCGCGATACACCGGCGCCTTGTCATGCATGGTTACACCTTGTGCTTAGGTACAGCTCGTGCTTGTTGGATAAGCAACACTCCTGAACGTGTAGGATCATTTCCGATGGCCCGATCGCGTCCGTTCCGGACCAATCTCGGCCACTTTTGACGCAACGACAAATTCTCCGACCGTTTTCAAAATTACCTTGACTATTATCCGCAAAATCCCCAAAAATATGAAATGTACCAATTCTTGATGATTTATCCACCTTGGTAAGGTCTTTATCCCAATCTCTAGTTGTACCGGCCATTTTACCTCAGTAGTCGGGTTATTACATTCTTCCCCCCTTATTTAGAATTCGTCCCGAATTCTAATGCGGTCGTGGCGTCTCTCCTTACTCCAAGATCGTTTCTTTTGGTTTGCTTCTATTGGACCTATCCGCTGTTGGTTGGTCTCCTTCAAAGATAATCCTAACGCGATCACACTCTAAATGAACTCTAAAGGGAGACTTGCTAGTGAGACTCTTTTTTTCTTGGAACTTATGGGGTATACCTATCAATTTAGACGAGACTGCTAAGGCTTGATTTCCTGGGTTAATACTGAAACCCTTATGTTTCTTACCCCACAACCACTTATGAACAAATATAATTTCATCATGCATATACACACCCAAGCAAGCAAAACATATGATGGAGATTAGCACCCCAAACATACATGTGATGGGACTCTTTCCCGAGCCTGAAGGTTTCGAACTATCTACCTCTAAAGCGAAAACTCTTTCCGCAGTTGCTTGCTTCTTGGACGGGGTCCTTTCATGGTCTTAGCAGGCTGCTTCCCAAAAGCCTTAGACATTCCTGCTCCTTTGGTCAGGCATGACGTTGGATAATGTCCTTTTTCCCCACACGTAAAACATCGGAGGCGCATGGGAACTTCTATTTTTCTACCCTCGGTAGGACAGTTTCTGGCAAAGTGTCCTTCCTCACCACACGCATAGCAGGCCGTTGATCCTTCTGACTGGCCCGCTTGAGTTTTGAGATTCTTTCTAAAGTTTTTCCTCTCTTGACAGCCACTATTGTTCCTTCCATGTTTCCGCTCTCCTTGTCCCGCATTGTTGCCTCCTTCTTTATTGTATACTGCCGCCTTCTCTTGCAGCCAGCATTGCTCCGTGTTAACCGCTTTTTCAATCATATGGTGCAAACCCTTGTAGGTTCCCGCAGCCATTCTGCTAGCTACTTCTGGGTTTAGTCCTCCCAAAAACCTTCGCATTAACGCCCCTTCGTCTCCCCGACTGAAATAGATGTATCGTTGAAGACTTGTGAACTCCACCTCGTACTATCTCACTGTCCGTTCCCCTTGCTTTAACTGAAGGAACTCGTTTTCCAGTCGTTCCCGGGCTTCCGGTGGTAAGTACTTTTGCAGAAATTCTCGTCGAAAGGCTCCCCATGAGTACACTGGGTAGCGGCTATTTTTCTCCACACTCATCCACCAACAGAGTGCTTCTCTTTCCAGAAAGTACACTGCGATGTCCCGCTTCAGGTGCTCCGGACATCCCACAGCAACGAAGTTTCGTTCCACGGATTGTAACCATTCATCAGCTTCATACGGGTCGGCACTTCCTCCATATTGTTTGGTGCCCAATTTCTTCATTGTAGTTATGACTTTAAGGAAATCAGGTGGTGCATTCACTGTTGCATTAGTTCCTCCGCTAGCTCCTTTTTCTATCACTTGTGATAGTAGGTCGTGCACCATTGAGAGAGTCAGATCGGCTCTTTGCCGCCCTTGTTGTTCTAGTGCTGCTGCATTTATGTAGTTTGGCGGATGGGCCTGTCCCGCATGGCGATTGTTGGGTTGTGCAGCCGCTCCTCCGTTACCGAGTCCAGCTTGACCCATTGGCATAGCATGTGGTACTTCGTTCAGAAAACTGGAGGCCACAGAGAGCTCTTGTTGTGGTAGAGGATAGTCTCACAATATCGGGTTTCCTTGTTCGTCCAAATTAGTTTCCGAGTCTTCCACTAACAAACCGTCCCATACATGGTCACTTTCCCCCGACCAACCGGATGCATTAGGCGACACATGCCTGTGAACCTTACCAGATCCTTCTTGTCCTGATGTTGAACCCCACAGCCAACTAGCATTCGAACAATTTCCAGACATCTGCACTGAACACATGGGTAAGTCCTAACCCATCTTAACTACAACGGAACGTACCGGATTATCCTAGTTGGCAAGTTGCGACTCAATGACTCGAAAACCCGATTAAAAACGCTTGGTCCGCGAGCATGATCGTAAACCATGCTCTAATACCACCATTTGTAACACCCCCGACCCGTTATGTAGATATAGACGACTTGGAAGTGTCACAATGCGATAGTTGGAGACAGCCAATGCCTAATATTCATAAGGGATCCGAACATTGGACAAAAGCTGGCCACGACTATCACTCCTCTTGGCTTCGGCCAAAGGCTTTACAACCCGTACCTAGACCTCGAGTTGTGTTAGCTCGGACTGAACAAATATCATGAACCCAAGCGTGCCTTTTTAACAAAACTTATCTTATATATTAACTTTCGGAAAGTACGAGATTACAAACGGCTTTATTATACATCGGTCTTGGCCTACTACCCAGAAGATAATATACATAAGTTCACACACCTTTTTACAACTGCCAACAAAAAACTACTCTGGTGTCCTAACGTTCCGCTCCAGCCCCTAGCAAGCCCGTCTATTGATTACCTGCAAAACAAATGAGTCATGAGTATTCTAGCAATACTCAGTGAATCCCGGGATCTACCCAAACGTTAGTCCTCATCCCGCCCCAAGCACATAAATCACTGAAACATCACACACATAGCCGAAGCATAACACAATGCAATATCCATATTATGCATTCATCTATATCTCATTCGTTCACAAGTTCAGAGGCCTCCTAGATGCATCCGTCACTTCTCCCATTCGGTCTCTGGTGGCTCCTCCCGACCCAATCACCACTAAGGTTCATGGCCGGCACTACACTTAATGCTCGGCCAAGGGATCGACCCAAGTACCAATCCGAGCTGCTCGGCCAAGGGATCAACCCAAGTACCAGTCCGAGCTGTCTCCCTTCACACAAGGAGGTACCCAACGGGAGTGCCGGAAACATCCTCCTAAACAATCCCAAGCAACGCTTTTCGGAACGGTCCTCGACCAATTCCGTACTTATGCATATCACACAATACATAAGCATATTCAAGTATACGAATCAATCATTCATCATACTTGATAAACATCATCATATATAATATAAACCTCCATCCGTGGTTTAATATAAACCAGAAAAGATAGCACCGTCGTGCCTATCTTCACCGAACCTGCAACCAAAGAGAATAAAACACAACCGGGACTCACACTTGGTTTTGACGTGGACAGAACTTGGTTTGCGGGGTAAAGGTGGCTCTATAATGCTAGGCTTAGGCTCTCCTATGGTCAGAACGTCCTTAGCTTGCTTCCTGCTACTTCCCAACTCTCGATCTCGCTTCACGCCCATCCCGAGCTTTGGTTTCTACTCCCGACCAGTTTTTCTCTCTAGACCGGTTTTCCTCTCCTTCTTTCTCTCTCTATTTTTGGTTTTTGGTGTGAGTTCTGAGAAAAGGGGTGAGCTCTTATTTATACTAAAAATCAAGCAGCTGGTGGCCGCCACAAGCCGTCGTCCCATTCGCCGTGGCCGCGGCAGTCATGCGTCGCGACACCCAAGCGCTTGGTGGCGACACCAAGCAGCTTCCTTGTTGTGACACCACGTTGTGCCATGCATGAAGGCACAAGGCTCTCCCTGGACGTGACACCAGCCCCTCTTCATGCGTGCTTACCCATGGAGGCCTCCGGCGATGACACACAGCGGCCAACATGCAAAGTGATTCATGGAAGCTTCTGATCGCGACACACCGGCGCCTTGTCATGCATGGTTACACCTCGTGCTTAGGTACAGCTCGTGCTTGTTGGATAAGCAACACTCCTGAACGTGTAGGATCATTTCTGATGGCCCGATCGCGTCCGTACGGTCCGTTCCAGACCAATCTCGGCCACTCTTGACACAACGACAAATTCTCCGACCGTTTCCAAAATTATCTCGACCATTATCCGCAAAATCCCCAAAAATATGAAATGTACCAATTCTTGATTATTTATCCACCGTGGTAAGGTCTTTATCCCAATCTCTAGTCGTACCGGCCATTTTACCTCAGTAGTCGGGTTATTACACCGACGGTATCGGATCCACCTCCTGTGCAATCGAAGTGGGGGGAACGCCGCCCGTCTCCACGGCGGCATCGACGGCCCCTGTGCTTAATGGAAGACTTGGAGGAGGAGGAGGAGAATCACACATGGCAAAAAGGATGGCATTGCTCAGAATTCCGTCCCTCACCTTCTTCGCCAAATCCACAGGGTCCTTCCCGTTTCGGCGACTCCTCGCTCTTCGAGATAGTCTCTCGCGATGAGGAGTGCTAGCGGTTGAACCATCATCCAAAAGAGGATGACCTGAAAAAGTAAAGGACAGATTAGACCTTTCTCAATAGATGACAAACAAAACGTCGTGCAGATCAAAACGGTCAGACAACTCACTTTCTCCTGCCCGCTCGGCAATACGAAGCGGAGGCTGGACAGCTCGAACCAGGGGAGCCCGGGGAGGTACGGGGGAAAGTGATAAGTCTTGAGGAACCCGAGGTCGATCCCGCAGAGCCCGTTCGGGGTCGATCCTCAGAGCAGCTTGCACGCGCTCCACTGTAAAATTGTCCCAGTTGACAGTGCCCCTTCTTAGTCGGGTTATTAAAGCCTCCATAATCGGGTTGAGAGCGAGCGATTCAGGAGATTCTGCAATACAAACTGAAACCAATTAGGAGCAGCCTAATAACAAAAAAAGAAGGAGGATCGAGTATTAAACCGCAAATCTTACCGACGCTGGAAGCCCACCGAGACGGGACGACTGAGTAATCCAACTCCCCGACCGAATGATGGGTTATCCTAAAGAAAAAGTACAGGTCCCTCTATACATCCCTCGTTGGGATATCGTCAAGGATCCTCCCGAAACGAGGAGAAAGATAGTATGTTCCCGGGAAGCGAGTATTTTTCTTTACTGAGCAAACTCGCATGAGCTCTTCGGGCCCGAACTCAACCCCCTCCTCTAAGTCCGATGACATACCGAACGAAATTTGGCGTCATCTGATGAAACGCCAACTGGAGTTGGGCCAGCACTAAAACATAAGGTGGGGAATGGGGAAGAAAAGCCCGCATTTTTCAAAATAAGCGTAGGAAGCACAGCAGTAGCCTTCCACGACGGTCTCCGGTGAAACCGCCAGTGACGGGATGACTATTTATACTTCCGGTGGAATCCGGCACTACGTTCGTAACCGCTTAATGTGATTCGCGGTTAAGACGGACGGCGGATGCGGACCGAATGATCTCGCCGCCGCGCTCGTACTTGCTCCCGTTGCATCTCTCGGAGCCATGAGGAAAAATGTACCGAGATAAAAGGAAGCTTCTAGAGAAAAGTTTATAATGACAGAGAGAATACGAAAGAAAAACTAGAGCAAGAAAGAAACAAGACGCAAATGAGAAGATAGAAAGTTACCTTCGACGATATGAAGAATTATATGTAGTGGGAATCGTGCAAAATCTCGACCGTACGATTCCAAACTCGTAATAATTAGGAGAAAATCGAGACGGTTGGGACTCCTCGCTTTCCCCTCATCTCAACTGTTGATTCGAGATCGACGGCCATGAACACCTAACAGCCAAGTCGCGTCATCAAAGAATCGAGTTCTAAAAGACTCTTCGTGACCCTCGAATCTCAGCCGTTAGTGATCGACCAGATCCACGGTGGAAGATGAGACCCTCTTATTGAATATACGCCATAACTGCCGACGCGCTAACAAGCATGTCAGTTCGATCCACGCGCCCATCCTTGACCATTGGATCGAAACAAGATCTACGGACGGGACGAAAGCAATCATTAGGTCTTTCACACCTGAGGCACGCGCTTCTTTCCAAGGACGTCCACCGCCCATTAACCTCGACTTATCGAAATTAATGGGCTGGGGGCTATTGTTGGTGCTGGATTTCCCTCTAAGATATCCGGCCCATTAACAAACAAAACAAAGGCCCATAATCATGAGCCCGTTTCAATAATCAAGACAGAGAGATCGACCAACATCCATTTTGGGCCCATACGAAACATCTGGCCCAGACAATGCCGAAGTAAGAGGCGATCGAGCTCGAGCTCGATAGGAGACGATGTAAAGGTAGAACGACCTGGTCTTCGTCGGTTCAACCGATTCCCGCGAATCTCGGAGATCGTTTTCACGGAGAGGCCAAAATATCGGAACAAGAAGATCAAAGTCGAGACTATTTAAAGAAGAAGTAGCGATTCATTGAAGACATTCCAACCCTAATCAAGAACACTTCGACTAGATAGCTCGATTATCATACTTTGTACTCTCTATTCGATTGTGTTTGTTCTATCTCGACGATCAATCTCAATAAAGTCTTTGATTCATAGGAAATCTATATCATCTTTATATCCAAAAGTCCAAATGCACGATTACAAATCCTTGGTGTGAATCTCCGATCTCACTGTATGTGGCATTTGAGTGCATTATGGAAGCTTCTATTGGATTGGTACCAAGGAGGAGGACACTTCAGAGCGTGTTTGAAAAAAAAAGTGGGGAGAAGCAGTCTTCAGGATTTAAGGACAAGTTCTTTTCAAGCAATGAAGCGATCAAGTTCAGTGCCTGCTCAGCGAAGTTTTGGGAGTGTTGTTGGCAAGGAGTTGTAGTGGAGGACTCGCCTCAGAATTCGAGACGAGTTCTTTTTAAGGGGGGGGGGGGTGAATTCTAACATCACAAATCTGGCCCATTTTAAAATTTTGAAATAAAAGAAGAAAAGCTCAAATCCAAACCAAAGTCTACCTTCCAATTCTGGAAACCCTAGGGATCCACCTCCTTTCTCCTATAAACCACCCTTGAGAAAAACAAAAGAAAAGAGATCTCGGCGAAGCCCTACCTCTCCACCGTCGCAGTCACAGCCTCCAGAAGTCAGATCTGGTGCTCCTCCATCGTCTAGAGTCGAAAGTAATCTGGTAAGCACCTTTCAGATCTGATTTTCTTCATCCCGAACACTAAAAGCCTCGTATTTATCTGACCATGAGGAATCTGGAAAATCCGAGGAGCCACGGCGCGCCCGCACGCGCCCCCGGAAGCTCGAAGAGTGAGTTCCATGGGCGCCGGAGATGCCACGCGCCGCTGTCCACGCGCTGCCACGCGCTGCTGCCCCACGCTGCCACCGTCCCCCATACATCGCCATCGCCGCCGCCAGGAGCATCCGTCGTTCATCGGGGATCCGCCGACCGCCAGACCACTGCCGAGTCAACTCGCCGGTTACTAAGTCGACTCGGTGGACCGGGTCGAGGTTACCGGGTCAGACCAGGTTGATCAGGTCGAGTCGTTGACCGGTTTGGTTGACCCGGTTTAGTCGGTTCAGTTTGGTTCGATTTTAATTTACGGTTTGGTTCGATTTTCAATTTTAATTCCCTGTTCAATCTAATTACAAATTCAAATTCCGGTTTAGATCGGTTTAGCTAGTTTGGGCAGGTCATTTTCAATCGATCATAACTAGCTCATCCTTAAGCCGATCAGGCAAAACGAAAGCCTATCTCACTCGAATTTTCCATCCTCTTTCAAGATCTGAAGTCAGTTTGGGCGATTGGAATTCAAAAAATTATGATTTTACCCTCTTTAGCCAAGGTGAGTACCGAACGTAATCCCTTGCTTATCCCATTTCAATTCCAGACGCAAGACCTTCGTTAAGGTCATCTTTCCTAGGTAGAATGGGTTTGGTAATGCCGCCTATGTGATTGATTGAAAGCACTTAGAAACTAGGTTATCACTTAAACCGAAAACATTGCTTGTGTATGATGGCTTATGTGGATTAGGTAGCGGTAAAAATTGGTTGCCAGGACAAGGTACGAGGTTCATTCCGTGATTATCCTTGATCGTCGTCGGAGGGTCCTGACGAGCCCTCCCGTGGTGGTGTGTTGATGTTCGAAGGTTCGCGAGCCATTTGTTTGTTGTTGAAAAGGCGTAATGGCCGGTCCGTGGGATGCGGTTAGGGCTGAGAGCTCTAAGTCTGCAACCATAGAAAAGTAGTTATTCGTAGGTTGATTGTGATGTGCCTTCAGGCATTGCGTGCAAGGTGATGTTAGCTTAGAACTTGTTTCGTAGTTATGTGGCGTAAGTTGGGATCATGGATTCCTTGAACCGCTCTCACTGGGTAATTGTGTTTGAAACAATTAATCAGGCCCTTCCTTTCTTTCCCGTGCCTTTTTTCCTCGTAGGTCCGGATGCAGGATTGACGATCGATCAGTGTTATTGGTGGATCTAAATCGAAGAAAGCGCGCAGGCTTCCTGGGACCATATTAAGAAGGCAGCCGGTTGGACCGTTAGGTTCGACGGGTGCCCTAACGCCGTGTTTCCGGTTCATCGGGAAATGGGTGTTACAATTTGGTATCAGATCCTGGGTTAAGGTCCCCCAGTGCCGTCCTGGGGGGTCAGCTTTCGTTGTTTTCTCAAAATTGTGTTTTCAGAATTTTTAAAAGTGTTTGCGAAAGTTTATAAAATGGTTACTTTGCGAAAGGATTTTTCAAGCACCAATTGTATCACAGAATATTCTACGTATTGGTCCTAGTCGAGTTAGCTTTCCTTGCAGGTTTTGGTCAGTGCCCTTATTCCTTAGTTGTACTAATGTCCGTAAGATGTGTGCTAGGATGTATGTTGAGATGTGTGCCGTTAAGGTGTATGTTGAGATATATGTTACGGTGTGCGCCTAGAGGGTAGTCGGTACTATTAAGGTGTGTGTCTGTGTTATCGTCTGTTTGAAGTGTCGTCCAACCAAAGCGTGCAGAGGAGATAAGGATATGGAGACGTTCACCGTAGAAGCTAATGTGGGAGTGTAGCATAGAGCTGCAAGAGTTACCGGAAGTGTTGAAGGAGTTGCAAGAGGCATTGTAAGGGTTGCAGGTAGTGTTGCAGGAGCTGAAAGGAGTGTTGCAGGAGCTGCAAGAGGTCGATGGAAATACCGGATTGCAAAGAAGCCATTTGGAAGTGGCGGTGTTCCAATTGGAGGAAGCGTCGAGAGTTGTTCGTGTTGTTTGGTGCACAAGCAGCAGTAGGACTGTCCAAATCAGATTTGTGACATCAACTTCAATGACTTATGGACGACTTGTTGGAAGATTAATCAGGCTGGGATCTGGAGGAGATCTTCGTGGCATGGCGGGCTCGAGATTCAACGGTAAAACGGTAAAGGAAACGGTCTGCCTCGGAGTTCCTTGTGGAATACTGGAGCAACTAATGGACTTCTTCAAGAGGAAAAGAAGATCGTGAGAGCGTTGAAAAGGTAGAGTTGGGGCATTTGGAGTTGCTCAGCCAGCCGGACTCCTATTTGTTGCAAACTCAAGAGGACAAAGCTGGTTACGTGAAATGGAAACCCAACAGAAGTATGTTAGGAAAACACTATGGAGGATTGGCAAGAAGCTGTAAGGAATAGCAAAGAAGGGCAAGCTTAAAGGGGAAGGAAACCCAAAGGATTGTGTTTGGAAAGCACTACATCTGAATTACAAGGTAGGAAATCTTGAGCTCGAAGTCAGATTGGAAACTGGTCTGAGAATCAGAGTGCGCAGCGGAAGCGTGGTAGGTCGTTCCCCACAAGTCATATTGGAAGTCGGTTTGGAAATAAGAGTGCGCAGCGGAAGCGTGGTGGGTCATTTCCTACATGTCAGGTAGCCATAATGGACATGGTTAGCCGCATAATTCACGGAGGGTAAGAAAGGATGTCTGCTTGTGCGACAGTCAACAACATGGTGCACGGGAATGAAAACCGTCGAAGAAAATCCATTTGGAAGTGGAGGATGCATTGTGGCACGGTAATGGAAATAGTTGAGGAGAATCAATTTGGATGCGGAGAATCTCATTCAGATATTAGAACCACTCGAAGGATGAGTGTTGTTTCTAAATATTGGAGATCGACCCTGATGGACATGGACGGTAGTATGTGGCATTTGAGTGCATTAAGGAAGATGCTATTGGATTGGTACCAAGGATGAGGACACTTCAGAGCGTGGTTTGAAATAAGGGGGGAGAAGCAGTCTTCCGAGTTCAAGGACAAGTTCTTTTCAAGCAAGTAAACGATCAAGTTCAGTATCTGCTCAGTGAAGTTTCTGGAGTGTTGTTGGCAAGGAGTTGTAGTGGAGGACTCTCGCCTCAGAATTCGGGACGAATTCTTTTTGAGGGGGGTGGAATTGTAACATCCCAAATCCGGCCAGTTTTAAATTTTTTGAAATAAAAGAAGAAAAGCCCAAATCCAAGCCCAAGCCCACCTTCCATTTCTGTAAACTCTAGGGCTCCCCCTCCTTTCTCTATAAAAAGAAGCTTCCACCCTTGAGAAAATCAAAAGAAAAGAGATCTCGGCGAAGCCCTACCTCTCCACTGTCGCAGCCACGGCCTCCAGAAGTCAGATATTGTTGGTATTGGATTTCCCTCTAAGAAATCCAGCCCTTAAAACAAATAAAACAAAGGCCCGTAATCATGAGCCCGCTCCATAATCAAGACAGAGAGATTGACCGTTATCCTTTGTTGGGCCACATACGATCAACATCTTGACAAAGCCCAAGCAACGCCGAAGTAAGAGGTGACCGAGCTCGAGCTCGGTAGGAGACGATGCGGAGATAGAGCGACCTGGTCTTCGTCGGTTCAACTGATTCCCGCAAATTCAGGAGATCGTTACCACGGCGAGGCCGAAATATCGGAACAAGAAGATGACAGTCGAGAGTATTTCAAGAAGAAGTGGCAATTCATGATTCCAACCCTAATCAAGAACACTTCGACTAGATAGCTCGATTATCATACTTTGTACTCTCTATTCGATTGTGTTTGTTCTATCTCGACGATCAATCTCAATAAAGCCTTTGATTCATAGGAAATCTATACAATTCTGTATCCAAAAGTCAAAATCCATGATTACAAATTCTTAGTGTGTGAATCTCAGATCTCACATTTGGCGCCGAATGTGGGGACTATCTATAGTTTTTCCTGTCTTAAGAATCAGATCCTAGATCCGATAGATCGAGATGAATCCCGACCAATCTGGCTCTCCCAGCGCCACACCAACAGTCGACCACCCTCAAACGGTTGAACAGGAACGGCGCATTAATGCCCGCCTTGAAGAGCTCGCTAGCCAAAACCAAGGGGTAGATCAACTCGCGATCCGCGAACCCCCATAAGTCCTCCACCGCGAACACGCTTGGACTTCTCTCAGGTGGTAACACCCCCTGGAACGACGGGAAATTTTGCTAGCACGTCAAATAGCGGTTTCCTTCCTATAATGACCCCCATTGAGATACCGACTCCATTTAGTTCAAGTTCTATGGTCACAGATCTAACTGGATCGGGAAACCGAGTATTACCCGGACCACCACCTTTCCCGAGTAACTCTAATATCCGGCCGAGGAAACTAGGAGGCTCTGCTTTCGCCTCGAGTTCGAGACATCTGAACGGATCGAATATGATATAATTCCAACCGCCACAGATCGACCAGACAAGACCGATTCCAACAATCGATCTTCTCGATCCGGTTTTCCCAGAACAAACGTCGAATCAGGCACAAGTACAGTTCACACCTACAGCAGGCGATGAACATGATATGCTAAGACAATACATTGAGCAGGCTAAAGCCCAATTCGTCAGTCTGAGCTCGAAAGTTCACCTTGCAACGAGCGCGGCACCCGACATCGATCAAGTGATCGAAGAAACGCGACAAACTCCATTCATGGACCGGATCGCCTTCGCAAGAATCCGGGAAATTAAGAAAACCAAATTCCCAGAATTCTCTGGAAAATCAGACCCGAAAGCCCACATTAGGGCATTCCGGCTAGCAATGGCAAGGGTATACCTTACTGACGAGGAAAGAGAGTCGGCTTTCTGCAGACTCTTCGCCGAAAACCTATCGGGCTCCGCCCTAGAATGGTTCGCCGGACTGGAAGAAAGATCCATTGATAATTTCACCCAGTTCATGACGGCCTTCCTCAAACAATACTCCGTCTTTATCGAGGTAAAGACCACAGAGGCAGCTTTATTTGGCGTCTCTCAGAAACCCGACGTGCCACTTCGCTCGTACATCGACCGATTTAAGGAAATAAAGTCCAAAATCGCGGACCCGCGAGACGAAGTAGCTATAGAAGCACTGAGACGTGGACTGTGGTACTCCACCAGATTCCGCGAGGAAATAACAGTCCGCGAACCTCAAACACTCGATGACGCCCTTCATCGCGCATCGGCCTTTGCTCGCCTCGAGGACGAAAACACGGCCCTCAGAGAAAAGCAACGAAAAGAAAAGAACTCGTCGGGCCCACAAAACTCGAACTCGAAAAAGGATTCCTGTAAATCAGGAAACGTTAATGCGATCGAGAGCAATAAGAGCTCGAAGAAATTCGAGTTCGACAAGGAAAAATTATGTGATTTTCACAATAAAAGAGGACATTCGATTGAAGAGTGCTATACTCGAGCTAAAGCCGAGGCTCAAAAGCGAGAGTCCGAAAACAAACAAGAATCGGAAGTCGAGGAGGAAACTCCATCCGACAAGAAGGAAAGTAAGACCAAAGACTCGAACACCAGAAAGCCTTCTCAGAACAAACGAGAACGGTCAAAGGAGCCGGAATCTCCCGAAACCCTCCCTCAGGGGTCGCGAAAGCGAGTCGAGGTCATTCTCGGCGAGCTCAGCTTGTGTGGCACCCCAGGAGGCTCGGCGTTATCTCCACCTCCAGCTCCCTACAAGAGTTTACGCTCACGGATCAATCTCCCTCGTCTCTGCGGGGGGGGGGGGGGGGGGGGTGTACGGTCCATACCCCCTAAACGAGTCAACTTCATCTTTGGTGGCTCCAAGCTATGCGGAGATTCGGTCAATTCAATCAAAGCTCTTCAAAGAAGAGTCGAGACCGACAAAGGGGGGAAATCCCAATGTTAGGTCCAGACCACGAAATCACTTTCCACGAGAGCGAGATAAACAATCTTGACAAACCACACAACGATGCTCTCCTCGTTTGTCTAGTAGTTGGAGATGTCGAACTCTCGAGGATAATGATCGACACAGGAAGTTCGGTGGATGTCCTCTTTTACGACGCGTTCAAGAAGATGGAGTTCAACGATTCCGAGATTGTCGAGGAAAAGACACCATTGGTAGGGTTCGCTGGCGAAACAACATATTCAATGGGCTCTGCCTTCGCCCCAGTAATAACTGGAGGAGTTCGAGGGATGACAGAGTTCGTCGTAGTAGATCGACCAGCTCCCTACAACGCAATTCTAGGTCGACCATGGATATACGACATGAAAGCGGTACCATCGACCTACCATCAATGCGTAAAATTTCCAATTCCGAAAGGAATAAAAACCGTTTACGGAAGTCAAAAGATTTTCCGTATTTGCTATATGAACGGGTACAAGCAGATCGAGAAATCCCACGCGTAGCAATTACAGAAAGAGGAAGAGCTCGCCACTATGCAAACCAAAAGGTCGAACGACCCAAGCCAAAAAGGACCTCCAAAGGACCTCACAACTCAAGTTTGCATAGACGATGCTCATCCAGAAAGACTTGTCGGCATTGGAATCGACCTATCAGAGCCAGTTAAAAATGAACTGATCTCTTTTCTCAAACAGAACGTCGACTCCTTCGCCTGGTCTTCAGCAGACATGAAAGGGATCAACATCGACGTAACCAGCCACGAGCTGAATGTCGACCCAACTTACAAACCGGTGAGACAAAAACGTCAAAAATTTGGACCGGAACGAGCACAAGCCGTCAACGATGAGGTCGATCGATTACTGAAAATCGGATCGATCAGAGAGGTCAAATACCCCGACTGGCTTGCAAACCCCGTAGTGGTCAAGAAAAAGAACGGGAAATGGAGAGTCTGTCTAGATTTCACAGACCTCAACAAAGCATGTCCGAAGGACAGCTTCCCACTCCCACACATTGACCGGTTGGTAGAAGCCACCGCCCGACACCAACTACTATCCTTCATGGATGCCTTCTCGGGGTACAACCAGATACTAATGAACCCCGAAGACCAAGAAAAGACTTCTTTCATAACTGATCGAGGCACGTACTGCTACAAAGTCATGTCTTTCGGACTAAAAAATGCAGGAGCAACTTAACAACGCCTCTTCAACAAGATGTTCAGGACTCCTGGGTAAAACTATGGAAGTCTACATCGACGATATGCTGGTCAAATCTTCTAGGTATAAGGATCACATCCCCCAACTAAAGAATGCTTTATCATTCTCAATAAATACGGGATGAAACTCAACCCAGCGAAGTGCACATTCGGGTTCCCATCAGGAGAATTCCTTGGTTACTTAGTAACCGAAAGAGGGATTGAAGCGAATCCTAAACAGATCGCGACATTTATGGAGATGAAATCTCCCAAAACAACGCGAGAAGTCCAACGCCTAACTAGCAAAATAGCTGCTCTGAACCGCTTCATCTCGAGGTCGACTGATAAATGTCTACCCTTCTACCACTTGCTCAAAGCGAACAAGAAGTTCCTCTAGGACGAAAAGTGCGAAGAAGCGTTCGCCCAGCTCAAGTCTTACCTAAGTGAACCATCTATACTGGCGAAACCAGTAGAAGGGGAACCCCTCTACCTCTACCTAGCTGTTTCTGACAAGGCCTATCCCGGCCATAAGGCCGGTAAGGTTTGCCACTACTTAACCATTTCAACTTGAGGTTCGTTTGTGAACCTCAAGCCCATTATTCTTATACTTAAACGATTTTTCTATCTCATTCATTCATTCATTTCGATTCATATTAGACTTAAGGCATTTCATATAAGGCAAAATAGACATTTTATTAAATAAGCAAAGGTACCAAATACAAATGTAATTCGTTTGCATTATGCTAAAGTATTCGGTCCTAAACAATGTCTATCAAACTAATCACCACTCGCCCCAAGTCTTGTCCGCGCCTAAGTCTGATCATCATCATGATCACCTGAAAGCCAAAACAAGTTCATGAGATTTCCATAATCAATTCATATTCATTTTTATGCAACCTAGCAATTCCATATCTCTATATGATCCCATGAACTATTTCATACAAGCATTTCCTATTGTTATTCTAAGTTTCCAATCAAGTCGCTCACTCCCGTTACACACGTTATGAACCGTGAACACAACTTGGCTCACGGACGTGAGCGTGTGTCGCGCGTTCTGATGATACGGTCACGGTCACGGTCTGATGCGTGGCATATGATCGTCCGCGTTTTGGTTCACGGTCGACGTACGTCCGCATGCGGATGGTCATACGATCGGACGCAATCATTACCGCGGACGGTTACGATCGTTCCTTTGGTCCGTACAATGCGACCACGGCCATCGATCGCTTGCGACAGTCCGTGAACCGTCTGCGATCGTCCGCATCATGCACCAGCGTTTGGCAAGCGGTTAAGTCTTGCGATCCGACGGCAATTCCTTTGGTCCATTTTCATACTCAGGCCAACTGTGTTTTGGCTTCTCGGTTCTCGGCTTACCATCCTCTCGACGAGCCGTTAAACCGCTTGAAGCAACACCGATCACTCGGGCCTCTCTCGCTCTCGTACCATAACCAACCGTTTAGCCAACCGTCCACGACCAAGGCCTAAAGGCCGGTCGTGCAACAAGGATAAGGCGACTATTCAGAAATAAGAAGAAGAGAATTCTGGCCATAGACAACCGGCCAATGGCCGCTAGGGTTTTTGGACAAGGCCGAGAAGGAATGAACCGGACTCTAACCTTAGATGTGGTCGTGGCTTTGCCAGGAGTTGTGGACGTTTCACCAGCCATCCTTGAACTCTTATCTCGCTTATTTCACCACCAAATCTTCCTTCTAACCGCCGGCCTTCTCTCTCAAGATTCCGGCTTCTCCTTCTCTCTAAAACTCCCTCAAACTCTCGGTTATTTGGCCTTGTGCCTTTAGAGAATTTCTTGGGTGTTTCCCTTGTATGGGCGTGGGCGAAAATGACCAAGGGAAGGCTTATTTATAGGCTCTTCCATGCGCCAACTTCCATGGGCGAATGGGTGTGAGTTGGTGACCGAATGGGTGCAACTCTCACTTGTGCCCATTCGCTTGGTAACCGCTTGGTCAGCTAGTGTCACTAGCTGACCAGCTGACCCAAGAGCTTAACACTCCGTCCAGCTGAGTTGAGCTGGTTGCCAGCTGACCTAGCTGACCAGTTGGACTGTTCAGCTCAGCTGAGCTGACTTCTTCACTTCCACACTTGGCTGAGTTCCTTCCAGCTGAGTCTCAGCCTTAAAACGCCTATGGGACACTTGGTTTAGTCTCTCCGGACTTCCCGTTCATGTTTCTGGTCCCATAGCTCGTCCTATCTTCCTTAGGTCGGTTGGGGGATACTACAGTTTCTACGGCAGCAGTAAGTGGAGTCCTGGTCCGCGAAGAACAAAACGAACAACGGCTGGTGTATTACATCAGTAAGACCTTAAAATTTTTTTTCTCTTCTAGATAGACAAAAACTACATATTGTACGGAGAAAAGGATAAATGTAAACAAAATATGTCAATAACATTTTTAAATATACTAAATTTAATTCTCGACTTACCTGGACCTTGTTTTTGTGTGGTATTCATAGTTTAGGGAAGAAGATTACGAGGCTCACTGTTTCCGAAAATCAAAAATTAATTAATTTATGAAATCAATTAGAAATTTAGGGACTTTTTAGGGACTAGAATATGAGATTACATAAGAACTAAAAAAGCAAGAATGATCCTGACCGATTGAATAATCGCTAGCTCTTTGGGGTTTTTAGGTACAAAGTGTGTATGTTTCGACTTCGTCTTTTCCCGCACAGAGAAAGAATATTTATATCAGAGGATCTAGGGTTTTCCCTAGATTCTCTCTGATATTATTTACAAAATCTGAACAACTTAGATTTTATTTTCTTAAAATAATTCTACATATCTTTTTTGCTAAAAATGTTAAACTAATATTTTTATCCTTTTGCCATGCATGTCGTCGCGGACGGCTACCTAGTTGCTATCGGCCTCTATTGTGACTTCTGGGCCGGATCTCTTCTGGACCACTTCGTTATTGGGCCGGGAAGAGGTGTGCTAAACCCACCTTTAACACTAAGCCATCATGTTCGTCGCACTGAGCAGAATATAGGTCGGTGAATTTAATTACGGGTTGGACCAATAATTGCCTCGGCGTGCTACTACCTCGGCGATCTTCTTTATTAATTTTCTTTGACTGAAGGAAATCACTTCGTATCCTGGAACCATTTATTGCGCCTTGCCCTTTTCCATTGGGTGATCTCCACGTGTCGGGAATGTCGTGTCGCCTTAACTCTGCGTTGGTAACCGTCGCGTCGCTTCGGTAACCGTTGCCCTTTCCACTATAAGTATGACCCTCCTCCTGATTCTCGCCATCTTCATTCCTTTTCCTTTTTCCTCCGATACATCTTTTTGGTATCTTTTCTTCTTTAGGTATAGTGCTAAACCCACCTCTAACAATGAGTTTCTCGTTTTTCCGTTGTTCTAATTTATGCCGCCCTCCGGAGCCCTGAAAGGCCAAACGTGTCGATGAACTTATGCTCTTTTTGCTAAAGGGTAGCTTGTCGGTATTTGGATTTACGCTGATGGTTGTCTTCGTTTATCGCCCTTCCAAAATTAAGGGCGGCGTTCAGATCCTTCGCTTGGATTGATCTGATGCGTCGTTGATTTCAGGAACGCGCTCTGGTCTGCTCGTTCTAGGATCAATTGCCTTGGGCGTAAGATCTTACCCGTTTTGTTTACTTTCTGTAGCTCGGCTTTTTAATCCTTCCCTTTTTCTGCAGAGCAACTGATGGTATGTCGGAGCCGGCGTGTCCCGGAAGATGCGGGCGGATTATCTCTTCGGGAGTCCGTCTCGTCGAGCTCGATCGGCGACAAGACGAGAGTTTTTTTGGATTGGTGAGGTCGGCATATCAAAATATTTGCTTGCCCCAGCTAGATCCTCTATCCGGCTCCAACCTAGATCATGCTCTCATTCGTGTAGCTGACTATCAGGGACGAGCCTCATAAATAACGGGCAATGAAATCATCTTTCAAGAAAGGTCCTCGGGGGCGAGATGACTGCTTTTGGAAACAGTTCCTTTGATCTTATTTTATCTTCAGGAGAACATTGGTGCCACTAGCTTTTCCTTAACAGTTTCTTTCTCATCGGCGTCCTTGCTGGGAGAAGACGATGCAATCTCTTAGTTAAACGCAGTTCGGTTTCTGGTGGGAGAAGCCAAACTTGGACGAAAATCGTCTTTCAAGAAATTGGTTTTTAGATTTTTCTCTTTTTGTAGCTCGAGTTGTAATAATATTTTTGAGGATAAATAAAACGAGGGAATTTTTCATTCCATTTTACTCCCTTTCAAATCATTTTACTTCGGCTAAAACTTTCTTATTTCCTTTGGTTGTTCTTTGGCGGAATGTTCCTGCCGATTTTCGTAGAATCCATTTGTAGTGTAATACTATCTTGCCGATGTGATCGAGTATTTCCTACGATTTTTATCATTGGCCGGGTTATACCTCGGCAGAATTGTAACCTTCTTGTGGATAATACCTTCGGAGTTAGTTCCGATTTGCCGCGAAAGAAGGGGGGTTACCTAAGTGTGCTTCGGTATCCTTTCTTGCGATACGAGTGGTTATAAATGCTGACTTTGTATTGTGGGTATCGCCTAGTTCGAGGTCGTTTATGCGAGTTAGGTCGGTTTATTTATCGCGACTCGAACTTAGGCGAGCAGGGGTGACCCCGGCTTAAATTTTCATCAATGTCGACTTTGAGCCGTGATATTTGCACGTGTGATGAAAGTGTGGATTATTTCACCACGGCACTCGTGGAGTGCGTTTGAATTGTTTGTATGGCCGAGATGCCGACGTGATCGTATCTTTTGCAAGATGTTTTTGTTTTTGGAATTTTCTGAATCCTAGAAGGACTGCCTACATACCCGATTAACAGAGGATCAAGCCATTCGTAGTTCGGTTTACATAAATTGCAGTTCGACGAGCTCTTTTTTTACCAGAAAATTTAGTACACAAAGCGCTTAAGGTGCATCGAGTTCCATGAGAAGTCAATGGGTTTTCCGTCTAGTTCGGAGAGCTCGTAGACCCCAGGTTTGACGACCTTCAATATTTGGTAGGGTCCTTCCCAGTGTATGCCGATTTTACCGGCATTATTTTCCTTGGTTCCATGATGAACCTTGCGTAAGACGAGGTCCCCTTCTTTCAGGTGTCACCCTTTAGTCTTCTTGTTATAGTATCGAGTGACGAGGTGCTGGTAGTTCTTAATTCGTAAGAGGGCCTCATCTCTTTGCTCTTCATGTGAATCAAGATTATTGAGAAGCATCTCGTCGTTGAGTTATGGGTTCCGAATAACCATGGATTGCCGAAAGGTTGGCAGGCTTAACTCGGCTGGTGATATAGCTTCCACTTTGTGATCTAAGGAGAATGGGGTTTGGTTTGATGGTCTTCGCGGGGTTGTTCGATGTGACCACAGAACTCTGTCTAACTCATCAGCCCAATTTTCTTTATGCTCGTCGAGCCGCTTTTTAAGTCCAGCGATGATAGTTTTGTTTGTGGCCTCTGCTTGGCTGTTTCCTTGTGGGTAGTAAGGCGTTGACTTGCTAAGTTTGATGTTCCACTTATTGCAGAATTGGCTGAGCAGGATCGACGTTAACTGTTTTTCGTTATCACTGACGATCTCGTAGGGGATTCGTGCCTACAAATGATGTACTTCCACATGAAGTTGGTGACGTCCCAAGCTTTCACCGTTTTGTAAGATTTGGCTTATACCCATTTGGGGAAATAACCGGTTAGGATTAGGATGTTTTTGTTCTGCTTGTATTTGTGCAATGGCCTGACCATGTACATTGCCCATCGCATGAATGGGTAAAGAGCCGCGGCGGTCTGTAGTTCATCGAAGAAGCTGAGCTTTCTGATTTTTAGTGACAACGATCGTCCGCCAGCGTGGTTTCCTCCTGCTCCTTCGTGGGTTTTCTTGATACTTCCTCTATTTCCTTGCCTTCTACGCATCGTAATGCTGCTCTGGTGGCGTTGTATCGAAAAAGGTCTCCTTCCATCATTACGCTCTAGCTGTTTTTAATCTGAGTCTGCGAGCCTCCGATTTGTCTTTAGGTAATTATCTATTTAATATGTAGGCTTTTATCTCCGAGCTCCAATAATTTCTCTGTGTTACGTCGTCGTGCGCTTGATCTGCCACCACGTCTGCGTCATTTACTTCTCCATTGATGATGTCACAAACGTCGGGAGGGCTTATACTCGGTTTGTCTATAAGTTCCACCGGGATTGTTCGTCTCAGGTGTGCGTCCGAGCTTGATGCTAAGGATGCAAGGGCATATGCCGATGTTTGCTCCTTCCTCGGGATCCTTGTTAAGTTGAAGAAGTCGAGGTCGGTGGTTAGCTGTTTAATTATGTCGAGGTAAGCATCCATTCTTCCGTTTTTGGCTTCGTATTCGCCGTTGAATTGGTTTACAACCAACTGCGAGTCACAGTGGGCTTGGATGCGTTTGGCGCCGATGGCTTTGGCCAATCGTAATCCGGCGATCAGGGTTTCGTACTCGCTTTCGTTGTTAGAGGCTGGAAATCCTAGCCTAAACAACTGCTCGAGCACTTCTCCCGTTGGCGATTCCAGCCGAATTCTGATTCCTGAACCGACCTTTGTAGATGATCCGTCCACGTGGAGACTCCAATTTCATTCTTCCGATTGAACATCTTGTTTCAGCTCGGGTGGAAGTTTGACAATGAAGTTTGCAAGGACATGGGACTTTACGCCAATTCATCCTTTGAATTCGATGTCGTATTCGCTCAATTTGATAGCCTATTTGGCCAATCTGTCGGATTGGGTCGGGCTGTGTAAAGTTGATCGCAGGGGTATAGTGGTTAGGACGACGATCGGGTGCGAATGGAAATAGGGTCTGAGTTTTCTTGCTGACGTGATGACCGCTAGGGTCGCTTTTTCGATCGTTAGGTATAGGTTTCTGCCCCATCCAATGTCTTGCAGATGTAAAAGATTGGCCACTGTTCGCTGCAATCTTCCTTTACTAGCACCCCGCTTACCGCCACGCTTGACACTTCTATGTAGAGATAGAGGGCTTCTCCTTCTTCTGGCTTAGCTAGTACCGGAGGTGTCATAAGGAATTCTTTCAGCCGTCGGAAACCCTCCTCGCATCTTTCGTCCCATTCGAATTTTTTGTTTCCTCTCAGGAGTTGGTAAAAGGGGATGCATTTTTCCGTTGATATGGAGATGGACCGGTTGAGTGCGGCGATTCTTCTGGTTAGTCTATGTACCTCCCGGGTCTTGGTCGGGGATGGTAGGTTCATTATCGCCGAAATTTGCTTCGGGTTTGCCTCAATCCCTCGCTCTGTCACGATATACACTAAGAATTAACCCGAGGTAACGCCGAAGTGCATTTTGCTGAATTAAATTTCATTTTGTAGTCATTCAAGATGTCAAACACGTTTTTAGGTGGGTGACGTGGTCCGTCGCCACTAGTGATTTTACGAGCAGGTCGTCGATGTAGACTTCCATAGTTCGGCCAAGTTGTTCTGCAAACATTTTGTTGACAAGGCGTTGGTATGTCGCCCCTACGTTTTTCAGACCGAACGGTATGACCTTATAGCAGAAAGTCCCTCGATCTGTTATGAACGAGGTATTTCCTCTATCATCCGGGTGCATGAGGATTTGGTTATATTCGGAGAAGGTGTCCATGAACGACATGAGCGCATTGTTGGCGGTTGCTTCGACCAATCAATCGATGTGTGGTAGCGGGAAGCAATCTTCAGTGCAGGCTTTGTTCAGGTCGGTGAAGTCGACGCATACTCTCCACTTGCCATTCTTCATCTTTACTACCACTGGATTCGCGAGCCACTCGGGGTACTTTACCTCCGTGATGGATCCGGCTACTAATAATTTAACTACCTAGTCGTTTACTGCTTGCCCTCCCTCTGCTCCGTATAGGTTTGAACGTTCTGTTGATGTTGAACTCATGGCGTGCGATGTTCGGGTCGATTCCTATCATGTCCATGACCGACCATGCGAATGTTGACACATTCTGTTTGAGGAAGTCGATCAATTCGGCTCTGATGTCAGGATCGAGATCGGCTCCGATTCCTATGCTCCGTTCGGGGTTTCGATCGTCGATATTTACGCGCTCGATCAACTCCAGCCGGGGGTTATCTTGGTCAAACTCCTTCGAAGGGATCGCTTTTTCCCGAGTGGTCTCCGTGTCGACGCCGGTGGTGTTGTTTGATTCGCCGGTTCCTCTTGTCTCCTGTAATGAAAGTGATGATTCCGCCATTGCTAATCTCTCCTTTGGTTAATCAAATATCCAAAGTCTCTACAGACGGCGCCAATTGTTGATTATGAAAATCAAACAATAATCAGTTTATGAAATCGATTAGAAATTTAAGGACTTGGATATGAGATTAAATATGGATTAAAAAGCAAGAATGATCCAGACTGGAAAATCTAGTCTTTATTGAGAATATGAGCCGAAACTGATTGAATAATCGCTAACTCTTTAGGGTTTCTGGGTACAAAGTGTGTATGTTTCGACTTCGTCTTTTCTCGCGCAGGGGAATGATATTTATATCAGAGAATCTATGATATTTCTCTAGATTATCTCTGATATTATTTACAAAATCTGAACAACTTAGATTTATTTTCTTAAAAATTCCTACTTATCTTTTTGATAAAAATGTTAAACTAACATTTTTTATCCTTTTGCCATGCAGGTCGTCGCGGACGGTTGCAGAGCTACCTCGTCGTTCCGGGCTACCTCATCGCTATCGGGCCTCCAATGTATCTTCTGGATCGGATCTCTTTTGTACCATTTCGTTATTGGATTGGATTTTAGAGGGATGCTAAACCCGCCTTTAACATTCACCATAAACACACTTACAAGGAAGGTCCTTAATAAATTTGAGAACAGAGAAATAACACAAGGAAAAGTGGAAAAAAGGAAAATGTGATGATAAGTAGAAGGAAACAAAAAGGGCATAAGAAACTCGAGTGGTAGGGAAAACCAGGACTCATGTCTACTATTTAAAACAAGACCAAATATCATATTGGTCTTCCTTATCTTTTATTTGTGTGTTTAAAATCTTATAGAAATGTGGTGATATTATTTTTGTTTGCTTTCGGATTAACATACACTTTTTCTTTCGTTTTTCTTACATAGTGTTACCAATTTGTAGATCTTCTCAAAAAACAAAAATGTCGGACAAGTATAGCATTGAAAATGAAGAAAAGTAAAAGAGTCCAATAAAGGAAACAAAAGTACACAAATGAAGAGAAAGGAAAGACTACCGCAGATACTAACGTCAATTATCTACAAAATAAAGGTCAATATCTTTATTGTACTTGTGCAAAAGATATGTTTTCCCTCAATTTGTAATACATATTTAATGTTTTTTTTTTTTTTTGGAACAGAGATAATATCTTACATCCATCTTGGGTCCATATTGGACGTTGTAAGATATAAATAAATGTTTAATTTTCTTCAGTTTACCAATAATAACCCTCAAATTAACATTTATTTTCATTGTAAATTCTATATTATATTGCCCGACTCTGTACAGGAATGCTTGTGTTTTTGACGGTGCAAGGTTAGCAGCATCAACTAGAGAATAAAGAGTTGCTAACTTTCAATTGATTGTGAAGCAGAGAAAGGATAGGGCAAATGAGAGCAATAAAATTATCAAGCAAAAGGGAAAAGAATTTGAAGAGGCTCAAAAGAATATTGATGTTGCTAATCTTGCTTTGAAGAAAAAAGAAGAGGATATGAGCTCAAGGATATAATGCTGCTACACCGTATTTTACTATTAGACTTCCAAATTTATATTAAGTTAAACTTAATATTTTTTTATCCGGTACGTAAAAACTAATTATGGGTATCAAAAATGACTATATTAAAATGGACTATTCGTAATAGTTAATAGATAAATGATATGTTTGGAGAAGTTAAATTCGAAAGTGAAAAAATGAGAAGACAAGAGATAAATTCCAAATTACTTTTGACATAAGATTTTAAATATTTTTGATTTTAGATATCTATTTTTAACCCGTTCAAAATGTAAATAACATAGACCTTCTACCTTTAATGTTATCAATTCTATTTAACAAAAATCAATATCTCAAATATGAATAAATCATGAAATATAAAACATATAATTTTCATTAAAAATAGAAATAGATAAAACAATTCAGAGTTTCTTATGGATGATATGGTTGGAAAAAAAACGAACGAAACAATATTATATTACTAAAAGAAGAACACACAAAGAATATAGACTAAATAATATAACAGTTTTAAAAAATATAAAATTTATAAATGTAATAAAACCTCACTTATATAATAATTAAAGATATATATATATATATATATATATATATATATATATATATAATTTACAATATAACTGTGGATCAGTAGAAAAATGAAATGAAACACTCTTCCTCTCTAAATAAATAAAAGATGTTCCATATAAGGTAAGAAATAAAAAAAATTAAGTATACCATACAAAAATACATTAATATCAACATTTAATATCTATTTATTATTTTTTAATCATTATTTTTTTAGAAAAGACAATTATCTCGAAAATCAAAAATTAAATTATTTACCAAAATAACTCGACATTCATTTCACTACCAAAAATATATAACAATAATTATATATTTAAATTTTAAAAATAAAATAATGAGATTAAAATATAATCATAGAATATAAAAATATAAATAAAAATAGAACTGTCAGATATATGAAAAAAATAGAGGCAAAGTTAGAAGTGGAACCAAAAAAAAATAAAAACATTTTGCAACACAAATGAAGTCGAATAAACATACTAATTGGCCCAACAATTATTTGTATAAAATTAGCTCAATTTTTTTATTTTTCGTAAAATAAAACCAAACTAATACCATTAAAATAATAGTTTTAAGATATATTTAAGAGTGAACTATTTAAAATATCAGTTTTATATAAAAAACAAAAATTGATACAAATAAAATACTTAAGAGTTTATTGACAAAGGGTGAGAAAAAGTGACGAAATTATTATATCATTGATGAAAAATACAAATAATATAGTCTAAAAATAAAATAACTCTAAAACTAAAATATAAAACTCAGAAATACAAAATAAATAACAACGACCAATATGTATTAATTTATATTAAATAAGAATATAAAGTACGAATGAATGGTAAAAAAATCAAAATATGTAACTTTTAGATTAAAAATTTTAAAATAGATACAAATAAAAAGGTTAAGAGTTACGACAAAAGAATGAAAAATATTATATTATTAGAAACACACAAAATATAATTCACAAGTGAAATAATAATAAAAAATAAAAATGAATTATACAAATTATTTTATACATGTAGTTTTTATATAACCGAAATTTAATTTAATTTGTAAAAAACAATTATTCTTGTGCATATGCACAGAGTTAATACTAGTGTAAGATAAACTAAAAGAAACATGATTGCATTGTTTTTTCAACAAGCCTGCATTGTTTTTAGAAAGCTCCAAGACCATATGGGATGACTGCATTGTTTGTTTAACAAGTCTGGCCGGTGATGAAAAATGATGTTACTCAATGGTGAATGAATTTATCCAAGAGGGAAGTTTGGATCCTCAGATAAACATGACAAACATTTGTCTTATTCCAAAAACGGAGCGTCCAAGTAGAATGACATAAATAAAACCTATCAGTCTATATAATATATATTATAAGATCATTTCGAAGGTTCTATGCCAACGTTTAAAGGGGCTTCTACCGAGCCTCATCTCGGAAACCCAATCGGTTTTCCTTGCAGGAAGATTGATTACGGATAACATTCTTACTGTACAGGAGATGTTCCATGGTTTGAGGACGAATAACTCATGTAAAGGGAAGTTCATGGCGATAAAACGGACATTAGCAAGGCTTACGACCGAATTGAATGGTGTTTTATAGAGAATGTTCTCGGTAAAATGGAATTTAGGACACGATGAATTGATCAAATAATGAAATTTATCTCTTCGGTCCAGTATAAGGTCCTTATTAGTGGACAATCACAAGGTCTAATAATTCCAGAACGAGGACTTCGTCAAGATGACCCGTTATCACCGTATCTCTTTATCTTATGCACGGAAGCATTGATAGCAAGTATAAAGAGAGCGGAGCGGGAAAAACAATTAACAGGTCTAAAGGTGGCACGAGCATGTCCTCCTATCTCACATCTTCTCTTTGCGGATGATAGTTTATTTTTATGCAAAGCTACTAAGGAAGAATGTCAGACAATTTTACGAATCCTTGAGGAGTATGAGACGATTTCAGGTCAAAAGATAAATTTTACGAAATCGTCGCTTCAATTTGGACATAAGGTAGGCGACGGAATACGAGAGGAAATGAAGTCAATCTTGGGTGTTACTGCGATTGGTGGTATGGGATCATATTTGGGTATTCCAGAATGTCTGAATGGGGGGAAAACACAAATTTTTAGTTTTCTTTAAGACAGAATACATGGGAGGGTTAATGGATGGACTACTAGGCTTCTATCCAGAGGTGGTAAAGAGGTCCTCATAAAGTCGGTAGCAACGACATTAACGAATTATGTAATGTCATGCTTTAGACTACCAAAAACAGTCACGGAAAAATTGACAAGTGTAGTGTCACATTTTTGGTGGGGTTCAGGGGGAGCGAATACAAGTATGCACTGGATGGCTTGGGATAAACTTTTTAAAGATAAGATTAAGGTGGAATTGTTTTTCGGGCTTTCAAGGATATTAATACGGTCTTCCTAGCTAAGACTATGAAGATTAATTGATAAGCGAGATATTCTCTTTTCAAAGATCTTTAAAGGAAGATATTTAGCAATATGGATCCTTTGGACCCGATAAGATCATATTCACCATCTTTTGGGTGGAAGAGTATGATCTCAGCTAGATCTCTGGTTAAAAAAAGACTAATTAAATGGGTGGGAACATGGACATCTATTTCAATATAGAATGATCCATGGATACCAGCCTATCGCCCGAGACCAGCAAAACAAAAAATAGCTATTATACAATGTGTATCTACAATGGATCAGCTAATTGATCATAGCAATCAGGTATGGAATAAATATTTGATTGAAAGGATGATTGATCCGGAGGACGTGGAGTAAATCTGGTAATAATACAGAGAGGGAATTTCTGGAGATTGGGGCGCCATGCCCAGTTTCTGGACCAAGTATAAAAGCGCTTCAAGCATTTGCGTGGAAAATAAAATGCCCTGGCACTCCGTATGGCAAGCAATTTCAGGATGTCTGTCAGTTATGAAAAATTTATATACTCGAGGTATTAAGTTTGACACCAAGTGTGTTTGGTGTGGAGTGGAGGAACCAATCAATCATATTTTTTTCGAATGCCCGCCGGCTCGATAAGTATGAGCATTGTCCAAAATCCCATCAAATCATGATTTATTTCCAACGGTTTTAATATACACTAATATGGATTATTTGTTTTGGTGAACACCATCGGATAGTAGTATGGACATTTGTCCATGGATTGTGTGGTATATTTGGAAAAGTAGAAACGATATGGTTTATAGTCAAATTGACAAAGACTCTCAAGAAACATTAAAATGGCAGAGACAAAATCCTTAATTTGGTGGATGCTCAAATAAACGGAGGTTCTGGTGAAGTAGTAAATTATGGAAGTGCTCATATTAAAGAGAATGAATTGGTCCAACATGGTCGGTGGTGTTTTGTGGACGGATCTTGGAAGGAAGGAGATATGTTTTCAGGACAGGGGTGATACAATTGTGATGAGGGAGATGTAAAATATTATGATGGGTTCAATGAACATTAGGACAAGTTTATCCTCTCTTCCTGCATAATTTGAAGCACTAATTTGGGCTATGGAATATATGAAGACTCTAGAGTAACCTAACATCATATTTGCAATGGATTGTTCAGAATTGGTAAAGATTGTGTGTGATCCAAAAGAATGACTAGCTTTCTCAGTTCATATGGATGTATTTGATCGAAGAAAGAAGTTTTTTTCACCTTTTGAGCTCAAGCAAATACCGCGTACAAAAAACTTGACAGCGGATAGGCTCGTACGAAGTGCACGTCTCATACAGTCATTTAGCTTTCATGTTGGACCAGAGTCGCCGACATAGATAAAAGATATATAGCTCTTTATTTCATCTTGTTGTCAACAAAAATAAAACTAAAAGAAAAATATGGGCTAATAATCCAAAAAGTATAAACACTATTTAGCAAAAATAGAAAATATAAAAACATACGGGGCACGAACTTAGAGTATACACATCAATGAACTCCCTTTGGGGGTTCTTAAAAAAAAATTTATTATTATTATATTTTTTTTTACAGATGGAATATAAAAAAATAGCCAATAAGAATGTGCCACGTAAGATAAATAGTGAAGAATTTGGGTTCTTAAGTTGCCTATTTAAGAACCCCTTGGAAAGAGGATTTTTAAATTAATTAATTTTTTAATCAAATCCTCTTAGGATTTTGTGTCAACAACCATGGATGTGGATGCTCTTAAATCACCTGAGACAAGAAGTCTATTTTTCACCAATGTTTTCAATTGTCTTCAATTGTCTTACAAAATTAAATAAAAATAAGATTAATATAATTTTGACGGGGCAATTTGCACCCCTACCATGTGCATCCGCCCCTAGCTAGACTGCACCTACGATTCATACACACTATTGTGTTTATTTTTTATTAGTATGAGAACATGACCATCAATGTTATTCTGTAGAGTTTTTAAGAAAAATATATATATATATATATATTAAAGCTTGCTGACGTGGATGACCGGAAGGATCGGTCCTTATTTTAGGAGTTTAAGATACTGGCTCTTGACTGTTCACGCCTACGTGGCACGTCCTGATTGGTTGCTTTTTTGATTTTTTTTTTTTACTCCATCTATTAAAAAAAAAATAATTTTTTTTTAAAAACCCCTAAAGGGGAGTTTATTGATGGTCATGCTCTGAGATATTCCAAACTTATGAAGGATTCAGACCAATTTTCAAGTGTAGGTATATTCCATAGATAATTTTTTTAGATATTATAAGAGACTAAAAATAAGGATCAATATGTAGATATCCAAAATAAATATATATTAGTTTAACGTGGAACCTAAAATGTAGTAGCGTCTAAGAGTCATCTTCTACCAATTGACCACATGCTTCTGATTACACACCATTTTCTGACGTAATTTTTTATAATCTACTTTTATTGAAATTATGAAGTAAATATTTGATTTTTTGGAAAGTTTTTAACATTTTGTCGAGAAAGGAATTGAAGTTAACTTCTCAGAGCTTCAAGAAAAGATAATCAAAACTGGATCATCGTATCAATACTATTAAAAAATTAGAGTGATTAGGAAACTAACTTTTATGGTATGTGTTATTTACAATTTGTGCCATTGCATATTAATGATTTAATTAAATTTTATTAAGAGTAATTAGGGAATATAACATTATCTCTACAATCCATGTTTCCAAACAAGATAATTATTAAACATGTAGCCAAACAACCAAAATATAATGAATCATACTTTTCTAATTAATTAAAATTAAAACAAATGTATATACAATCATTAAACTATTAAATCAATTGATAAATAAAATTAAATAACTTATATATCAACTATTTTATATATATATAAGTTAATATTCTATAATTTATGATTTAATTCAAAATATATTTATAATATATTCTAATATCTTCTTTATTTTTGTTTCAAAAAAAAAATATATACATATTACGATTGATGTTTTTACGATTGCACTTTTTATCGGGTTTTTCCATCAAATTGCAAAATATTTAAATCATTGAATGGGTTGAAAAATAAATTAGCCAATTTCGATTATAAATTTTCTATAGAAATCTCCGCATGAGTTTAATATATATATATGTATATATATATATATTAAATAATTTCAGTTGATATATTTTAAACTTAATAAAAATATTAAAATTATTCCATATATATATTATTCAAATATTTGAGGCACCAAATTATATTTTATGTTTGAATGATGTTTTTTAACGGGTTGTTCAATCAACATTTGAAAATTATATATACCACTACAACATGTGTTAAATATATATATATATTTAACGGATTTTTTTGCTTCTACTTTCGTAAATATTTAATTATTAAATATAAACCATAATAATTTTTATAATTATCTATTGTTTTATAAAATAATATTTTAGATAAATGCAATAAAATTAAACTTATACCACATAACTTTTACAATGTTTGTTTTCACAACACATATATATATATATATTTTCAAACCATGATCTTAGGATACAACACATATTAAAATATATAATGCAAAATCGTTATTTTAATATCTCTTCCCATATAACACACAATTCATTATTTAAATAATCTAAATTATTAACTCACTTTTTATAATACGGATTAAACAATTATAATCAAAATTAGATTACTTAATTAAAAATCTAAATTACTATGAATAAAATAAACAAAAATTAAAAATTATAAAGAAAATAAATCCGCGCTTTCTAAGCGCGGGTCAAAATCTAGTACGTAGTTAAATTATGTTCATAAGGATCTTAATATTACCTGACAAAAAAATGGTTCTTAATATTATTCCGTAATTTCTATTTGTATGTTTGAGTTCTAGTTCAGAAAATAATGCATTGTTGACTACATTAATTACAAACTCGTCTTTTGGAGATTTTTTGTGTGTTTAATGACGGAAAATTATATTTACATTTCCTGCAAAAAATCAATATACATTGTTTGAATCTATAGGGTTAAAAAGTGATTTTAATTAATATACTTGATGATTCATTTATTTTGTTTATACTAAATTTAATTCTGAAATTAAAAAATATCAAAGAAACAAATTTATCTCACAAGTGTCTTTTTAGTTTGTATTAATTAATCACCATGATACTATTTATATAAAGCTTCAGACACTATATTTATTATTATTGAGATTATATTATATGTTACTGTAGTAACAATAATACCAACCAATTATAACACGATAATAAAACATATAATTGTAACGCATTAACAATATTATGTAATAATTGTAATATGCTAATAATAATTTTTTACATTATCATCATTAAATTAATATTTAAACAAATTATTATATCAGAGAAAATATCATGTCAAGTCAGTTATTATGACAAAAATATAGAATTATGGTTTTAATACGATTAGCATATCATAATAAAAAAAAATTATTATATTAAAAATGTTATCACATTCATATATCTTATGAAATATAGAAAACATATATAAAAAATAAACAAGTGTAGTTATAATTGTGTGATATTTTAAGGATAAATTAAATTTTAATCAATCAATCTTTTATATAATTAGAGCTCTTACTCTCCAACTAGAGTGCCACGTGTCCTCCAACAACTCTATGGTCTCAAAAAGCCTTTGCACATGTTTCTCTCAAATCATAAATTGTCAATATTTCGAACCTAAAAATATAATCCATTAAGCCAAGGCCCAATGTATTACTAGACATTTCAAGATGACCTTTCACCTTCATCACCATCGTACCTTCTAAATCGTGTCTCTTCGTACTCAGATTCAGATATAAATTAATATTTAAACAAATTATTATATCAGAGAAAATATCATGTCAAGTCAGTTATTATGACAAAAATATAGAATTATGGTTTTAATACGATTAGCATATCATAATAAAAAAAATTATTATATTAAAAATGTTATCACATTCATATATCTTATGAAATATAGAAAACATATATAAAAAATAAACAAGTGTAGTTGTAATTGTGTGATATTTTAAGGATAAATTAAATTTTAATCAATCAATCTTATATATATAATTAGAGCTCTTACTCTCCAACTAGAGTGCCACGTGTCCTCCAACAACTCTATGGTCTCAAAAAGCCTTTGCACATGTTTCTCTCGAATCATAAATTGTCAATATTTCGAACCTAAAAATATAATCCATTAAGCCAAGGCCCAATGTATTACTAGACATTTCAAGATGACCTTTCACCTTCATCACCATCGTACCTTCTAAATCGTGTCTCTTCGTACTCAGATTCAATGTAATCTCCGATTCATGAAATTATCATACTAGCATCCAGTTGATTTTGATTTTGATTGTTAGCTATTGCGTGGAATGTTCAGTCATGGGTTGATGATTGCCATTGCTTCACTTATTACCTGGTGGGAGTATTTGCTAAGCAATTAAGAACGCTAGAAAATGGAGAATTTAGGCCAGGACTAGAGTTTTGGCAATTGAGCAGCCGAGAGAATACTAGATGAATGTTTTCATGTTGGTGCTTGCATTCTCGCTTTCATTTTCATATTCCCTTTGCTTTTAGATTCATCTCTGCTTGTGGGTTTACTCACTAGATCAACATTTTCTTGTGTCCATCAGAGCAACCTCTTTGACGAGATCATCGAAGAATGCGACCAGAATCATCATCTCACACAGTCTCTCATAAGGCATCTCTCTCTCTGTCTCTCCCTCTTTAATTTTACCAAATCTTTACCTGTACATTTGCTGATTGATTGAGGTTTATGTTTCTCCTCACAGAAAAATGCAACAAGATGGCTTGGATGTTCAGAGCAACAGAAACGCAGACCACTATGGAGCACTAATTCATCACATTTCTTTGATCCGTAACAAGAGCTGACTCATGGCCTATGTGTGAGAATTGCTTTTTGTTATCGACAACACTGAAGAGTTTAAAAAAGGTTAGTTACCTCTATTTATGCACTGTAATTTATTTTTATATCACTAACGAGAAACTCAAACACTTGATAACGAGAACACGTGCTGATTTCCTGTGCAAGGCAACAGTTGATAGTGTTCTGCAGAAAATTGGATGGTCGTACGTCTCTTGCTCTAAAAGGGGAAAAGTAGCTGAAGTAGGCAACTATCCACAAAACAAAATCTCAAAACTAACGACTAAAGACAGATAACTTAATAATACCCCCAATGTTCACAGATACATGGTAGAGCTTGATGTCACAGATGGGATAAGCAACTCAACCTTCGTGGTATTTGATACTGAAATGTCAAAGATCACAACCAATACAGCCTCTACACTAATTCAAGAGGTAAGCAAAGCAATTGTCCAAGCACAAAATACATTAGTATTCAATGATAAATAATAATGGCCTGAGTATTTGGTGGTAATATTGAACAGGCTCTGGAGAATGTTACAATGATGCCACAAGACGTTGAAATTCTAAAACTTGGTTTTTATACAGGCCAAAGTTTCGAAGAAACGAAGAGGAAGGTGGTAGTACGGCGTTTTGTGGTGGTTTCTGAAGACCAAACTCTTTCAGGACAACTCCATCAAGAGGAGGATCAAACAAAGGGCCAATGATTGACCTGAAGCCACTTGATGTACTCAACAATCTTGATTTTTTTAATTCGATATCTTTCGTTATTATTGACTCCTTAACAAGATTGAAATCTTTTTAATGGGTTTTGCAGCTTTGAGAAGCTCTTTTTGTGCATTGTAGGACATTGAAGAATCCTAAGTCTAGCAAAGGCAGTCATGTGATCAGCATTGCCCTACCGGCTTATTCTCTTCTTCACGAGCTTTTACGCTCTATCTAATCCGATTCCACCGGCTTGCTACTCGGTATGTTGCCAGTTTTTACATAAAAAAGCCCGTATCTTCAGAGCTTTCTCTAGATTCACAAATGGTTTCTTTTGTTATGCGTTTGTGCAGGCGGTGTAACAGAGATAACTACAAAGAACCGCCCAAAAGATTCGTTCTTTGATTGGTTTCTGAATCCGTTTCTGATCCTTAAAGACCAGATTGAAGCAGCAAACCTATCTGAAAAAGAAGAGTATCTTGGAAAACTTGTATTGTTGTTTGGAGAATCAGATAGACTTGAAAGCTCCATTACCGACTCTGAATCTCCTCCTTTGATGGAAATAAGAAAAGCTGAAATTGACGTCTTTGCTCGCAGGTAAAGTTTAATAAGAACTTCCCAACTGAATGGATGAATGTTGTTTTGCTTTAACCTTTTTTAGTTTGGTTTTGGTTTTAAGGCTTCAAGGATTGACCAAATTTCCACAATGTCTGATTCTGAGTTAGCAAAAAATAACATTTTGTATTTCCCACATGAATTTTGGTTTTAATATATATGTATTGTTACGGTGCGCACTGCCAGCGGCATACTTAGATGGAGTGTTATTCACGCCAAAAGATATTTACAAACATAAATATACAAATCAGAACTAAAAAAACAAGAAAACTTAAGGGAGTTGGACGATTACAAAACTTGTATACGCAACTGGAAGACGAGGGAGTATAGCAAGCCCTCCAAATGATTCGTCAAACCACAAGTAGAAGTGTCTGTAGGTATACATACCTAAAAACACCTTCACAGATACGCTAAAAAGATTGTTTAAGAAATGACTACATTTAATTAATTGAGAGAGGTTGTCCATGTGATTACAAAACATCATATCGTTCGTCACCTAATAGTTAATACTAATATATAATGGTATAACATTGACTTATAACTCTACGTATTCGTATGTATTACGAAATGACCCGTGAATACCATCAATCATATCCACTAAAAAAGATTAGGAGCCGACTTTTAAAAGTGCATGACGAACACTTTTTATAACCAAACTATATATTGAACATGATATAACTAACTAAAATTTACTTCATTTAAGGTTGAGTATGGACAAATGGAGCTCAACAAACCACTACCATAACTCAACGCGTGGGGGGGGGGAGTGAAGTTATCACGTGGCGTCTTCTGATTGGTCGATTTTTTTTTTTGATTTTTTTTTTTAATCTGTCCGAAAAAAAAAATTAAAATATAAATTTAAGAAACCCTAGTAGAGTAACACTGCTGGAGATGCTCTAATACTAATAATAGTTTGCAGAGAGATAGCTAATTTTTTTTAACATCCGTGCATACTTATTGCAATTACTCCTAAAAAAAATGATATGAATTTGGTTACTATAGGATAGGGTTTACTGCAACAACATCCATACACGTAAGTACTATAGAGAGTGAGTTTGTTAAGAGAGGAAGGACTCACTGACTGTACTGTCCCAGTCCCCTCAGATCAAAAAGTCCATGGCAGAATCTCCGATCCTCCTCGTTCACCGGGCACCGACTTCGGATTACATGGACGAGCTTCTGAGTCGTAACTTCCCGATTCTCAGCACTCACACCTCATCGGATCCACTCCCGATCTTCCTCTCCCGTCACGCCTCCTCCATCAGAGCCTTGGTCAACATCGGCATGCTCAAAATTGACGCCGATCTCCTCTCCCACCTCCCTTCTCTCAAGCTACTTGTCTGCTCCAGCGCCGGCACCGATCATATCGACCTAGCCGAGTGCAAGCGTCGTGGCATCGCTGTCACGAACGCTGGCGACGCGTTCTCGGAAGACGTGGCGGATTGCGCCGTCGGTTTGCTGATTAGCGTCCTCCGTCGAATTCCGGCCGCCGATCATTACGTCCGGTCGGGTAATTGGGCGAAATCCGGAGAATTCCAGCTAGGGATCAAGGTTTGTTCGAAATCCAAACACTCAATTTCGAATCTCATCTTACAGTCAAACAACTCTATTCAATCATCTAGGGATTCCATGCACTGAAATTGGAACACAACTTAGATGAGTACAGAGTGGAAATGATTTCAGCTTTGCTTAATATAAACGTGAATGTCCTAAACGTGAATGCGTCTTCTTGGATTCTTAGAAATTTTGGAATTTTTAAATTGATTTATGCATGTGATTATGCAGTTTAACGAGAGATTGTGGTGCAGAGAATCTGTTGATACAGCTTGATTAGATACAAGAATTCTGTCTCTCTCTCTATCTCTATTAAGATTAAAGCTATATATTGACTCAACTTCTGCAATTCATTTGGCTTAGACGATGAATATCCCTTGTAAATTCATGTGAGCAAACATTGAGATTAACCAATCATGATTCATCAATCAGTTTCAGTTTGATGAGGAAAAAGACAACAACTTTCTTATGAGGAATCTTTTTATGTTAGCAAAAGGTCTTTGTGATCTTTCTTGTTGCAGGTTAGCGGAAAGCGAGTTGGGATAGTTGGATTGGGGAGCATCGGGTCATTTATCGCCAAACGACTCGAACCCTTTGGCTGCATCATCTCTTACAACTCGAGAAGTCAGAAACCGAGCATCCCATACGGGTACTACTCTGATGTTCTCTCCTTAGCAGCCAACAACGATGTCCTCATCCTCTGCTGCGCTCTGACGGAACAGACGCGCCACATTGTGAACAGACAAGTGATGGAGTCGCTTGGGAAGGACGGCGTTATAATCAATGTGGGACGAGGAGGACTGATTGATGAGAAGGAGATGGTGAAGTGTCTGGTCGATGGTGTGATTGGTGGTGCCGGTTTAGATGTGTTTGAGAACGAACCGGAAGTTCCTAAGGAGTTGTTTGGTATGGACAATGTTGTGTTGTCTCCCCATGTTACTGGGGCCACGCCAGGGTCTTTGGACAATAGTGCGGAGGTTGCTCTAGCTAACTTGAAGGCGTTTTTCTCGAACCAGCCTTTGATTTCCCCGATTCCGATAGATTGAGAGATCGTCTGGTTTGATCAAATGGGCTAAAAATACAAAATTAAATTAAATATATCTATAAATATAATTAAATTAAATTCTAAAAATAATTATATATATAATAATTAAAATAAATATTAAATGTTTCGTCATTAAAACAAATAAAATAAAATATATCTATAAATATACAATAAAACAAAATTAAATTAAACTAAATCAAAATCCTCATTTTTATTAGTTATCATAATTTACAATATATGTAAACCTAGAATAATAATATTACTAAACTTAAAACATAAAGATGATGTATCCACAACCATCGTCTTTTTGCCCTCGATGCTTCTGCTACCATCATAGCTCGCCGTTTCTGTTGCTTCTGTTGTTATCACAACTAGCCACTTTGACTGTGTCATGGCCACCATCCCTTCTCTCATGTTTTCGTTGCTTTAATCTATAGTCGTTGATTCTTCACCACACTTTAGTTAGATCTTGTGGTGACGCTGTCTGCTGGAAAAGAACATGTGCTTGGCACAACATCAAAACGAGTGAGGCTACGACGGAGGAAAGCAAATGACACAATAGACACCGAAGATGAGGCTGCAATTGAGGTGGTGGATTGAGAGATTGCTCGATTTGTTGGTGCTCAGATTGGGAGGATGTAGAAGACATTGGGAGGCTATAGCATCCTCGTTGAGATTGGAAGATTGTAGCATCCTCGCTCGTGCCGGTTCTTGGCTTCTTCTCTGCCCAAATTCTTTTCGGCGAGCCCATACTTTTTTATTTGAGAAATTGGATTTTTATTCATAAATTTAATGTTCAAATTTAATGGTGAATATTTGAGATGAAAGTTAGGTTTAATTGTTGAAATATTGATTTGTTTATACAGTGAGAAGATGTACTGCTGATATTTTTTTAGTCAATAATGGTTATTAGCAATGTTGAATATATAACAAAGAAGATCAATTCAAAAGAGAAGAAAACTTGGAGATCAAGAAGTTAAGTCACATGACCCTATAAAGATGCAGGACCACAAGAGTAGCCGTTGCAACAGGTGCAAAAAGAAAAAGCAAAAGGTGTTTTGTCGGTTAATGAGAACAAGGAGATAAGGCTGAATTCTTCATTAATGAAATCCGTACAAGACTGCATTTTTGGAGGCTGCATCAGGAACTTTAGGTCAAGACGTGACTCATATATAAATGTATGTTAGTACATTGAGAGAGAGACGAGATAGAAGGGTAAGAGAGAAATCAAGGGTAAGAGAGAAACCGGAAGTGAGCTTGTGTAAGGGCTTTGGGGTTTTGCTCTCTTTGTAACCTTTGTGATCTAGTGGATTCCGGGACAAGATATCCCGGCCAGACGTAGCTCCCTCGTTAACGGGAGTGAACTGGTTAAAGTTGTCGTGTGCTCCTTTCTTCCTCTGTTTTTTGCTCTGTTTCACACTCATCACCTTCTGCAACTCTGATATCTCTCTCCTCTAACTCTTGTGTGTGTTGAAAGCTCGTTGTCACAGTCATAAGGAGACGTCCTTAGACTGAGGTTTTCACCACATATTGGTATCAGAGCAGTGGTTTGGGTATTGTGTGGTTCTTTGCTAAGAATCATGACATCGTCGTCGAGGGTAGAGTTAGAGAAGTTTGATGGTCATGGAGATTACATGCTGTGGAAGGATAAGCTACTGGCTCAGATAGATTTTCAGGGTTTGAGCAAAGCCTTGGAAGAATCAGGGAAAACCAGAGAAAAGGCCAAAGATCTTGGTGGAACAGAAGAAGCAAAGAAGGAAGCAGAAGAAAAGGAAGAAACTTTAGCTGAGAAAATGAGGAAAGCTAGAAGCACCATCGTGCTGAGTGTAACAAACAGGGTTCTGAGAAAGATTAGAAAAGAAGAGACAGTTGCTGGCATGTTGAAAGCACTGGATCAACTGTATCTTGCCAAAGCTCTACCTAATCGTTTCTATCTCAAGCAGAAGCTGTATGGTTACAAAATGTCTGAAAGCTTATCTACTGAGGGGAACATTGATGAATATCTTCATCTTATAACAGATCTGGAAAACATTGATGTTCAAGTCTCAGATGAAGATCAAGCAATAATGTTGCTCATGTCCTTACCTAAACAGTTTGAACAACTCAGAGACACTCTCAAATATGGATCAGGAAGAACAACTCTGACACTAGATGAAGTTGTTGCAGCCATATATGCTAAGGAACTAGAGTTGGGTTCAAACTCTCGAAGCTCAAAAGGTCAAGCAGAGAGCTTGTATGCTAGGGAAAAGGGGGAGCAACGTGGAAGATCTGACTACAGAGATAAGTCTCCTAAACACTCAAAGTCAAGATCAAAGTCCAAAAACAGAAAGGCTTGTTGGATATGTGGGGAAGAATGGCACTTCAAGAGCAACTGTCCAAGCAAAAACAAGTCTCAAAACAAGTCTAAAAATCAAGGAAACACTAGCAGAGGAGAGGCTGCTATGGTAAAGGATAGCAAGAATGAAGTTGCAGGTTTATATGTCTCTGAAGCACTGTTCCTGACAAATATAAATTTGGAAGAAGAATGGGTAATGGATATTGGGTGCAGCTATCATATGACACATAAGAGAGAGTGGTTTGAGAATCTAAGAGAAAGCACTGGAGGGTCAGTTCGTATGGGAAACAAAACTACATCAAAGGTCAAAGGGATTGGAAATATCAGAATCAGAAATGATGATGGATCATCAGTGCTGCTGACTGAAGTAAGGTACATTCCTGATATGGATAGGAATTTGTTATCTATGGGGACCATGGAAGAACAAGGATGGAGTTTTGAATCCAAAGATGGGACTCTAAGTGTCAAAGAAGGCACAAGAACTCTTATGACAAGAAGAAGACATGAAAAATTATATCTGCTTCAAGGAAAACTAGAGTATGGTCAACTGCTTGTTGCAGAAAGAAGAGGAGATGATACACTGCTATGGCACCGGAGATTAGGTCATATGAGTCAGAAGAATATAGACCTAATGGTGAGAAAGGGTCTATTGGACAGGAAGAAGATTTCAACCTTGGAAATGTGTTAAGACTGTGTCTATGGCAAAGCAAAGAGAGTCAGTTTCTCGGTTGCTACTCATGACACTAAAGATAGACTGGATTATGTGCACTCAGATCTATGGGGTGCTCCATTTGTGCCACTGTCTTTAGGAAAATGTCAGTACTTCATCTCTTTCATAGATGATTACTCAAGGAAGACCTGGCTTTACTTTCTGAAGCATAAGGATGAAGCTTTTGCAAGTTTTGTTGAATGGAGTACAATGATTGAGAATCAAACCGAAAGGAAGATAAAAATCTTAAGGACTGATAACGGTCTTGAATTCTGCAATCAAAGGTTCAATGATTTCTGCAAAGAGAAGGGCATTGTAAGGCATCGAACATGTGCTTACACACCTCAGCAAAACGGAGTTGCAGAAAGAATGAATCGCACCATTATGGAGAAAGTAAGGAGTATGTTAAGTGACTCAGGTTTACCAAAGGTCTTCTGGGCTGAAGCAACACACACATCAGTTACTCTGATAAATAAGACACCAGCATCAGCCATAAACTTTGATATTCCAGACAAGAAATGGTCAGGAAGAGCGCCGGTGTACAGTTATCTTAGAAGGTTTGGATGTGTCTGCTTTGTTCACTCTGATGAAGGGAAGCTTGTACCAAGGGCTAAAAAGGGAGTGTTACTAGGGTACCCCACAGGAGTGAAAGGTTACAAAGCGTGGTTGATAGAGGAAAAGAAGTGTATGATCAGTAGGAATGTGATATTTCAAGAGAATGCAGTTTACAGGGATTTGGTGCAGAGAGGTAAAGAAGTTCAGACTGAAGAAGAACAATCAGATGATACAGTGTTTAACATTGATCTAGTAGATAACAGTGATATGACTTTAGGTGGAGATCACTTGGAAGAGACAATATCCCTGAGTGATCTTCCAGAGAACCTAAATGAACATCACTCAGAAGAAGATGATGGAAACACTGAAGAACAAGAGACTGAAACTGATACACCAGAAAGCTATCACTTAGTCCGAGACAGGGTCAGAAGAGAAGTAAAAGCAACAAGGAGATTTGACATTGAAGGTTACTTCAGTGAAGACACAGATGATGAAGAAGAACTCTTTGATGCTGAGGCCCTGGTCACTACAGTTGATGGAGATTCCATTGAACCTGCAAATTACAAAGAAGTTCGGAGAGATGCTGATTGGGTTCTATGGAAAGGAGGAATGAGAGAAGAGATGGACTCTCTGATCAAGAATCATACTTAAACTGTTGTGACCAGACCAAAAGGGCAGAGAGTTATTGGATGCAAATGGATTTTCAAACGCAAGTCTGGAATTCCTGGAGTAGAAGAACCAAGATATAAAGCAAGACTTGTTGCTAAGGGTTATGCCCAAAGAGAAGGGATTGACTACTCAGATATCTTCTCACCAGTGGTAAAACATGTGTCCATAAGGATTCTACTCACCATTGTTGTAGAAGCAAAATCTTGAACTGGAACAGTTGGATGTGAAAACAGCCTTCTTACACGGGGAGTTAGATAAAAAGATTTACATGGAAGCTCCAGAGGGTTTTGAAGGTCAGTTTAAAGGAAATGAGGTATGTCTTCTAAACAAGTCTCTATATGGTTTGAAGCAGGCTCCTAGGAAGTGGAATCAGAAGTTTGATGGGTTTATGTCTGAGATTGGATTTCAGAAGAGTCTCAGGGACAGTTGTGCTTACATAAAGACTCTTGCAGATGGATCAAAGGTATATTTGCTCATCTATGTAGATGATATGTTGGTTGCTGCAAAAGACAAGAGTGTTGTCTCAGAACTGAAGAGAAAGCTAAGTGAAAAGTTTGAAATGAAAGACCTCGGTGCAGCCAAAAGAATTCTCGGAATGGAAATCACAAGAGATAGAACTGCAGGAAAGCTATGGGTATCTCAAGAGGACTACTTGGGAAAGGTACTGGAGCTGTATAAGATGGATCAGCCTAAGTCGGTAATAACACCTCTTGGAGCCCATCTAAAAATGCGTGCAAGAACAAAGGAACAGATTCTGGAAGACGCTGATTATATGAAGTCTGTTCCTTACTCAAATGCTGTGGGTAGCATAATGTATGCTATGATAGGGACCAGACCTGATCTTGCTTATCCAGTAGGCATCATCAGTAGGTTTATGAGTCAACCTATCAAAGAACACTGGTTGGGAGTCAAATGGGTCTTAAGGTACATCAAAGGAACTCTTAAGACAAGACTGTGCTACCAAAAGGGATCTGAATTCATACTGAGAGGGTATTGTGATTCAGACTATGCAACATATGTCGACAGAAGAAGATCTATCAGTGGAATGGTGTTCACTCTTGGGGGTAATACTATCAACTGGAGGTCATCATTGCAGAAAGTGGTCGTTCTATCAACCACTGAGGCTGAATACATGTCCTTGAATGATGCGGTTAAAGAGGCATTGTGGTTAAAAGGATTGTTGAAGGAGTTTGGTTATGAGCAGAAGAGTGTGGAGATTTTCTGTGATTCTCAAAGTGTCATAGCCTTATCAAAGAAAAACGTTCATCATGAAAGGACCAAGCATGTTGATGTTAAGTATCATAAAATACGAGATGTCATTGCGGATGGTCATGTGGAAGTGTTGAAGATATCAACTCTGAGAAATCCAGCTGATATTTTCACCAAGATCCTGCATGTAAGTAAGTTCCAAGCTGCGCTGAACTTACTAGGCGCCAAGTCTGAGTAATAGGACTCAGGAACCGGGATTGGAATCCAGTAAAGCTAGATCACTCATCGTCTCTCTCAAGTTCTCAGGTAACAGTTTTCTACATTGCTTGATCTGTCATTGTTATAGGTGAATTTTGTTGAATATATAACAAAGAAGATCAATTCAAAAGAGAAGAAAACTTGGAGATCAAGAAGTTAAGTCACGTGACCCTATAGAGATGCAGGACCAAAAGAGTAGCCGTTGCAATAGGTGCAAAAAGAAAAAGCAAAAGGTGTTTTGTCGGTTAATGAGAACAAGGAGATAAGGCTGAATTCTTCATTAATGAAATCCGTACAAGACTGCATTTTTGGAGGCTTCATCAGGAACTTTAGGTCAAGACGTGACTCATATATAAATGTATGTTAGTATATTGAGAGAGAGACGAGATAGAAGGGAGAACAATACAAAGTATAAACTTGTATACTGTTCTTGAGAGAATCAAGGGTAAGAGAGAAACCGGAAGTGAGCTTGTGTAAGGGGCTTTGGGGTTTTGCTCTCTTTGTAACCTTTGTGATCTAGTGGATTACGGGACAAGAGATCCCGGCCAGACGTAGCTCCCTCGTTAACGGGAGTGAACTGGTTAAAGTTATCGTGTGCTCCTTTCTTCCTCTGTTTTTTGCTCTGTTTCACACTCATCACCTTCTGCAACTCTGATATCTCTCTCCTCTAACTCTTGTGTGTGTTGAAAGCTCGTTGTCACAGTCATAAGGAGACGTCCTTAGACTGAGGTTTTCACCACAAGTAATCCACGTGATGGTTATTTTAGTCAATAGTGGTTATTAACAACAAATAATGGTGAATGTTCCTTCAGTGGATGAGGTGACAAAAATGATCTTCAGATTGAATCCCAACAAGTCTCCAAGCTCATATGGACTTACTTCAAGATTTTAAATGGTTGCTTGGGGTATAGTTGGAGTTGAAGTCTCTACCACGATAATTGATTTCTTCATAAGCTCTTTTGCTTCCTACTTCAACGAATTCAAAATATCTTAGACTTGGTAGCGAAACACCGTGGTGCAACAAAGATCTCTGACTCTATTCTCACTGCCTGCTTAAACACGTTGTATAATAAGGTGGTTTCTTATCTTCTGGTGCCAAGGTTGAAACCAATTATGTATACTCTTATTGCACCTAATCAAACTGCATTCATACAAGTCGACTGTTGTGGAGAATACAGTAATGGAAATAGAGTTAGTTAATGACTACCACAAAAACAAAGGTTCAAAGAAGATAACATTAAAATTCGATATAGCAAAGGCATTTGATTCCCTCTCTGGGAGTTTCTATTTGACTGCCTACAATCTTTACATCTTTCAGATAGATTCATTGTTTGGCTAAGGGCGTGTGTATGTACTCCTACTTACACTATTAGTTATAATGGTTCAGTTCACATGTATTTTAAAGGAAAAATAGGCTTAAGGAGAGGATATCCTTTATCTCCTTACCTATTTGTAATTTCAATGAACTGTATATTGTAAGAACGAGAATATGAGCAAACACACAATTCTATGAGATATGACAATGTGCCTATATCCTCACTTTATTTAGTAGAGATTTTAAGACAATCTTACAACAAGACCTTGCCTAATGGAATTACTCGACACTAAGACACCCCTTAGTTCGACACTAATCTATCTCTATTTATCAATGAGATACACGTTCCAAACACAGATCCAAGGACTAGAAACTCTAGGTTTAACTTCCTAAATTCTTCCTTGATTTATAATCACAGTTTCAAACCAAACTGTGTTACACACCGGATTTCGTGTGCTACTGAGAAGTCTTGTGCCTTCCAACAGAGATCTAAACTTTGTCTTCTGTTCCTGCACCCTTGGAGACGTACCTTAGCCTCTATGATGCTTCCTCTTTTAATACCCTTTCGTTTTTCTCCAAAGATCCTCAATTTCCATATCTTAGATATTTCCAAATCTTCCTTTTTCTATATCTTTGATATCTCCAAATCCTTATGCTTATTTCCCTCTTTTTAGATTCATTCACCAATGCCACGTCAGCCACTTCCTTGTGACATAACAACCCACGTCAACTTGTGTTACACATAAACTTGAGTTGTGTAACTGCAGAACTTTCAGTGCTAACATATATCTCTTATGCTCAACAAGGCGGCTGAAGAAGGGGAAATTTGTTTACCATCAATATTGTGTAAAAAACAAAGTTAACCCACATATGATTTGCATATGATCTTCTGATTTTTCTTGATCGCTTGATTACATCGCTTCAAAATGTCATTCAGGTTCTACATGAATTTGAATTGCGTTCAGGCTTAGCGGTCATCATTCAGAAGTCTAGCTTCTTTGCATATGATTTGTCCCAACAAGAAATCGACACTATAAATTTCTCTACCGGAATGTTGAATGGTTGTCTTCCTGTCTGCTACCTTGGTGTCCCTTTATCAACAAAGAAGCTTAGTATCCTAATCTGCTAGCCTCTCTTGAATCAAGTAAAATGCATATTTACCTCTTGGAGTGCCAAAAATTTATCTTTCGCAGGACGTCTGTTATTGATAAAAACTGTGATAGGTGGGATATCGACCTTCTAGTGTTCAAGCTTTATCCTGCCAAAACAGTTCAATTAGAAGGTTAATTCTCTTTGTGGAATGTTCAATGGAAAGCTAATATTGAAGGTCATAACTCAGATCGTGTCTCTTGGGAAACAGTAACGAATATTAAGTAGGAAGGTGGTCTGGGATTAAATATCTTACCGTTTGGAACAAGGCCTGGTGTCTCAAGCTCATTTGGTTGCTCTTTTTCAAGTCTGAATCGGTGTGGGTAGCGTGGTACAAAAAAGAAATGATAAATGGTTGCTTGAAAAATTTATGGACAATGAAACCAAAGGCTAATCATTCGTGGATGGCACTTAAGCTTCTGAAGTTTAGAGGAGAGGTATTTAATTGGATCAAATGCGAGTGAAAAGTGGGGAAAATGTAGATTTTGGTCTGATAACTGGTCACCTTTGGAGAAGTTAGAAGATAACTTGTTGAGTCAGAGAATTATAAGGCTAGGTGTGGAGGCTAATCCAACACTTGCTTCTCTCAGTTGTGATGATCAATGGAGGCTTCCACCTGCAAGAACAGAGCATCAGGTACAATTACAGATTCATCTAACTACAATTCACTTAACTGATGCAGATGATTACTATAAATGGGAAGTGGATAATCGGATAGTAATAAATATTCAACAAGCTTAGTATACAATCTTAAGGGTACCTTACCAATTATTCTGTGGGAGAAAACAATATGGAGTGTATGAGGAATTCCAAAACAAAATTTCTTGTCTTGGTTATTTGTTTTGACAGATTTGGCTCTTGGGGCCTGCGAACTGACACTGCATGTTTGCTTTGTAATGCTGCTCCTGAGACTCGGAAACATCTCCTATTTGATTGTGGAATTAGTTGGGTAATCTGCTCTCATATGGTTCGAAGATGCTCTGCTTTGCCATCTAGAACCTAGAGAGACAATCTTCATCAGATGCAAAACTTATCAAGGAGCAAGTATTATAAACGACTAGTTATTTTAGGCTGGAAAGGATCAATGATTTGGATTTGGCAAGAGAGAAATACCAGGCTAATTCAAATTGTTTTTCAACGGCATAAATGGTGATCAAATCAACTGAGCAACAACTACAAAATCACTTATCAATTTACAGGGAAGAGAACCCTGACCTTTCCTCTGAGATGATGCAGAGATGTGCTATGATTTTGGCGTTATGGTATACATCTGAGTTCGTCGATTCTACCTCGAAGGGTTGACGATTGATTTTGTTTCTCAAGGGTTTAACTAGCTATCTCGTGGCAACACACAAAACATGGAAGGAATCAACCATTCAAGACAAAAGTGTTTGGGTCAAAACGATAAGTATGGTGTGATATTTTATTTCAGTTTTTAGACAATTATGGTGCCTAATCGGTGAGGCCCGTGATAAACTATAGCCTTAGAGGCTTGTAACATTTTTATTTTCTTATGCATCAATATGAAAGTCTTTGTTCAAAATATATATATATATATATATATATATATATATATATATATATATATATTTCTGAGTTTAACTAATATATAATAATTAAAAATAATTTAAAATAATTTTTAAGAAAAATGTAAATTTAAAATATGCAACAGATAAAAACGTTTTAAATTTTAAAACAATTTAGAAAACAATAAAATAAGTATGTATAATAATTGAAATTATTTATAAATAATAAAACGATTATTTTTAATTTTTGGTTTTCATGATATTTTGAATGTATTTAAGTGTTAAATTTTAGTTATTAGTATATATGGTAATTTGATTTTTAGTTTTTTTTTATTTAGTATTAAAGATTAGTGGATTAAAAAAAATATATAAGTAATTCTTAATTGATACTATGTAAGTGTATATGTGAATGGCTAAATATTAGTTTTATGTATAAATAATTAATCATTAATTATATTCTGATTTTAGATTTTATGACTAAAAGTAATGGTTAGAGTTTATGATTTACGGTTTTGGTATATGATTTGAGGGTTTCTATTTAAGGTTTTAAGTTAAAGTCATATTAAATTTTAATAATATGAATTCGTTTGTGTTAAATCTTAGTTTTGAATATTATATTTAAAATAGAGTTTTACTCCCTCCGTTTCATAAAAGAATGTCATTTTAAGAGTTTATTTTTGTTTCATAAAGAGTGTCGTTTGGTAATTCCAATGTAAAATTTTGAATAAAAATTCAATTTTAACCATATTGCTTTAGTGTATTAATTTAGAAAGAGAAAATTATATAGTACATTTATAAGTAGTATTATAGAATTTTTCATAGTTTTTTAATATGTGTGAAAAGTTATAAAATGACACTATTTAAAGAGAAGGAAGAGGGAGTATTAATTAGATTTTTGTTTATATTCATTGTTTGTTTGGGAGTTAGAATTTTGAATAGCAATAGGTATATTCATAGTTAATTTTGGCTATCTCATAAAGTCACATATAGCCACAAATAAAATCGTAGTAGTGGAGAATATATTTTTTACATTCGTTAGAGATAACTACGGATAACTACACTGATTTTCGTTTACTAACAAATTTTGTTGTGGATAGCACTATCACATTCATAGCAAATGTTGTGGCTATTTTTCTACAGTTTATGTCATAGTTATTTTTGGTTATTTGTTTCCACGAATGTATTGCAACTATGAAAATATACCCAAGTGGTTAAGGTTGAGGCTTCAAATAGCTTTTGAATAAAAAGGCGATAAAGTAGTTCCCATATCCAGCAACAGTGACCAACTTCAACGCCGCTCACCGGCGTCTCCTCCGGCGTCGGTGCCTCCTGCCAACAACAAGCGATTCTCCTCCTCCATCTATGGGGGGAAGAAGAGACCCAAAAAGCGTTCTCTGGTGGCAAATCAGACAAGTTCCTCTTCCCCGATTTCGCCTCCGAAAGTTTCTTTGTCTGCGTCCTCTGATTCTTCCGGTGACTGCTTGTCGGAGCCTCCTGGCTCTGTCGATGGCACAACCGTGACAAAGGCTGCCTCAGCTCAACCTGCAACGATGGCATCTTCCTATCCCGTAGAAAACCTAGCTCTGGCCCCTGAAGTTTCTCCACCAGTGGTGGACCCGACCTTGACTTTTGTGACTTTATCGCGTAACCCATCGATTGAACCGGAAATCCGTGTGCCTATAGTGCATTCAGGTTCTTCGTATTCTACCCCAGCGATAGCATCCAAGACTGATGCCTTTCTACCTTTGGCTTCTGAACATCACGCTCAGGACCCAGTTCTGGACCTACCTGCTAGCTCCATTGTAGAACCGAATGTTTCTGAAAATTGCTTGATTATGACATCTGTGAAAGCTGACAAGTCAGCCAACCCAGCCAATGTTACGTCGGTGGAGCCAGTCAGTGAACCAGCTTCCCAACGAAATGATTCCATGGTTGAGAAGCCTCCGGCTAAACAACAACTACCACCAGCGCAAGCACCCAAAGACTCTTGGAGTGATCTGTTCAAGGGTGGTTCAAAGAAACTGAAGCAACGAGGCGAAGGTTTCCTGCTGCCTACGGGTGAAGCCTGTGTTGATATCCCAAACTCGGTAATTGAGAAAAACCGATGCGCTTGGGCAAGTTTCATCATAGGTCAATTCTATTCAGAGCCTCCCTCTCAAGGAAATGTTCACACGATTGTTAACGGCATCTGGAGCCGTCAGTTTCGAGACATCACAGTTACTAAAGCCGAGGGAAACACCTTTCTCTTAAGGATTCGTAACTCTGCTACCAGAAATCGAGTTCTCAACCAGAGGTTGTGGAGCATCGAAGGCCAAACCATGTTTGTTGCGGATTGGGAACCAGGTTTTGTCCACTCAAAGCCAGAACTTACGACAGCCCCGATATGGCTAGAGCTGCGGAAAGTTCCTCTTCAATTCTTTCATGAGGATGGATTGGAGCGTATAGCAAGTCTTGTGGGTAATCCCAGATTCCTCCACCCAACGACAGCTAATAAATCAAACCTGGAAGTCGCAAAAGTCCTTACAATAATCGACCCAAGAATCCCGTTACCAGAAGCTGTTAACGTTAGATTCCAATCTGGTGAGATTTGTAGAGTGGAGGTTTCAAGTCCGTGGATGCCTCCCGTATGCAACTTTTGCAAGGAAATTGTCCATAATATCAAACGTTGCAAAAGAGCTCAGGTCACTTGCACGGTCTGTAAGTCGACGGCGCACGCTACTGCTCTGTGCACTAGGCCGAAAAACAAGAAGAAGACGGTTCAAAAATATATGCCTAAGGCAGGTCCAGACTTACCAAATGTTGGGCCATCAATTCCGGCAGTGGCTAGTGCAAAGGACGTGAGCCCTGTCTCGAGCATTAAGGAAATAGGTGGTCCTTCAGTTCCTGCTAAGAAAATCCTACCAAAGTCCCCGAAGCCTTTTTTCTTCCCGAACCTATAGAAGGGAATCATTTTTAAAGACCCAAACCTGGTAAAGAAGGGCGTCAGTGGGAAGCTCAATGCTATCTCTAGAGTCCCGACACCAACCAAAGATAAGCAGAAACTTTCTCAGTCGTCTGAAGCGGAATCAGACTCTTCGGATGTGGTATCAAGTGACTCTGAAGAAGAGGGAGAACTCAGAGATAAGGAAGAGGATTTTATCGTTGTGCAGTGTTCTAGGCAGCGACGTAATGCCCGGGGCAGGGGCCCCAAAAACATATAATCCATATGTGTACAGACTTTTTTGGCTGGAATGTACGAGGTTTTAATAAGCATAGTCATCGTAACGGTTTTAAAAAAATGGTTGAAGCAGCACAAGCCACTTTTGGGTAGTCTCTTCGAGACTCATGTACAGAAGCCTAAGCATGGGAAGTTTCTAAACGGTATTCTCCCCGGCTGGGACTTTTCGGATAATTATGATTACTTGGCTTTAGGGAAAATATGGGTATTTTGGCACCCAAGTCTAAAGGTATCTATTATTTCTAAGTCACTCCAAATGATATGTTGCATTGTGAAGATGCATGATATCTCTGAAGACATTGTTGTCTTCTTCGTGTACGCGGCTAATGAGGTTAATCTAAGAAGGGATCTATGGCAGGAAATAACCGACCTCTCGGAAATCCCGGCTGTGTCAGGGAAAGCTTGGTGTATCATTGGGGATTTTAATCAAAAGCTTTCCCCATCAGAGAACTCAGCCGCAACAAATGAGAACCTGGATCTGCATATGAACGAGTTTGGGAATTGTCTCAGGGATGCTTCATTGGCTGACCTCAACTTCCGTGGAACAACGTTCACTTGGTAGAACAAGCGGAAATCTGCTCCAATTGCGAAGAAGCTTGACAGGATATTGGTCAACGATGTGTGGCAGGAAGTATTTCCCGCTGCATTGGGCTTGTTTGATCCACCGGACTTCTCTGATCATGCTGCTTGCTCAGTCATTTTTAACCCGACACACCAAAGATAAAGGAGGCCATTCAAATTTCTAAATCTGCTGTTAAAAAATGTAGACTTCTTACCGCTGGTGGCTTACAACTGGTTCTCCACAAATGTTGTGGGATCTGAAACACCCCATCCCGGCCATAGGCACGAGACGGACGTTCCACTAGCTAATCCGTTCTAAGTTGAGGTTTTATTCCTGAACCTCAACCCAATTCGTTTTAAAGATAGACAAGTCTAAACCGATATTCCAATTCATTCATATAATCCATTCATTCCATTTATTCAATCTTATTCTAAGACAAGAGTAATAAGAGAAAATAGACATTTTATTAATAACTCAAAAGTACCAAATATAATGTAGCTCAGCCGTCCAGCTTGTTTGAGCTAAACCCTACACTTCCAGCTCCTTTCTCTTTAGGTCAAACTCCCGTTTAACTGAGCTTGACCATGTTCTGCCCATGGAACACTCATATGGATCCTTTGGATCGTAAGTTTTGCCTTCTGGTTCCATGAACAATCCAAACGGCCCTTAGGCCGGTTAGGGGATATTACAAGTCTCCCCCCCCTTGAAATGGATTCGTCCCCGAATCCGATCCAAGGTGTTCGTTCCTTGTAAATTCCTCAAACCACTCTGGGTAGTCGGCCTTCATTCTATTCTCCGTTTCCCAAGTTATCTCCTTAACCCCATTGCAAATCCATTCAACCTTCACCATCTGGATAACTTTCTTTCGGGTTGCTTTTTCCAACCTATCCAGAATCCTTAAGGGCCGCGTTTCCAAAGTGAGATTTGCCTTTAGATCCTCTGGAATCTCGGGCATAATCTTGTTCTTCACTTGTTTAGCTCAGCCGTCCAGCTTGATTCGCTTATGAGGCTTGATCAGCTAGTGACACTAGCTGAGCTGAACCAAAGCTCCTTTCTCTTTAGGCACTTACGCAATTGTGAGACATGGAACACATTGTGGAATGCTTCCATCTCATTGGGCAAGTCTAGCTTGTAAGCGACCATCCCAAACCACTCTGACCCGTTCTAGGATGGATTTGCAATGGGGAAAAAGCAACCCGAAAGAAAGTTATCCAGTCGGCCTTCATTCTATTCTCCGTTTCCCACGTTTGGAAACCCTTGCCCTTCCTTTGAAGGTGATCATCTTAAGGTAGACTCGATCTCCAACTTGGAACTCGATGTCTTTCCCTCTTTTGTTTGCGTAACTCTTTTGGCGGTCTTGTGCCTCCTTCATCTTGGCCCGTAGGAAACGGATTTGTTCCGTAGTTTCCTCTATTATCTCCGGCCCAAGGACTTTAGATTCACCCACTTGCGTCCAGCACAGTGGAGTCCTGCAGGGCCGCCCATACAACGCTTCATAGGGTGACATTCCGATGCTTGCTTGGTAACTGTTGTTGTAAGCAAACTCGGTCAAGGGCAATTACTTTTCCCAAGAGTCTCCCCAATCCAGAACACATGATCTCAACATGTCTTCCAACGTTTGTATGGTCCTTTCAGACTGACCATCCGTTTGTGGATGATAAGCCGTACTCATGTTCACTCTCGTTCCTAAGGCTTTCTGAAAAGCTTGCCAGAAATAAGATGTGAACCGACCATCTCGGTCTGAGACTATACTTGCCGGTACACCATGAAGTCTCACGATTTCATCAATGTACTTCTCGGTAAGTTTACCCACTCCATCAGTCTTCTTGATGGCTAAGAAGTGTGCGAACTTGGTCAGTCTGTCCACCACTACCCAAATCGTGTCTTTTCTTGACCGGGTCACCGGCAGTCCAGTCACAAAGTCCATCGTAATGTGGTCCCATTTCCATTCCGGAATAGGTAAACTTTGCAACAGGCAGCTCGGGACTTGGTGTTCAATCTTGACCAATTGACACGTTTGGCACTTAGACACCCACTCAGCAATGTCTCTCTTCATCCCGACCCAGTGATAGTACCGTTTGAGGTCTTGGTACATCTTGGTCTGTCCGGGGTGTATAGAGAACTTAGACTGATGAGCCATCCTTAGGATTTCTTCCTTAAGGCCTTTCACATCGGGAACACACACTCGACCATTCACAACAACCGTCCCGTTGTTGGTGAACTGATACTCAGTGTTGTTGTTGTTAACCGATTTAATCAGTTCCTCATCGTGCTCTTGGGCCAACCTGACCCTTGTCAACAAATCCGCCTGATCTGCTGCTCCAAGTCCAAGTGGCTCGTTGTCCACTGACAACGCATTAAGGTGCAAGGACCGGACCAATCTGATCAAGGTCTCTGCATCCTTTTCTGCGGCCACTTCAGTTCTCTTTCGACTTAAGGCATCTGCGACCAAGTTTGCCTTTCATGGATGGTAAGTGATGTCTAGATCGTAATCCGCCACCAATTCCATCCACCTTCTCTGCCTTAGGTTCAAGTCAGGTTGAGTGAACACATACTTCAGACTCTTGTGGTCGGTGAATAGTTGCACTTTGGCTCCGTAGAGGTAAGATCGCCAGATCTTAAGTGCAAATACCACAGCGGCCATCTCGAGGTCATGAGTTGGGTAATTACCCTCGTGCTTCCTCAACTGCCTTGAGGCATAGGCTATCACCTTCCCGTTCTGCATCAGAACGCATCCTAACCTGTTCCAGGATGCGTCTGTGTAAACCACGTAAGGCACGTTGTCTACTGGCAGTGTTAGGACTGGTGCTTTGGTCAGCATATCCTTCAAGTCCTTAAAACTCTTTTCTGCAGCTTCGGTCCATTCGAACTTCACGTTCTTTCCGGTCAGCTTAGTCATAGCCTTAGCCATACTTGCAAAACCTTGGACAAACCGCCTATAGTACCCGGCTAGCCCGAGGAAACTTCTAACCTCGGTTGCGTTCCTCGGCCGCGGCCACTCTTCAATTGATCAGATCTTGTCCGGATCAACTGAGACGCCTTCATCAGACACTATGTGTCCTAGGAACCCGATCTTCTTTTGCCAGCAGCTACACTTGCTGAGCTTGGCATAGAGATTTTGCGCCCTTAGGGTTTCCATCACGATCCTTAGATGTTCACCGTGTTCTCTTCGGTTCTTGGAATAGACAAGAATGTCATCAATGAATATGATAACGAAATTATCCAACCATTCCCGAAAGACACCGTTCATCATCTTCATGAACGCAGCTGGTGCATTGGTTAGACCAAATGGCATGACCACAAATTCATAGTGACCATACCGAGTTCTAAACGCTGTTTTCCTCACGTCCTCAGGTGCTATCGGGATTTGATGGTATCCCGAAGCCAGATCGATCTTGGAAAACATTGTTGAACCCTTTAATTGATCCAACAATTCATCTATCCGAGGCAACATGTACTTGTTCTTCACAGTAACCCGGTTTATGCCTCGGTAGTCAATGCACAACCGGAGGCTTCCGTCCTTCTTCTTGACGAATAAAACGGGCGCCCTCCAAGGAGAACTACTTGGCCTAATAAAGCCTTTGTCTAGCAGTTCTTCCAGATGCTTCTTTAGCTCAGCCATCTCGGCTGGAGCCATTCTATATGGCGCCTTGGAGAGAGGTTTAGTCCCTGTTTCTAGCTCAATGACGAACGGATCAGACCGGTCAGGCGGTAAGCCTTCTAAGGCCTTGAACACGTCCCCAAAGTCCTTGACCACTGGGATCTCTTCGACCTTTGTCTCCGGCCCGACTTCTTTGGTGGTGATGGTGGCTAGGTATGCTTCGCATCCCCTTTCCAGCATCCTTTCTGCCTGAATAGCAGAGATAACCAAACTCCCCGAAGTTGGTCTTACTCCTTGGAACACGACCCTTCCTTCTGGTCGTTCCAACTTCACCCTTCTTCGGTGGCATTCAATGGTGGCTCGGTTTTGCCCGAGCCAATCCATTCCTAAGATCACTTCGTGATTCTTAAGCTGGACTACAACTAGGTTAGCTGGCATGTTCACGCCTCCAATGGAGACTGGTATGTCCTTGACTAACCCTAACATAGACATCACTTGCCCACCGGCCGCATTTACAATGCCTTGGCCGACCGTTTGTTCCTTTTGGAACAAGCCTTTCCCAATCATTCTGGGACTCACAAAACTATGTGTAGCCCCAGAGTCAAATAGAGTGAGTGCCTCTACACCACCTATTTTAACGGTCCCTACACATTCCCCCAAATGTCTAAGTGTCCCGTCTTTTTTCCCAATGTATGATATGCATTAAAATTGAAGAAGTAGAGGTCTTAGTGACGTACCAGTGATCGAGTCGTAGGAGCCGGCTTCGCATGCGTCCTTCACCAGATTGTAGACTCGGGGTGTCCTGTCTTGGCCCTTGGCCTTGACCGCGCGACCTTCTTGTCCCCGGTTTCCTTCTGGTGTTTTCTGCTTTTCACCTTGCAGCTTCGGGCAATCACACATGTAATGCCCGGTCTTTCCACATTGGAAACATGTCAATGGCCTTTCTGTCACCCTTTCTTGCCCCTTCTGTGGACAGCTTGCGACTTCGTGGTCTTTGCTTCCACACTTCGCACATACCTTCCCGGCTTTCCAACACTCCCCCAAGTGATATTTGCCACAGGTGGTACACTTCGTGCGGTCAGAGGATTGGCGATCAGCCCCCAGTTGATCCCATTTCTTCTTTAGGTTCTTCCCGGGTCGGCTGGCCACTTTGTCCTGTGCTTTTGTACCGACGCGGTTCTCCTCGTCCATGTTGGCCTCCACAGTAGCAGCTCGTTGAACCAGCTCAGAGACTGAGTCGTAGGAACAAACCGAGCAATGAGTCCGCAGTTCCACTCCCAGGCCGCAAAGGAAACAGCGCACTTGAGCCGGCTCGTCCTCGACGTCACGTCCAACGTAGCGTCTGAGACGGTCAAACTCTGCCTCGTACTCACGGAACGTCTTACGGCCTTGGACCAAGTTCAGATACTTGCCTTCCATACGATCCCAAGCCTCAGCTGGAAAGTACTTCCGGTTGAACTCGATCTCAAAGTCCGCAAATGAGTCAATGAGACCCTTGGTGCGTCGGTCCACCGAAAGCCACCAGTTATGCGCTTCCCTTCCAGGAAGTGGACCGCAATGTCCATCCGGTAGTCCTCGGGACACCGGGTAGATCGGAAGTTTCGGACAAGCCGTGACTTCCACTCATCAGCCTCAAGTGGGTCTGCACTTCCCTTGAAGTGCTTGGTGCCCAGCTTGGTGATGTGGCCAAGAACGTTGAGGTAGTCCACCTTTCGGTTCTTTCTGGGAACCGGTGACTCTACCACTACTACGTCTGACTCATCATCACTAAGACCCTTGGTCTTTGCGACCTTGGCCTTAGGCTCTTCAGCAACCGGTTTCTGACCAGAGATGTTCTGGTTCAGTACCGTCAGCTGGTCCATGACCTCCTTCAGAATGGTCCACATCTGACCGATGTTCGGGACCGCGGTCAATGGCTCACCATCGCAGCCCATAGCCTCATCTTCCTCACGGCCGGTCTCAACTCGAGCCGCGTGAGATGAGGACTCGCCCACATCCTCCTGTCCACCCTCAACTTCGACTTCCGGTTCATTAACCCTGGTCATGTTGAGAGTGTTTGGATCAGTGGGTCCAGTGCTCTTCTGGGTAACCTCAGGACCGGTTAACCCAGGTTGGACAGGCGTGGTCTGGTCCTTGGATCCCTGTCCGTTCCCAGCCACACTCTTATCCTTCGTACGCTTTGACTTGCTTTTTCCAACCTGAAGATCAACAAGTTAGACATTCAACACAAGCAATCTTCAAGTCCTAAACAAGTCTAAACAATTTCTACACGGACATATAACCCGGACGAGTGGTGTAGCCCCTAACCCATAGCCTAGGAAATAACTCCGCTCTGATACCAACTTGAAACACCCCATCCCGGCCATAGGCCCGAGACGGACGTTCCACTAGCTAATCCGTTCTAAGTTGAGGTTTTGTTCCAGAACCTCAACCCAATTCGTTTTATACTTAGACAAGTCTAAACCGATATTCCAATTCATTCATATAATCCATTCATTCCATTTATTCAATCTTATTCTAAGGCAAGAGTAATAAGAGAAAATAGACATTTTATTAATAACTCAAAGGTACCAAATACAATGTGGTTCAAGTTGCATTATGCTAATAAGTACTTGGTCCTAACAATGTCTATCTAACACATCACTCGTCACTTGGTCTTTGTCCACACCTAAGATGAATCACCCCCATGATCATCTTCATTTCCTGAAAACACAAATCATATAAGTTCGTTTTATACAAGTATGAATCCAACAACTTAGCAATATATTTCCGGTTCTACATGTCCCAACCCATGCACAAGTAAAACCCTAACCATTCTAATTCCAACTAAAAACCGGTCCCAATCCTTAAGCCGTTCCACTTCATGAACCGGTCACGTTCGTTAACGCGTTCCGTTCACATACGTGAATTACGTCCTGCGTTCGTGGACTGTCGACCCACGGATGTACGGATACATCCGCGGGCACACGCGAGCGTCCTTACGGACGTCCGTGTTGTCTCTCGGTCATCCGCGATCGACTCAGCGGTCGTACGCGTACTTCCGCGGACACACGCGATCGTCCTACGGACGTCCGTGTTTGTCCTTCGGTCATACGCGGTTTGTCCATGGTCGCTGGCGCATGGACCATGATCGTACGCGCTCGTCAACCGGACTGTTCGCGAAGCGTCACGACTGTCCGTGGACAGACGCGATCGTTGCGACAGTCCGCGATCGTCCGCGACAGACCGTGATTGTCTGAACCTGCGCCTGTACCGATCGTTAAGCCGCGTCAAGCCTGATCCGAATTCTCGTCATTCTGCGCATGAACCGCTCGCATCCAGTCTGCCGAGTTCCGATCGTCCGCCCCAACGGACATCGTTCACCTGCGCTTAACCGTCTGAGCCTTTCAGTCCATGCACGCGATCATCTCGATCACGCTCGTCGATCGGTTCACGGTCTAGGCCTTTGGCCGACCGTGTGATTGAATGGACTTAAGAACCGGTTCCTAAACCAAGTTCTCCTTAGACAACCGGTCTATCTTCGAGATTGAGTAGAAGAGAAATGTGCATCCGGCCCATCATCTGATGCGACCATCGGCCTAGCGGTTTGGCCGCGGCCGTGGTAGAGAGGACTCGGATCTAACCTTAGAAGTTGTGGTTGATTTGCCTGGGTCCTTAGCCGTTTCTCCAGCCATGGTTCCCTCTTTCAATCGCCTTAACCAACCACCAACGCCTTCTTCAAACCGCCGGTTTCTCTCTCTAGATTCCGGCCTAACTTCCTCTCGGTTTCTCTCTTTTCTTTTCGAAATATTTGGCCTTGTGCCTTAGGAATTTTCTGGGATTTTCCCTTGTGTGTGTAGTGTGCGAAAATGGCCTTCAAGGCCTCTATTTATAAGCCTTTACTCGCCCCATAACCGCCAAGGAGGAAGGGTTGCAAGTTGGCTTGTGAATGGACACCTTGTCTCATGGTGACCATTCGCTTATGAGGCCTTGATCAGCTAGTGACACTAGCTGATCAGCTGACTTAACACACTTACAGCTCAGCTGAGCTCAGCTGATACTTCAGTTCTTCACTTGTTTAGCTCAGCCGTCCAGCTTGTTTGAGCTAAACCCTACATTTCAAGCTCCTTTCTCTTTAGGTTAAACTCCCGTTTAACTGAGCTTGACCATGTTCTGCCCATGGAACACTCATATGGATCCTTTGGATCGTAAGTTTTGCCTTCTGGTTCCATGAACAGTCCAAACGGCCCTTAGGCCGGTTCGGGGATGTTACAGGATCGTCGATGTTTCGACTATCCAAGAAACTCAAAGCGCTTAAAGGTCCTATTCGCTCATTCTGCAAATCAAACTACTCGGGTATTGAGCGTCGGACAGAGGAAGCCCACAAATATATTCTTTCACTTCAAGAGGAACTGCTAGCAAATCTGTCTCCCTTAAACGCGGAAAGGGAAAATGAAGCATCCTTAAGGTGGCAGGCTCTGCAACGAGCTGAGGAGGATTATCTTCTTCAGAAATCGTGTGTAAGTTGGATTAGAGATGGAGATTGCAGATCAACCTACTTTCATTGTATCATGTCAGCCCGTAGAACCGCAAACTACATCTTTTTTCTGGAAAGTGGTGATGGACAAAGGATTGAATCGCCAGCAGCCATTCATTCCCACTGCTCTGCCTGTTTCAAAGATCTTCTCGGAGGCAGTTCATCACAAACTTTGTTTGAGCAGGAAGACATATCGCTACTCCTGAATTCGAGGTGCCCTGCTTCTCAAATTGCTGCACTTGATAAGGTTTTCTCTGCCCAAGACATCAAAGGCGCGTTCTTTGCTCTGCCTCGAAACAAGACGTGTGGTCCGGACGGATTTACATCTGAATTCTTCATTGGATGCTGGCCAATTATTGGACCTGAGGTTATTGAAGCTTTTTAAGAATTCTTCATATCGGGCAAGCTTTTAAAGCAATGCAATGCAACCACCTTAGTTCTCATTCCGAAAATTCCGAATGCATCAAGAACCACTGACTTCAGACCTATTGCGTGCTTAAACACCCTCTAAAAGGTCATTTCAAAGCTATTGGCTTCTCGTCTAAAGTGCGTGCTTGAGTCAGTGATTTCCCCCTCTCAAATTGTATTCATGCCGGGTGGTCTACTATCTGAGAACGTTCTACTCGCAACGGAGCTGGTAAATGGCTACAACTGGAAAAATATTGATCCTAGAGCTATGCTAAAGGTTGATCTTCGCAAGGCCTTTGACTCTTTCCAATGGGACTTCGTTCTAGCTACCGTGAAGGCCATGAACGTCCCGGATAAATTTATTAACTTGTTCGCAGAGTGCATTACCTCTCCGTCGTTCAGTGTATGCGTGAATGGACAAACAAAGGGCTTCTTTAAAAGCACAAAGGGTCTTCGTCAGGGAGATCTCCTATCGCCTTATCTCTTTGTCTTGGTCATGGAGTTATTCTCGCGATTACTACAGTCCAAATTTGATGTGACCCAAATGCGGAAATTGTCAACATCTCTCACCTCATGTTTGCAGATGATGTGATGATTTTCTTCAACGGGTCAAGTTCCTCTCTCCACGGCATTGTTGAAACTCTAGATGACTTTGCAAGCTGGTCTGGTCTTCAAATGAACCACGACAAGACTCAAATTTTCCATGTTGGATTGAACCCAAATGAATCCAATGCTATTGCTAGCTATGGATTAACGGTTGGTTCTTTCCCCATCTGATATCTCGGTCTCCCACTGATGACGAGACGATTAAAGATCAGTGAGTTCCCGCCTTTAATTGATAAGATTCAAAGCTCTTTCCGTTGCTGGGCGTCGCACTCCCTTTCCTTTGGTGGAAGGTTGCAACTCATTGGCACTGTTATTATTGGTCAGGTCAATTTCTGGATCTCAACGTTTATTCTCCCGCAAGGTTGTGTAAGGAAAATTAAATCATTATGCAATTGTTACTTTTGGGCGGGATCAAAAGAGGGTAAATTTATGACAAAAGTTGCTTGGCGAAATGTGTGTCTGCCACGGCAGGAAGGAGGTCTGGGCTTGCTTCGTTTCGCAACATGGAACACGGCTCTTTGCTTTCGATTAATTTGGCTGTTGTTCTCAGGCAGTAACGCCCTCTGGGTTCAGTGGCACAACTACCACCATCTGCACGATGTTAACCTCTGGACTACAAACTGAAGCAACGTGATTCTGGCTCATGGAAAACGATCTTCAATCTTAGAGCAATGGCTAGGCCTTTTGTCAAATGCACTATTGGAAACGGACATCTAGCACGCTTCTATCTGATTCTTGGAGCCCTTCGGGACCTTTCATAGAGCTAATGGGAAATGCAGGTCCGTCTACCTTGCAGATTCCTATTAACGCTCGAGTAGTGGAAGCGTGTATTGACAACAGGCAGAAGATCTCTGCTCTGAGATCTGATAAAGCAGTTCAACTTCATGCGGATCTGACTCTAATTGATCTCCCCCTCAAACATTCATAACAAGATTGTTATCACTGGTCAGTCAACGGTAATGTGAAATATTCGTTTTCTGCTAAAGAGACTTGGAATGCTTTGCGGATTGTGGAGGAGGAAAAGGACTGGTAGGAAGCCATCTGGTTTAAGGGACACATACCGAAGTTTGCGTTCTTCATGTGTATCACAAACCTGGACAGGCTTCCAACAAGATCAAGGCTAGCAAGATGGGGACTCAACATACCAAATCACTGTACATTCTGTTCTTCCGCGCCTGAAACACGAGACCACATTCTTCTTCGTTGCGTTTTTGCGAGAGAAATGTGGTTTGCGGCTCTGTGTAACATTGGGACCTCCCCGTTCTTCTTTCAATCATGGACTGCACTTATAGGTTGGGTGAAACTGCGATCAGCAACAGCTCCCCCAACGCTACGAATACTCGTGGTTCATATTGTTTTCTACTCCATCTGGAAGGAGCGAAACAACAGACTGTTTTCATCATTGATAAAACCTCCTCAGATTTCGAAAGAAATTGACAGACAGATTCGTAACACAATTCATGCCAGGAACGAGAGGAAAAGATTCAGAAATCTGATGCAGCTCTGGCTGCGATAAATTATCAAGACCATATGGTTGTGACTTAGTTTTTGTTACCTTGTTTTTTCCCTTCTTTTTTTGCCTTGGTAACAATGAGGTTTATCTCTTGTAGCTGTAAACTCTTTATCATCTTATGAATATTAACAGTTTCTCAAAAAAAAATGTATTGCAACCATGAGTGTTTATATTACTATGAATAATCGCCATTTTTTATAATTATATAGCGATACTTAGCCACAAAATAGTCACAAAAATTAATTTTTAAATTCATAGCTATTTTGTGACTTTTTGTGACCGGAATATTATAATCATAAATTGTTCGTGGTTATTCCATAGCTATTAAACCGTTTTTCAAAAGATATGTAGTGTGAGATTGAAGCCAAGGTCCATCCAATAAATAATTTGAAGATCAGAAAGTTGGTAAAAAAGGAGAAAAGGAATACATAGAAATAGCAATAGAGCTTCGACCGGAAAAATATAATCTCAAATGAAACGGCAAGCAATAATAACGAATACCAATCGTTACACGACCCACCAGTCACCACTGACCAGGAGGAGTGATGATCTTAGTGCTTATCAGAGTGTATTGGGCCCATGTTTTAGGTATATGAATATGATTAGAGTGCAAGAAATCATATAAATATAAGTGGGGGATCTTAGTGCCATATATCACATTGTTGCAAGATATGATAAATATTGTATTTATGTCTGGGTGACAGAATAGATGGCACTAAAGCAAACTTAAGTCGGTAGTGGTACAACTTACAACAGTTAACCAGTCTTTTGACTTTTCACAGGAAATATGGTTTTAAAGAGTTAATGCTGATTCTGTTCAATATAAAATTATACTGGCAATTTTGAATACAACAGGAAACTCCCAACAACATACATTAAAATACAACCTTGTTAGAGTGATGTACATTAAACGAACCGCACGCTTCCTCTGCATATTATTAACTTCTTTTTAAAAACTTATCTTACCGACATGTAAATATACATTTTTTTCCGTTGTCCCATACGTTATGGATAGTGAATTGCTTTTAGCAGAAAACTCACAACTACAGAAAAAAAATTGTATAACATTTTTTTTTCTTTTTGGTGAAATTAATTTTCGTCTACTAACATAATAACAAGTTGGAGGAAATAAAGATCTAAAAATGGATGATGTCACATGAGTTAAGATAATCTTAAAAGTATCTAACATTTTTAAAAAAAAATCATCTTCAATCAATGCACGGAATTTGATTAAACTATGTACTGATACTTAGACCATGTCCATCCGTGTTATCGGCGTGGGTTTCATAACTATTCAATTTTTTTTTTTTTTTTTTTAAATCTGTCGAAAAAAAAAATTAAAAAAAAGTTGACCAATAACATCGCGCCACGTGGCGTGAACAGTGTAAGGATCGCTCTTTAGAACACCCACAGCGGTGGGACGCTGGTGGGTCTCTTAAAAAACGTTTTTTATTATTATTATTATTTTTTTTCAATTGCTAAAAAAAAAATTAAAAAAAAAGTGACGAATCAGTAAGCGAGACGGAGCCAAGGGACGTATCTTAAACAAGGGACCGTAAGAGACGATTTGTTAAAAAATGGTGGGCCCCACGTAGGACCCCCATTATTTTATTAATTTTTTTGTTAAGAGACACCCCCTAGTATACGCCGATGGGAGTGCTCTTATATAAAGATTTTAAAAGACAGTTTCTTAACTATTCACGTGGGTCCCACGTGAATAGTTAAGAAACTATCCCCTTAAAAACCCTCGACGTGGGTGCTCTTACAAAACAATGAAGTAAAGTAGTAAACCAAACTTTACTAACCATACAAAAAAAATTTAGTTAATGCTCCATATTTAAAACAGATAAATAAAAAGAGAAATCTAAGCCTTTATCACACGTTCCTTTTCTATAAATAGAAGGGACTCTCAGTAGAGATAGAACATACTGACTACTGAAAACACAACAATCACAAACGTAAAGAGAATCAAAGAAGAAGAAAAATGGTGAACGTGATGCGGGTTTCCGTTTTAGCTCTCGCAGCAGCGCTTCTCCTGTTGACGGTGGCAAAAATTCCGGCGGCGGAAGGAGTGACGTGCTCGCCTACGGAACTGGCTCCTTGTGCGTCTGCGTTTATGTCATCTTCGCAGCCATCGGCGTCGTGCTGCGCCAAGCTGAGAGAGCAGAAGCCATGCCTTTGTGGGTACATGAGGAACCCTAGCCTCCGCCAATACGTTAGCTCCCCAAACGCTAAGAAAGTCTCCAACAGTTGCCAGATTGCTTCCCCAAACTGTTAATCATGATTAATTAGTGACAAGTTTCGCTGATTATGAGTGTTTGGTCACTAGTTAAAGTGGGTCTGGTCCTCGTCAACACTGTTCAGTAATAATGTATGATGGTCATCATCATCAGGCTTGAATGCTATGTTATGTATGTTTCTATCTTATAAAATATGAAATATATATTTGGTATCCTTTTAGATAAATGTTTCATCGGATCTCTATTACATTAGAACCAAAACCAATACATCGCATTGACATTTGCCATACACATATTTATTTCGTCTCTGTTCAAGAACAGAGAGACAAGGCGAGAGAAATCCGGGATCTCTTGCTCTGCTTGTATAGAATACCAATCTTTGTTGTTACAATTATAACTTGTGTATAAACATATACATATGTAAACGTTGATGCTAATTACTCTTCTCTACTGTCACAAATGACATCTTACACACTCAAGTTCGGCCTTGGGATTTAACAGACTACATACAAGTAAAGAAAAATGTTGTCACTCTAGAGAAGAATTGAACCCAGGTTGTTTAATAATTTTGTTCAACCATAAAACTTTACTACTAGACTAATGAAATATTTTAACAAATTGTGGTTGAAAACTGTTTATAAAATAGGAAGATATCTAAAAGTAACTTTCGGTTCTAGGACAATAGTTCAGGGATTTTACACAACATGAGAGCTCCGGTGAACAGCTTGTTCTCTCAGCTACATTCCCCCCCCCGTGGTCCCTCCTGTATCCTCTGCTAGCCTCAGCCTTCCCTCACCAATTCCTCCGGACACTCCCCCGGACCTTTCCCTCTTCCCCCCTCTCCCTCCCTCAAATTCTCCATCGTTTCCTTCCTCTAAAGCTACTGTTTCAAGGATGCATCTTCCCTCCTCTTCAAATGCAAACTTGTTTCCTGCTTCTTCTTCTACCCCTTCTACTTCCTCTGTTGAGGATTCATCTAAACTTCTAGCTTCCTTTCTATTGCTTCCCCCAAAACTTTCCTCCTCAAATTCTAGATCTAAAACTTCCCCCAAAGCTTATAACACTATCCAGTATTCTGAACTTATTATGGAGTAAGGGAACGAAACTCGAAATTCATCTTATTCACTCCAAAAGATCTATGATTGTTCGTATTCCTAATCAATACATAAGAGAAAAGGTGCTGCAGAAGCGTATATAGTATGTGGATACGGCTATGTTCCACGTTGCTCAATGGTCTGAAGGTGACGTAGCTGATACTGCTTCATTAGAATGTATCCCAATCTGGGCTCATCTTAAAAGAGTCCCTTTCGACTTAATGACTAATGAAGGCTTGGGCTGGATTGCAAGTGGGTTGGGTAATCAAAAGAAAATGGATGATTGGACAAAGAACCTTACCAGTTTGTCAGTCGCTCATGTCAAAGTTGAAGCCAATGCCACAAAGCCATTCCCCTAAATGCTTGAGCTAGTTAGACAAAATGGAGCTGTGTTTAACGTTGCTGTTGAATATCCATGGCTTCCTCCAACAACACGAGCTAGGACATATCTTAAAGGACTGTTTGAAGATCTCTCGCAAATGGGTTAAAAATGATACAAGTAAAGTTCCAGAAACTTCAACTACCTTTGCTCCTTCACCCCCTTCTGTCAGAATTTTTGAGCCTGCTTCTGCTACTCCAGCTGTTTCAGTTGAGCCTGCCCGGCTTAAGCCTCAGGATCAAATTGTGTCTGAAACTACTCCACCTCCTCCGGCTGCGTCACCTGGAAAAATTCAAATAAATGATTCAGATGTATTACAAGATAAGAAGTCAGAAACTCAGAAAGTGGTTAATGTGGAGAATAACCGAACTCCTACTGATGTTCAAGTTATGGATATCTCACCCGAGAAACCAACTCAGGAATTTAATATGGTCATAGACATATCTAGTCCCAGCTTTCTCTCCCCACCTGATAGCTACCCTGTCAACTTTGTCCTAGCTCTTGCAACAACAGTAATGCCTAAATCAACCATACCTACTCTTCCTGATTTTATCCTGCCTGATTTAAAACTAGCGCCAAAAGCCACTTCCCCCACTCTACCCGACTTTGTTGTAGCCAATTTACCCTCCCCTTTTGCACCTGTAGACAAAGAGGCTTGGGAAGCCCCAAAGAAAATGAGTAAACCCTCCCTCAAGCCTGCTTTCATTACCCTTTTGAAACCCACTAAATCAAACCAAAACCCTTTTTCACCCCTAGCTGAATCTAAAAAGCCTCTACCCCCCTCAAATATATCCCACCCTTCACCCCAAGCTTCAAAGCCTGCTCACCAAAACCAGAAAACCAGAAATATCACATTGTTCATAACTCTTCATTCCCTGTCGCAGGGTCCCTCCTTACCAAAGGAGTGTCTCTTGCAAAATCCCAATGAGTACAAACCTATTTTTTTGGAATGTTCAGGGTATTAATGAACCGAACAAACATCGGCCTTTTTCGCAATGACTATTTGTACATAAGCCATCAGTAGGAGCTATTTTTGAATCACATATAAAGAAACAAATCTGAATCGCATTATGTTAACCCTCTGCCCGGATTGGAGTTATGCCTCTAACCATGACACCGACCATGATGGAAGAGTAATAATCATTTGGCAATCTCCTCATCAAGTTCAAGTGATGCACCAAACGTGGCAATCTTTAACCTGTAAAGTGGAGCTCTCAAGCGGGGCAATGTTCTATTACTCAGAAATATATGCCTCAAACATCAGAGAAGAGAGAGTGTCACTATGGGAGGACCTCCTGGAGATACAACAAACACTGTTTTTGGAAAATGAAAACTGGATAATTGGAGGGGATCTTAACCATATTATTCATTATGCTGAGCATTCCTCTTCATCAGTGAATCATCTTACTCAAGACATGATTGAGCTTAAAGATCTTCTTCTTGAGATTGGGGTTGAAGATCTGAGATTTCAAGGCCATGCTCATATGTGGACTAATAAACGTCTTGTCGCTCCAATCACAAAGAAACTTGATCGTGCATTAGTCAACAAAAAGTGGATTCGTACCTTCCTAGACAGTGTGGCTACCTTCCTTCCTCATGAATTCTCGGACCATTCTCCTTGCCTAATCAACTTAGCCAGCCCTCTTCCTTCTTCGGGAACCAAACCTTTCAAATTCTTTAACTTCCTTTCTTGCCATCCTCTCTTTCTATCCACGGTGGAGACAATATGGAACCAAAGTGGAATCGATGCTATTGACCTCGCTTCATTAGGAGCAAAACTCAGAGAGCAAAAACAGCCACTAAAAACTCTAAATAGAGAGAATTTTTCAGATATCCAAAAAGAGTGATTGAAACTAACTGTTTATTAAAAACTGCGCAGGTACAAGCTATAAATTCTCCATCTACTGCTACCTTCCAGGCAGAAAAGGAGGTCTTTGAAAAGTGGAGTTTTCTAAGTGGAATTGAGGAATCATTTTACAAGCAAAAGTCAAGGGTGAACTTTCTCAGATTGGGTGACCAAAACACTCCATATTATCAAAGAGTAGCAGCGGAGCGTAAATCGAACAACTCAATCCGCTCTTTGGAAATTGCGGATGGCTCTCTGATCACTGATGCTGACAGAATGAGTGCTATCGCCATCTCTCACTTCCAGTCAATCTTGGCGCCTCAAACCCTGCTCTCTATCTCCGCAACACTTAACTATTTCACTGAGCTTCATTCTCTTTCTTGCTCTCCTCACCATCAGCGAATATTGTCTACTCCACCAATTGGAGCTGAGATAGCAAATGTTATTCGTAAACTTAACCCAAACAAAGCCCCTGGGCCAGATGGGTTAACTTCAGGATTTTTAAGGCGGCTTGGTCTGTGGTGGGTGATGAAAAGGTCCATTCTATTGGTAAATTCTTCTCCACTGGGTTCCTCCCAAGGGCTACAAGCGCAACTATTCTAACACTTGTACCAAAGAAGCCAGGGGCGTCTAAGATCACTGATTTTTGACCAATTTCCTGTTGCAACACTACATATAAAACCATCTCGAGGCTACTGGTCAAGCGCTTAAAGCCTATTCTCAACAGCATAATACTACCTAACCAGGCTGATTTCGTCCAGGGAAGGCTACTCATTGAGAATACCTTGCTTGCATCAAAAATTGTCCAAAGGTATAATAGAAAAGTTGGTGTTAAAAGAATAACCATAAAGGTTGACATTTCCAAAACTTTTGACACTGTCAAATGGTAATATCTTTTCCAATGTTTGAGGAGCTATCATATTCCGGAAATCTATTTGCGTTGGTAAGAAGCATGTGTGTGCACACCTCTTACTCAGTGGGTTTTGATGGCTCAACATATGGCTACTTTAAAGATATAAGAGGTCTAAGGCAAGGTGATCCCTTATCACCTTACCTATTTGTTCTAGCTATGAACTGTCTATCTCTATCCCTAAATAAAGCAGCAGAAGAAGGAAAGTTCCAATATCACTACCATTGTGCAAGATCAAAACTTACTCACCTATGTTTTGCTGACGACCTTCTAATATTCATCGATGGTGATTCTCAGCCAGTGAAAAATGTATTGGCAGTGTTGAAAGACTTCGAGGGTCATTCAGTCCTATTTGTAAGCATAGAGAAGACATGTTTCTTCTCAGCCGGATTGAATGACGATGAAATTAACCATATAATAACTCAAACTGGTCTCTCTCTCAAGGAGTCTTACCGGTAAGGTATCTTGGTGTGCCTCTATGTGAAGAAAATTACAGTGGATCAGTGCGCACCTATGATACAATCGATCAAAACAAAACTTCATTCTTGGACAGCAAGGTCACTTTCATATGCGGGAAGGCTACAGCTTGTTACCTCAGTGATAAATGGGATTACAAATTTTTGGACTAGCACCTTCATCATCCCAAAATCATGCATCAAAGAGATAGACTCCCTTTGTAGTAAATTCCTGTGGATAGGATCAATTGAGGGTAGAAATTTAGCAAAAGTTCAAATCTCTCTCACAAGATTTTAGAACAAGAAAGATTAAAGAACAACTTTCTTTATTGATTTAGAAACTTCTCAAAACTAAATCTCTCTCTTGAGTCTTGTGGAATAACTCTCCATAGCCTCTTATTTATATAGATATTAGCTACCCCTAATTCTATATTGAAAAGGAAAACTTACAAAACTTATCTCAACTAGATCTTATTTGTATTTCCTTTCTTTTCTATCTCTTCTAGCATCTTCTAGAAAGAGATTACTTGGTCTCCAAGTCTTGGAATTATCCAACATTCACCCCCTTAATTCCAACTTGAACTTGGGGAGATTTTATTTCTTGAACTCCGATTAACTCTCGCATTTCCTTAAACTTGATTCTTCCCAATGGCTTGGTGAGTATGTCCGCCTTTTGCTCCACGCCGGGTACATGCTCTACTTCGATTTGCTCATTCTCCACGCATTCACGAATAAAGTGATACTTCTTGAGAACGTGCTTGCTTCTTCCATGGAATACCGGGTTTTTGGTCAAGGCTATGGTTGACTTGTTGTCGATTCTTAGTATGACTCTCTCGCCTTCTAAGTTTAGTACTTCACTCAACAACTCCTTAAGCCATAACGCTTGTTTTGCGGCCTCCGTTGCCGCCATGAATTCCGATTCACATGAAGACAATGCAACGGTTGGTTGCTTTTGTGATGTCCATGTGATCGGCGATGCTCCATAGTAGAATACATGTCCTGAGGTGCTCCTTCCATCATCAGCATCGATATTGTGACTACTATCACTATATCCAATGATCCTCCTTGACCCGTTTCTCTTGAAGTGCAAGCCAAAATTTGTGGTCCCTCTTACATATCTAAGGATATGTTTAATTGCTTGACCATGAGACTCTCTTGGATTTTGCATATACCGACTTAGAACTCCCACGGCATATGAAAGATCCGGTCTCGTATGCAAGAGATATCGCAAGCATCCAATGATTCTTCGATACTCCGTCGCGTCGATTTCCGGTTCGTCTTCAGCTTTTGAAAGCTTCAAACCCGACTCCATTGGTACATGAGTCAAGTTACAGTCTTTCATCTTAGTATTCACAAGAATTCCTTGAGCATAGCCTTCTTGTTTGATCCATATCCCATCTTCTCCTTGAATTACTTCAATACCAAGATAATATGTTAGCTTTCCTAGATCCGACATCTCAAACTTCTTAGACATATATTCTTTGAACTTTGTGATGATCTTAAGTGATGTTCCTGTCACAAATAAGTCATCAACATAGATAGCCACGATTAAGACGTCCTTCTTCTCTTCTTTTCGGTAAACCGATGGTTCCTTTAAGCACTTCTTAAAGTTCATCTCTTTGAGAACTTGATCGAGCTTGACGTTCCATGCTCTTGGGGCTTGTCGAAGTCCATATAGAGCCTTGTACAGTCTGTAGACTCGATTCTCTTCTCCCTTTTTCACAAAACCTTCGGGTTGAGTTACGTACACCGTCTCCATTAACTCGCCATTTAAGAAGGCGGTCTTCACGTCTAGGTGGTGTATCTTCCAACCGTTTGTTGCTGCTAAGGCTATGAGTAAGCGTATAGTTTCAAGTCTTGCTACTGGAGCAAATACTTCCTCAAAATCTATTCCTTCTTGTTGTACATAGCCTTTAGCCACAAGCCTTGCTTTGTACTTGTTTATTGAGCCATCCGCATTCTTCTTGATCTTGTAGATCCACTTCACGCCTATGGCTTTAACCCCCACTGGTTTATCAACGAGCTTCCAAGTCTTGTTCCTTGTGATTGAATCCAACTCGGCTTTCATTGCGTTAATCCACTCCACTTGGTTTTCTGCTTCAAGATAATTCTCTGGTTCACCATCTATTGTGAGTAAGAGTTTTATGCTTTCTTGATCTGCAATTAACACGTAATCATCAAGGTATCTTGGTCTTGTAATGACACGTCCATATCTGGTTACAACTTGTTGTGGTGCCTCCGCTTGGTCCTCGCCGTGAACCACTTCTTCTTCTTGCTCATCTTGGTTTATAGCTTCATGAATTGGTTCTTGGTGATCATTGTTGTGATCATCTTCATATCCTCCTCCATCTTCTATAATACCATTGTGAGTAAGCTTAAACATGCCTGGTTCTCCATCGTTTTGATCTAATGTCTCAGACCAATCCCAAGCTTTCTTCTCGTCAAAGATTACGTCCCGACTTACGATCACTTTTCTTCCCACCGGATCATAAAGTCTGTAAGCTTTTGAGCCAGGTTCTGTCCCAAGGTTGACCACACTCTTTGATCTATCATCCAACTTCTTGAGATGAGGCCCATTGATTTTTGCGTAGGCTACACAGCCGAAAACTCTTAAGTGTTCGATGTTTGGTTTCTTGGCCATGAAGCTTCCGTATGGTGTTTGATTCAGCAAAGCCTTTGTGGGAACTCGATTTATGAGATAAGTGGCATGACGCACAGCTTCTCCCCACAACTTGTTTGGAATCTTCATTGCTTTGAGTAAGCTTCTAGTCATCTCCATCATGGTCCGATTTCTTCTTTCTACCACACCGTTTTGTTGTGGCGTATAAGGTGCGGTCAGATGTCTTGTGACTCCATTCTCTTCACAAAAACGATTAAACTCAGCTGAAGTGAACTCTCCTCCTCTATCGGTGCGGAAGGTCTTGATTGGCAAACCTGTTTGCTTTTCGACAATCTCTTTGAACCTTTTGAACCGATCGAATGCTTCACTTTTCTCCTTCAGCAACATGGTCCACATATATCTTGAAAAATCATCGATTAGTACAAAGATATATCGGTTGTTTGATGGTGTTGCAGGTGAAATTGGACCACATAAGTCTCCATGAATCAACTCTAATGCTTGTGATGCACGAAAAGTCGATTTAGTCGGAAAAGCGTTTCTCGTTTGTTTCCCGACTTGACACACGTCGCATATGCTCTTCTCGTGTGTAACTTGTGGCATTCCAGTCACCATCTCTTTGTCACTCATGTTTTTCATGACACCAAAGCTCACGTGACCGAGCCGAGCATGCCATCTCCATGCTTCTTCGTTGTCTTGAGCTTGTAGACACATCGGATAAGAGATTTTCATTGGCGTTTTGTAAAGTCTGTTTGGAGCTCTTGTGACTCTTACGAGTAACCTTCCACATGGATCTCTTAGTGTTAAATAATCATCTTTCATAAACACTTCACATCCATGCTCCGTAGCTTGTCCTAGACTTAATATGTTGTGTTTTAAGTCGGGAATATAGTAAATTTCTTTGAGTGCTCTCTTCTCTCCTGTCTTGCACAAGAAATCAATCGTTCCTTTCCCAACAATATCAACATATGAGCCATCTCCAAATCGTACTTTTCCTTTAACCATCTCGTTCAAACTGGAAAAGAATGCTTTGTTTCCCGTCATGTGATTACTTGCTCCGTTGTCTAGATACCAAACGCTTGCGTCGCCGTTGTTGTTATCATAGACCTGTGGATTCACCTTGTCTTCATTCAAAAACACCACCTCATGAACGTAAAGAGCATCAGCTGTTTGTGTCTCATTTAAATTCGCTTCTTGTGTTTTTGGTTTCTCTGGACAAGACGTCGCAAAGTGACCTGGCTTGTCACATCTCCAACAGATAACATTGGCTCGATCTTTCTTTGGTTTTTGGGAATTTTCTGAGGTTTCTCCTCCTTGATTTTGGACATGAGATCTCCCTCGACCTCTGCCTCTACCAGCAGCTTCTCTTCCTCTGCCTCGGCCTCTGCCTCGAGGGCCTCCGTAACCTCCACGGCTGTTGTGATTGTTGCTAGACCACATCAGTTTCCCTTGATCTTCCACGTTGGCTTTTGCTGCTCCAACCCTGTCTTCATACGCCTTTATTCTTCCCACTATGTCTTCAAAACCCGTGGTTGTCAGGTCAAGAACTTGTTCTAGGGAAGCTACAATATGAATGTATTTGTCTATTGGAAGTCCTTTCAGAAACTTCTTCACCATCTTGGTTTCTTCTATGGTCTTTCCTAGAGAGGCTGCTTTCGCTGCAACACCTGAAATCTTGCCTGCATATTCATCGACAGAGTCGCTTTCATCCATACTCAACTTGTCGAAGTCTGCCATCAACGTTTGGAGTCTTGCTTCTCTCACGCGATATGCTCCAAGGTGGCGAGACTTGATAGCCTCCCAGATTTCCTTTGATGTTTTAAGTTCACCAATTTGCAGAATTAGGGTTTCAGGGATAGATTGAAACAACAGAGCTATCGCCTGAAAGTTCTTATTTGAATCCGCTGATCCAGGTTCAATTGTATCCCACACCTCATAGAGATTCAATAGAACTCTTATTCTCATTGACCAGACAGTATAGTTTGTCGGGGTCAACATCGGACATTGGATCGTTGTAGATCCGATCTCCTTAGGTCGCGGTGGAGCTGCTACACCGTCGGGCATCCTTCCAACGTTTGCCTTCTCTCTCCGCCTTCAACAGAAGCTCCAGATCGACTCCCTAAAGCTCTGATACCAATTCAAATCTCTCTCACAAGATTTTAGAACAAGAAAGATTAAAGAACAACTTTCTTTATTGATTTAGAAACTTCTCAAAACTAAATCTCTCTCTTGAGTCTTATGGAACAACTCTCCATAGCCTCTTATTTATATAGATATTAGCTACCCCTAATTCTATATTGAAAAGGAAAACTTACAAAACTTATCTCAACTAGATCTTATTTGTATTTCCTTTCTTTTCTATCTCTTCTAGCATCTTCTAGAAAGAGATTACTTGGTCTCCAAGTCTTGGAATTATCCAACAAAAGTCTCATGGGAATCATGCTGCAAAGATAAAGAGGAAGGAGGATTGGGAGTAAGGAACCTTACGATCTGGAATCAGGCGTGTGCAGTTAAACTCATATGGCTTCTCTTCTTTCGTCATGATTCGATCTGGAGCAGTTGGTTTATTGCGGAAATCATGGATGGTAATCTGAGCAAATTTTGGGTTATAAACACGAGGCAAAAGCACTCTTGGATGGTAAATAAACTCTTAGACCTAAGAGATACCGCTTACCCATGAATAAAACATGTACTGGGCAATGGAGAATCATGCTACTTCTGGTCCTGTAATTGGTCACCAATGGGCCAACTATCAAAGTATCTTGAGCTTCATCACTCGCACCGCCTCCCCATCATGGCAGACTCAACTATGGCGGAGCTATGGAAGAATGATCACTGGACGTTACCACCTGCACAATCCGAAAAACGGGTCTCAATTCTCTCCTATTTATCCTCAATCTCAATCTCTGACTGCTTAGATAGCTATGAATAGTGGACAAATGATGTTAAAAGCGATAAATACTCTACTGGTGGAATCTATAAACTGCTCAAAGGCTCAGATACAATTGTAAATTGGCACAAGGAAGTATGGTTTTCTGGTGGTGTCCCTAGACACAAGTTTCTTACCTGGATGGTGGTGTTAAACTGGTGTCCGACGCGGGATCGTATGATCAACTGGGGTTTACAAAATGACCCTCACTGCCTCATGTGTAACTCGGCTTCAGAATCGATCCAGCACTTATTCTTTGAATCCTTCTGTTGGTATGTCTGGAATCCTATCAGCAGCAGGTGCAAATTCAACTCTCCAAGGGCTTGGTGTGATGTCCTTACCCGACTCAAAGACTACACATGAACGAGAACTCAGAAAACACTGCTCCTAATTGGGTGGCAAGCTTCGATTTATATTCTGTGGAAGGAAATGAATAATAGAATTCACAGACAGTATTTCACTTCAGGGGAATTGATTCAATCAGAGATCAAGAGACTAATGAAAAACAGAATATCTAGTCTGAGAAAAGACCGACATGGTTCTTCCTCTGCCTTGATGCGTTGTTGGTTGGTGTGAACGGAAAATCCAGAGCTTCTCTCAGGTGGCCGAACTGGAATGACGTCTACTCATCGCCGATACAAACTAATCTGGATTCTGCAAAGGTCCACGGTCTTCCCCTCCCTCTCGTCAGCAAGAAAAGAAATTGGGCCATTGATTCTTTATCTCTTCTGGGCCTCAAAAATGAAATGGATTTGATTCAGATTGGTTTCTTTGTAATATGTGATAGGCCATTTAGCCATTGGGCTAGGACCTGTAAAACTCTTGATTTCTCATGCATTAAATAGTAAAATTATAAAAAAAACTGTTTATAAATTAATAGACCCAAACATGCTTCATTGGCTTCGCCAAAAGGCGGGTTCCGTATACACTTGTCAAATCTCTACCGCATCTACTGACAGCAACACAAGCATCTACAATACAAATTCTATTAATTAATAATGTTGAAATTTTAATATTTTATTAATTTATAAAATTATTAACGCTGAATTATATATATAAGTAATTTGATCGAAAATTTGTCTAAATATTGTTATTATTTAAAATAAGAAATTTCATTAAATATGTATTTTCTAGATTTTCTATTTAAAAATTATTTGATTGATTATTACTTATTATATATTTTTATATTATTTAGATTTTTTAATTTTTTTGAATGCAAGATATAAAAAATCGATGATCTCAAATGTTCATATAATCACGTTAATTGATTAATATGGATAAAATATAATTTATACTAAAACAAAATTGAGTTTTATTCTAATTTGTTTAGCATACAACATGTTTTGTATTAATAATTTACAAAATATGTGAATACAAAAGAATAAATAGTGGTTCTTGTCCTTTTAATGTTAATTATGAACTTGAAGATACGATTATGAGACATTTAGAAGCAGTTACGAGTAAAGAAATAATTATCGTGTCTAGAATTCTTCATAATTTTTTGATGCAGTTCCATAAGACAACACTATAAATTTTTGATACAATAAAAATTAAAGATAAGCTCCAAAAGGATTTAATTTTTAAAAATAAACACTTAACATTGATTCATATTTTAGTTGATTATTTTATTTAGATATTTCATATTTACATAAGTTTTTAGATGCTATTATTAATTTATGATATTTATGAGATCATATATTTACATGAAATTTCAAAAAAAAAATCTTATTATTTTATCGAATTGTGTTATATTTTAAACTCATCCGACTCGGAACTGAAATTTTTTTGTTAATTTATTGTGATTATTAATTTATTGAATATTAATTTATAAAGTTTCTATTGTATTTACCTTACATCTACGGTGGGAGTTTTGGTTTTCGGATTGATTTTAGTTTGTGTTTTTTGGTTTTACGGTTTATCAGTATCATAAAAAGTGAAAATATATAGAACAATATATAATCCTTTTATTCTTTTTATATTCATAAAAATAATGCAAAAACACATGTACTTTAAAAATATATATTTTTCTGCGATAAAATATATATAAAATAGAACAAATAAATATTCACTAATATCTTGTGTGTACTAATTTGAGCGTTAAATATATATAAAATTCTCCTTTCATATATAATTTTGATTCTTATTTTAAACATTTATAATTTATTATTTTAAATATTAATTTAAGTATAATATTTTATTTTGAATTTTTAATATTTTTCTTATAACAAAATTGAAACTTTCTAAAACAGTTTAATAAACTAACCTATGACGATAAATAATTCACGAACACTACTAATTTACGAACACTGCTGCTAACCAAAATGACGGTAAACTTTCTAAAACGGTTTTATAAATGATTTATTATTTCAAATAACATTCTCAAAAAATATTAGATTCTAAAACTTTATTTGTTTTTAGATACATGAGATAATTTTTATTGATATTAATCAATTTAGATTTACTATTTTTAAAAAAAATTTATACGATACTTTTTTGGTCAACATTTAACGGGTGCTCGGGGTGTACTTTAACTAAATTGAAGATTAAAACCAGGACAAATTAATTATTAAACCGGATTTGATACCTATAACCAAATTAAAATCAAATTAACCCACATCTAAATTCCCAACCTCCAATAACCGTAATACATCCCCTTTTTTTTTGGTCGACCAAAGAGGTCTTATGCTCGGCCCATTACAACATTTGGAGAGCAACTTTTGCAAACAATCGGCAAGTTTATCATGACATCAAATTAATGGCTCTTGCGGACTTTTGGGAGTCTGACTACAACCAGATGTTCGCGAGGCCAATAGATATGGTGTGCAGAATGGAGGATCAAATAGCTAAGGCTTCAACCATTAAAAGTGTGGAGACAGAGGCTTGGGGTTGTGATCAGGACCAGCTCAACATTTATATGGGTCCAGGGTAAAATAAAATTTTTGACTCCTAAAATTTTATATATTAATTTTTATGAATTTTTTTAAATAAAAATGATGAAATAGTATTTGTAGATTTGTAATGAAAACAAAATTACACATGTAAAAAAAAAAATTGGCCCTTTTCAATCTATTTATTTAAAAATTTGATAATAAGAAAAAATTAAATATATATAAATCGGAGCCATTTATTGTTAAGATTTGGGGGGACATAGGTTTGGACCCGGGGCGATCGCACCTATTGTCCCCCCCCCTCCTAAGCCGCCTCTGGTTGTGATCGTTGACCAAGTCTTCCACCATTTATAGATTGTTTAAAAAAAATCAATGTTTTAGTGTCTTTTCATGATGAATACATATATTTTTTTAATTTACCTTCTTAAAGTTAGAAAGTAATTAATAGTTTAATTATAAAATATGTTTTAAATTATTTAATATATTATAATATATATAAATAGTGTGTTTGAAATGATATATAATTTTATTTTAGTCAAATGAAATAATATACAATTATTTTATTAATTTTTTATGCGTGAATGTTTGTTTGTATTTTTAAAATATATATAACTTCTCTCCGAATTTTAATATGTATTTGAAAATATTTAATTCTTTATGAGAAATCTTATATGATTGTGTATATATTCACCTTCTCTAGAAAATATTTTTTATTATTTAATTTAATTTTATAATTGTTAGTTAAAATATTTTCTTTTTATATTTTTATGTTGTTTATTTTGTTTTTGTAGCAACAGTTTTTGGAGAATTTGCTAGTTTTGACCCATTTTCATATTTTAAGTGTTCTGGTTGTAACCCCATCGAAACTTTGAAATTTGGGGGAAACCACACGTAACTTGCAACTCATAATTTTTTCCCATCTAAAAAGTTTTTTTATGTTTTTCCTCCATTTTAAGTTTCAATAATGTTTTTAACCCCAATGTCGTTAAATTCTAACGTTTACCGTCAAATCGACACTAAACGGGTGCTCTGGTTGTAGCCCCATCTAAACTTTAAAATTTGGGGGAAACCACACGTAACTTGCAACTCGTGATTTATCCTCATCTAAGAAATTTGTATGTTTATTTCCCCATATTAAGTTTCAATTATGTTTTTAACCCCAATGTCGTTAAATCCTAACGTTTACCGTCAAATCGACACTTAACGGTTTAGCCACATAAATCAAAAATTATTTTCCGTTCTCAGAAATGTGAGAAAAAACAAAAGAAAATGAAAGACTGTTTGAGAAAAGGGTTTCTAAACCCAGATAAATCAACGACCCATCCTCTGTATTCATCGTTGACGAAGGATTCTCCCAAATTTCCCAATTATGTGTCGCTTTAGGGTTTCGAAATTGAGGAATCCTTAGTTTTGTGTTAATTGATGGTTATCGTCCTTTCTTCAAGAATCAGACATGACCAACTTGTCGTCAGGTTCGAGCAGCTCGTCTTGTAGACGGCCACGAGAAGGTAATGGCGGGGTTCCAACGATTTGTCCATAATTTTCTCGTCAAACTCACCTTCAGATTTACTATTTGTGATATCACTTTCTTCTACACAATGGTCGTCAAAATCTGTATCACTTGGATCACTCTCTTCGTCCACCATCTGTTGAATCAGCTCGCTGAATGGAATTTCGTCACTAAGACAACAACAGAAAAACAAAACATCGTTAAGATTAAGATGCACATAGAGAGATTAAGTTGTGATAATGAAAAATTTAAACCGACATCAAATACCCAAAACCACAATCATCTGCGCAAACCAATATCAACTTATCATCTTTCCAAATTGAAACCGAAATCGTAAACTCATTAGAGCTGAGTATTGAAGCCACGACAACGATTTCTTGTGATTTTATCTTCAACGTTTCTTAATTTCGACAATAGGTAGAGACGAATCGTGACTTATGGTTTTTGTTTTTCCCATTTCTATTGCAAATGAGTTTTTTGCTGGGTTTAGTGAAACTTTTTTTATCATACAAAGGGTTTCAATCTCTTTTGTTTTTTTCTCTTCTATTTTCCGAAAGAGAAAAATATTACAGATTTAATCTGAGTTAAACGGTTTTTAAGTGTCGATTTGATGATAAAAGTTAGGGTTTAACGACATTGGAGTTAAAAACATAATTGAAACTTAATATGGGGGGAAAACATACAAACTTTTTTAATGGGAAAAAATCAAGAGTTGCAAGTTACGTGTGGTTTCCCCCAAATTTCAAAGTTTCGATGGGGCTACAACCAGATTTTTTTGTTTTGATTTATCTGGGTAAACGGTTTTAATTAATCGAAAACCGATTTAAATGTCGATTTGACGGTAAACGTTAGGATTTAGCGACATTGGGGTTAAAAACATAATTGAAACTTAATAGGGGAAATAAACATACAAACTTCTTAGATGAAGATAAATCACGGGTTGCAAGTTACATGTAGTTTCCCCCAAATTTTAAAGTTTTGATGTGGCTACAACCAAAGCACCCTCCAACTCTGAATTAAACATGAAGCAAAAGTGATTCAGTGGGGTAGAGAAGTCTATATTTTAGTTACATCTTATTTATAAAAAAATAATTTCAATAATCAAAACATAGTCAATTGTCACATATGAAAAATAAAATTTGATATAACTATGTCATATTAAACAAACATATTTAAATTATTGTAAATAGTAAATTGTAGGGACTGAAAAAGAATTCTACAAGAGAGGTATGATTTAAAAGTCTCAAGAGTAAGTCTTCTCTTTCAAATTAGACCTAGATTAAAATTGCGCGATCTGAAATTAGTGGGCGGAAAAAAGTAAAATAGAAGTCTACGATAGAAGTCATATGAGAAGTTTTCAAGTGAAGTCTACTACATCAGATTTTTAAGATGAAAAATTTACCACCTATATAAAAGAGCAAAAATTTGTAAACTTAATTTTGTTAAAAGAAAAGAAACCTCTCTCTTAAACGTCTCTCTCTCTCTCTCTCTCTCTCTCTCTCTCTCTCTCTCTCTCTCTCTCTCTCTCTCTCTCTCTCTCTCTCTCTCTCTCTCTCTCTCTCTCTCTCTCTCTTGTTGTGAGCTTCCTCCATCGCCTCTCCCCGCCATTGTCGTCGTTCTTGTTTTTATTGTGGTAAACCTTCAAGTCTTCTTCATCTTTCTTTGTCTCTTGATTGATTTTTTTAGATATGAGTCTTTCTATTTTGCTATGAGCTTCTTCCATCGTCTCTCTCAAACATCAATGCCATTATTTTTTGTGGTAAACCTTCCTCACCTTCTTCTATTTTTTTTTGGTTCAATTTTGCTAGATATTAGTCTTCCTATTTATCTTCTCTTATTTATTTACCTTTCTCTCTCCTAATATGTTAACTTCATATTTATTTCTATATCAAAGTTCGGTCATGAACATATGCTCTTCATTGCCAGAAAACCAAGATTCTTCCAAAAACCCAAGTGATAATTTTTATTTTTGTTTTTTGTTTGTTTTAGATCGGTTGATAGTAAATTTAGCTAAAGTAATCGTTTTTCTAGGGACTCGAGATGAAGTCGACATGAGAAGCATGCTTTAAAAATCAAGAGAATTCTGTTTTGGTCAATGGTTATTTCATTAAAAACTAATTTGGTCAACAATAGAGTTTAACAGCGACATAGCTGATTTTGCTAAAAGATCGCAACAAGGGTTCTCAAACGTGGAATGTAAGAAAAGGATAGTGAAGAAAAGAGTTGTGCAAGGTTTTTGATGTCCCAAAATCCTGCAACCTCCGAAATCTCTTGCCCCAAAGACTGACATGAGGACTTTAGAGTCTAACAAGAACTGGATATGAAGAAATCCAGCTGCAAGAGCTTGTTGAAGACCTTCCTTGATTGCTAGAGCCTCATCTACTAGAGTCGAAGCCAGGAAACATCTGCTAGACGAGCCCTTCATCATGGAATTTCCGTTAACATTCTTGATTTCCCACCCCATACCGCAACGACGAGAAGAGGCGTTCCATGCTCCATCAGAGAGACACCACAAGATAGACAAGTCTCGAAAGGGAGTGAAGATGTGGTCGCAGGATGTTTTTTTCCAACAGGATCTGGGCTTCTTCCAAGTTTATAGCCGCGATGGTGGCCTTAAGGATGACTTCTGCAGCTGTGTACGAAGCTCCCTCAAAAACCTGTTTATTACGATTCACCCATAAAAACCACAAGAGCCACGGATAGAGAGGGGTGGTTAAAACACCTACTAGAGGTAAATTTCTCAGAGCTTTGCAATGGGATAGGAGACGACGAACGAATTCAATTCCCTGCGAAGAACTTAAAGCACCATCAACTGGATTTAAACTCTGGATACGGCTGGCAAAAGGGCATGTGTATAGAATGTGGAAAATACTTTCCGCAGGTCCACAAAGTTTTTAGTCAAGAGCATTCGTCACACCTCTAAAACTCAGAAGTGTTCCAACAGGGAGCGCATCGCTTGCGGCCCTCCAGAGGAAGTTGGAAACTTTTGGCACAATTGCAACATTCCAAATATTTGGGAACCAAGCAAAGTCCGAAGTCGGCTTTGTTTGAAATTTGGATCTCACAGCATTATAACATGACTTTTTTGAGTAATTCCCCGATTTTTTTTGCAATCCATTCCAAACGGTCAGGTGGTTTTAGCGTAGTCAGGATGATGCTTCTGATCATGTCCTCATATTTAGGTAGGAATTGCACTGCTGCAACATTCCGATCATTGGACAGAGTGTCCAACAAGTCTTCCACTATAAGATCAACATCTTGTCGGTTTGGAGGGCCTATTGGCGCAGCAAGACTGGACGATGACAACCAAAGGCCAGACCTGACTTTGATCGACAAGACGTTTCCGACAATCCAACCAAGGCCGCTTTTAAGAAGATACCGACCAACTAGTATTCCATTACATCCGTGAGAGGAGCCCTTCTTTGGCTGACAATCAAGAAGCTGCATCACAACAGTACTTTCCTAGTAAAACCTGAGAGAGAAAGGAGTCTGGGTCTTTGAATATCCTCCAATTGAGCTTTGCAAGAAGAGATTTGTTAAAGGTTTCAACATCGCAGAATCCCAAACCCCCTTGCGGCCTTTGATCGAGTGAGTTTTTCCAAAGCAACCCAACGTCTGTCCGGTGTAGAGTCCCACCAAAAATGAGGGAGGATCGACTGGATCCTTTTGAACAAAGAGATAAGGAGCAAAAAACATGGGATTGTGTGGGTGGGAAGAAAGGAGAGGACTGATTTGAGTAAGACTTGGTTCCCGGCACCCGAGAGGAATTTTGTAGTCCAACTGAGGGATCTTTGCCGGATCTTATCAACCAGACTAGCAAAAACGTCCTTCTTCCTTCTTCCAAAACTCTACAGTAAGCGTAGATATTTTCCTAATCCTCATTCGATGAATCCTGAGAGAATTTTTGACTCTTTCTCTAATGGCTGGAGGAGTTTTTGCTGGTAGACTTGTTGACATTTATGCATTTACCAGAGCTGAGCTCGTAACTTCTCAAAATATTGAGTAAAGACTTGCATCATATCTCATTTTTTCTGCAAAAAAACATGGTGTCGTCTGCAAATAACAAATGATTGATGTGCAGAGATTTAGGGTTGACTTGTATTCCTTTAAACTTGCCCACGGCTTGAGCTTGGAAGCAGAGCCCCGATAAGACTTATGTGCACAATATGAAGAGGTATGGCAAGAGGGGGTCGCCTTGCCGAAGACCTCTTGAGGGATGGACAGAAGCGTAAGGGGCTCCATTTATAAGAAAGGAGTAGGAGACAGTGGATACACACTCCATGATTCACTTTACACAGGGAGCGTCAAAACCAAGTTGGTTCAGTACTCTTTCCACAAAAGGCCATTCAGTGCGATCGTAGGCCTTGCTCATGTCGGTTTTCACCGCCATTGAGCACCGCTTCGTTGCCTCTGAATCTTTTTAGGAAATGTAATGTCTCACGGGTGATGAGTACGTTGTCCGCGATCTTTCTACCCGACAAAAAAGTAGATTGGTGCTTGGAGATGACACCGTTGAGAAGCGTTTGTAGTCGTTTGGTAATGATTTTTGCAATGATTTTGTACCTCACATTGCACAGGGCTATTGGTCTATAATTCCCTGGCACCTTTGGCAAAGATCCCTGTGGAAGGAGGCAAATATGTGTTTCATTCACCTTTGGCTCTATTTTACCGGTGACAAAGAAATTCTGAATCTCTCGGCATACATCATCTACTGTGATATTCCAAATGGATTGGTAAAAGCTTGCAGAAAACCTGTCTGGCCCCAGGGCCTTATCCGAGTGAATCTCAAACACTACCTTTCGGATTTTCTAATAATATGGAATGGAGCAGAGCTTTACATTCATCTCTGAGATTATGAGGCTTGTCAAAACATCCCCCACTATACTGATATCTCGGGGACCGTTGGTGGTGAAGATTTTTCTGGAAGTATCCGAAAAGGAGGCCAATCTGTTCATCCTCAAAAACATCTTGTTCTGCCTCATTCTCGATGACTTCTATCCTCTTTCTTCCTCTGCAGGTCTTTGTAACGGAGTGATAGAACACAAATTTTTTATCTCCGCATTGTAACCAGATCACCCTACTACGCTGCCGCCAGAAAGCTTCTTCAGCTTTGTAAGCTTTCTCGAGATTCGACGTAATGGTAGCAATAAGAAATTGGTTTGGGGAAGATAAAGATAGTGCAGCCTCTAAGGCTTCCTGGTTTTCGTATATTGCTTTTGCTGTGTTTTATTTCTTTTAACTTTCACCAAACAATCAACTCCCTTCCGCATCGATTAATTTAGTTTCCACAACTTCCAATTTGTTTGCCTGCCACACTATTTCAATTAAAGACATGACTTCTTCATCCGAGCTCAAGCTTCTGTCGTATCTAAAAGGCCTCTTTTCGTAATTGCGATGTATCGAGGTAAGTAAACATCGGACGATGATCAGATCCCCCAAAACGGAGGTAACTACAACGCCGAGAGGGTAATGAATCATACCAAGCGGAATTGGCTAAGGTTTTATCCAATCCTTCCTGAATGAAGTGGGTGAGGCTTGTGCCCCTCCAAGACAAGGGGTTTCATGTATGCTTTACATCCCATAGCCCATTTGATGATACAAAACTCCAGAAAGGGATAAAAGTTCTCTCACATCTTCCCGGTCCGCCAAGTTTTTCATTATTATCCAAGATCTCATTGAAATCTCGAGAGTTCATCCAAGCCGAGTCTCTGTTCAAAGTCTTCCCTGTGAGGAATTTTCAAAATGCTGCTATGTCTTCAAACCGAGGGGGGCCATAGATCCCGGTGAAGAGGAAGGACGAGTCTTTGAAAGTAATTTGAGCATCGATAAAATTTGGGGCTGCTTTTGAAACAGAAACATAGACATTTTTCTTCCAAACTAATGCAAGTCCGCCACTAAGGCCATTTGGTGGAACAATGAAGTGATGATCAAACCGAGCTCAAGACATGTTTTTATTACAAATGCATATTGGTTTTTAGTTTCCATAAGGAAGATTACATCCGGAGATAGAGTTTTCACCAAATCCCGGAGCCACGAAACTGTCAAGACACTTCCCAAACCTTGACAGTTCTAACTAACTAGCGCTAAGGAATCAGGTTTGGTGGATTTTGAAAATTCACCTTCCTCCTTATGATCACTGGTATCACCACGATTTCAGGTGCATAATCCTTATAACAAGATAAGTTTGAGGAGACTTTGTTGCGTTCGGTGAAAAGCCTCCTCCTGGAAGAGGTAGATGCTTTTATGACAGCTTGCTTTTTTGAACTCGAGCCTTGAAGGGGGCTACGAGTACCCCTGATGTTAGGCGAAGCCTTAGTGATTTTCCTATTTCCAGCCGCTTTTGAGTTGGGAGAAGAACCCCCTAACTCCCTTTTAGCTAGTTTCTTTGCTTCCTGATAAGTCAAGATTATTCCCTATTCTACTACAAGTGCACAGTTATGCTATTGTAGTATTCAGGGTATCGTATCCACAAGGACTCAAGATTCACGCGATAGACTATATGCTTTCGAAATTGGCGAAATCAATCAAATAAGAAAACAGTAAACAATGCAGAAATGTAAAGGTTGTTTTCGATAGGAGAAAAACGCTAGACTAAGGGTATTCTCGGGAAATCATGCAAGGCCAAACACTTAGCTATCAGGATTCAGGTTAAGCTCAGGTTCAAGAACTAGAAACACAATGTAAAACAATCCAACTCTCGCTGCAGCTGTTATCTATGTCTAGCAACCTAATGATTCAAATCTCTTTGCAATCTTAGAGTTCTAGACAAGCATTTTTAGCAAGTTCAAAAGTTAACAATTTTCCTAGACCAAATCTCTTTGCATTTAATCAAATTGCTCACAGTAAGTTCTTTTTCAGATTATAACTCACACTCTCGTGCCAAATTAACAATCTCAGTTCTAAACCCTAGGTGATCAATCTAGAATTCAGTATTAGTCTCAACTCAGGTGATGAACAAATAGATTTAGATTCCTAATAAATCAGTGATCTAACAAGGTATAAAATCCTATTGAGAATCTCTAAATCTAACTAAGGTTACTACTCAGACATGATATCAAATGAATAACACATGAATGAATAGAAAAGACAGAATAGATATAAACAGGGGTTCGAAATCCTTCTCTCAAAGGTTACAAGTAGCAAGAACAGCCCCAACTCAAATCTCTCAGTCTCCAGAACAAAGCAAGAACAAATAACAAGATAGATGAGTCTGCTCTTAAAAGCCTAATTAAAAACACTAAACACATTTGGGGGCTAGATTAGAATTAGGGAAACTTCTGGGGTGACTTTGCAATTCTTCAAAAGATGTCTTCAACTCAGCGTATAAGTGTATGTCGCGCTCTGTGTCGACCGACACCAAGGTGAGTGTTGGTCGACATCACGTCGTGGTCGAGACTCCAACTTCAGCTCGTTGCACAACTCAGCAGAAATGTCCCAAAACTCCGCTCTTTGCTCCAAACGCAAGCATACCTGTAAAGGACTCAATAGACTCGAAAAACCAGGTTAAAGACTCAATATATACAATCATATCATGGTTGAAAACCTAGAAAACAATGATATATCAACTCCTCCACACTTAGCTCTTGCTTGCCCTCAAGAAAATAAAGAACTAAAGCAATGAGAAATAGGTTTGAAAACTCAGAAACTCATTTCGTCTTAGGAACATTCGCATTCACATTCACATAGTAAACCACTGAAAACTTTCTTGCAGAGATAAATACCACAATGTACTTCTCCCACACTTAGCAACTATCCAAAGTAAACTCCACAATCTAGGCAGAGCATTCAAATTTACCACCTTAACCTCTGTATACAGTTAGGTGCGGTCTCACAGAGGGAGTATCGATCAGAGGACACATGGACTCAACTCAGTCAGTACTTGACCACCAAACTGTCGGTTTCTGGTTTCTTTCTTTTCCCTTTCTCCCTTAGCACTGATTTTTCCCCACTAGGTATCATTTTATTTTTTATATCAGTGCTCTTCCCTTTTCATTCGGGGTGTAACTTTGGACATGTTTCCATGGATGCACAGGAGGTAATAGGGGTCTCTACCACTCCCGTGACCACTTCGAAGCTACTAGCTTATCCGCAGTTTTAATCTCTCTTTTTTTTTTACTTTTAAGGGAGGGGAAAATCAGAAACCATACTTAGACAAGATCATAGGCTGTGTCAAGCACATCAGAGGAATCCGATCCAGAGATACCAAGCCCCTAAGTGAGAAAATTCAGTCAGGATTAGAGGTGAAGTTAGTGATGGATCCTCTGAATACCTGAGAAGATATGGGTGTCCTTGGTAGGTTGATCACTGTGGGGTTTTCTAATAGTCTTAGAGCTACTGCAGGTCCGTCCAATGGTCACTTAGTTCCTGTTCCAGCGAAAAATTTCCTCGAAAAATCACAGTTTCATACACATTTTGACGCAATAAAACACTTTTGAAAACCATAGAAAACAAGGACTGACTCTAAGAAAACAGAACACAATGTCAGTAACCACCTCCCCCACACTTAAACTGCACTGTCCCCAGTGCAATCGCAGCTTGGGTTTGGTATAAATCGATCGGGAACCATAGAAAGATTGAGTCAAAAATCCGAACCTGAACACAGTTGATGTCGACCGACACCAAGGTGAATGTCGGTTGACACTGATTTCGTGTGATCATACGCAGAATGCAGAATGGAGCTCATGGTTAAGTTAATGAGTTAGCACTCAATTTCTCACCTGTTAACTGCGTTAGAACACTCAAAAATCACATCAGAAGCAACAGTGGTAGTGCATAAACTCAAATGATCAAGGTTCCAGACAGACATTGTGATAACCCGTATCACAATACGGTCAACGGGCAGCAGAAAGACCACCAGGGGTAAAATTGTCATTTTACCAATGTCGGGGGTAAAATGGTAATTTTACCAAAAGTCGAGACGGAAGCCGAGACGGGCCGAATATTCTTATATTTTAATATAAAGAATGTTCACAAGACCAGAGTTGGAGAAATCGGAGCAGAAACATGTTTTTCGGTTTGTCGGGATGGAAACCGACAAAACCGACGAAACTTCGGAAATTCATAACCGGAGCTACGGGTGTCCGTTTGAGGCGATTCAAAATGATAAATTCATCAAATATCATGAAGAATATGTTTATGGAGGTTTGAGGATTTATGGGATCGTCTAGGGAGTTTTTAAAATAATAAACTTGAAATCGGCTAAACGGAAGCATCGGGATGGTCGAGAAAAGGAAAGTTGCTGATTGGTTGAAAGGTGAACGTGGCTAAGAGAGAGACAACAATAAAATTAACTAAATTTAGAGGCTTGTGTGTCGTGGCAAGAGGGGAAGAAAAGAAAATGGATTCATGAACAAGTGACCAAATCCAATGAATCTCATTCTACAACACATGGTGAATTGTATTCACCTCTCTTTTGGGTTGTGATATCGTGGCATCATCAGATAGAGGGGAGGACAGCTGTTGACATAGAATTTTGTGGCAAAGAGATAATAGTGTTGTGATGTTATAATAAGAAGAGAAGAGAAAAAGAGAAAGAAGAAAAAAGAGCGTGAGAAGAAAGAGAGAAAGAGAGGAGAAGAGGAGAAGATAAAAGCGTGAGCAGAAAGAAGAAGAAGAAGAAGAAGAAGAAGAAGAAGAAGGGAGAGAGAGAAGGCGTGGAGGAAGATGAAGAAGAAGAAGAAGAAGAAGAAGAAAAAGAAGAAGAAGAAGAAGAAGGGAGAGAGAGAAGGCGTGGAGGAAGATGAAGAAGAAGAAGAAGAAGAGAGCGTGAAGAAGGGAGAGAGAGGAGAAGAAGAAGAGAAGGAAGCGTGGAGAAGAGGTAGAAAGAGAGAGAAGAGGAAGCGTGAAGGAGGAGAAGAGGAGAAAGGAGAAGAGGAAGCGTGAAGGAGGAGAAGAGGAGAGAGGAGAAGAGGAAGCGTGAAGGAGGAGGAGAGGAGAGAGGAGAAGAGGAAGGAGAAGAAGCGTGAAGAGGAGGGAGAGAAGAAGAAGAAGAAGAAAGAGGAAGAGAAAGAGAGAGGAAGAGCGTGAAGAAGAGGAGAGAGAGAGAGAAGAAGAAGCGTGAAGAAGAGGAGAGAGAAGGAGAAGGAAGGAGAGAGAAGCGTGAGATGAGGAGAAGGAGAGAAGACCGGAGGAGAGAGGAAGAAGAGAGAGAAAGAGGAGAGAGAAAGTAGAGAGAGAGCGACATGAAGAAGAGAGAGAAGGAGCCGTGAAGGAGAGAGAATATGGTCCGGAAGCTTGGTTAGAATTATGCGGTCAACGGTCAGGACGTTCGGGAAGCTTCGGGATTCGAGTTCGTGCATTCGGGAGGTTCGGGTTCTAGTTCGGGAGTCTCGGGATTCACGACGTGTCAGAACCGCCATTACCGTACCTATCTCACTGTGAGTCGGCTCACAAACCTTTAGACTCATATAGACCCGGAAATTGATAAACCGTAGTACTAGGTTTGCATACCCGTTACTTAACCTAATGAGTAATTAATTAATTGGGCGTTTAATGTTAAACCGGTTAGGATCGGATAAGCACGTTAGGGTTTAAAGAATTAAAAGGTAAATTGGTTGTGTGCCGCTAGGTTGTTAGTAATGATTGGGTGATGCATTCATATAGACCGTTGTTTAGGGATCGTATATGCATATATATGGTATAAGAACGATACTTAATGAATCTATATACGAGAATTGAGACGACATTAAAATATGGTTAAACCTAAACGAACATATAGAATATTGTAACGGGATTGGGGTTTAGGTTTAATAGCGGGATTGGGTAATGAATCAAATTAAGTTAATAATGAGACGTCGGGGAGTTAGTAAGTTTACTAACTCTAAACCGACAGATCGGGGAATTAATAAATGATGACTAGGTTTGGTTAAGAAATAAGAAGTGTGGTGATTGGTGAACCGTCTACGGGTTAACAAGCGGTTAACCCAAGGTAGCGGGCGTGAAATGGATTAAAAGATTTAGAAACCCTAATAAGCCTGCTTGTGTGTGATTGTGTGATTGATTGTGATTGTGTGATTGATTATGATTGTGTGAGTGATTGTGGTTGCGTGATTATATTGTTGTTGTTGTGAGCTTTGTGTGCAGGCTTGTTAGACTGCTCGGTGTTGGGCCGAGCAGTTATTGCGGACACTTACTCCGGTCACGGGACCGGGTAAGTTAGTGGTGCTGACTAGGTATCTTACCTAGTCAGAGCGGTGGTAGTGTAGAGGCTTGCGGAATGGTTGGGGATTTATTATTGTTATTGATTGCGTGATCTGTGCTAGAGTCCCAGCGAGTCTGCGTGTTTATATTTCTGCACTAGGACTCTAGGGTGCGTTAGATTCCGCAAGCCTAGGTTTTGTTTACGTTCCGGTAATTCCGACCCGATTGGATCCTCGGGTTTGGCCTAATCGGATCATGGCGATTCCGGTTATGGTGTTAACCTACTGGGTGACGCCGGTAGGTGTGCGATTCGGAGAATACGGGGTCATGTCCTAGGGCCGGATCGCATGGAAACTCATGTTACCTGGGGTAACAGGAGTCACCGCGTATCGATGGACAGAGAACGGTGTCCTAGCCGTGGGGACCTTGTGTACACGGTTAGGAGTCGTGGGTTAGTTACCATGTAGGTAACGATGTAGACCCGTGGAAGTTACCGAGTTCGTAGGGCCCATCGTTGTTTTGTTATTTCTTTCTTTGCGCGATAGATAGATTGAGTCTAATCGAGGACATGTGCCGCAGTGCCTTCGATTTCCCCTAATTCTCTTTATCTTTGGCATTGATTGTGTGTGGGTTTATCACGACATGGTAGTTCGTGATAGACCATTTATTCCTGTTGATTGTTATTTTGGGTTTGGGGCGGGAATCTGTAGTTCTAGATAGACTAGAAGCCTTTAGTGGGGAGCCGATTCACTGGGTGATCTTAGATCGCTCATTAGACTCTTTTTGTGTTTTTCAGGTTTAGCAGCGACGGACGCGGGAGGCCTCGGTGTAGTTTCGGGATGGCTTGTGACGGGATTTGATTCGGGGTTTTGATGTTTTATTTTCGGTTCGGCTTTGGCGCCATTTTATGTGTTTGATTTATTTATGTGTTTTGAATTGACGATTGTTTGTAAAAATTATATTAAACGTTGTGCTGAACGTTTGGTTACTTAGAAATGAAATTGTTTCCCTGATATGAGGTTTCGTCCGAACCGACACAACTCACCGAAGTGGTACAAGGTGTACAACTTGTATTACGGAAGTGAGGATAGCGAGGTCAAAGATGGATTAGTGCGAGCCTTTGTCTCAAACCGATCTGTCTCTGACTTCGTCCTGTGACGAACTTTTCCTGTTCGACTTGCTCGGGTTCGATCGGTCATGTTCTTGTTTGATTGTTGACCGGTCAGCTCGACGGTCAGCGGAGAATGGGAAAGGGGCGTTACAGTAAGGTGGTATCAGAGCATGGTTCTGCATGGGTTTCGAAACATTTCATTTTTGAGTGTTTTCCGCGTTTTATCGAGTAAAATGTGTCACACAAGCATCCATTAGGAAACCGAGCCGCGTCCGTTAAACCCGGGGTTGAGATTGGGGAGTAGCCTTTTTGTATTATTTGCACTAACTTATCTTTGAGTTGTGATTGCAGTCGTGCAACAGTGTGTCCTGGGTGGAGTGGAGATGTGTGTGTGTGTGTGCACGGAGCAGTTACAGTTGAGCATCATGAGTCCGCAGGGATCAGTCAGTCTCGCCGCCAGCAATACCGGAGTACAAGACGTGCGACGGATGTGGAGTGTATGGGTTCATTTACATTGGTGTCCCCGAGCAGTAGACCCGCGTCTTCGAGAACCGTACCATCCATTATCGGGATCCGATCACCGTCCGTTATATGGTCAGGAGGACCATGGAGCGATGACTTGCCCGACCGCCAGAGCAGAATTGTGTACCCGATGGAGAGTCATACCGAGCACTAGTACCAGAAGCTTATTGAGCGGGACCCAGCCGCAGAGATCCCGAGCCCAGCCAGCCACCTGTTGTGCAGTTACCGGTTGTTTCGTTGTCCCGACCCGAGCCAGTGAGGATTGTTTTTTTTTCAGTTGTGTGGTAGCCATTGTTATCAGACGTCCATATGTTACCATGGACCACGCCCAGCGTCCGTTCCAGTTTGTCAGATGTGTGGCCGCGCAGGTCACGTTACTCATCCTTGCCCGATAGCCGAGCCATCAGAGCACCATCTCGAGACACACACTCACCACACCCTCCCGGCGCACCTGCCAGCGGATACTTCAGTGAGCCGTTTTGCCAGTGGTGTTGGGCATTTCGGTCTTGCTGAAGGCGTTAGGATAAGATAGTTGTAGTTAGGCCAGGTAAGTTGGGGGCACTAACTCTATTCTTGTCTTGTAGATTGATCGGCGGATAGGCGACTTTGCGTGTCGTCTTTGACTTTTCCGATGTTTAGCGGCGTCGTATGGGTTTTTGGATGTGATGACGGTCTTATGAGTGGACTCTGATCATAACCATGTACAGAAAACCTTATGATGTATGATATATCGTTATGTATGTGGTGGATACAGAGTGTTCAGTTGATCGTTTTGAGTAGCATAGTAACTATTTGCATGAATGAGATGGTTCTGAAAGCAAATAGATTACTGTGTGAAATCAAATGATGAGCGGAACTGACGATCGTCCCTCATGACCAGAACCCAGACCGACGACGCATCCGACCGATCATTAGATTGCGTGATTGTATGGTGATTGCTTGTTTTCATTTTATGTTGATTGATTGATTGATTGATTGATTGATTAATTTGTTTGTGCGGTAGTTGCGTAGTGTTAGCGTGCGTGGTTTTTGGATGGATTGATCGTTTTGGGTCTTAGAGACTCTTGTATGTTTGGTAGTTCGGAATTTGATTGGTAATTAGTAGCTTTCTTCGGTTTTGTTAAACAGGTAAGGTGTTGATTTTATTTCAATTTTACTTCGAGTTGAGCCGACTTGAGGACGGTTGTGTTCAACCGTCAGTTCACGAGGGAACAGACTTATGGGGTATTGTTATTTAATCACGGGTAACCGTCGGGTACGTGATTAAGTAACCATATTTCTATGGGAAAGTGATATCGGGAATAGAGCGGAATGAAACTAATTGTTTCAGTGAGTTGTTGTATTGATTGTAGGTCGGAATGGCGACGCGATGTGAATCCGAGACCGAGCCCGAACCCGAAAGCGTGATGAAGTGTCAAGACATCGTGAGATAAGTGGACCGGACAGTGAAGCAGTGATGGGTGTCGTCGGTGGAAAGTGTATCAGTTTATCGAGTGACCGGCAGAAAGAAGCCGAGAAGTATGAAGCGAGCAACGAGAGTTGAGAAGAAGATTCAGTGGGGTTGTGGGAATCAGACAGTTGGAAGCAGGTGATTAGATTCTTGAAGAGTGTCTCAGGAAGAAGACAGAAAGTCACAAACCGAAGAATGTGGAGGTCGAGGCAAAGTGGGGAAGACGGAAGTAAGAAGCAGAGTAGATAAGTTAACCAGGAGTGAGTTCGAAGATTGAGTCGGGTAAAGACAGTTGAGAGTGGAGCGGATCAGGGTACAAGATTGGGATGTCAGATCGGATCAGTGTTGAGGATAGTGGTACGCAGCAGTGTTCGAGGAAGGAGCGTCGGAATGAAGTGATGAAGCGACTTACAGGGTTCGAAACCGATTTGAAGTCTGACAGTGACGGAGAATTCGGGGACGAATTCCTGTAAGTGGGGAAGAATGTGATAACCCGTATCACAATACGGTCAACGGGCAGCAGAAAGACCACCAGGTGTAAAATTGTCATTTTACCAATGTCGGGGGTAAAATGGTAATTTTACCAAAAGTCGAGACGGAAGCCGAGACGGGCCGAATATTCTTATATTTTAATATAAAGAATGTTCACAAGACCAGAGTTGGAGAAATCGGAGCAGAAACATGTTTTTCGGTTTGTCGGGATGGAAACCGACAAAACCGACGAAACTTCGGAAATTCATAACCGGAGCTACGGGTGTCCGTTTGAGGCGATTCAAAATGATAAATTCATCAAATATCATGAAGAATATGTTTATGGAGGTTTGAGGATTTATGGGATCGTCTAGGGAGTTTTTAAAATAATAAACTTGAAATCGGCTAAACGGAAGCATCGGGATGGTCGAGAAAAGGAAAGTTGCTGATTGGTTGAAAGGTGAACGTGGCTAAGAGAGAGACAACAATAAAATTAACTAAATTTAGAGGCTTGTGTGTCGTGGCAAGAGGGGAAGAAAAGAAAATGGATTCATGAACAAGTGACCAAATCCAATGAATCTCATTCTACAACACATGGTGAATTGTATTCACCTCTCTTTTGGGTTGTGATATCGTGGCATCATCAGATAGAGGGGAGGACAGCTGTTGACATAGAATTTTGTGGCAAAGAGATAATAGTGTTGTGATGTTATAATAAGAAGAGAAGAGAAAAAGAGAAAGAAGAAAAAAGAGCGTGAGAAGAAAGAGAGAAAGAGAGGAGAAGAGGAGAAGATAAAAGCGTGAGCAGAAAGAAGAAGAAGAAGAAGAAGAAGAAGAAGAAGAAGGGAGAGAGAGAAGGCGTGGAGGAAGATGAAGAAGAAGAAGAAGAAGAAGAAGAAAAAGAAGAAGAAGAAGAAGAAGGGAGAGAGAGAAGGCGTGGAGGAAGATGAAGAAGAAGAAGAAGAAGAGAGCGTGAAGAAGGGAGAGAGAGGAGAAGAAGAAGAGAAGGAAGCGTGGAGAAGAGGTAGAAAGAGAGAGAAGAGGAAGCGTGAAGGAGGAGAAGAGGAGAAAGGAGAAGAGGAAGCGTGAAGGAGGAGAAGAGGAGAGAGGAGAAGAGGAAGCGTGAAGGAGGAGGAGAGGAGAGAGGAGAAGAGGAAGGAGAAGAAGCGTGAAGAGGAGGGAGAGAAGAAGAAGAAGAAGAAAGAGGAAGAGAAAGAGAGAGGAAGAGCGTGAAGAAGAGGAGAGAGAGAGAGAAGAAGAAGCGTGAAGAAGAGGAGAGAGAAGGAGAAGGAAGGAGAGAGAAGCGTGAGATGAGGAGAAGGAGAGAAGACCGGAGGAGAGAGGAAGAAGAGAGAGAAAGAGGAGAGAGAAAGTAGAGAGAGAGCGACATGAAGAAGAGAGAGAAGGAGCCGTGAAGGAGAGAGAATATGGTCCGGAAGCTTGGTTAGAATTATGCGGTCAACGGTCAGGACGTTCGGGAAGCTTCGGGATTCGAGTTCGTGCATTCGGGAGGTTCGGGTTCTAGTTCGGGAGTCTCGGGATTCACGACGTGTCAGAACCGCCATTACCGTACCTATCTCACTGTGAGTCGGCTCACAAACCTTTAGACTCATATAGACCCGGAAATTGATAAACCGTAGTACTAGGTTTGCATACCCGTTACTTAACCTAATGAGTAATTAATTAATTGGGCGTTTAATGTTAAACCGGTTAGGATCGGATAAGCACGTTAGGGTTTAAAGAATTAAAAGGTAAATTGGTTGTGTGCCGCTAGGTTGTTAGTAATGATTGGGTGATGCATTCATATAGACCGTTGTTTAGGGATCGTATATGCATATATATGGTATAAGAACGATACTTAATGAATCTATATACGAGAATTGAGACGACATTAAAATATGGTTAAACCTAAACGAACATATAGAATATTGTAACGGGATTGGGGTTTAGGTTTAATAGCGGGATTGGGTAATGAATCAAATTAAGTTAATAATGAGACGTCGGGGAGTTAGTAAGTTTACTAACTCTAAACCGACAGATCGGGGAATTAATAAATGATGACTAGGTTTGGTTAAGAAATAAGAAGTGTGGTGATTGGTGAACCGTCTACGGGTTAACAAGCGGTTAACCCAAGGTAGCGGGCGTGAAATGGATTAAAAGATTTAGAAACCCTAATAAGCCTGCTTGTGTGTGATTGTGTGATTGATTGTGATTGTGTGATTGATTATGATTGTGTGAGTGATTGTGGTTGCGTGATTATATTGTTGTTGTTGTGAGCTTTGTGTGCAGGCTTGTTAGACTGCTCGGTGTTGGGCCGAGCAGTTATTGCGGACACTTACTCCGGTCACGGGACCGGGTAAGTTAGTGGTGCTGACTAGGTATCTTACCTAGTCAGAGCGGTGGTAGTGTAGAGGCTTGCGGAATGGTTGGGGATTTATTATTGTTATTGATTGCGTGATCTGTGCTAGAGTCCCAGCGAGTCTGCGTGTTTATATTTCTGCACTAGGACTCTAGGGTGCGTTAGATTCCGCAAGCCTAGGTTTTGTTTACGTTCCGGTAATTCCGACCCGATTGGATCCTCGGGTTTGGCCTAATCGGATCATGGCGATTCCGGTTATGGTGTTAACCTACTGGGTGACGCCGGTAGGTGTGCGATTCGGAGAATACGGGGTCATGTCCTAGGGCCGGATCGCATGGAAACTCATGTTACCTGGGGTAACAGGAGTCACCGCGTATCGATGGACAGAGAACGGTGTCCTAGCCGTGGGGACCTTGTGTACACGGTTAGGAGTCGTGGGTTAGTTACCATGTAGGTAACGATGTAGACCCGTGGAAGTTACCGAGTTCGTAGGGCCCATCGTTGTTTTGTTATTTCTTTCTTTGCGCGATAGATAGATTGAGTCTAATCGAGGACATGTGCCGCAGTGCCTTCGATTTCCCCTAATTCTCTTTATCTTTGGCATTGATTGTGTGTGGGTTTATCACGACATGGTAGTTCGTGATAGACCATTTATTCCTGTTGATTGTTATTTTGGGTTTGGGGCGGGAATCTGTAGTTCTAGATAGACTAGAAGCCTTTAGTGGGGAGCCGATTCACTGGGTGATCTTAGATCGCTCATTAGACTCTTTTTGTGTTTTTCAGGTTTAGCAGCGACGGACGCGGGAGGCCTCGGTGTAGTTTCGGGATGGCTTGTGACGGGATTTGATTCGGGGTTTTGATGTTTTATTTTCGGTTCGGCTTTGGCGCCATTTTATGTGTTTGATTTATTTATGTGTTTTGAATTGACGATTGTTTGTAAAAATTATATTAAACGTTGTGTTGAACGTTTGGTTACTTAGAAATGAAATTGTTTCCCTGATATGAGGTTTCGTCCGAACCGACACAACTCACCGAAGTGGTACAAGGTGTACAACTTGTATTACGGAAGTGAGGATAGCGAGGTCAAAGATGGATTAGTGCGAGCCTTTGTCTCAAACCGATCTGTCTCTGACTTCGTCCTGTGACGAACTTTTCCTGTTCGACTTGCTCGGGTTCGATCCGTCATGTTCTTGTTTGATTGTTGACCGGTCAGCTCGACGGTCAGCGGAGAATGGGAAAGGGGCGTTACAGACATGACCAACAGACTGACTCAAAAAGAAGCATAAAAATGACTCAAGAGAAAAAAAAAGAAAAAAAATGCAGAATCACCAGCAGCAAGTGTCTAGAAGACTGGAGAGTCCTCATCATCCATCTCCTCGGAGTCAGCAGCCTCCTCTATCTCCTCATCCTCCGAGCTGACATGTACAGGTGCTGGCGCAGGTGCACGACGTCGTGGCTGTGGGTGGTGAACGCGTTGTGAGCGTTGGCAGGACATGCGATGAACCGCCTTCCAAATCCTCTTAAGTACACCTGATGCCCACTTCTGAAATTGTGTTGGTAGCATGTCTTTTGATGGTACTGGAAGCTCAGAAAACCCATAGGTCTCATCAGGATCATCAACAGGAACAGAATCATGCTCGGCAGCCGAAGCAGCAGCTCCTGAAGTAGCGCCTCTAAGTATGGTAGAACGACGCGGGACAGATCGACAAAGCTCTACATTAGGCTGGAAGGAGAGTGAAAGAGGCTCATCCGTGATGCCTGTAAGCCTGGTCTCAGGGAGAGGGAAGAGGCGCTCAACTTCAGATGTATCAGTGAAATGCCACAAGAACCGCTTCCCACTAACATCATGCTCTTCAGGTGTGTAAAGTCCATGGTGGACATCTGACTCATGTCGATCCCAAAGTGGTCAAAAATGGGAGTTAAAAGACTCCCAACCGTCTCTGTCTTCGTCGCTTTCCCTGTGAATGGCTTGATCCTCAAATACTCTAGATGATGAGCAAAGACGACTCCCATGTTGACGTCAGCCACCAAATGTGCGTCCTGAAACTCACTAACATCGATACTACCACCAATCCCAAAGTAGGGCAGCAGAAGCTCAGCTATCCTCATCATCCATGGTTCCATCTTACACAGAATCGTGTTGGCAAACAATCGAACGGTGTACCGCAAGACCGGATGTCGCACTGCAGTCTGTCTAGTAACCTGAGAGTCATACACTCTATTGCCAAAATGCTGCCAGAAGAGCTGCACATCGGGCCAATGCTCAGGTAGATTGACCCGCTCCATGGTCCTGTCAAACTCATATATGTTACACAGCTCGGGAATAGTGATCCTGTACCGCTTTCCCTTAGCCATGAAGGTCATCGTCCGCTCAGAAGCTTTCCTCACCACCTCATTGGTGTAGTACACCCGGACTGTGGTCATGAACTGTCTTACCATCTCCTCATGCATGTTGTAGTACTTGGTATAGATGGTACCCAGGCCTATCGTCCTCATAATGCGTAAGACATCGGACCTGATCTTCAGCTTGCTCATCGTAGTGGTGCAAGAAATCCGTGTAGGCAGAAGGTTGACGCTACACCAAGCGTTATAAAACAAGGAATCATAATCATCCCACTGCTCCGAGATCTGCCTGTGGGTGCAAGTGCTCTTCTTGGACTCATCTGCAGGACTGTCCGCGAAGCATGTGAGCTTGAACCTCGCTTTTTCCATCCTTGGCCAAGGTGGCCTGTTCTGTGAGCCTCGGACATTGGTACCAGTGGAGCCATCCTGCTGCGAGGCTGAGCCAGAAGCAATCGCTTCATTAACTCTCCTTGGGCATTTTCCACGGTTTCCAGAAGGTTCCATCTTTGCAGATTGATGAAACAGACACTAGATATGGATAGAGCTCGAAAAAACAAGTGGAATAGAGCCTTGAATCGTCCAAAACGGTTAAGAAACGAAGGATTGGTGATTTTTGGAAGGGATTTTCGCGATGGAGGAAGTGGAGAAGAAAGAGTCGGATCGCGAGTTTTAAAGAAAACTTACCTCGATTTCATCGATGTCGACCGACACTGAGGTTCGTGTCGACCGACACTCGATTACATGAAACAAATCGACCCTGTAATTCGATCGTGGTCGATTATCGTCCGTGCTCGAAACTTCTCGACTTCAATGTCGACCGACACCGAGTGGATGTCGACCGACACTGGCTCTCCTGTGCTACAGATTCTGCATAACTTGACACGAAAACACAAAAAACAAAAGAAATCAAAGTGCAAGACCAAAAATCCTAATATATACAACTTACCAGTGGATTGCCTCCCACTCAGCGCTTGTTTTTAGTCGTTGGCTTGACTATGGTAGGAGATTAGACTCCTGGGGGTTTCGACAGAGGCTGTGACTGCCTCTGCGAATATCTCTTCATCCATGGCGGTGTGTAGGCAGTATCAGCATGAGACCGTCCAAGGAACATAGGTATGGACTGTTTCCCTGCATTCACAGCAATGAGGTGAGTAGAATTGGGTTTTGAAAATGCAGGCTCTGAAGATGTCAGAGTGGAATCGTTAAAGACCACCATCTTCCTTTCCCCAATGTCAGAAACTGTAGCTTCGTAAGTCTGAGCCTCTTGCTCCATCTCAATGCTAAAGGCTTGACCATCAATGATGGACTTTCGCAGCTTATCCATCTTGAAGTGCAGAGGCTTATCTCCCAGGTGGAGATCAATCAAACCGTGCCTCACATCAATCATTGCTCCGACTGTGGCTAAGAAGGGTCTGCCAAGTATCAGATGATCATTCGATTCCTTATTATATTTCAACACCACGAAGTCTGTCGGAATCAAGTGGTTTCCAACTCTGACAAGAACATCCTTGAGGACTCCTTCTGGAAGCCTCTTCGACTGATCAGCTAGGATTAGAGAGATCCTACTCTGCTTGAAGTCTGTCAACCCCAATCTCACAGCCACAGAGTGTGGCATTAGATTTCCAGCAGCTCCTAAATCACATAGGGAATGCTTGAAGCTATCCTTGAAGATGGAGCAATCTAACACAAAAACACCAGGGTCATCCACCTTCTCTGGAATCAGATTATGCAGTACATCACTGATTTGTTTAGGGAGCACCACTACCCATTCTCTCAAATCTTCATCCATGGGAATCATCTTCTCCACATATCTCTGTAGACACGGATGAACTGGCAAAGCATCAGCTTGTGGGTCCTCATTCAGCTTCCTATCCATCACTTCCAAGTGTTTGGCTTCATCAAGCTTGTAATATCCTGTTCCAAGAAATAGTCAACGGGCAGCAGAGAAGTCAACGGAGGGCATTTTCGTAATTTTCAGAAGATGAAGGGCATTTTGGTAATTTTACCAAAATGCGATCTGGAAGTGGAGACGGGCCAAGTGTTCTTATTTTTGTCCAAAAGAACATTTAGAAGACCAGACGTGGAAGAAACGAAGATTAAACGAGTTTTACGGACTATCGGGAAAGGAAACCGATAGAACCGATAAAACTTGTAAAATCCATAACGGGAGCTACGGGTGTACGTTTGAGGCGATTCAAATTTCTAAATTCATCTAAGATCTTCTATAATCTGAAAATGAGACTTGGTGGATTTTTAGAAGCAGATAAAGGATTTTTTAAAATATTCAACGTAAAGCCGGTTTTTCCGAGAAACTGATACATCATTCGGGCAAGAAAGAAGACCCTCTAAAGTCCACCAAAAATTATGAAATTTTGACCGAAGCTACATTAGAATATGAAGAAGATATGGTTAAAAGGATTCAGCAAGATTTGATGTCTAGATCAAGTTATGAATTTTGAGTCCTTAATGGGTCATTAAGGCTTAAAAATTCAAAATAAATTCTTTGAGGCTTGGGCTTGAGTCAGGGTATTTGGGACAGTTTACCAAGGCCATATTGGACCTAAATCCAGCTCAGTATGAAGCATGGGCCACGAAATTTGAGCCCAAGAAATAGAAGCTTCTTAGGTGCATGAATCTCCAAAGATGTGTTGTCATCAATCCAAGGGCTGCATGGAGGAGGCTACAAGTGGATGGTGGATGATCAAATTCATTGTTTGTGGATGGTTTTTGATGGAGAGGTCGTGGCTTAAGATGGAGAAGAAGAGGTGACAAGTGGAAGGTGGAGATCTCTTCACTTTAGCTATAAAAGGAGGCCTCCACCCCTCACTTTTCTTCACACCAAAAACACTTCTCAACAAGAGTAGTGAAGAAGAGAGAAAGAAGAGAGGGAGAAGGGAGGAAGAAGAAGAAGAAGAAGGAGGCGGCAAGAAGAAGGAAGAGGAGGAGCCGGGAGAAGAAGAAGAAGCCGGAGGGAGGAGAGAAGAAGGAGAAGCCGGAGGGAGGAGAGAAGAAGGAGGATCCGGAGGGGACAGAGAGGGAGGAGAGAGAGAAAAAGAGGAGGGAGAGTGAGAAAAATAGAAGAAAGATGGGGAAAGGAATATTAATACGTCGGAATATTCTAAAGAATATTCTTAGGAAAGGAATTTTTCCGACGTAATAATCTTCCCGATAAACCGGATTTCTTTTATTTAGAAATAGGATAGACGGTTGTAGTAGCCATCATATGAGGGTTATCCGGAGGTTCGGAATCACCAAGGTCAAGTGCGGGTCAAGTTCGAGTTCGTGCATTCGGGAGGTTCGGGGTCCAGTTCGGGGGTCTCGGGATTCATACCGTGTCAGAGCCGCCATTTCCGCGCCTATCTCACTGTGAGTCGGCTCACAAACTCATAGATTCATATAGACCATAAATTGATAAACCGTAGTGCTAGGATTGCATACCCGTTACTTAACCTAATTAGTAATCAATAATTAATTGGACGTTAATGATAAACCGGTTAGGATCAGATAAGCACGCTAGGTTTAAAGAATTAAATGGCTAGGTTGTTAGTATCGATTGGGTAATGCATTCATATAGACTGTTGTTTAGGACCGTATATGCATCTATATATGTATTAAGAACGATAATTAATGAATCTATATACGGGAATTAAGACGACATTAAAATATGGTTGAACCTAAACAAACGTATATAATATTATAACGGGGTTGGGGTTTAGGTTTAATAGCGGGATTGAGTAATGAATAAAGTTAATTAATAATGAGACGTCGGGGAGTTAGTAAGTTTACTAACTCTAAACCGACGGATCGAGGAGTTAATAAAAGATATCTAGAATGGGTTAAATAAGGAATGTGGTGAGTTGGTAAGCCGTCTACGGGTTAGCAATCCGCTAACCCAAGGTAGCGGATGATAATGGATTAAAAGACTTAGAAACCCTAATAAACCTGCTTGTGTGTGATTGTGTGATTATGTGATTGTTTGATTGATTGTGATTGTGTGATTGTATTGCAGTTATTGTGAGCTTTGTGTGCAGGTTTGTTAGACTGCTCGGTGTTGGGCCGAGCAGTTATTGCGGACACTTACTCCGGTCATGGGACCGGGTAAGTTAGTGGTGCTGACTAGGTATCTTACCTAGTCAGAGCGGTGGTAGTGTAGTGTCTTGCGGAATGGTTGGAGATTTATTATTGTTATTGATTGCGTGATCTGTGCTAGAGTCCCAGCGAGTCTGCGTGTTTATATTTCTGCACTAGGACGCTAGGGTGCGTTAGATTCCGCAAGCCTAGGTTTTGTTTACGTTCCGGTACTTCCGACCCGATTGGATCCTCGGGTTTTACCTAACCGGATCATGGTGATTCCGGTTATGGTGTTAACCTATCGGGTGACGCCGGTAGATGTGTGATTCGGAGAATACGGGGTCATGTCCTAGGGCCGAATCACATGGAAACTCTGGCTATCTAGGGTAGTCCGAGTCACCGCGTATCAATGGACAGAGAACGGTGTCCTACTCGTGGGACCTTGTGTACACGTTTAGGAGTCGTGGGTTAGTTGCCATATAGGTGACGATGTAAACCCGTGGAAGTTACCGAGTTCGTAGGGCCCATTGTTGTTTATTCTTTCTTTCGTTGTGCGATAGATAGATCGAGTCCAATCGAGGACATGTGCCGCAGTGCCTTCGATTTCCCTTAATTCACTTTATCTCTGGCATTGATTGTGTATGTTTGGGTTTATCACTACATGGTAGTGCGTGATCGACTATATTTCTTGCTGATTGTTATTTTGGATTTTGGGGCGGGAATTTGTAGACTTAGATAGATTAGAAGCCATTAGTGGGGAGCCGATTCACTGGGTGATCTTAGATCGCTCATTATACTCTTTTTGTGTTTTTCAGGTTTAGCAGCGACGGACGCGGGAGGTTCTCGGTGTAGTTTCGGGATGGCTTGTGACGGGATTTGATTCGTGATTTTTGAGTGTTTTCTCGGTTCGGCGTTATTGTTATTTCGTGTGTTGATTTCTTTGTATATTTGACTTGACGATTGTTTGTGAAAATTCTATTAAGCGTTGTACTCAATGTTGATTACTCAGAAATGAAATTGTTTCCCTGATATGAGGTTTAAGTCCGAACCGACACAACTCATCGAAGTAGTGCAAGTGGTACCGCTTGTACTATGGATATGAGGATAGCAGAGTCGAGGATAGATTGGTGCGAGCCTTTGTCTCAAACCGAACTAACTTTGGCTTCGTCCTGTGGCAAACTTTTACCATTCGACTTGCTCGGGTTCGATCGGTCATGTTCTTGTTTGATTGTTGACCGGTCAGCTCGACGGTCAGCGGAGAATGGGAAATGGGCGTTACAAAGCTCTTGCTTAGACTCCGTAGTAACCCTTGGGAAGGGTATCGGAGGTTTGTAGACCTCCTCTTCAGTAGCAACATGAAACATTGGTGAAACATTGCATGAACGATCGTAGTGTCGATTGACATTGAAGTGGTGTCGGTCGACACTCGGTTTGCATTCTGAATCCTTCGACGGTTTTCAGCAATGTCGACCATCAATTCGGGCTTGGTCGATTTTCCTTCGTCATGAGAACTCGAAAACACTCTTGAAACTCGATGTCGACCGACACTGAGGGTAGTGTCGACCGACACTGAATCCGCAGTCTTGGATTCTTCTCTGTTTTCGATGAATTCCACAGTCTCAACCTCAAAACTTTCCTCCTGATCCAAGTCAACCTCAGTCTGAAACGAGAAAGCATTGATGTGGGTGTTCTGAACATTCTTTCCTTTGACTGAGCTTGAAATCTGGTTTACTTGTGTATCCAGCTGCTTCATATGTGTGCTCAATGACTCGAACTTCCCATTCAGATCAGTGTAGATGGCATCTATCTTCTTGTTTAAATCCACAGTAGTCTTTGTCTGCCCCCTCAAGAATCTGCTCCATCATGGCTTCCAACTTACTCTCATGAGCATTAGTAGCAGGAGGTGTCTACTAAGAGGATGATCCATAGGTCCTCTGATAGGAGTTGTTCTGCTGAAAAGGTTTCTGGAAACCAGCACTCTGACCATATCCAGAAGAGTTTTGATTGCTTCGGAAAGCACTCTTCTGACCACCAATGTAGAACTTGTTACCTTGCTGATTCCCAAACATGTTTCCTTGAAATCCAGACCCACCTAAGTAGTTCACATCTTCTTCCTTGCAGCCATCTTCAGGTTCAAACTCTTCAACCTCTTGAGCAAAGTGAACAGCCTTCTTTCCATTCAGCAAGCTATGAACAGTGTCCAGCTTATTCTTCATCTCAGCAATCTGGAAGTTGTCAACTTTTCCACCAGACTCTCTTCTCCTCTGATCAGCATTTTTAGTGCGGTTGCTGCTCACCAAGTTCTCAATTAGTATCCTGGCTTGCTCAGGAGTCTTTGTGTTGAAGTTGCCATTGCTGGCAGCATCTATCGCAGACTGGTACCAAAGATCCACACCTATGAAGAAAATGCCCAGCAGCTGAACTTCAGAGAATCCATGATGAGGACAGTCTCGTTGGTACATCTTAAACCTCACCCAAGAAGCTTTGAGAGGCTCTGTAGGTCCCTGAGTGAATGTCGGAAGGTCATGTCTGAGCTGATCGGAGCGAGCATCATCATAGAAATGCCTCAAGAAATCTCTCTTCACTGCATCCCAAGTGGTTAGCTTCCCAGGTGGAAGTTGCTTGAGCCAAGCTGCAGCCTCTCCAGCGAGAAAATATGGGAAGAGCTTGAGGTGCAGAAAATCATACCCTACTCCATTGTGCTTCATCCCAGTAACAAAGGCTTCAAAATCCTCAATGTGATCCATTGGCTGCTCATGAGGAAGACCATGGAAAGGATGCTGCCTCACCAATGCATAGTAAGCAGTCTTAAGCTCGAACTCGTTCCTTTCAAAAGGAGGAGGCACAATAGCAGACCTGTTGGCATAGAACTCATCGGGCCGGCTGTAATCCGTAAGAGTCCTCTCAGGAGGAGGATTGGGTTGTCCATTAGCTCCAAAATTAACCACCTGCCTTTCACCTTGAGGTTGCTCAGGTTCAGGGATCACATTCCCTTGGGCATCAATCTTTTGCCCCTGAGAATTGTAGGCATTGTTATATGTGTCTCTCAGAACACCTTCAGCATCTGGTATCAAAATCAATCGATTCGTCATCCATGAAGTTTTCTGAGCCTTTATGTTTGTCCTCTCAATTCTAGCAAGCTCCTCAAGTCTGAGGTTCAAAAGATTATCGTTCGGGTTGCTTCGGGTGTGACGACTTGGCATAAACTGAACTCAAAAACTGGTCTCGAGCTCGACGTCGAGCGGCACTAGAGGGGTGTTGGTCGACACAGGTTTTACCTGTCGATTCCTGCAGCAACAAAACAAGCAAGACCGAGAAAAATATCAGTAAACAAGAAAATAAAAACGACTTAGTCTAAATTCTAGGTCAAGATTATTTCCTATTCTACTGCAAGTGCACAGTTATTCTATTGTAGTATTCAGGGTATCGTATCCACAAGGACTCAAGATTCACGCGATAGACTATATGCTTTCAAACTTAGCAAAATCAATCAGATGAGAAAACAGTAAACAATGCAGAAATGTAAAGGTTGTTTTCGATAGGAGAAAAACGCTAGACTAAGGGTATTCTCGGGAAATCATGCAAGGCCAGACACTTAGCTATCAGGATTCAGGTTAAGCTCAGGTTTCAAGAACTAGAAACACAATGTAAAACAATCCAACTCTCGTTGCAGCTGTTATCTATGTCTAGCAACCTAACGATTCAAATCTCTTTGCAATCTTAGAGTTCTAGACAAGCATTTTTAGCAAGTTCATAAGTTCACAATTTTTCTAGACCAAATCTCTTTGCATCTAATCAAATTGTTCACAATAAGTTCTTTTTCAGATTATAACTCACACTCTCGTGCCAAATTAACAATCTCAGTTTTAAACCCTAGGTGATCAATCTAGAATTCAGTATTAGTCTCAACTCAGGTGATGAACAAATAGATTTAGATTCCTAATAAATCAGTGATTTACTGATTTGAGAATCCCTAAATCTAACCAAGGTTACTACTTAGACATGATATCAAATGAATAACACATGAATGAATAGAAAAGACTGAATAGATATAAACAGGGGTTCGAAATCCTTCTCTCAAAGGTTACAAGTAGCAAGAACAGCCCCAACTCAAATCTCTCAGTCTCCAGAACAAAGCAAGAACAAAGAACAAGATAGATGATTCTGCTCTCAAAAACCTAATTAAAAACACTAAACACATTCTGGGGCTAGATTAAAATTAGGGAAACTTCTGGGGTGAGTTTGCAATTCTTCAAAAGATGTCTTCAACTCAGCGTATAAGTGTCTGTCACGCTCAGTGTCGACCGACACCAAGGTGAGTGTCGGTCGACATCACGTCGTGGTAGAGACTCCAACTTCAGCTCGTTACACAGCTCACCAGAAATGTCCCAAAACTCCGCTCTTCGCTCCAAACGCAAGCTTACCTGCAAAGGACTCAATAGACTCGAAAAACCAGGTTAAAGACTCAATATATACAATTATATCATGGTTGAAAACCTAGAAAAACCATGATATATCACTTCCTGAGTTTCAACAGGCCCTAATCTTAGTGTAGCAGAGATTCTTTGAGATGCTTTAGGTGAAGGAGGGGCATCCGAGGGAGGCTCTTGGAAGACCTGCCCTTCTCGACATATCTAAGGTCCACGTGTTGCAGACGGGCTAAGAGGGAGCTTTATAATCCCATAGTACTCTTCAGAATATGATCAGAGGGGTTCCCAATTATGTTAAGCGTTGGGATTCTTGATGTGGTAGGGGGAGTCGGTGATACGCTCTGTCGCTGGTATCCTTGCACGAGAAGTACTATTAACTTCCCCCACTTCCCTGCGGGATAACTGGTGACATGATATCTCTGGGCGGATTTTCAGGAGGGGTTCTTGAACTCTGAGACTTGTGAGATTTTCCAGAGGAGTCGTGAAGAGTGAGCGGAGGGAGCACGCTTTGATTTTTCTTTCTGGATCAAAGTTTGTATTTTAACTGCCCTGAAAAGTTAGCAGAGGTTGCATAATGGTGATTATGGCCTCGAGGCTGATAGTGAGAGGACCATTGGTAGTGGGTGGACCGATCAGGTCCTCTGTTTCGCGATGGATCATTTTGTGATAGCTATCCTGGTTGAGACTTTAATGAGAAGCATCTTGAGATGTGTGGCTGATTATTTCTCGGTCTGGACATCTTTACAGAGATAAGTAGCTGTCACTTTCTCATGACGATCTTAATGATAGGAAATCTTCAGAATGGCCCGAGCTAGACTGTTTTCTGGAGAGGTGTTTGAGACGACGCTCTTCCCGATTTTTGACAATGTCGAGCTGATTAATGCCATGATTTGCAGAAGGGGCAGCATTCTTACTAGGCTTGATAGGACAAGTAGCTTCCTCATGTGAGACGAAAAATCAGAAAATTGTGTTTTCGAACCTTTTGTAAACCAGGTAAGTAGAGAATTTTTCTCCTGAAGGAGATTGGATTGGTAGCTTCATTTCGAGTGGTTTGAGACCATCAATGTGGACTCGCACTCTTCTATGGGCCGAATCCATGTCAATGATTGGACCCAACTCCTTTCCAATCGCGGTTATGGCTTCGCCATTCCATAAGTGCAGAGGAAGACCATGTAGATTTACCAAAAATGGGATAAGGTTCGGGAAAATACTTGAGATAATAGGCTCCCACCTTTGAAGGAGTATCATCCACCGTTTGTAATGGTAAGGGGCTATCTGGAGCACTGATAAGAGAGCTTCCTTAGTCTTGAATTTTAATTGGAACAGTTCCAGGCCAAGGTATCTGCCCTCAACCTCGCTATCGAGGTTCGAATATTGAACAAGCCAGTCAACGAACCATTGAGATTTCTGGTACATCGGATTTGTGACTCTACCGATCAAAGTCAACTTGTTTTATTAAATGAGTGTCGTGTTATCGATGGGTGGGAGTATTACTGGAGTACGATGCTTTGAGTTTCATGCCCCTTCAACCCATTTTCCTTTTTCTAGGAGAGAGTATCGGTTAGACATAGCTTGTCTATTCGCGGGGGGGGTGCTTAGCTCCTCGCAGAGAGATTAAAAAGAAACAAGGACGAGAGTTTGGGTAGCTTCTTGATGTACTCACACATAGGAAAATCTGAGAAGGTCGCGTATTGAAGGAAAACTCAAGTTTTCAAAATCTGGAGAAGTGGGTCCGAAAAACTCAACGGCTCCGGGAGAGGTTCAAGTTGAGTTGCCCACAAATATATGCAAAGAAAGATGGCGACATGACAGGCAACTAGCAAGACTTACAGCAAAAACCAAAGGGGAAAACGACCAAGGAAACTAGCGAGGTCTCGGAGGGTGACTCACCAGCGAGGGTCGGGGGCTGAACCCGGAGGGAGAGACTGGAAGCAGGGATATTTAGAGTAGCGACGGTGAAAAAGGCTGAAGAGGAAAGATGATCCTTGACTGAAAATAAACCGACTTAGATCTACGCAGTAGCAGGGATTAGGAGAGACAGGATTCCAAATCTGCGCTCATCGGAGTATAGGGACCAACGATGGTGAAGCCGTACCGATGTCCGTACATGGAGATCAGCTAGCGGTTATGTCCGTACAGTCACTCTAACACTACAAGAAATGTGGGTATTAATAGCATTGGACGATATCGTATTTTATTGTTCTGCTATTGTATTATGACACGGGTTTTTTTCATATCGTTTGTTTTTGAAAAACGCTATATATTCCATCGCGGGAAATTATAATTTTTAGCCGCGTAAATTTGCTAAGTACCTGCACCTTACTATTGCATATCCAAAATTTAACGCTATCTTACATCTAAAATATCAAACATTTAATCAGAAAAAAACTAGATTTTTATACAATTTTCTCTAACGCAAAACAAATCTTTTTCACTCTCTCTTTCGTACAATATTTTGGGAGATTTAAAACAATGAGAAACCATATGAATCTTCTACATCTTCGTTTTTGATTCTTCTCTCTCTCTTAAGATCCATATCGAACGAGGTAAAATCCGATCTCAGCTCGAATATCTTAACTCAGATTTTCAATTTCATTTAAGAATTTGATGAATTTTGGATGGACTCATGTTAATGGATTCGGTGAGAGAAAACAAAAAGCATGAATTTTTTGTGTTAGTCTAGTGATGAATTCGAGTAAAAACCATTTAGGAGAATCAAATTAGATAAATTTCGTACTGGGTGTTGAAATTTGTTTGATCGTTGATAATTTTGAGTTGAATTTAAGCTTTGGTAGTTTCCTTGATTGGGTAACGAATAAAATTGTAAGATTATAGGTGGAAATAGGATTAAAGTGTTAGGAATTATTGATTTTTAATCTGAAGATTCATCACTAAACACACTACTGTCGTCTTCACTCTTCCCTAAACTTTTTGAGGTTTTGTTTGTAGCATCTGAGTTGATATATACATATTTCAGCATTAGCATTTAATTGTTGAACTTTTGTAGTATGTGTTAAGGATGTGTGGTTCTTAAACGTTGATTTGAGAGGGAAGAGATCATTATCAGATGCTAGTGCTGAGAAAGCAAGACTCACAGCAAAAAATATGGCTACACGATATACAGCCGGGTAAATATACACTCCTTCATTGTTTGTTCCCTTCAATCTCATTGATATAATTCATTGCTTGACATGGAGCTTTCCAAGAAACATATTAAACTTGTTTGACAAAACATACTCTTAGACTTCCCAAGAAATAGAGCTACTGCACTAAATGTTCTTTACAAGATCTTGTATAACATGTGGTGGGAGTGGAAAGACGAGTATCTAAGCGGCTTATGTAGAGTACAACACAAGTATGTTAAACTTGTTTCTTCTGTAAACCCAATTCAATATTTTAGCATAGCTTTCTTGTTTTATTTTTAAGTTTCTGTATTATTGGTTTGCAGGTCTAGCTTGTTGCAACAGTGGGACGGAGAAAACCAATCCGCATAACCTTATCCAGGTTAGAAACATCTAAGTTTTCTAACAGTTCTATATGAAATAGAAAACTAAAGACAAAACATAAATTTAAATCAAACAACCATACATAATTAAAGATCCGAAACAAGAAAATAAAAGAGATAAGTTCAACAACACATCATGTTTAAGTTAAAGAGACAGAGAAGAGACATAGGGCAGATAAAACTCAGGTCTTAGAGAGGCACAATAGCACCGTGTCTGGCAGCATACGGGTCACTATTTTCTAGCTCTCTCTCCTAAAATTATCAACCTCTACCATCTGGGGGTTGAATCTGAAATCAGATAAGCCTCTATGAGTTTCCAGCCATGCCTCATCATCACCTCTTAAGTGTTTATGGATCCTCCACATCTTTAACACCACAATGACCACTCCAAGACCCCTAGTTTTTTCCCACTCATCCCTGAATGCAAAAGAAGTATCCCCATTTGCAACACATTTAATCAGATGGTCTCTGTCATGCAAAAAAAACTTCTGTCATAACATACATGTTAATATAATAAACTTGTGATTATAAATTCTCTTGACTTACATGTTGTCTCTTATGTGGAACACCAGCCGTGACCTTTTACGGTCTGCCCAACAGACTCCAAGGGGTTCCACGTTGAAGACCACGCCCATTATATCTACAAGTTAAGTTTCTCAAATCTGGTTACTTATATTTATTCATGATTTATGATTATGTGTTGGTTAGTGTTAAGCAATCATACCTATAGGAGTGTCGATGTTGATTTGAGGGATATGCCCCATACATTTGAAATCCATGTAGTGATAGTTGTTGAGAGGGTCGATGCGTTTGATGATAGTCCCGTCCATGACACTAAGTCTGAAGGGAGAGTTTACAGGCTTGAAACCTGCATACGCCTTCTCAACATGAACCCTGAAAATCTTGACCCACTTGCCCTCTTGTTCCTCAAGCCCTTTAAATCTGCTTGCTTCTGATGGATAAATTACCATTTCTGATGTAGCCCCGGAGGCGGAAGCTTGAGCGATGGATTGATGGAGGACAAGCACTGGCTTAAAAGCTCTCTTACTTGACCGAGATGGTGTTGGAATTATGTCCGGTAATATCTGTACTGTCTCTAGAAAGTAAGAGTATGTCAATGATCAGACATAAGTCATATAATACTGGGGGTCATGATGGCTTGCTAGAGTCCGCTCATGATCTATAAGTCTTGGATTTATTGCCTTTATTATATGATCCCATATGGGTCACACGCCTAAGCTGACAGGAAACTATGAGGGAACGGTTCAGCAGAAGTACGGTAAAAGTGCTAGGCATTTACTGTACTTAGAGAGATTAAAGGGCCTGAATAAATCTAAGGGATTTAATCAGACTGGGAATTGGGCCCAAAAGCCCAACAGAACTAGACAAGGGTTTTATGACTAAAACTTGACCTAGCTCTCTTTTCTCCCGAACTCTCCCTGCGCCTCTCTCTCTCTCTCTCTGCGCCTCCCTCTCTCTGGTCTAGCAGCCATATTCCTGTTAGTGTGCGTGTGTGAGCCTTTGGAGGAACAACCTCTTGGTGGTTCTGCTGATCTCTGACTCATACTTGATTCTTCCGCTGCATAACAAGGTATTTCGAGATCTCTTTATGATTCAGCAAGAGAACCTAGATCCAGTATGTTTAGTAGAGTTTAATCTGACAGAATTAAACCAGGACAAACACTAAACAATCCTTCAGTGGTATCAGAGCCATTGGTTCTATTAGGATTTCTTGTTAGAATCATGTTTAGGTTGTTTAGAAGTGTTTGAATCAATCTATGCTTGAAATTGATAAGAAAACACTTAAGAAACAAAAGAATTAAAACCTATAAAACCCTTAATCGAAATCGCATGATCGCATGTGGATCGGAGTGTGGATCGGCCTCGGATCACACGTCCGGATCGGTACACGACGAACGGACCGATCGCTTGACCGGATCGTGTCGCGTTGTCGTCCCGATCGGCGTTGAGGCGCGAGAGATGGACCGGTCCGCTGTGCGATCGCGTCCCGCCTCTCTCGGCCCGAGCCGTCCCGATCGTGTCCCGTCCCGACTATCGTCCCGATCGCGGAAGCGTGATGCTTGCGAGCTGTCCCGATCGTGTCCCGTCTCTCGATCGCGTGAAGATTGCGACTCGGTCGTGATCGGTTCACGTGATCAGTCGGTTCGGTTCGGTTAATGGTTCGGTTTAAAATGATTAAAAATCTATTCGTCACGGTTTACAGACTTAATAATATTTATTAAATCTGGTTAAACCGTGATAAGAAATCCAATGTCGTTTAAAATTGGATTTAGTGCCTAAACCAGTGGTTTTCTAATTTGATTTGGTTGGACCAAATAAATTGAGAAAATCCGGTTTAGTAAATGACCGGTTAACAATTATGGTTATCGTAGTAATTAATCTTGGTTAGACCGATTTTAATGAACCAGACCGGTTATGTCATTTAATTGGGCAATTGGGTTATGTCTTGGACATAAACCAATTCTTGGGCCTTGGGCCAAGAAGTTAAAACAATTGGGCCAGTTATTTGAGTCTCTTCTTCAGATTTAATTTAAAATTTTATTTAATAATTAAAATTTGATTTTAAATTAATCAGTTTCCAAAATTTCAAATTAGAAAGTTTCTTAGAATAGAAGTTTCTAGATTTGCATGTTTTGGATATTTAGGAAATTTCTATAGTTAGAAAGTTTCCATATTTAGGAAGTTTCCAATTATAAAAGTTTCCAAAAACAGTAGGTTTCCAAAAATGGAAAGTTTCCAAAAATAGTAATCTTCTATTTTGGAATGAAATTTTAAGAAAACCTATAAACCTCAAATAATATCAAGCGTTGGATGTCTTGTCCAGTCTATGTCAGCTGTTGAAACCCATTCAATCGTACACATGGCCTTACAGTGTGAGGGTGTCTATCTCTTGCGTGGGTAAGACAGTTTGTGATTCATTAATGTTATTGGGAGTCCCAGACATTAGTGATTACATGACTGTATAGTCTGGTTTTCTTGACTAGGCCATCGGGAGTCCCGGGCCTTGAGACATCAGAGTGGATTGGGCCTCGGGCCCAGATTCACAACCAAGAGTTATATCACGGATATAATTAGCCGAAATAGGGCTTACCGATATAAGCTAAGGTTGGGTGACGGCCAGTGGCCCACTTTGATCTTAGTTATATATGGATCTTGGAATCATTATATTCTTTTGAGGGTAACTAATGTTATTGAATATAATGCGAGTTTACTCATATTGAACATATAAACTAAAATCATTTTTATCTTAAATTTCAGCAATGACTACAACAAGCACACAAAACACATTCTCAATCCGGTCTGTTCTCGACAAGGAGAAGCTGACTGGAACGAACTTCCTGACGTGGTCAAGGAACTTGAGGCTGGTCCTCAAGCAGGAGAAGAAGGAATATGTCCTTCGTGATCCCCTCCCCGAGAGGCCTCCAAACAATGCTGCCAGGAATCTGCACAATGCTTGGGAAAAGCATTCGTCAGATGAAAATGATGTCTATTGCCTGATGTTGGCAACCATGACTCCTGAATTGCAAATGCAGTTCAAGAGTGTGCTGTCGCCCATCGAGATAATGGCAAGCCTGAAATCGCTTTTTCAGGAGCAGGCAAGAACTGAGAGGTTCCAGACTGTTAAGAACCTCTTAGACTGCAAAATGGCTGCAAGTGCGGCAGTGAGTCCTCATGTCTTGAAGATGATGGGTTATCTCGATCATCTTCAGAAACTCGACTGCCCTATCAGCCAGGAACTTGCATGCGACATCATTCTGCAGTCTTTGCCTGCAAGCTATGATCAGTTCATTCTGAACTTCAATATGCATGGCTTGACTAAGACATTGCCTGAGCTTCATGGAATGCTCAAGACTGCAGAGCCCAACTTGAGGAAAGCCAAGGACCCCAACGTGCTTATGGTGCAAAAGGGCAAGGGCTTTAAGAAATCCTCTGCCAAGTACAAGGAAAAGGCTAAGGCTGTTCAAGTCTCGGACAAGGACACGTCAAAGCCCAAGCCCAAGTCCAAGGCTGGGCCTACTGACATCTGCAGGTTCTGCAAAGAACCAGGGCATTGGAGGAGAGAATGTAAGAAATTCCTGGAAGGTCTAAAGGAATTGAAGAAGAAGACTCTGGAGACTTCTTCATCAGGTATTTTTGTTATAGAAGTTAATACAACTACTTCTGATAATACCTCATGGGTTATGGATACTGGTTGTGGGGCTCATATTTGTACTAATATGCAGGCACTCAGCAACAGTAGGAAGCTGAAGCAAGGACAAGTGGAGCTACGAGTTGGGAATGGAGCGAAAGTTCCTGCACTAGCTGTAGGCACATACTTGTTGTGTTTACCTTCGGGATTGGTTTTAGAACTTAATAACTGCTATTTTGTACCTGCGATAAGCAGAAATATTATTTCAGTTTCTTTGTTGGATTTGGAAGGTTATGATTTTTCAGTTAAGAATAAATTATGTTCCTTCAATCGCAATAATTTGTTCTATGGTTGTGCCCCTCTTACGAATGGGCTTTACATACTTGATCAATCCGCGCCAATTTATAACATTAATACCAAACGGTTCAAACCTAATGAGGAGAACCGAACGTTTCTATGGCATTGTCGTTTAGGGCACATCAGTGAGAAACGCATTAAGAGGCTCCATTCGAATGGACTTCTTGGCTCATTTGACTTTGAGTCATGTGAGAAATGCGAATCCTGCCTGATGGGCAAAATGACGCGGGCCCCCTTTAATAAACCCAACGAGAGGGCCAGTGACTTAGTGGGCCTGATACACACTGATGTGTGTGGCCCAATGTCCACAAATGCAAGAGGAAACTATCAGTACTTCATTACCTTCACTGATGATTTCAGCAGGTATGGATATGTTTATTTAATGAAACATAAGTCTGAATCGTTTGAGAGATTCAGAGAATTCCAAAATGAAGTACAGAACCAACTTGGCAAAAGCATTAAAGCTCTTCGGTCCGACCGAGGAGGAGAATACTTGAGCCAAGAGTTCAGTGATCATCTGAGAGAGTGTGGGATAGTTTCCCAACTCACTCCTCCTGGAACACCTCAATGGAATGGTGTGTCTGAAAGGAGGAATCAGACCTTATTGGATATGGTTCGGTCTATGATGAGTCACACAGACCTGCCAATATCCCTTTGGGGATATGCTCTGCTAACAGCAGTGTTCACTCTAAATAGAGCGCCATCAAAAGCAGTAGCTAAGACACCATATGAATTATGGACTGGAGAAACTCCAGTGCTGTCTTATCTTAGAATTTGGGGTTGTGAAGCCTATGTCAAGAGATTAATCTCTGACAAGCTTACACCAAAGTCTGATAAATGCTACTTCATTGGTTATCCGAAGGAGACCAAGGCTTATTACTTCTACCTACGATCCGAGAACAAGATTTTTGTTGCCCGGGATTGTAATTTTCTTGAGAGGGAGTTTCTCTCTAAGAAAAACAGTGGGAGTAAGGTACTGCTTGAAGAAATTCAAGATGAACAGGATACTGCTCAACCTAATGAGGAAGAGCAGCAGCAGGACCTACAAGAAATTGTAGAGCCTGAACCTGTGGTACCTGAGGTTCGAAGATCCGGGAGGATCCGTCACGAACCCGAGAGATATCAAGGATTCCTCGTGACTAACTGTCATGATCTTCTGATCATTGATGGTGATGAACCATCGAACTTCAATCAAGCCATGATGGGCCCATATTCCTCTAAGTGGCGTAAGGCCACTGATTCCGAAATGGACTCCATGTCGGTCAACCAAGTGTTTTCGTTGGTTGACTTACCCGCTGGTGTAAAAGCCATCGAGTGCAAATGGATCTTCAAGAAGAAGATTGACGTGGATGGGAATGTCCAGATTTATAAAGCCAGGTTGGTGGCAAAAGGTTTCAGGCAAGTTCACGGTGTGGATTATGATGAAACCTATTCCCCAGTGGCTATGATGAAATCTATTCGGATTCTACTAGCAACTGCAGCTTTTCATGATTATGAAATTTGGCAGATGGACGTGAAAACCGCCTTCCTGAATGGAATTCTGGAAGAGGATGTGTATATGACACAACCTGACGGTTACATAGATCCAAAGAATGCTGGGAAAGTATGCAAGCTTCATAAATCCATTTATGGATTGAAGCAAGCATCGAGGAGCTGGAATCTTCGTTTTGATGAAGCGATCAAGCAATTTGACTTCATCAGAAACGAAGAAGAACAATGCGTGTATAAGAAGACTAGTGGGAGCAAGATTATATTTCTTATTCTGTATGTCGATGACATACTGCTTCTCGGAAACGACGTACCAATGCTGCGGTCGGTAAAGGACTGGCTTGCAAGTTGTTTTTCCATGAAAGACATGGGTGACGCCGCATACGTTCTTGGAATCCGGATCTACCGGGATAGATCTAAAAGGCTGATAGGCTTGTGTCAAGATTCATACATTGACAAAGTCCTGCATAGATTCAGCATGGCAGATTCCAAGAAGGGCTTCACGCCAATGGTACATGGCACAACGCTAAGCAAGAAGCAGAGCCCTACGACGGCTGCTGAGCTTGAGCGCATGAAGAATATTCCTTATGCATCTGCAATAGGATCTATCATGTATGCCATGATCTGTACTCGTCCTGATGTTGCTTATGCATTAAGCATGACGAGTAGATACCAGTCAAATCCAGGTGAAAACCACTAGATTGCCGTCAAGAATATCCTGAAGTATCTAAGACATACTAAGGATAAGTTCTTGGTGTACGGCGGAAGTAATGTGCTTGAAGTCAGTGGATTCACGGACGCAAGTTTCCAGACAGACCAAGATGATTTCCGGTCACAGTCCGGTTATATCTTTTGTCTGAATGGCGGTGCAATCAGTTGGAGAAGCTCCAAGCAAGACACCGTTGCTGATTCCACTACAGAAGCTGAATATGTCGCCGCCTCAGAAGCAGCGAAGGAAGCTGTTTGGATACGAAAGTTCATTATTGAACTAGGTGTGATACCGAATGCAGCTGAGCCTCTGGCACTGTTTTGTGATAACAATGGTGCTATAGCTCAGGCAAAGGAACCAAGATCACACCAGAAATCCAAGCATATACTGAGAAGATTTCACTTGATACGTGATATCATTAATAGAAAGGAAGTCAAGATCAGCCGAGTTCCGACAGATGATAATGTCGCTGATCCATTGACAAAGCCACTCCCAAGGCCTAAGCTCGAGTATCTGACTGAAGCTGTAGGCATTAGAGACATTGAAATGTAATCTAAATTTGAGTGGGAGTTTGAGGGCTTTATTTAGTTATTGATATGTTCTTGTAAAACATTTGAGATGTTTAATAATAAAATTATTTTTCAAGATTATTTTAACTGTGATGAAATAATCGTTCCAAAATGATATGAACCATTTTATAGGTCATCGAAGTAAGTGACTTGATCTTGAGTCATCAAAGTCATTTAGCTTGATCATGAGACCCTATATTTGATAGATGGCTTATATCATCCTGTCCCTAGTCGAAGGTTGTTGAAATTGGAACACCAACAACCGCGTGAGACTAGATTGGTATGTGACTTATGACAAAGTCTCAGGATGTCATAGATGCACGGCATCAAAGTCAGTACATAGGTGTATGTTGGGGTACATACGACCGGACAAGACCCGCTTATAAGAACTCTTCAGGATATTTATATCTGTGTCATAAGAGATTCTTACTATGACTATAGAGTATAGTCCTTAGACCTGAGTTCGCATGCATGTGACTGCACATCAACTGATGCGCTTTGATCATTGTCTAACGCTGTCGTTAAGCGATAGTTATAAGGACCTTGTTTGGGTGTGTTATGAAATGAGTAGTTTACAGTGATGGAACAAGACGGGATTTGTCCCTCCAATATAAATGGAGTGAATATCTCTAGGCCAATCGGAGATTTGAATACTGGAAAATGCATGGCCATGCTCAAACGGACTGTCCCGAGTCGTTTGGATTGTCAGTATCAAATCAGAGTCCGATGAACATGATTAGGCTTTATAAGGATGACATTCATCTTGCCTTATGACTAATCGAGATATTGAGACAAAAGGATTATGAATACAGAGATTCCAGTACAAGTGGGAGATTGTTGGAATTATGTCCGGTAATCTCTGTACTGTCTCTAGAAAGTAAGAGTATGTCAATGATCAGACATAAGTCATATAATACTGGGGGTCATGATGGCTTGCTAGAGTCCGCTCATGATCTATAAGTCTTGGATTTATTGCCTTTATTATATGATCCCATATGGGTCACACGCCTAAGCTGACAGGAAACTATGAGGGAACGGTTCAGCAGAAGTACGGTAAAAGTGCTAGGCATTTACTGTACTTAGAGAGATTAAAGGGCCTGATTAAATCTAAGGGATTTAATCAGACTGGGAATTGGGCCCAAAAGCCCAACAGAACTAGACAAGGGTTTTATGACTAAAACTTGACCTAGCTCTCTTTTCTCCCGAACTCTCCCTGCGCCTCTCTCTCTCTCTCTGCGCCTCCCTCTCTCTGGTCTAGCAGCCATATTCCTGTTAGTGTGCGTGTGTGAGCCTTTGGAGGAACAACCTCTTGGTGATTCTGCTGATCTCTGACTCATACCTGATTCTTCCGCTGCATAACAAGGTATTTCGAGATCTCTTTATGATTCAGCAAGAGAACCTAGATCCAGTATGTTTAGTAGAGTTTAATCTGAGAGAATTAAACCAGGACAAACACTAAACAATCCTTCAGATGGGTGGAATGGATGGAAGATGATTGACTCTCTCAACCGGTGTGTGTTGATTGACTCTCTCAATCGGTGGTGAACTAGTTCTGCTTGAGTCACACAAGCAATCCTAATCCAATAATCCTCGGAGACAATTGAATCACTCAAAAGAATCCTAAGACAAAAGATCTTAACAAAGAACACTCTTTGAAGAAAACTGAATAATACTTTGATTGAAGGTTGAAAGGTGATTTACAAATGAACAATACAATGAGACTTTATAGGACTCATGACTAACGGTCATATTGACCTTGAACAAGAAAGAAATCGCAAACATAAAGAAAACTAGCCGTTAGGCTGATTTTTGGTAAGGATCCATGCTCTTGATGATTTCTTTGTATCTGGATGGCTTTAGGGGATAAGTGAGGATCCTTGGAACAGCTTGATTGACAAATAATTCGCAGCTTGCATTCTTGGAAAGAAGCCGTTGGTGTTTGATCTCTTTCTTCTCCAAAAATGGTAAGTATGACTTGTTGAAGTTATGGAGAATCTTGTGTGGTCTTGTGCAGCTGGGGACGTCTAGACTTGATGGAAAGGAGCTCAATACACTGTAGTTTTGATAGGTAAATGTTTGGTGCTGAATTGACCTTCCAAATGTGAATGCTTCCATATATGGCAAGTCTGCTGAGCTAGTGTCGATGCTACTTCTTGAGCTAGCTGTGATGCTACATATGGTTAGCTCCTTTTCGGTATCTTCTTCTTGTGTCATCTTTTGGGGATGACTCTTCTTAGTGGCATGCTGATGATGAGTTGAGCTAGATGTCTTGACCTTGGTCTCCACTTGAGCTAAGATAAGCTCATACGCCTTGTTGGATCTTCTCGGCTCCATAATCTCTTCTCCATGTGTTATGATTCCTCCTGGGTCATATGTATTCTTAGGATTGATGATTGGTTGTATAACCAATCCTATGCCTTGTATTGGATCAGAACTCATTGTGGCCTTGACTTCTCTTAGTCTCCTTGCGATGCTTGACGTAGTGGTTGAGTCAGTGATTGAGTCAGTGAGCGCCTGCTTTGGTTTGGATCTGATGACCGCATCATACCCTCCCTCTTCAAGAAGTTTTGACCTCAAAACTTGATAACCTGCACATAGATAAGTCAAGTTATTCCAGTGAAGTGAATGATGGTTTAGAAGATTACCTTGAGAATCATTTTGATTCTGATGTAGTGGTTGAGCATCCGGTGGTTCTTCTTTGAGTAGATAGGATAACGATACTCCTCTTCTTGGAGCTGGTGTGACGCCTCTTTTTCTTATCTTGCTTCTGCTCTCTTTAAGACCTTAAATATTCTCAACACTTTGGCAAAGAAACAAGTGTGTCATAGGTTTCTTATGATAAGATGAAACAATTTCCTTGATAAATGGTGTTTTTACACAAGGAATTACATCTGTGTAAGCCTTAAGTTCCCTTAGTTCCGGTAATTTCAGTAGCACATACTTAAGAGTAAGTGAAACAAAGCTGGTTAAGTTATGGCTTACTTGAAGAACATGTTGAATGTTCTTGATCTGATCCGGAGGTTTCTCCTTGATGTTCTCCTTTTCTTTCATGCCTTGATCAGTCTGAACACTTGGTGTAAGGACTGTTTCTGAGCTTGTCTTCACACTCTCTCCTCCCTTGTGCTTTATATCTGTAGAGATGCTCATTGGAAAGAACAAGTGCATCATATCTATTCTTGGAGTAGTAAAAACAGATTGTATGATACTTGTACTTACATTGTCAGCTTGTGAGCTAGTGATCATTAGATGTTCATCTTCTTTCCTGACCAACAAAACATGTTTCTCTGGTCTTTGATCTTCCCTACTGACTTTGAGTTTCTCATGCTCTTTCCTGCTCAGTTCTTCCTTTGTAGTACTTGTACCTGAAACAATGCTTAAGAGCAAGTGCATCATATCGGTGTTTGGATTTGCTATAATAGGTCTAGAAATACTTAAACTCACAGAGATGGTGCTAGCAATTTGTAACATGGTCCATTCTTTGTGCTCTTGAGCTACTTGGCTGCGACTCTCCTTTACTCTAGAGATGACCATAGCTCTCTTAAGGCAGTCACCATGGGATGTAGTGTGCTTGCTTTGGTCGGGTGGATTTTCCTTGATCTCCCATTTGGCCTTATCTTTAGATCTAATCCCTGTCTCAACACTTGACTCAAGAAACAAGTGCATCATACCAGTGGATTGATAATCAAGAATACTCATTCCAAGTTCAGAAATAACCTCATGTTTGGTTGAAGCATGACATAACTCAAGCCTTTGATTTGCTTGTGGCTCATGTGTGGAAACATTGCTCGGTTTTGGTCTCTCTTTCAAGACTCCTTCTTCCCTTGGCTTCTTGATCTTTATCAGACCTGTACCTAAGTCAACTCTTAAGGGAAAGAGCAAATAAATTATATCTGAGTTTGAGACTTTAACAACAGGTTGCACAAGGTTGAAGATTACCATTATGGATGTGACGAGCTGGTTCAAAGTCTCCTCTCTCCTCGTGCGTGTACTACTAGAGGTTTTATGCTCTAGCCCATCATTGGTTGGATCTCCCTGATCTTTCTGATCTTGATTCCTTTGTATTGATGATTCTGCCCGAAACTTGACTTCAAGACCTATATCTTTCTCAAGCTCTTTTGGACAAGACAAATGCATTATCATATCCTTGGAATCAGTATGAACATTTTGAGTAAGATATTGACTTACCTTGTCTCGCTCATGTCTTGGTACAACAGCCATGATGGTACCTTGAATGTACTCTTGTCCTTTACTTGCATGTGTATCATGACATTGGTGTTGCTCCACTTCTTCTTTGGCACCTAAACTTTCATGAACCTTGTTTGCTTGCACCTCACGGTTGATGTCCTTTTGACTTGTGTGCCCCTCTTCTTGTCTTATTCCTGGATCAAAACTCTTTGGCAAAGACAAGTGCATGAGTCTTGAATTGGGAAATAACAAATCAGAATGAGCTAAACTATCACTAGTTTTAGCTGAATCAGTTTCATGTCCTAGTGATGTTTCTTTCAACAATCTCTTAAGGGGACAATTTGCAGCAAAATGACCTCTCTTATGACATCTATAACATGTCTGAACTTTGATATTCACAAAGTTAGAATACATACCTTTACTTGGAGGTTCTGGTGAGAGTGTGGAGGTTGGCCTTTGCTGATCCATTTTTGCGTGAGCAGTCTTCTTAGTTTCTACTGGACTTGTCCAAGTATTTGCAAACACTTTCTTGGGCTCATGACAGTAAGCATTCTTAGGCAGGGAAGTAGACTGCAAAACTGGTGAAACCTTCGCTCTTCTTGGTGTTGCTTGGCATTGGGGTGTTGAAATGAGTTTCTTGTGTGTTTTGTGCTTCTTTGCAAACTCTTTGTACATCCTTGCTTTAAGGTCTCCCCAATCTAGTACTGGCTTGTTGTAGAAGCCTGAAGTACACTCTCTTAGCCACCACTTATATGCTTCTCCGGTGAGTACGTCAACAACATATGATAACTTCTCCTCCTTAGGAATATTGTTGGATTTTAACCACTGCTTCATGTTGGTCTCCCACTGGAGATAATCTTCAGGGTTTTGGCTACAACCTGAAAATATTAGGGAACCTCTTGTCCTGGTGGTTGGCTGTCTTGTGCTTGCTTGTTGTGCTGTAGCTTTCCTCGTATCAGTGAGCTGACGTTGAGCTAGTACATGGTATGAAGTAACTCCGTTTTTGAATGCACTCTTGTGCCTTGGTGGGTGGTACTCTCCGTACATGTATGCTTCTGAATCTTCACTTTCCTCGCTGGTTTCCATGCAAAGATTACTCCAAGATGAGGTTGTAGTGTGTAGCTCCTTGTGCGGCGGCTCATGATCACAGCCTGAGTCACCATCTGAATCATACCCATATTCAGAGGCATCATCTCCTGGCCATGGTGGTGTCTCATACTCTGTCTCCTTATCTGAGCAGAGTAAGCTCTCTTCATCCTCACTCCAATTATCTGATTCTTCTTCCTCCATGTCACTGATTTAGTACCTGACACAATAAACTCAAAAGTGTATCAATGGATTCTAACACAAAGAAGTAAAATTCAGAAAATTTCAAACTTTCTTTAGTTAGAGAGATTCCACACGATTTGGTGCTAATATGGAAATAAAATTCTGCACAAAAGAAATGGAAACAAGATTTATAACACAAAGAATTAAGGAAGCTTTTTTTTTTTTTTTTGAATTGGATGCAAGAGTAAAAATGGAAACTAAATTTCTATGGCACAAAACTTAAATGTAAAACTTCTTACTTTTTTTTTTTTTAATTAAAATTTTCGAAATCACACAAAACAAATATGGGAATAACACTTTTTTTTTTGGTTTAAAGGAATTCAAATCAAACAATGGAAAACTTTTTTTTTTTAATTTCGAATGGAAACAAATAATATGGAAATAACACACTCTTTTTTTTTTTGATTTAAAGGAATTCAAATCAAACAATAGAAAACTTTTTTTTTTTAAATAAAATATGCAAACAAAAATCAGAAACTAAGTAATATGATGAAACAAACAATTTTTATGGTTTTTTTTGTTTTTAAGATGCAAATGAAAACAGAAAACTAAGAAACTAAATGCAATGAAAACCGAAAGGTAAAGGATAGATAACACCTGATTAGGAACCTTTCGGCTCTGATACCAGATGATGTAGCCCTGGAGGCGGAAGCTTGAGCGATGGATTGATGGAGGACAAGCACTGGCTTAAAAGCTCTCTTACTTGACCGAGATGGGTGGAATGGATGGAAGATGATTGACTCTCTCAACCGGTGTGTGTTGATTGACTCTCTCAATCGGTGGTGAACTAGTTCTGCTTGAGTCACACAAGCAATCCTAATCCAATAATCCTCGGAGACAATTGAATCACTCAAAAGAATCCTAAGACAAAAGATCTTAACAAAGAACACTCTTTGAAGAAAACTGAATAATACTTTGATTGAAGGTTGAAAGGTGATTTACAAATGAACAATACAATGAGACTTTATAGGACTCATGACTAACGGTCATATTGACCTTGAACAAGAAAGAAATCGCAAACATAAAGAAAACTAGCCGTTAGGCTGATTTTTGGTAAGGATCCATGCTCTTGATGATTTCTTTGTATCTGGATGGCTTTAGGGGATAAGTGAGGATCCTTGGAACAGCTTGATTGACAAATAATTTGCAGCTTGCATTCTTGGAAAGAAGCCGTTGGTGTTTGATCTCTTTCTTCTCCAAAAATGGTAAGTATGACTTGTTGAAGTTATGGAGAATCTTGTGTGGTCTTGTGCAGCTGGGGACGTCTAGACTTGATGGAAAGGAGCTCAATACACTGTAGTTTTGATAGGTAAACGTTTGGTGCTGAATTGACCTTCCAAATGTGAATGCTTCCATATATGGCAAGTCTGCTGAGCTAGTGCCGATGCTACTTCTTGAGCTAGCTGTGATGCTACATATGGTTAGCTCCTTTTCGGTATCTTCTTCTTGTGTCATCTTTTGGGGATGACTCTTCTTAGTGGCATGCTGATGATGAGTTGAGCTAGATGTCTTGACCTTGGTCTCCACTTGAGCTAAGATAAGCTCATACGCCTTGTTGGATCTTCTCGGCTCCATAATCTCTTCTCCATGTGTTATGATTCCTCCTGGGTCATATGTCTTCTTAGGATTGATGATTGGTTGTATAACCAATCTTATGCCTTGTATTGGATCAGAACTCATTGTGGCCTTGACTTCTCTTAGTCTCCTTGCGATGCTTGACGTAGTGGTTGAGTCAGTGATTGAGTCAGTGAGCGCCTGCTTTGGTTTGGATCTGATGACCGCATCAATTTCAGTCTTAGTTCCCCGCAAATTTAGAAATGGTATGATGTGTTAATTGCATGTATGATGTGTTCAGTCCAAGATTTAGAGTTTAAACTTACAGCCTCGTCTGCCAATATGTAACTCCAGAACGGTCCATATTGGAAAATCTGATATGAGTGGATCATGATTATCTTCACTCTAAAACGCCAAGCTCTGAGTTTGTAGTTAACCTCCAAGTCCGAAAGCTTGTTGCACCACGACATGATGTTACTGAATGGCTTGTGATTTCTTTTTTTTTTGTGGTTTTGCAGAGAAAAATAGATGAGAAAGGGGAGAAACTAGGCAACCTAACTGCCTCTATTTATGGGAAAATAACCGTGAGAAACCAAACGGTCTCTATTGTTTTTTATTATTTTACTAATTAAATTGATTTGAAATGGCTTGCAGAGAAAATACAAAGAGAAGGTGTAATTATGGTTTGTCTGAAGAGATGGAACTTTTCGAGACTTCCATCTAATCATAGCTCCTCGGTTTTAAATCTCATTCATTGCATTTGGTTAATTGCTTTGTCGACTGCTTCATTGCACTTGGTTTAAACTTCTCATCTTTAATCTTTTCAGACCTTAAATGTTTGTTAGTTGGTATCATTCACATCCTGGATTTGGTTGCTGGCTTTCTAGTGATTGCATTATAAGAGTCAATATTTACACTGCACCAATCTTTTTGTTATGATTTTTTTTTTTTGAGTCTCTGACATGGGTTTTTCATTGTGAAACAGAGTGATTCTCTTGGAGTTGCATAAAGTCTTGACAAAAGAGCAACTTGGAAACCTCTTGATCATTTACTTTCCCAATCAAGTTAATGGTGTTTATATGATAACATTTTATAGATTAATGAGTGTTTAGTTATATAGAAATTCCAAAATTTTGAATTATAATTTATAATCATTTTCTAAATCTTAAATGTTATCAGATCTTTCGTATGGATTTGTATAGAATGTGTTACAAAAGATATAACATTTTATAGATTGTCATTTCTTGTTGTATAGAATGTGTTACAAAAGATATAATATTGAATTCTAAATTAAACAAACAAATTTATAAATTTTCTTTTATAAAACGAATTCTTCAGTTTTAGTTTAGGGTATATATAGAGTTTAGGGTATGGAATACAATTAATTTATTTGTGATTTTCCAACTAAATTTTTAGGGTTTAGTGTTTGGGGTATTGGAGGATTAGAGTTAGGGTATTCGAGAGTAAGGGTTGATTAGTTTAGTTCTAACCCTAAACACAAACCCTAAACCCTAAACTTCTAACCCTTAATCATAAACATCATATTATATATAATATGTAAGAAAATCCAACCCTTATAACAAATTTCATATATTATTATTTTCTTCATCCTAAACTCTAAAACCTTAATCTTATACCCTAAATACAAATTCTAAACCCTCAACTTCTAACCCTTAATCATAAACATCATATTATATATAATATGTAATAAAAACCCAACACTTATAACAAATTTCAAATATTATTATTTTCTTCATCCTAAACTCTAAAACCTTAATCTTATACCCTAAACACAAACTCTAAACCCTAAACTTCTAACCCTTAATCATAAACATCATATTATATATAATATGTAAAAAAAAACCAACACTTATAACAAATTTCAAATATTATTATTTTCTTCATCCTAAACTCTAAAACTTTAATCTTATACCTAAACACAAACCCTAAACCCTAAACTTCTAATCCTTAATCATAAACACTAAATTTTAAACATTGAATATTATTGCGAAAATCAATACTTATATTAAATTGAAAGTAACAAAAATGTTAACTTAAAAAAATGTAAATAAAAAACTTGCTTTTCCAAAAATAACAAATAAAAAAGAGATTTTTCATTGGTTAAATTTTAGAGGTAAGGATCACACCTCTTTCATTATCTACCGTTAGATCAAACTAAAATCAACGGACATCCTTTCCTCGTCTCACTTTCCTTCTCGAAGAGTGGTTTCATATTTTCATCGCATACTTTGGTTTTCTTCTCCGCAAGTCCTTTCTTCACCACGCCGCAGATTATAATCGGATTCAAGTTTCTCCAATCACCTCCACTGAATCCTTCATTGTGCGAATTGTCAAAACCCTAAATGGCTCCATCTATGCACGCACCATTTCCAACAGACCGCAAGCCATGGTCTCTGGTTTCGCCAAGACCTAATTTACCATGCGTGCTCTCTTCCTCAGCCGACTTCATCTATAGCCCAGGTTTTGTAAACTCGACATCAATTTATTGGAAAAAAAAACATTTTTTATTATAAAGCTACTAGTTTTGAGTGTCTTATATTGGATGTGTCTCAGATTTCAGTTGGATTTGTCTCAGGAATTGGAGCGATAACCTCCTGAGGTTATTGACATAAGTGTTCCTATGTCGGACTACATGGTGGGAATACAGAGAGTAATCATTGAAGTCATGGACACTTACCTCAAGGAGGTGTGGATTATTTGACTGTAGAGAGTCGTTTGTTCAAGTTCTCAGTGTTTTCCATACGAAAGTAAAATAGCACTCTTTTTGCTTCTTCTTGTTTTGTTTTATGTATATATAGTGATTGGCGGAAATGGAACCCATGACTGCTCAGGATGTTGATACAAGGCAACGCAAAGTTGACAGTGCAATACATGTAAGAAGATGTTACGTTTTGTGAATGTGAACTTTGTTTTTGGAGTAATTCTTATACTGTTTTGGTGATTTGTCAGAGAGGATTTACATACCACCAAGCCAAGTGATTACGTGATACTCACATCTTGGATCTCACAATCACCTAGCACTATTCCGGCTAATGCTTCTCGTCGTATTGGAGATGCACCTACGAAAGATGATGAAGAGAAAAGAAAAGCCAAGAATGAATTGCTAGTATTCATGCTCAACATATGCAATGGACTTTGTGGATGATGAAGAAGAATTAATCGGATGTTGTGGTGGAGGTGCAAGAGAATAGCCCAGATGCTCATTGGATTAGGATTTTTTTCCTTTGGTTTGGGTCATTGGTTTAATACTTTATAATCAAATACCGATGTTTGGTTTTAATTTATTAATAAATGCATTTTAATTATTTTAATATCAATTTCATTTTAGTTAATTTTAAAATAAAATTTAATATCAATTTCATTGGATTAGGATTTTTTTCCCATGATTTTATAATAAATTTTTGGGTAATTATAAAATAAATTAATAACATAAATAATTTGCTATCTTTGTAAAACAAAATATTATTATTAATGATTTTAATAACAATTATAACACGCTATTATAAAGATAAACAATTGCAAAGAGATAACGCTATCGTTGTTTAATTAACTATAGCATACGTCAAGTTCGCTATCTAAAGTACCTGACCTACAATGACGGGCGCTGTCAGAACGTTTTAGGAAACGTTATGGAAGGTGATACATATCGTTTATCGGCCGCTATTAATACCCATATTTCTTGTAGTGTAAAGAGGAAGACTACTCTTTCAAATTAGACCTAGACTGAAAATCGCGGGATCTGAAATTATTAGACGGGGAAAAAATTAAAATAGAAGTCTACCATAAAAGTCCGTAGGAGAAATATTCAAGTGAAGTCTATTATTTCAAATTAGAAGTCTTAGGAGTGTTTGATTTTCTGTAGTGAGTAAAGAGAATTATTGTTAGGTTGATTAAGGGAATTTGGGAATTTGTCTTTTTTTATTTATGTTTTGTCCGAAAGAAGATTTGAACCTTAGTTTTTATATGTTCTATCTGTTCATTTTATATTCTATTTATCATCATGTTTTTTTATGTTTGTCAAGTCTGAGTCGTTCACTTGTTAGATTCATTGATTCTCATAAAGGATTTTACGTTTTGTTATGTTATCTGGTTGATTAAAATTCTTAATCCAATTAATTCTTCACCATTAGTTTTTCTTAATGCTAATTCTGGAATGATTGCCTAGAACTCATACCATAGGTTAACTGATTGACATGAAAATGTGATTAATAATCTGGAAAAAAAAACTTAGAGTGAGCAGTTTATCTACTCAAACACAAATTTGGTCTTGAGAAATTGTGAATAAATCAACATGGAATTAATGCATATTTAGAATTCTTGAACCGCAAAGAAATTTGGATCTCTAGGTTGTTAGAAATAGTTAATATTCACAGTGAAAGTTGGTTTGATATATTTATGTGTTTCATGTTCTAGAACATGCGCTTTATATGAATTCTAATTAATTAGTGATTTCATGATAAATTCCCTGAGTCTGGCGCCTTTTCCATCGATTTACACTTGTCTAATTTACTTGCATTGCTTATTTTCATACATCATATTCTTCTTAGCTTATTTAAAACCAATAATCTTTTAGGTGATCTTGAGGTTCTTTATTTGATATGATACTACGATTGATTTGTTGTGAACAGTTTGATAAAACTAGACCTATCAAGTTTTTGGTGCCATTTCTCCGAGCCTCTTTGATACGAATATATCTAAGTCTAGAATCGACTAAGCTTTTTATTTCTTGTTCACTTCCATCTTTCTATCTTTCTGTCTTTTTGTTTCAGGTTCTTGCATAATCGTGTTACCAGAAGCAACAAGGATAATAAGCTTTTGCACTTCTTGAATCAGGAGCTTGCAAAGTTAGAACATACAAACCGAAAAGAAAAGAGACCAGTGGAAATGGTAGCTCATGTGATCTTGAGTCAAGACGACGCTTGGACTATTCAAGACCATGAGGGTTACATGTGCAACAAACATGATCAGAGAATGGATGATGCAAGAAACATCAAAGATGTGCCTGAAACCGCTGCGGGGGTACAACTTGGTCAGCAGTGGGGTGAGTTGCAAGCTGCTGCAGAAAGAGGAAGGATACTCTGTGTTTATAATAGGCATGATGAGTTCCATGCGAATTCTGCGATCAGACTTCCTACTTTCCAGAGAAATGATCTTGAGTTGAAACCTTCATATTACACTCTTGTGGGTCAGCATCAGTTTTATGGTGTTTCTCATGAGCATCACATGGATCACATTAAGAAGTTCAAGGACTTTGTGACAAGCATGATGTAAAATAGAGTCAACTATGACTATCATTTATACAAGCTCTTCCCACAGTCTCTTGCTGGCGAAAAAGCTTATTGGTTGAACTAGCTGCCACCATGATCTCTTACTAATTGGGATGATACTAGGAAAGCTTTCTTGCATAATTTTTACGATGTTTTGAGATCATAAGACATCGTGAACAAGTTTTCTCAATTCTATCAAGGTCCACTAAAGCCATTAAGGCTGCTTGTGTGCAATTCAAAGTGTATCGGCGCAATTGTCAACATCATGGTTTATCTGAAGTTCATATGGTAGGATTTTTATTCAGAGGTGTGGTTTGCAGGTATCAGATGGCTGTGGATACTTCTAGCAATGGGAACCTCAACACGAGGTACCTAGAGGATTCATATGTGCTTATTGAGAACTTAGCTTCTAGAAATAGTACCAAGAATGCAGATTTCGATAGGCAGAAGCCAGCTGGAAACATGGATGGAGTTAAAAATGTTGAGATGAACACAAAGCTTGATTATGTGCATGACATTCTGTTTTGAAAAGAAATCAGTTCAGTATGCTGGAGAAGTTGCGACTTATGAATGAGTTTGTGGAAAAAATGTCAACTACATTGGTGGAACTGGTTTTCAAAGTCATATATTTGGAAATCAACATGGGAACATAAACTTCACTGATAATTGTCAGAAGAGTGCTTTCACAAGCAATCAAAAATCTTATGGCTATACTCAAATGCATGTGTATCAGAAATCATTCTAGCAGAACAATTCATTCTCAAGGACCTATAAGTCTTCTTCTTACCAAACACATCTGCACCTAACCGTGAGAGTAGATTGGAGTCAATGATGGAATATCTACTTAAAGGTCAGCAAAAGAGCATTGTTGAATTCGATAGAAAGATCGATGCACTCTATGAATTTGAGACATTGAACACTCATGTGAAGTAGATGGACACTCAGGTTGTTGTGACTGATGTATATGTGAAAAGGCAAGAGGAATTCCTTCCACGAAGGACTGGCACTAATCTGAAGCATCAATGCAATGCTATCATGCTAAGAAGTGGAAAAGAGATTAATCTATTTGTGAAAATGGCCTAAGTGTTGATGAGTTCATGGACTTAGAAAACTTGAAGAATATATTGCAAGTGCTAAGCCAGTGTTGGTCGACACTCAGGAGGGGTTTCAATCGACACCAATACAAAACATTGATTCTATGAGTTCTCGTGATGAAGTGATATCGACCGAGGTTGACAAATGGAAGAAACTAGCATCAACTACGGGTAGTGTCGATTGACATAACACTGGTTTAGGTCGACACCATCATCCACAACTCGATATTTCGAGTTTTGATGGACCAAAATCGACCAAGGTCAACAATACCTAGGTCGATACAAGAGGAAAAGCTGAATTGGATTCGACTAAAATCAAGGGTGGTGAGCGACACCAATCTAGCATCGGTCGACACCCACCCTGACCAGACACATCAGACTCTGGAAAAACAATAATTTCATAAGACAGGGTGTACAAACCAAGGATACCTTACCCAAGGAATCCTATGAAGTCGAAAAATGAGTTGTACGAGTCTAAGTGCAAATCCATGATGGATAATATCACCATTGAGATTCCTATAGTAGATGCTATCAAAAACTCTCTGGTATTCAAACGATGCATAAAGAAGATGCTTACGCTGAATATCAGAAAAGAGAAAGGTGTGATGATGATCTCTAAGGTTTGCAGTGCTATGATACAAAACATAATTCCACAGAAATTCAAAGACCCTAGAAGCTTCGTCTTGGACTGCTCTATCTCCAAAGACAGGTTTAAGAGTTTTATGTGTGATCTAAGATCAAGTGTTAATCTGATGCCTTATTCGGTTTCTTTGAGACTTGGGATCTCTTTGATTCTAGCTAATCGGAGCATCAAGATTATATAAGGTGTCTTGGAAGATGTGCTAAGTCGAATTGGTTATTGCATGTTCCCCGCATATTTTTTGGCTCTCAATATGGTAATGAGCCTAATGATCCTCTTATCATGCGCAGACCCTTCTTAGAAACGGTTGGTTCCATCATTGATATGAGGAAGGAAAGATATTTCTGAGGGTGGATGATCTGGTGACGAACTTCGATATAGAAAAACTGATAAAGTGACCAACGATCGATGGGCAAAACTTCTATGTAGCCTCTCTCAGCAATATCGCAGAGGAGTTTTGTTCATGAGCTACATCTTGCAGATCTTTTTAGAAAGATCTTTGATCAGTTATGCACAGGATACGAAGTATCAAGATGACATTATTGCTGGGTAGGTATGTTAGGATGATGGATGTTAGTAAGCATGTGATGCAACTAGTTGCTTAAGAGGAACTGGTTTGTACTTCCCAGAGAGCCACGACACTCTGCAAATGGAGCGAGGAAAAGGCTCCCAAATCAAGCTGAAACAGCTCCCTGAAGGGCTAAGGGACGCATTTCTTGGCCAGAATTCTACATATCTTGTGATTGTTAATGCTTCTTTGAACAACGCAAAGCTTACTTTACTGTTAATAAAGATACACAAGTATCACAAAGCTCTTATCTGTTAACTTGATGAAATTTTAAGTATCTCTCCAGATTTTTTCATGCATAAGATTCACTTTAAGGATAAAAGCATGTCGTCGATTGTGCATCATAGGAGGCTTAACCCGAATCTGAAGGAGGTTATCAAGAAGCAGATCACGAAACTCTTGGAAGGATGGATCGTATATCCCATCTCAGACAATAATTGGATTTCGGGTGCATGTGGTTCCTAAGAAAGGAGAGGTTATAGTGGTGAGAACAAAAAAACGAGTTGATTCCTACAAGGACTGTGACTGGACACATGATGTGCATCGACTACATGAAGTTGAGTGCTGCGACTAGGAAGGACCTTTTTCCTTCATTGATAAGATGATATAAAGGTTAGGAAATCACACATAATATTGCTTCCTTGATGGGTACTCGAGTTTCTTCCATATTCCTATCCATACATGCGATCAGGAGAAGACCATCTTTACTTGTCCTTATGGTACATTTTCATCTCGAAGAATGTTATTTGGACTTTGTAATGATCCCGATATATTCCAGAGATGCATGGTATTCATATTCACAGACATGATTGAGGATTTTATGAAGATCTTCATGGATGACTTCTCTGTCTATTGACCATCTTACCACGCATGTCTGAACAACATGTGCAAAGTGCTTGCTAGATGTGAAGAAAATCACTTGGTTCTGAATTGAGAGAAGTGTAATTTCATGGTCAGAGATTGCATTGTTCTTGGGTACAGAGTTTCATAGGTTGGCATTAAGGTTGTTCGAGCTAGGATCAAACTGATGGCAGGACTACAACCTTTGAATTCAGTCAAAGCAGTAAGGCGTTGGGCTGGCCATGTTGGGTTCTACAAGAGGTTCATCAGAGACTTCAACAAGATATCTCGGCCGCTAACTGCTCTGCAATGCAAGGATGTGAAGTTTCAGTTCACTGCTGAATGCCAACCAGCTTTTTAATAGATCAAGCAAGCTTTAGTGAGTGTGTATATACTGCAGCCACCAGACTGGGATTTGCTTTTCGAGGTGATGTGTGATGCCAGTGATTTTGCAGTGTGAGCTGTTTTGGGAAGGGAAAGGACATGAAGCTTCATGCTATCTACTATGCTAGTAGTGCACTTGATGATGCACAAAAGAATTATGCAACTACTGAGAAGAAGTTTTTAGTTGTAGTGTCTCTTTTTTCCGAAACTTTCCCTTACTTGGTTGATGTGAATGTCATTGTGCATACAAATCATTCTGCTCTGAAGTATTTGATGCAAAAAGGATGTAAAACCAAGGTTGCTAAGAATGATACTTCTTCTTCAAGAGTTTGACATTGAGGTCGTGGACCAGAAAGGAGTAGAATATGGAGTTAATGATCATCTCTCAAGGATCAAAGTTCATAAAGACGTCCATATAAAAGATTTTCTACCAAAAGAAAAGATCTACTTGATTGAGACAGGTTTGCAATTGGACATAGTGCAAAACCTGCAGTCTAGTCGAGTTGCAGGGTCAGTGTCGGTCGGCACACCATTGGTATCAATCAACACTCAACTCGAAAACAAGGACTAATATCGATCTTGGTCCATAAAAATTTCTCGATACACCCCATCATCGATCGACACCAATACTGGTGTAGGTCGAAACCAGTTGCAGACTAGTCTTGTAACGCCCTTTTCCCATTCTCCGCTGACCGTCGAGCTGACCGGCCAACAATCAAACAAGAACATGACCGATCGAACCCGAGCAAGTCGAACAGGAAAAGTTCGCCACAGGACGAAGCCAGAGACGGATCGGTTTGAGACAAAGGCTCGCACTAACCCATCCTCGACTCCGCTATCCTCACTTCCATAGTACAAGTTGATCACCTTGCACCACTTCAGCGAGTTGTGTCGGTTCGGACTAAACACAATATCAGGAAAGCATATTCATTTCTGAGTAAACAAAACGTTCAGCACAACATTTAATCGTCACTTTACAAATCATTTTCATCAATAAATAATCAACACGCAAATCATTACAAACGTGGCGTCAAGCCGAACCGAGAGAAAAGCCCCAAAAACTATCGAATCAAAAACCCCGCCACAAGCCATCCCGAAACTACACCGAGGACCTCCCACGTCCGTCGCTGCTTAACCTGAAAACAAAAAAAGAGTCTAATGAGCGATCTAAGATCACCCAGTGAATCGGCTCCCCACTAAAGCTTCTAATCTATCTATCATCTATAGATTCCCGCCCGAAAACCCCAAAATAACAAACAATCAATCAAATAGCCGATCACGCACTACCACGTCGTGTCGATCCCACACACAATCAATTGCCAAAAGAAAGAGAAGGCGATTAGAGGAAATCGGGAGCACTGCGGCACATGTTCCCGATTGAGACTCGATCTATCTACCGCGCAACACCAACTACACCAAAACACAACGCTGGGCCCCTACGATCTTGATAACTTCCACGGGTTTCCACCGTTACCGATATGGAAACTAACGCACGACTCCTAGCTGTCCACACAACGACTAGGACACCGTTCTCTGTCCATCGATACGTGGCGACTCAGGCTACCCCTAGATAACCCAAGCTTCCATGTAGTCCGGCCCTAGGACGCGACCCCGTGTTCTCCGGACCACACACCTATCGGCGTCACTCAGTAGGTTAACACCATAACCGGAATCACCATGATCCGATTAGGTCAATACCCGAGGATCCAATCGGGTCGGAAGTACCAGAACGTAATCAAACACCTAGACTTACGGGATCTAACGCACCCTAGAGTCCTAGTGCAGAAATGTAAACACGCAGACTCGCTTGGACTCTATCAATCAATTTCAATCAATAACAACAATCAACCCTGCATCCCGCAAGTCTACTCACAAACACCACTGCTCTGACTCAGCACCGTACCGAGTCAGCACCTCAACTTAACCGGTCCCGTGACCGAGTTAAGTAACAACACGGATCGCTCGGCCCAACACCGAGACGATCTAAAGGCCTGCACAAAAAGGTCAACCACAACCACACAACAACACAACCAAGCAATCGACACACAAACAACACACAACAGGCCTATTAGGGTTGCTAACATCTTTTAACCAATTTACGCCCGCTACCTTGGGTTAGCCGCTTGCTAACCCATAGACGGTTCACCAATCACAACACTTCTCTTTTCTTAATCAATCCTAATCATCTTTTAACAACTCCTCGATCCGTCGGTTTAGAGCTAGTAGCTTACTAAACTCCCCGACGTCTCATCATTCATTACTTAATTCATTTAACTCGGGAAACCCCGACACCATTCATATTATATACATTCGTTCAGGTTAAACTTCTGTATTTTAACTCGTCTTAATTCCCGTATATAGATTCGTTTCATACTGTTCTTTACTTACATATATATGCATATACGGCCCTAATCATGCAACGACTATATGAATGCATCACGCAATATTACTACCAACCTAACGGCACTTAGCAGGTTTAATCCGTTTAACACTAACATGCTTCTTTAACCCTAGTCAGTTTAACTTTAATTCGATCAATCAATTCACAATTCAATTCAATTATCATAAACGGGTATGCATTCCTATCTCTACGGTTTCCCATTTAACGTTCTATATGCATCTACGGTGTTTGAGCCGACTCACAGTGATTTGACGGAACGAACGGCACGGATGCGGATACGGATTTCCGAGACCCCAAACTAAACTCGAACCTCTCCGAATATCCGAACTCGAACTCCCAAATCTTCCCGAATACCCGAACACAAACCGCAACCAAAGAACCGGCCGGAGTCAACGCGTTGACCGGCCGTTGACCGGCGTTGACCGACCGTTGACTTTGACTCCAGTTGACCGTTGACCACTCTGGTTAACCCCTTTAACCTGCTGAACCACCAATCGAACCGAACCAACTCCAAATCAACCGGTTTAGTTAAACCGGTTTAGGTCAAACCGTTGACCGGCGTTGACCGAGACTTAACCGGTTTGACTAAACCGATTCTCCCACTGAACCAAGACCAAACCAACTCCAATGCATCTCATATCCACCCACGAAGAACCGCTTGAAGATTTGACGGCGAAAGGAGGTTTTCCAGCGACTCCTCCGGCGTTGACCGCGGCGGCTCCGGCGTTGACCACGGCGGAGGTGGTTTTCTCCGGCGACTCAGAAGCTCTTCCACCCACCAATCTGCTCCTCCTGACTAGATCTACCCATACATGGCCTTGAATCCTTGAAATATGCTGAAGAGAGAGAGTAACCCTACAAACCTTAGCCGCGGCTGCTTTTTGGCCGGATTCCGGCGAGCTCCGGCGACGGCGGTGATGGTGGCTGGCTGGAGATTGTAGAGAAGGATGAGATGAAGCTACTGAACTTTGAAGCAGAGGATTTGAGTCTAAGATAAGAAAGTTATGAACTTTCTTGTGGAAGAAGGCCTAAAGAACACCATAGCTTTTGATGAAGATCTTTGAAGATGCAAGAGATCTTGATGAATCTTGATGAATATCTGGAAAAGGGAGATGATTCTGATGAATCTGAGAGAGAGAGATAAGCTCAGCCGAGGGAGAGAGTAGAGAGAGAGTGTGATTCTTGCACTAAAAAAGTGATGTGATACAATGTTCTCCTTTTGGTGAGAAAACACTTGTCATACTGGTGTGCATCTGAGCCAGGTAATCCACTTCTTAATCCCTTAATCTTCCTCTTAATCCCCTTAATTACTTTTGCTCGGTTTACTCGTTTTTTCGATAATTATTTTAGTAAATACCAAACGATTCCCATAAATCTCCAACCTTCAATAAACTGATTCTCCTTACTTTTAGATGAATTTATCAATTTTAATCATCTCATTTGGAGTTTCCTATCTCCCGTTATGATTTTCCGAAGTTTCCTCGGTTTAAGTCGGTTTTCCGACTGATACTCCGAAAAATGCATTTCTGCTCCGTTTCTTCCAAATCTGATCTTGTAAATGTTCTTTATGGTTTATAAAAAGAACATTTGGCCCGTCACGTCTTCCGTCTCGAACTTTGGCAAAATTACCATTTTGCCCCTGGGTTTGGCAAAATTACAATTTTGCCCCTGTTGACTTTTCTTCTGCCCGTTGACCATATTTTTGGATACGGGGTATCACAAGTCTAGTTTGTGAGGATAATCAAATTTGTGCTTTTGGTGAGGCTATCACTACTGGAACTTCTCCTGATCGACGTATGCTGATATTGCAACTACTTTGCTACAGAGGATGAGCCATATGACTTCAAGGGCTATGCAAAGAAGAATTTCTTGGTAGAAATTAGAAGGTTGTACTGGGATGAAACATACTTGTAAAAGCATTGATCTGATGGTATCTACATGAGATGTTTTGCAAAATCTGAGGTTGCTGATGTGCTATTCCACTGTCATGGATCTATGTATGTTGGACACATTGCATTGAGAGATAAAAATTGAGCATTTAAACATTGTCTGTGTGAGGCAACACTTATATGGTGTCGATCGACGCCATACTAGAAACAATGGACAAATGTGTAGCTTGCTCGACCTGGCCCAAAAATGTGTTGATCTCATCCTGGTATCAATCGATACCAGCAATGTGTGTCAGTCGACACCTATGCCGTCAACATGTAAGGTTTCTGTTTTTATCAGTTTCTTTCTGTTTTGACTCTGTTTTTACCAAACCCAAGCATGATGACACTATGAATAGTGTTGTTTAAGTGTGGAAGAGGTAGTTGCTGGTATTTTCTGTTTTCTTAGAGTCAATTTAAGTCTATTTTACTTAGTCAAAACCTTTGTAGGAAACCATGATTTTTTAGGAACAACCACATTTGCAGGAATCTAAGTGACCATCAATTCATTTGACATGCAATATGAGACTAATGAAAAACCCCAAGATTGACCAGTCTACCAATGTTACCCATGTCTACTTGAGTGTATGGAGAACCCATTACTTACTTCGCCACAAATTAACTCAATTTCTCTTGTCCAGAGGCTTGATATACATTGGTTCAGATTCCTTGTCCAGTCCCAAAATAATTTTCTGTGTGAGTATGGTTCCCCTCTCTCTTCTTATTACCACTTGTGATTCAAAGAAAAACCAGAATAAAAAGGGAAGAGCACCTTATAAAAAATGATACATTCGGGGAAAAATAAGCTGCTGAAGTGATAAAAGGGAGAGGAAAGGAACCAGAAGTTAAGACAATATATATATGCTCTGAAAATTGATAGAGTCCATGTGTCCCTTGATTTATACCCCCTCGATGAGTCTTCACCTTAACTTAGAGAGGTCAGTATGGTGAATTTGGATTGCTTATTGGACCGGAGAGTTTTTTTGGGAGAGTTTGTAAACCTGGGGGAAGTACATGGTGGTTTGGATCTTGATAGGTATGTTTTCATCTGGTTTTACTATATGAATTGTGATATTTGGTGTTCTGAAAACGAAATGAGTTTCTTTGTTTTCAGACCTCTTTTCAGGTTTTGGTTTTCAGTTCGTTTTAGGCAAGCGAAAGCTAAGTTTTGGGAAGTTGATATATCAAAGTTTTCTGAGTTTTAAGCCATGATGTAGGTCATAATCTAGACTCTATTGGGTTTTTCAAGTCTTTTCAGAGTATTTGAAGGTTATAGCACGTTTGGAGTATATTTGGAGATTTTAGAGCTGTTTTGAGCCTTGGAGGAATTTGTGCTGAGAAGATCAACTTGGAGCTAATTATGATCATTGGTGTCGATCGACACCACACTGGTGCCGTCGACACCGTGCTCGAGTGAAGATATGCGCGAGAGATTTTATGATATTCGAAGATTTACAAGACTCCCTAAAAGTTTTAAATATTTACATATTAAGACCAAATTGTGTTTAGAGTATTAATTAGGTTTTACAACCATTATTTGGGCTATTTTTTATTACTTTGAGTTAGAGATATTTTTGGGAGCAGGAAGATGATCAGATACTCTGTTCTTGCAAGAAAAGATTTTAAACCCCACATTTTTATCTATTCTATCTATTTCTTTTATATTCTAGTCGTGATCATGTCTTTTGTTATGATTGTCATGTATAAGTATTTTACTTGTTAGATTCATGGATTCCCATAAAGGATTTTATGTTTTGTTATGTTATATGGTTGATCATAATTCATAATTTGATTACTTCTTCACCATAGGTTGTTTTTAATTCTAGCTCTGGAATGATCACCTAGAACTTAGACCATATTTTAAATGATTGACACAAAAATATGATTAATAATATGACAGAACTTAGGGTGAACAATTTATCTACTCGCAAAGAAATTTGATCTATATTATATAATAAACAAGTCAAACTTGGAATTCATGCATGTTTAGAACTCTTGAAACGCAAAGAAAATTGTATCTCTAGGTTGTTAGACATAGTTAATATTCGAAACGAAAGTTGGTTGTTAAATTTGTGTGTTTCGAGTGTTAGAACTTTTGTTTTAAATGAATTATAATTAGTGAAATTTGCTCCATTTGGTATTAATCTTTTGATTAATAACTATCTTAGTATCCAATACATTATTTTTACTAAGTTAGTGTTTTGAGTTAGTAAAATGACTTAATTACCCATAACTATATACTTACCTTTTTTACTAAACAAATTATTTAAATAAAAAAATATACTTACCTTTTTAGTAAACTAATTATATAGAAAACAATTAAACAAATTAAACAATTAAAGAAATAATAAATTTTTCACTAATTATTAATTAAACAATTAAACAAATTTGGTTTTAAATATTAAATTACCCATAAACTAATTATTTAGAAAACAATTAAAAATACCTTTTTTACTTTACCATATAACCTAGATAAAGAAAATTTTCACTTCTAAACCGCTAACACTTTGTCGGCGCAGCTCTAATCAGCTCAAACCCTTATCGTCGTCATCTCCTTCCTCTCTCGTCGTCGTCTCCTTCCTCTTTCGCCGTCATCGCCTTGCCGCCTTGCCGTCGTCTCCTTCATATCTCGCCGTCTTTTCGGATGCGACAGGTTCTTCTCGGTTGAATCCCTATTTTTCTTTGTTCGATTTCAAAACCCCAAAATTTTACTTGTAGTCAGAAATCTATCTTCGATTGTCGATTTTGTGCTATCCTCATCCCCTAAATCTTTGATTTTACCTCGGATTACTCTGCCGTCATCTCGCATGCAATTTTACATCTCGGTTTGCATCTCTGTCGTGTTCATTCTGTTGTTACTTGACTTAGGGATTTATGAAATTTCAGTACCTCTGTTGCTTTGATTGTATCGACTTGTGATAGTTTGTGAAATTTTATTCCTTTTGTTGATTTGATTGAACTCGACTATTGTAAGAACTTTGTAGGTGAAATTTTAGTACTCTTGTTGATCCGTTTTTTGATACAATATGCTTTTTGATACAATATGCTGAATTTACTTGTGCACTTATTTTTGTGGGACAACACTAAAATAGAACCTGTGTTGTCAATGTTTTTTGAAAGGGAGGAGCCAATTAGCACATTCAACCCTGAAGTTAACTTCTACAAAAGGCTAATGACGAAGAAGGAAGATTGGACAGAAGCTGAATATGGTTGGTTAGGCGACCAGGTGACATCTTTGTCCTTCTTGCGGATTTATTTTGTCTAAAATTGGGTCTTAATTTCCTTGTTCCGTTTTTTGTTGGTATAGTTGCGGATAATTTGTTACTTACTGACATTCTCCTCACTTTCAGCATATTTCGGGAGCCATGCGAATGTTTCGCAAACGCTTGCTTCATGAAGAAAATCCTTACCGGACAGACCGTGTAGCTTTCATCGACCAAATGTTTATCAGTTTTTGGTATCAGGAGTCCAAGGAATTTGAGAAGAAGAAGGCAAAGTTCATATTCAAGTCTGGCTACCAAGATGTGTACTATGGTGTTTGTATCAGTGATGATAGCAGTTCCAACAAGAGATGGATTGACGATGTGGATTATGTCTATTTTTGCCACAACTCCAACAATAACCATTGGGTGGCATGTGAGCTTGATTTTCCTAATAGGAAGATTGACGTCTACGACGGCATCATCAGCGATGGGAGCGAGCAGTTGATTACTAATCAAGTGAAGAAGTATGCAAAAATGCTACCGTATTGGATCAGATCAGAGACTGCAAAAGGTGATTATGATCCTTTATCAATTCATCAATATTTAATTCTGTTATCTACTCGTTAATTTCCTAATTGCTATACACTTGTTAGGTGATGGTGGCAAATGGAATTGGCATCCTAACCCCTAAACCATAACTTCATAATTTGATTAAATAAAAACTTCATAAACTACAACGAATATACTTCTAAGGATACTAACCCTAACCCCTAAACCATAACTTCATAATTTGATTAAATAAAAACTTCATAAACTACAACGAATATACTTCTAAGGATACTAACCCTAACCCCTAAACCATAAGTTCGTAATTTGATTAAAAAAAACTTCCTAAACTCCAACGAATATACTTCTAAGGATACTAACCCTAACCTAAACCATAAGTTCATAATTTGATTAAATAAAAACTTCATAAACTACAACGAATATACTTCTAAGGATACTAACCCTAACCCCTAAACCATAACTTCATAATTTGATTAAATAAAAACTTCATAAACTACAACGAATATACTTCTAAGGATACTAACCCTAACCCCTAAACCATAAGTTCGTAATTTGATTAAAAAAAACTTCCTAAACTCCAACGAATATACTTCTAAGGATACTAACCCTAACCCTAAACCATAAGTTCATAATTTGATTAAATAAAAACTTCATAAACTACAACGAATATACTTCTAAGGATACTAACCCTAACCCCTAAACCATAAGTACTATTTCCGGATTGTTTGATTTGGATTTTTTTTTGCAATTATGATTAATTATTAAAATACCTTAAATGACGGCATTAAAAGAACTTTAAGATTGCTTGTTTTGAAATTTTTTTCCATTTTAACACCTAAACTGAAAATAATAAAAAATAATAAAATAACAATTTGTTTTAATCACAAGAATCCTCAAAATTTTAATAGAGTAAAAGATAACACCAAATTTAAAAAAAAAAAAAATATATTCAGAAATGTCTATTTTGGATGACGCCCACAAGTACGACTGTTATGCCCACTTTGGTTGCACTTCAAGCAAATATGTGTCTTCCTGGGGCGTTTTCTGAACAAAGCCTTCTCCAAAGCAGACTTGTACCGACTGTTCTTAGGTCTTCCAGGAGGCTGACGAGGTATAGGAGGTAGACACTGTTGTGCTGCAACGAGTTCAGGAACAGGCTGAGCTACATCTCTTGGCATTATAGACATAGCGTAAGCGTTGATAAGGTAGCTCTTGAAATAATACGGAGACGAAAGACCAAGCGCATTAATCTTCTTAGATACTCCAGCGGCGATAGCATGAACACAAGGTAATTGATGAACATCGAACCTTTTACATGAACATTGTCGTTCACGTACGTTGACAACATGTGAATGCCTTCCGGTAGTAACGTGTACTTGATCAGCATCTATTTCATGTACTTCCAACAGTCTAGCTGCAGTAACACGGGGCTGCAAGCAAACAATATTCAATACGCTTAGATTTTGGAGAAAACTTTTGAAATTTATAACCACTAACCTCAATCAGTTTTTCGGCAGCATCCGTCAACCTAGTACACATTTGTTCTGCAGCCCGCCTCCTAGCGGAGAACCATCTTGTTAACATGGACCGAATGGCATCTAAGAGCTTGGTAATTGGCAGAGTTCTCGCATCTGACAAGACCCTGTTGATCGACTCGGCTATATTGGAAGTTAAAATATTGTATCTCTGACCTGGAAAGTGAGCACGACTCCACACCTTAACATCAGCTTTCTCGAGATAAGCATGGAGGCCCGGTTTGAGGTTTTGGATCTCACTGAATATGAAATTAAAATCAGATATCCTATACACGTTTGCTGCCTTCTTTACCAGCCGGAATGCGTCACCACCTTAAAATCGCACTAGTATGTTTTTGTACATATGATAAGTGCATATACCCCTACTAGCCAGTGGATAGACTTTTCCAATGGCTGTAGCTATCGATCTATGTCTGTCGGAAATGATTGATAGACCAGCCTCGTCTGGAAATACACGGTTCAGTTGTATGAAGAACCATTCCCATGATTCATCATTCTCCGTGTCAACGACCGCAAATGCTATAGGGAATATTTGGAAGTTACCATCTTGACATGTTGCGACCAAGAGTGTCCCTTTATATCTCCCTTTCAGATATGTCCCATCGACAACAACCACTTTTCTCATGTATTGTAAGCCATTGATACTTGCACCGAAAGAGATAAAACAATACTTGAATCGGCCTTCCTCGTCCACCGCTAAACGTGTAAAAGTCCCCGGATTAGCCTTTCTTATCAAGTACAAATACGAAGGAAGTTCCGCATATCCACTCTCGTGGCTACCATTAGCCAACAAACGTGCGTATGCAAGAGCCCGATGAGCTTTCCAGTAATCAATCTGACATATATACAACTTATATTAAAAAAATGTTTCCCGTAAAAAATCCGCAACAAGTTGTAATAACTAGAAACAAATCTGTAACAAACGAATTATTGAAAAAAAACTGCAACCAGTATAAGGACATTAGAACATACCTTGATACCAAATTTGAAGTTCAAAGCCACAGCAACATGATCTGGTATCACTTTTGGCCGAACGCTACCAACCGAATCGTAGTACAACTGCCCCAAGATATTTTTCGTGGCTTGGCGACTACGCCCACCTCGTTCTGTGACAGAACAAGTATGATCTTTAATGTATACCTTGATGTGAAAACTAGGCGAATCTCCAACTGTCCCGGCACGAACTCTCCATGTGCATCCTTCTACCCAGCATTGAACAATCAACAATTCCGGCCTTGACTCAACACGGTTAAAGTCAAACTTTCTCGCTAGTGAGAGAAGCTGCAACCTATTAACCAATTCATCTTTGCTATCGTACCTTTGCCCAACAGCAATATCCAAGGCTTGTAACTCTATGTTCCTGTAATTCTCATCATCAACACCTTCTTGGACAGCTTTCCCAACAGATTTTTTCTTCTTTGGCAAAGAAGGTTCCTCAAACTCTCTCGGAAATTTCCCAGACAAATCGTAATCCTCGTCACCCGAACTAGCACCATCCGAATCTTCACAGCAATCAAAAATCAATCCTTCTTCATCGTTGTCGTCATCTTCCTCAGCCTCTTCCGTGTTACACTCAAAATTTTCAGAAGTTGACGTCCTCCTCTTAAATATAACACATAACCTACATGTTTTATCTTTGAACTGATCTAAGAAAAATTTCATTTGTCTATCATCACCAACAGGCGCAGGAGGTCTGCTCTTCGCTAAGCCAACCAAAACCTCCTTTGGAACCATATAACTAAGCTCAGCGATGTAAGTCTTATTGTCAACTCCATAATCCTTGTAAACCGTTTCTATGAATCTGCTGAAAGAAAGTTTATCATCGACTCTTACTGTTCTTGTTCCTCTTTCATCCACAGAAAATTTCCATCTTGTTTCATCAAATTTCCAGTCACCACTAAGTATAACGATCGGAACCATGATCAATTCTTATTGTTGACGAGCAGAAAAGACACTGATACATACCAATCGAGCTCGTTCAGAGATGGCGGCTACTGCTGTGTAGGTCGTTCTTCATATGTTTGATGAAGATGGCGATTTTTTGCCAAAATTTTCCATAAATTCGACCATAGCAAAAATTAATTCTGTAAAAAAAACACATAAATTCGATCATAAATATCTTTCCATAACTGTCCCAAACAAATATCTTTGCGTTATGAAAGAAAATACAAGTTTCCGTTTTTAAATAAAATCGAATTAGTATTAAAACTTACCTAAAATAATTTTTGGTTCGTAAATGGAAAGATTTGAAAAACAGAATTCATATTTAAAATAAATAAAATCATATATGTATATATTTCCAAATTCCAAGATATTAAGTTTTTATTTTTTTTAATATTACATTGTTATTTAACATATCAAATAAATTTAAAACTTATAAAATTATTTTGTAAACTTATTATGCTTAAAACTAAATTATTAGTTTTAATATTAAAAACTGTATAAAATATTACAACCTAAAATGAGTTTTTCGCCCTATATAAATTCATACAATAAAATATTTTATAATTTACAATGTCATTATTTGAAGTAAAAAATAATATTTTCAATTATTAAATACTTTGTAAAACTATTTATGGAAATAACATAAGAAATCTGCAAAAAAAAAACAATGAGCAAAAATGCCTCGTCAGCAATTTTAAAACAAAATCTGCAAACACTAAACTTAAATCTGCGACACATCAACTAAATCTGTAACACTAAAATACTAGTTTTGTAATTTTTTCAGTCCTTTTTCCTGTGTTACAGAGTTTTTCGAAATCTGCAACACATACAAAAAATCTGTAACACTAGGAATAAAATCTGCATAAACAATCCGCAAAATCCTGAAAAAACTGCAAAAAAACCAATAAATCTTCAACACTAGCGAAAAAATCTTCGAACTCAATTTTACAAAAACGAACAAATCCGCAAGTAGACAAAAAAAACTGCAACAAATGGAACAAATTTGTTACACTACGAACTAACTTAGTAATTAAAAAAGTACATTTCCTTTGTCGCAGATTTTCTTAAATCCGCAACAAAGAAACAAATCTGTGACACTTGCATTTAAATCCGTATCATCATTTACGTAATAACACAAACAAATCCGCAACCAAAGAAATCTGCAACACGTGACTGCGGATTTAATTTCGCAGGGAAGGTGGCATTTTCGTAAATATTTGATTTTTTCGATGACATGGAAAAAAAAAGTAATGGCAATTCGTAAATTTTTTTTTTCCTTCCAAATGATGCTAGGAGTACTTTAGGCAATAAAATCTTGAGAAAAAATGCCAAATGATTAATCCTACTCTAATAATACCTATACTTTTCCATACTAGATAAGTAATTTTCCCTTATAATTAATCAATGATCTCCATTAGGTAAGAGCTGATCTGAGACTTTTTCCAATTGGGAAAATATTTCAAACCTTTGTTTTATAATCTATTCAGTCTTTTGATGTCTATTAATCATGTCTTTTGTTTCATTTGTCTGAGTAGATCATTTTGTTAGGTTTATGGTTCTCATAAGGGATTTCAGGTAATGTAGGATTGATTAGTCAGTTAAGATTCATAACTTGATTAGTTAACTATTTGTGGATACTACCACGATCTTATCACATGCTATACGCTTTTGATGGACATAATGTGGCCAAGAGTTCACATGATCGTGAAAACATACCTAGTAAACACAGTTTTAAGAGATCAGATAGACAATATCGACTATTTGTGGACACTACCACGATCATATCACATGATAGACGCTTGTGATGGACAGAAGGTGGCAAGAGTTCACATTATGTCAGGCCCCACTATCCACCCAAAAGCAACATTCGCATGACCACCTAGTATCCATTGGAAGCGTCTAACATGTGATATAATTGTGATAGTGTCTTTGAATAGCCGACAAGATAGACACCTAGTATAAACTGTCCACTTAAAACTTTTGTATTAAGTCCGATTTTTTTTAAAAAAATTCCATTATATTGACTGATTATCTCCATTCTGATTATTTCTAAAGAGGGAAATTGAATCCATTGATTTGGGGTTTAATGAACACCTTATTTTGTTGGGTTTTTTTTCTCTTGAAACTTATTTTGTTGGGGGTTTTACGTGTTAAAGCGATTCTCTGAATTTTTTCTTTTTTGCAATTTTCCATATAACATGTATCATGTGATATAGCAAAACGCAAAACACATGCTTACCTAACAAACATGCATGATGCATCATGTGATCGGATCAAAAAAAATTTAAAATTATTTAGTTTTTCTTGGTTGTTTGATTAAACTGAATTTATAGAAAAACTTATCTGAACCTTTTTCTTTTGATATTTATTATATTATTCGAAAATAACTTTGATTAAAACTAAAGAGTTGTTGATTACAAAAATCACTTGATAATTTATTTATTAAAATACTTATTAAAAGTACCATTTATTTGAAAATAAAATAAAATGTATTTTTAAGATAGTTTTTATAGAAATCATATACATGCATATATAACTAATTAAATATTTTTAAAGTCATAATATTTATAAAATGCTATTTATATAACTGCATTAGAGTGAATATATATATATATATAACAAACATAACTTTTAAATAATCTAACAAATTTTAATATTTTCTGTTTTATTTTTCTAGAATAATAATTGAGAAAAATAAAACTAAAAAAAATATTAGTAATAGAAATCAGTTATAATATTTCTAGTTTATTAAACGTATATATGTAAACATGTATAAAAATTAATGTGAACTAGATTTTTATCCACGCTATAAAGGCACAGATATATTTTTTAAATAACTTTTAAATGAATTTATTTTGTTTTTAAATAAGTTTTTTTCTAGTTGAAAACAAAAAGTTGTTTTTAAATTACGTGATGTAAATATAGTATATATTGTGTTGGTTAAAATTATTTTATAAAATATCATTTGTTCATATATATAATTTATTTATATTTTTAATATTTTAATAATTAAATTTATAATTTTATATAAATATAATTACATATTTACGTATGTCGAAACATGATAATATATATTTCAACCCATCTTATATTAGTTTAAGTATTTTAAAAATTTCATAACAACCCTTTAAAAATTTTAATTGTAATGTAACTCATCATATATTAGAGTAATATAAATATTGAATAATTTTAATATTTTATCAATTTAATAATATATCAATTGGTTAATACATCTTTATAATTCGTCTTCTAATAGACAAATTTTTAAATAGTATAGATAATTGAAAATGATTGAAGTCATATCGGCCACCATATCGGCCAGCCTGGCCAATACGACCCAGCAGGAAGTCATATCGGCCACCATATCGGCCAGCCTGGCCAATACGACCTAGCAGGAAGTCATATCGGCCACCATATCGGCCAGCCTGGCCAATACAAATCCCAGATTTTCATCATGGATCCGGGTCAATACCCGGTTTGTTCCGGGTTGACCCAGTTCGTTCCCCTTTACTATTTAAAGTCCAAAACCTAATTTTTATTGTCTAAAAAAAAAGCTTGTTTTGTTGCTAAAAACCCTTTTGTAAGAACAAGTTTGATTGGAGATTAATCTAGTACTCTTTTTTGTGATTTCTTCCTTTGATTTTCCAATCTATCTCTAATTTTCAATGATCAACACTATTTCCATGGATTTTGTTGTTCAAATGATGATTAGTGAGTAGTTCTTCATAGGGCTTATGGGTTAGGTAGGATTAGGTTGATTAGGGGTGATCAATGGATTTTTAGTGTTTGATTGTTTAAAACCTCGTCTATCAAAGTGTGTTTAGTGCCTAATTAGCCTTGATCACGTTGATTAGGATGTTTAAGATTTCTTGCCCACCATGTGTTCGATGAAATTCCAGTTTCTAGTTTTGATAGGACTTTCACATTCTAGCACATGAAAATGGATGTTTAGAGTGATTGTTGGTTGTTTGGAACTTGTTTGAATGCTTGCTTGACTTTAATTCACATATGAGAATTTGTTCTTGGATTAGGATTAAGTAAAGAGATTAGTATTAAGAGATTAAACTGATCAACTTATTGTGTTCCTTGCTAGGAGGTTAGCTTCTTTGAAGTTTGAATTAGGATCCTTGATCATCCCGAGTCACCTATCCGTTGACCTTAACCTTTAGGTCTTATCTTTGTCATTGATTGAATCCACTTGTTTACTTGCTTTTATTTACTTCTATTTGAATTGTTTTCGTTAGAACTGTTAGAACTAAACTGGGTGATTTGACTCTAGAGATTTAGTGTGTGCTTATTGGTTTTATCTGTCCCAAAAAGGTTCGATACCTCAAGACTACACGATAAGCTTAAGGAATTGGTACCTCAAAGGATTGTAAAATCCTTGTTATCAATTTTCACCGTCTTTCAGTATATGAATTTTGTTTTTAACAACAATAGAAATTGATTAATCTATTTTTTAACCAGTTTTATACTTATTTTATTGAGTAAAATGTAATTGAAATTATTTTTAATATATTTTAATAATAAATAAAAATTTAGTAATTATTTTTCTTAAGAAAATCAAGAAACTAAAATTGTTTTTATAATTTTTTGAACAACTGTAAAAATGTTTTGATAATATAATATATATATATATATATATTTAAACCAAAAAGAGATATTAAAATACATTTTAAATAAATTCATAAATTAGTGAATATTTAGATTAAAATGTAACTAATTATTTTATAATAAATATTATTAACAAAGACGAAATTTATAATAATTTATAATAATTTTATTTGATTGACCTACAAATTTATAATATATTTTGGAATAAAATTATTAATTAGAAACTATTTAGTAAGACCTACATATAGTCTAACTTTATTAAATACAAAAATTATCCTAATGAATAATTAAAATATATATTATTTCTAACGGCATACATTGTAATAAACACGTCAACTAAAAGTCAATTTCCAAAAACTTCATGTTTTTATAATATAGATATAACATTTTATTGCAAAGATTGTCTAGAGTATTAATGAAAACAGATTCTATAAAAATGTTTTTTTTTTGAAAAAAAAATAGATAGCCCACATACAAACCCAAATTGAAGCTCTAACAATGTTGTCTAGAAGAACCCTCAGATAAAAAGAAATTCTAACCCTAAAAAGAAATCACCGCATAATACAACAGCGCCGCCACCGCCGGAGTGAAGAAACCTTCACCAAAACCGAAGCCTTAGTCACCGGATATGTCACCATCTGCAGAAAGAAACCGCAACATCAGATAAATACTATACCGGGAGAAGGACCGATTTGGAAGCTTTAAGAAAATGGGAAGAAAGAAGAATAGAGCATAACCAGCCGAAAAGATCGGGCTGTAATCAGCCGACACGGAGCCACGTACACGCATCCTCATTGCCCTCTAAGCTTGAAGCTTACTAAAGATGATGAGTGTTCATGCAAAACCAAGACATAACTTCACCGCCAATCGCCACATCCCGCAAGACGCCTACCTCTCTTACACCAGAAGAAACAGGATCGAAAGTGAGTGGAGGGAACTGCGACGGAGCGACTCCATCCACTTTTTAGGAAGCTTTCCCCAACCCATCTCGAAGGTAAGGATCCGCAAAGAGATTATGAAACCGATCGCCGAAGATCCATAACAACATACACCAAATCTCGAGACATGTCACTAACATGAACCAAAACTTCAACAGATCGAAAGAGAGAAGCGCGGGGAAAAGAAGAGAAAAGATTAAAGGATCATCACACATAACTAACAACAAGGCTAGAAATCGGAGAGGAACGACGGCGGTGAAGGAAATCTTAGTAGTCCTAGAGAGACGAGAGAGTAAAAATTGGAAGGATTAGTAAAACATTCTGACCCACTTTTTCTCACCCGTGACTAGCACAAGATAGTGTCTGTCGACTTTCTCGCCTAGACTTAGGCCATTTCCGAAAATTTCCATACTTGAAATTATTTTGCGTTTTTCAATCTGAAGTATACAAGCATTTTAAGCATAAACAAGACTTAGATAGATTTTGAGGTTTAAGTACAATGACGAGTTTGCCGCTAAGCTATTACATTCTACTTAACCAAATCTACCCAAATCCTAACATCCTTTCCATCCAGCCTTCTCAGAACAATCAATTGCATCCACAAAAGAGGCATACGCAAACGAATTGGTTAGTGAGAGTGGTCGTCTCGTCTTACTTAGCCGCAGAATAATCACGCAGACAAGCCATACATTCAATCTGTCTATCATGCTTATCATTAGAACTTGCACTTAGTCTGATCTGACTGTTTCAAGTCAAAGAGACTTCATCAAAGAGAAAGAAACCATTCAATCGATTAAGTCAGTGGATAACAGAAAGGCCTAAACAGACAAACACTTAATCTGATCTGAACATTCCAAGTCAAAGAGCCATCTTCCACGATCCAGCATCAAGCCTTAATGAGCAAATTTCCTTTAAGCGCATGATCTGATCTAGATGCTCGGTGAAAGGAATCGACCAATCGATTATGTCAGCAGAAACAGAATAATCGATAAGTAAGCAATCAGAACAGTCTTAGCCAACCTAGACTCAACAAAGCTATGCAAGCAAACGGTCATAAACCATAGCCACGGTCATGCACTCACCTTAATCTTTCGGTTCAGATGATGAGAGCGGTTTTCTGACACATCTTGTGCTGAATTTAACAGAACAGACGCCGATAAAATCATTACAGCAATCCCAGCCAATCGCTTGTCCAACTCTCAGCCAAATCTTCACTTTCCTCAGTCTGAACGGTTTAACTCTTAAGAATCTCTCTCTTGGTCTTTCTGAGTTCTTGTGCGTGAAAAAGTGATCAATAATCGCCTAAGGACAAATTTTATTAGACTGTGGATGGTTTTACTCGAGCCAAAGCCGTCAAAAACTGCTCTCGCGTCATTCTGATTTACCAAGCCAATCCAACTGCCTTCCCCGCGCTTTCATCACTTGGCTGCGCAGAATTAATCAGAAACATGTTCACGCTCTTCTTCCTTGGGCGAAAATCTGAGTCCGGCCAAATAAATTTTCCCGCCAAAACCAGCCAGTCAATCAATCAATCTGCGGATTTGGACATAAGCCGACAATCATAACTGCCATATCCAAAATCCGACCAAACAATGTCTGAATCCGACCAACTCAGCTCAATATCCACTCGTTGTCCGAAAAGCATGGTCTGAACTCATCCAGTTCGTTTCAGCTCGGCTTTCACCCAGTAAGCCTTACTTATTCAGAAGAACCCCCCCCCCAGTTTTTAATATTCCTTGTCTTAAAAATCCATTCCAAATGACCATTCATGACCCAATCCAGTTCATACTTAGAATGCAGGCGTTACAACTCTCCCCCACTTGCCTTAGACTCTTCCTCGAGTCTTACTCTTCTTGCATGTATTTTCCTTAAGTTTCTCAAACCACTTAGGGAATTCAGCTTGCATTCTTGCTTTCGGTTCCCAAGTTGTTTCCTCTTCACCATCACAATCCCAAACAACTTGGATCATCCTTACATTCTTTCTTCTGCCAATGTTCTTTATCTTTTCATCCAAAACTCGGACCAGTCTTCCTTCCACTGTCAAATTTTCCCTTAAGTCTGAAGGTGGTTCAGAAACCATATTATGTCTTTCACTTATTCATTTCCGTAGCATAGAGACATGGAATACGTTATGGAACGCATACATAGCCGAAGGCAACTCCAGCTTGTAAGCCACTTCTATTATTCTCTCCAAAATCTTGTACGCTCCCATGTACCTAGGACTTAACTTTGCATTCTTTGTTTCTCGATCCTTGCCTTTATTTGTGACTGTCTTGAGAGAGACCATATCTCCAACCGCAATTTCCAACTGTTTCCTCTGCTTATCAGCATAACTCTTTTGTCTGTCTTGAGCTTCTTTCATCTTAATCTTCAACACCCTTATTCTTTCAGTAGTTTCTTAAACAAAGTCTCGGCCAAAGATGCTTCGCTCTCCCACTTGAGTCCAACACAACGGTGTTCTGCATGGCCATCCATAAAGTGCTTCATAAGGCGACATTCCAATACTAGCTGTGAGATCCGGGATTCACACTAAGAATTTGTATTCGTGGATTTGGACTTTAGGATATAGAAATGGTATAGTTTCCTATGAATCAAAGACTTTATTGAGATTGATCGTCGAGATAGAACAAACACAATCGAAAAGAGAGTACAAAGTATGAAATCGAGCTATCTAGTCGAAGTGTTCTTAGCCAGGGTTGGAATATCTCGAATGAATCGCCATTTCTTCTTTAAATAGTCTCGACTTTGATCTTCTTGTCCCAATATTTCGGCCTCGCCGTCGTAACGATCTCCGAGATTTGTGCGGATCAGTTGAACTGGCGAAGACCGAGTTGCTCTATCTCCACGTCATCTTCTGCCGAGCTCGAGCTCGATTGTCTCCGGCTTCGGCATCGTCCGGGCGTTTATTCGCTTGGGCCCAACAAAGGAGTCGGCTCTCCTCTTTGTCTTTGATTCTGGAACGGGCTTGTAATTACGGGCCTTTGTCTTATCTGTTAATGGTCCGGATTTCCTAGAGGGAAATCCAGTACCAACAATAGCCCCCCAGCCCATTGATTTCGAGAAGTCGAGGTTAATGGGCGGTGGACATTTTCGGGAAGACGCGCGCGTGCTCTAGGCATTAAGGAAGCCCTAATGATTGTTCTCGCCTCGTCCGCAGATCTTGTTTTGACGGTCGAGATCGCGGGGAACTGAAGGATCCTAACTGTCTCAATCTTTTTCGTAATCATTTACAAATTTCGAATTGAGCGGCTGGGATTGTAGGATACGAAAGATCCCACGGATATCGAGCACGAGATAGTTTAAAAGGGGAAGTTACCTAGCACGATTCCCATTACTGCTCGCACTACAAATCGTCAAGGTAACTTCTTCTCCCTCATTATATCCCTTTTTATGTTTGCCTCTCGCTCTTATTCCTTTTGCCGTTGCTCTGAGACTTTCTCCTCTAGAGATTTCGTTTTTCTTCTTTTCTCAAAAGAAATTTTCGATATACCGAACGATCATGGTTCGAAAGAGTACGGCCAGGGCAAGTACAACTGTGGCGGCAGGACCGGTTGGTCCTCATCCACCGTCCAGTCTGACTGTCGACCAAATACCGAAGTTGCGGGCGAAGTGCCGGATTCCATCGGAGGTGGAGATACTTATCCCATCACCGGACATGTCCCCAGAAACTGTCGTCGAGGGTCATTGCTGTGCTTCTTATACCTATTTCGACAAATGCGGATTGTGTTTTCCAATCCCTCGCATTATCTCATGGGTTTTAGCTCAGCTCCAACTGGCCTTTCACCAGATGACTCCGAATTTCGTTCGGTATGTCATCGGGCTCGGGGTCAGAGCCGTCGAGGAGGGCATGAGGGTTTGTTCGGTAAAACATAACACTCGTTTTCCCGGAACCTACTACCTCTCTCCTCGCCATGGGAAGATCCTTGATGAGATCCCGACGAGGGATGTGTGGAAGAGTAAATACTTTTACTTCAAGATCAATCACCACTCGGTCGAGGATTTTGATTATTCGGTTATCCCGACAAGATGGGCGGCTAGCGTTGGTTAGCTTATAGGGTTTACTAGTTTCTCTGGTTGCTACGGTGTCCTTCATTGACATCGAGCTGTTTGCTAATAACCTTTTTGGTTTCTTTGCAGAGGCTCCTGAGTCATTACCTTTGAACCCAAATACATCGAGTTTGATAGCTCGCCTTCGGAGAGGACATATCCGCTGGTCTAACTTTACGGATCAGCGAATTCGAGCTGCCTTAGGTCCTGCGGCCCGACAACCTTCTTTACACCAACCTCGTCTTTCACGAGACGGATCACGCTTCCCTTCTCGCCCCACTTCGACTCGAATCGTTCAGGCTCCGCTTCAGATTATCGAGCGGGCTGGATAGAGTAAGTATTTTGGCTAGTCCGTACAAGGATTTTTGTGCCATATGCCTTTTCGTTTGCCGGGCTGACTCGAGTCTGTTTTGTATGCAGATCGATCTGTTTCGGACGACAGTTCTACAGCAAGCACCCCTTCTCTCAGAAAGATGTCGTGAAGATCCAGCAGTCGTCGGAACGGGAAGGATCCCGTTGATCTGGCGAAGAAAATGAAGGCCGGCGACTTGAGCCATGCCCTTCTTTTTGCCATGGACGAGGGGCCTCCTCCTCCTTCGATCCCTCCTCCAAACCCTGTTCAGGTTTCTATTCCCGAGGTCGCAGGGTCCGGAGAGGCAAACGTGGGGGCGGAGAATTTACCTCCTCTTTTGGTCGGTCAGGAACCAGTTCAGATCCCGTCTGGAGAGCCTGCTTTGCGCAACTCCCGGTCGAATGGTTCGAGGGGATCAAACGGTCGGAGCCGGGGTGGTCCTCCTCCTCCGGCGGTGAAGCGTCAAAGAACTGACGCGGAGGTGAGTTCGAGGAGATCGAACCAGAGTGTTGAGGCGAGATCTGCTTCTTCTGGGTCCTCCGGGTCTTTCAACTGGCGCTTCAGGCACCAGAAGGAATGTCCGATTGCGGATGACCCAAAGGGTGTGGCCTATCTGCTGAGGCATTTAAGCCTGCAGGTGTTCAGCTCCCGGCTGTCGGGGATATGGCTCTCGGTGAAGTTTATACCGAGATGATGGCGGCTTCTGGGAAGGTAACGATTTCCTTCCTTCGCTTTTTGGTATGTTTTATCCTTAATTCTCGTTTTTCTCGTAGGCCTTGGAGGCTGCGAACAGGTTTGCGGCTAGGGCCGAGCGAGAGCTGCGGGAGATACCACAGGCGAGTGAGCTCGATACCGTTGAGAAGACGGTTAGGGACCTGAGAGCGCAGTTGCAGGGGGCCTTGGCTCGGGAGGAGGAGTTACGGGAGAAGGTGGGCGACCTGGATGCGCAGTTGCAGGGTGCCTTGGCTCAGGTTTCGGTCGCGGAGGAGGCGAGTCGAACCGCCATTGAGGCAGGTCGGGTTGCGGATGTGCGGGCTGCGCAATGTCAGGGCGATCTGGACAAGGCTCTCGCCGACCGAGAGTTTGACGTCAAGGTGGCGGCCCATGAGGCGAGGAAGGGGCTGAACGGTGAATACCTCAAGATCCTCGAGGGAATCGCGGCAAAGGAGAGCCAAAGGAAAGTCGCCGTGAGCGCCGAGATGAGGCTTCAGGAGGCTTTGGCCAATATCGCGCTTATCGCCGAGTTCGCTTCTAGCGAACTGGATCTGACCAAGGAGGTGATGGACTTGGCCGAGAAGAAAAGATTGGCCACGGAGGAGATGAATGCCGCAGCGGTGTCGGACTTCAGTATCAGCAATCTTAATCTTCCGGTGATGTCGGACGATTCCGTGATCTTGGCGCGCCCTATAAACCAGGCGGCCGCTCGTCTTGATCAGTATGGATCAAACCTTCCGACCAGAGTTAGCTCGCGAGTTAGCGATGAGGTCGAGGGTCGACTTGAGGAGGACAGGGCGACTGATGATCAGATGGAGGATCAAGACGAAGCTTCCTCTCCTTCCAAGCAGTTCTAGTCCTCTTTTTTGTTCGTTGCTGCCCTAGAGGGCTTTTAATTTGTCTTCAGACTTTTGTTGCCCAAGGGGGCTTTTGATTTCTTTTTCAAACTTTGGTTGCCCAAGGGGGCTTTTTGTTCGAACTCGAGGACATCGTGTCCTCTTTTTTTTATGAATTGCTTTTGAATCTTTCATGCCTTAGCATAGATTTTACTGTTTTGATGCTTTGTCAGAGAGTTTGGCCGTTATGACAAATACTTGTCTCGAACAGCCTTAGGGAGTTCTTCGTGAACTTTTGTGTCGATCGTACTCGAGGTACGACTACTTCGTAGTGTAAGATCTGAGCTTAACGCTGGATGCTTTCAAAGAATTGTTGAATATAAGGACGAATCGAAGTGGACTTACAAAGGTTGTTTGCTTGAATAACTGTCTGGACTTCGTATAAGGTTTAGAAGAATTATTGGTTTTGGGAGGATCGCTCTGGATCTTTTTCTTTGGGGCGATCATTTCAGTTCGTTCGAGTCGGGAGGACCGTTTTGGGTCGCTTGTTTTGGGACGATCATTTCAGCTCGTTCGATCTGGAATGACCTTTTTAGGTCGCTCATTTTGGGACGATCATTTCAGTTCGTTCGGTTTGGAGGGACCATTTTAGGTCGCTTTGTTTGAAGGGATAATTTCATATCACTTTATTTCTTGGAGAGATAATTTCATATCACTTGATTTTTGAAGAGATAATTTCATATCACTTTAGCTTTGGGAGAGGCCATTTCAGGTCGCTCGGAAGGGATAATTTCATATCGCTTTGACTTTGGGAGAGGCCATTTCAGGTCGCTCGGAAGGGATAAATTAATATCATTTGTTTTAGAAGAGATAATTTCATATCGCTTTGGCTTTCGAAGAGATAATTTCATATCGCTTTCTGGGAATGTTATGATGAGGTATTTCGCAATGGCTCTAACCTTTACGACAGAAAGAAGCATTGGATTAAGGGACTTATTTTGATTTCACAAATATAAGCTAGTACGACTTCGTCAGAAGTCGTTGAGCTCGGTAGAAGCTCGTGTTGGGGGGGGGGGGGGCTGCGCTCGAAGTCGAGCTGCCTACGTACCTTTTTTAAGGGGATCAAGCCATTTCGTAGTTCGATTATGTCGATGTACTCCTAGTGGAAATATTTTTGAGGTTGATGATGTTCCAAGGTCGTAGTTCAGGTTTCTGGGTTTCTACCGACTTGAGTCGGTAGACCCCGTCCTTTAAAATGTCGGTGACCTGGTAAGGACCTTCCCACTTTGCTCCTAACTTTCCAGCGTGTTCTTCCTTTTTATGGTCGAACACTTTCCGTAAGACGAGCTCTCCTACTTGAAACCTTCGAGTTTTGATTCGGGAATCATAGTAGCGAGCTGCGGCTTGTTGGTAATTCTGGAGTCGAGCTAATGCGAGGTTCCTTCTTTCGTCGACGAGGTCGAGCTCGTCAGTTATCATCTTGTTGTTAAGTTCCTCTTGTCATGGGCATTCTTCTTTGCGGATGCTTGATACGAGGATTTCGGCTGGTACTACCGCCTCGATTCCGTAAGCCAGCGAGAAGGGAGTCTCGCCAGTGGATTTGCGGGGGGTAGTCCGGTAGGCCCAGAGTACGGCTGGGAGTTCGTCACTCCAGGTTGTTTTACACTCGTTGAGCCTTTTCTTGAGACCGTTCATAATCGCTTTGTTAGCTGCTTCTGCTAGCCCGTTCCCTTGGGGATAGCGTGGCGTTGAGTAAGTCAGCTTTATGTTCCAAGTTCTGCAGAACTCTTTGAACGTGTTTGATATGAACTGAGATCCGTTATCGGTGACGATCTCGTGGGGTAGTCCATGTCGGCAAACGATGTTTCGCCAGACGAACTCTTTAACGTGAATGTCCTTAACTTTATGGTACGACTCTGCTTTAATCCACTTGGTGAAGTAGTCCGTCATCACCAATAGGTGTGTAGATTTCTTTTTGCCGGATGCGACTAGCGGTCCCACGATGTCCATCACCCATCGCATGAATGGGTATGGTGATGAGATAGAGGAGAGTTTTTCCGATGCTTGGTGGATAATTGGAGCATGCTTTTGGCATTTATCGCACTTGTTGGAGAAAGATTCACATTCGGTGGCCATTGTCGGCCAATAGTAACCTTGCCTTTTGATTCGCACGGCCAATGCTCGTCCTCCGGAATGGCTTCCGCAGGATCCGTCGTGTGTTTGTGTAATCACGGCCGTGGCTTGATTTTTGTCAAGGCATTTAAGGTAAGGTCCGGAGAGACTCCTTTTGAAGGGCTCTCCTTGCGTGATGCAGTACCTTGCGCTCTGTGTTTTGAGTTTCCGTGCCTCCCATTTGTCGTCGGGAACTTCGCCGTTTGTGATGTATCGAATGATCGGAGTTCTCCAATCTTCGTCGTTGTTAGGCTCGGGTCCCTGACTGGCGGATGCGGCTTGGATTGGTCCGTCGGGGACGTTCGCAACGTACACGGCGTTTCTAGGATCGAGGTTGTGATACCCCGTATCAAAAATACGGTCAACGGGCAGCCGAAAGTCAACCGAGGGTAAAATCGTCATTTTACCTAAGTCAGGGGTAAAATGGTAATTTTACCAAAGTTCGAGACGGAAATCGAGACGGGCCAAATATTATTATGTTTTAACATAAAGAATGTTTAGAAGACCAGGATTGGAGGAATCGGAGCGGAAACGAGTTTTTCGGCTTGTCGGGAATGGAAACCGACTAAACCGAAGAAACTTCGGAAATTCATATCTAGAGCTACGTAAGCCCGAACGGAGTGATTCAAAATGCTAAATTCATATAAAAGCATGACGAATCTTATTTTGGAGGTTTGAAGATTTATGGAATCATCTGGAGTCGTTCTAAAATATTAAACCCGAAAAACCGTAAAACCGAGCTTTAGGAAGAGTGGGATTATTGGTGGGATTAGTGATGGATTAAGGGATGTTTTGGCAACAAAAATTGCCCAGAAGGACACTTGTTAGCTCCCCATGGCGCCACCATTGCTTGGTGAGGTGTCAAGCATGCCAAGATTCATTGAATCTCCTTGCATGCATGCAAAAATATCCCATCCCAATTCAATTCACGACCAAACACTCTACTCTCTAGCTTCTCTCAACTCTCTCTCGAACTCTCTCTTCCTCTCTTGCCCAGAAACATCAATCCTTTGCTTGTGTTCTTGTTTTTCTTGAGTGTTCTTGAAGTTCTTCAAGAAAGTCTTGCATGTTCATCTCATCTTGATGAACAAGTAAGCTTAGATCTTCTTCCTTGTTCACCAAATCTCTCCTCTCTCTCTCTCGGTCTCTCTGCTCTCTTTTCCACTCAAGAACATTCATCCAAATTCCCAGAAAATTCAACCAATTCCCTTGCATATTCAAAGAGAGCTCAAGACCCCTAGTTTTGTTCATCAAACCTTGTTTTGCAAGAAATCCCATAACTTTCTTTCTATAAACCCAAATTCAGATCTGAAAAGCCCTATGGCTTCATCTTGATCTCCTCTACCTTTTCCAGCCGGTCGCCGGAGATCGCCGGAAAACCGCTGTGAGCAACCGCCTTCCTAGGGTTTATAGGATCTCACCCTTTTATCCAATGTTTTTAGCTATTTTGAGATTGGAAATGAATAGATCTGGTGTTGGTGATCAATTTAATAGGTGTATTGCTGTTGTTAACCTCCGGAAAAGCCCTCACCGCCGCCGGTCAACGCTCCTCCTCCGGAGTCAACGCCGGAATCTTGCCGCCGGTGAAGCCCTCCGCCGCCAAAGTGAAGCCGGTTCATCAGGGAATCCTTTGGTATGGTTTGTGTTGAAATTGGAGGTTGTTTAGGGTTTGATTGAACCGGGTCAAAGGGTGTGAACAGGTCAACGGTTTAACCCTAAACCGGTTTAGTCAAACCGGTTTAATAGGGGATGATTGGATCGGTTTAATAGTTCCGTGATTGATCGGTTCAGTGGTTTAATGTCTCAGGTGGGTTCGGAGTTCGAAGTTCTAGGTTCGGTAGTTCGGGAATTCACATCCGCATCAAGCCGTTGTTAGCAGTTATTTCCGTGAGTCGGCTCACATACTCGTAAAATCAATTAAACCGGGAAAATACTAAACCGTAGCCATTAGGACTTTTACCCGTAACCAAAGTAGTAAATATGAATTAACCGGATAATGATTAATTAATCAAAAAAGACAAATTAAACGCGATTAGGGTTTAGAAGTAAAAGGTTAACCGATTCTGTGCCGCTAGGTTGTTAGTCGCGTGATTGATATATATATATATATATATATATATATATATATATATATATATAAAAGTATAAAGAACGAGTATTAATGAACTATAAACGGGAAATTAAGACGATAGTAAAATATGAGTTAATCTTAATCCATGTATAGAGTATATTAACGGGATCGGGTTTTAGGTTAAATAGCGGGAGTTGGGTAATGAATCAATTAGTTGGAAATGATATGTCGGGGAGTTAGTAAGTTTACTAACTCTAAACCGATATATCGAGAATAATGTTAAAAGATACCTAGGATGAGATAATAACGAAATGATGCGTGTCGCGAGCCGTCTACGGGTTAGCAATCCGCTAACTCAAGGTAGCGGACGATAATAAAGTAAAAGTCTTAGAAACTCGAATAGACTTGCTTGTGGTGATTGTGTGTTTGAATGTGTTACGTGTACTGTGTTGTTATTGTTGTTGTGAGTTTTCTGTGCAGGTTATTAGACTGCTCGGTGTTGGGCCGAGTAGTCATTGTGGACACTTACTCCGGTCTCGGGACCGGGTAAGTTAGTGGTGCTGACTAGGTATCTTACCTAGTCAGAGCGGTGAGTTGGGTAGTGTAGTGGCTTGCGGAATGGTTGGGATTACTATTGTTGTTATTGATTGATTGTGTGATATGTGCTAGAGTCCCAGTGGGTCTGCGTGTTTACATTTCTGCACTAGGACGCTAGGGTGCGTTAGATTCCGCAAGCCTAGGTTGTGTTTACGTTCCGGTACTTCCGACCCGATTGGATCCTCGGGTTTGACCTAACCGGGCTATGGTGGTTCCGGTTATGGTGTTAACCTATCGGGTGACGCCGGTAGGTGTGCGATTCGGAGAATACGGGGTCATGTCCTAGGGCCGGATCGCATGGAAACTCAGGTTACCTGGGGTAACAGGAGTCACCGCGTATCGATGGACAGAGAACGGTGTCCTATGCGTGGGTCCTCGTGAGCACGTATAGGAGTCGAGGGTTAGTTGCCACATAGGTGACGTTGTAACCCGTGGAAGTTACCGAGATCGTAGGGCCCAGTGTTGTTATTTATCTTTCTTTTGTCGCGCGTAGATAGATCGAGTCCAATCAAGGACATGTGCCGCAGTGCCTTCGATTTCTTTAACTCTCTCTCTTATCTTGGCTATTGATTGTGTGTGGGTTTATTACGCCGTGGTAGCGCGTGATCGACCGCTTATTTCTGTTGATTGTTATTTTGGGTTTCGGGGCGGGGTTTGTAGAGTTAGATAGATTAGAAGCCATTAGTGGGGAGCCGATTCACTGGGTAATCTTAGATTGCTCATTAGACTCTTTTGTGTTTTTCAGGTTATCAGCGACGGACGTGGGAGGTCCTCGGTGTAGCTTCGGGTTGCTTGTGACGTGTTTTGATTCGAGATTTTGGATGTTTGATTTTCGGTTCGGCAGCTGCGCCTTTTATGATTTTGATTGTTTATGTTTATGTATTGTTATTGACGATTGTTTGTAAAACTGTTAAATGTTGTATTCGATGTTTAACTACTTAAAAATAAAATTGTTTCCCTGATATGAGGTTTGGTCCGAACCGACACAACTCGTTGAAGTAGTGCAAGTAGTAATGCGTGCGTTACGGGTACGAGGATAGCGGAGTCAGAAATAGATCGGTGCGAGCCTTTTGTCTCAAACCGAACTATCTTTGGCTTCGTCCTGTAGCGAACCTTTCCCGTTCGACTTGCTCGGGTTCGATTGGTCATGTTCTTGTTTGATTGTTGACCGGTCAGCTCGGCGGTCAGTGGAGAATGGGAAAGGGGCGTTACAGAGGTCATCATCAATCTCGATGATGTTGCTACTGGTGATCCCAGGACATTCTTTGTGCTTGACATCGTCCTTCATGGCGGGCCCGTCCTCTTTCAAGGACAGAGCTTTGAGGGCTATATCGATGCTTGGTTTTTCGATCCCTTCGACTGGTATAATCCTTTTGAGGTTAGGATCTGATGTCGATGCTAATGCGGCTAGGGCATCGGCTGCAGTGTTTCCCCCCCCCCCCCCCCCCCCCCCGTGGGATTCGTGTTAGATCAAAGAATTCGATCTATTCGGCCAGTGTATGGACTACCCGTAGGTATGCTTCCATCCGTTCGTCTTTGGCCTCGTAATCGCCATGATATTGGCTCGTGACCAATTGGGAATCGCTGAAGGCGTTTACTTCTCGGGCTCCTATTGCTATCGCGAGTCTGAGCCCGGCTATTAACGCTTCGTATTCTGCTTCGTTATTCGATGCGGCGAAGCCCAGTCTGAACGATTGTTCTAGTACTTCGCCCGTTGGGGAGACTAGCTTTACCCCGACTCCGGATCCTTGCCTCGAGGAAGCTCCATCGACGTAGAGTTTCCATTTTTGGGCCGAGGTCGGGTCGAGTTCTATAGTCGGAGGGAGCTCGATTACGAAATCTGCCAGTACTTGTACTTTTAGGCACGTTCGAGCTTTGTATTCTATGTCGTACTCGCTAAGTTTGATAGCCCATTTGACCAATCGACCTGACTGGCTTGGACTGTGAAGGATGGTTCTCAGCGGCTGATAGGTCATCACTATGATCGAGTGCGATTGAAAGTACGGTCGGAGTTTCCGAGCCGATGTCACTAGCGCTAAGGCGAGTTTTTCCATGGCGGGGTATCTGGTTTCGGCGTCGATCAAGGTCTTACTGATGTAATACACCGGCCGTTGCTCGTTTTGTTCCTCGCGAACCAGGACTCCACTCACTGCTGCCGTCGAGACAGCTAAGTAGAGGTAGAGGGGTTCTCCTTCTACTGGTTTCGCCAGTATGGGTGGTTCGCTTAAGTAAGCTTTGAGCTGAGTGAACGCTTCTTCGCACTTTTCGTCCCAGAGGAACTTTTTGTTTGCTTTGAGCAAGTGATAGAAGGGTAGACATTTATCAGTCGACCTTGAGATGAAGCGATTCGGAGCAGCTATTTTGCCGGTTAGGCGCTGGACTTCTCGCGTTGTTCTGGGAGATTTCATCTCTATGAACGTTGCGATCTGTTTGGGGTTTGCTTCGATCCCTCTTTCGGTCACTAGGTAACCAAGGAATTCTCCTGAGGGAACCCCGAAGGTACACTTTGCTGGGTTGAGTTTCATCCCGTATTTATTGAGAATGGTAAAACATTCTTTTAGTTGGGGGATGTGATCCTCATACCTGGAAGATTTTACCAGCATATCGTCGATGTAGACTTCCATGGTTTTGCCTAGGAGTCCTGAAAACATCTTGTTGACGAGGCGTTGGTAAGTTGCTCCTGCGTTTTTTAGTCCGAAGGGCATTGACTTTGTAGCAGTACGTGCCTCGATCAGTTATGAACGAAGTCTTTTCTTGGTCCTCAGGGTTCATCAATATTTGATTGTACCCTGAGAACGCGTCCATAAAAGATAGTAGCTGGTGTCCAGCGGTAGCCTCGACCAGTCGGTCGATGTGCGGGAGTGGGAAGCTGTCCTTTGGACATGCTTTGTTGAGATCCGTGAAATCTACACAGACCCTCCATTTTCCGTTCTTTTTCTTAACCACTACGGGGTTCGCAAGCCAGTCGGGGTACTTGACCTCTCTTATCGATCCGATTTTTAATAACCGATCGACCTCATCATTGACGGCTTTGGCCCGCTCAGGGCCTAGTTTTCGAAGCTTTTGTCTTACCGGTTTGTAGGTTGGATCGACATTCAGCTCGTGGCTGATTACGTCGATGTTGATCCCTTTCATGTCTGCTGAAGACCAGGCGAAGGAGTCGACGTTCTGTTTGAGAAAAGAGACCAGTTCATTTTTAACTGGCTCTGATAGGTCGATTCCGATGCCAACGAGTCTTTCAGGATGAGCATCGTCTATGCAGACCTGAGTCGTGAGGTCCTTTGGGGGTCCTATTTGACTTGGGTCGTTCGACCTTTTGTTCTGCATGGTGGCGAGCTCCTCCTCTTTCTGTAACTGCTTGTATCCGTTCATGTAGCAATGACGGGAAATCTTTTGACTTCCGTAAATGGTTTTGATCCCTTTGGGAGTTGGGAATTTTACGCATTGGTGGTAGGTCGATGGTACCGCTTTCATGTCGTATATCCATGGTCGACCTAGGATCGCGTTATAGGGAGCTGGCCGATCTACTATGACGAACTCCGTCATTCTTCGAACTTCTCCAGCGGTTACTGGGGCGAAGACAGAGCCCATCGAGTACGTCGTTTCGCCAGCGAAACCTACTAGTGGTGTCTTTTCTTCCACGATCTCTGAGTCGTTGAAGTCCATCTTTTGAACGCGTCGTAAAAGAGGACATCTACCGAACTTCCTGTGTCAATCATTATCCTTGAGAGTTCGACATCTCCCACTACTAGACAAACGAGGAGGGCGTCGTCGTGTGGTTTGTCGAGATTACTTGTCTCGCTTTCGTAGAAAATGATTTCGTGGTCTGGACCCAACATTGGGGTTTTCCCCCCTCTGTCGGTCTCGACTCTTCTTTGAAGGGCTTTGATCGAATTGACCGAGTCGCAGCAAAAGCTTGGAGCCACCGAAGATGAAGTCGATTCGTTTAGGGGGTGTAGCCCGTACACACCCCCCCCAGCAGAGACGAGGGAGATTGATTCTCGAGCGTAAACTTTTAGCGGGAGCCGGAGGCGGGGATAGTGCCGAACCTCCCGGAGTGCCGCTCAGGTTGAGCTCGCCGAGGATGAACTCGACTCGCTTTCGCGACCCTTGAGGGAGTGTTTCGGGGGATTCCGGCTTCTTTGACAGTTCTCGTTTGTTCTGAGAAGGTTTTTTGAAGTTTGACTCCTTGGTCTGTTTGTTTTCCTTTTTGTCGGGCAAATTTTCCTCCTCGACTTCGGAGTCTTGTTTGCTTTCGGACTCTCGTTTTTGAGCCTCTGCTTTAGCTCGAGTATTGCAATCTTCGGTCGAGTGTCCTCTTTTATTGTGGAAATCACAGAATTTTTCCTTGTCGAACTCGAATTTCTTCGAGCTCTTTGGGCTCTCGACCGCGTTGACGTTCCCTGATTTACGAGAATCCTTTTTCGAGTTCGAATTCTGCGAGCCCGGCGGGTTCTTTTCTTTTCGGTGTTTTTCTCTGAGGGCCGTGGTTTCGTCCTCGAGGCGAGCAAAGGCCGATGCGCGATGGAGGGCGTCATCGAGCGTTTGAGGTTCGCGGAATCTGGTTGAGTACCATAGTCCTCGTCTTAATGCTTCTATAGCTACCTCGTCTCGTGGGTTCGCGATTTTGGATTTTATTTCCTTAAATCGGTCGATGTACGAGCGAAGTGTTTCGTCAGGTTTTTGAGACACGCCAAATAGGGCTGCCTCAGTAGTCTTTTCCTCGATGAAGACGGAGTATTGTTTGAGGAAAGCCGTCATGAACTGGGTGAAGTTATCAATGGATCTTTCTTCCAGTCCGGCAAACCATTCTAGGGCAGAGCCCGATAGGTTTTCCGCGAAGAGCCTGCAGAAGGCCGGCTCTCTCTCCTCATCGGTAAGGTACACCCTTGCCATCGCTAGTCGGAATGCCCTGATGTGGGCTTTCGGTCTGATTTCCCAGAGAATTCTGGAAACTTAGTTTTCTTGATTTCTCGGATCCTTGCAAACGCGATCCAATCTGTGAACGGCGTTTGTTGCGTTTCTTCGATCACTCGATCGATTTCAGGAGCCGCGCCAGTTGCCATGTGAACTTTCGAGCTCAGACTGTTGAACTGGGCCTTAGCCTGCTCGATGTATTGTCTAAGCATATCGTGTTCATCGCCCTCTGTGGGTGTGAACTGGGCTTGTGCCTGACCCGACGTTTGTTCCGGAAAACTGGGGTCGAGGAGATCGATCGGTGGGACCGACCTTGTCTGGTCGATCTGGGGCGTTCGGAACTGTACCGTGTTTGATCCGTTAAGGATTCCCGAGCTCGAGGCGAAGGCAGAGCCTCCTAGTGTCCTCGGTCGGATATTAGAGTTATTTGGGAAAGGTGGTGGCCCGGGTAATGGTCGGTTTCTTGATCCGGTTGGATCTGTGACCATTGAACTCGAACTGAATGGGGTCGGTATCGCGATAGGGGTCATTGTAGGGCAGAAGCCGCTATTTGACGTACTATCGAAATTTCCCGACGCTCCCGGAGGAGTTACTACCTGGGAGAAGTCCAAGCGGGTACGCGGTAGAGGACTTATGGGAGTTCGTGTTGGTCTACCCCCTTGGTTTTGGCTGGCGAGCTCTTCGAGACGGGCGTTAAGGCGCCGTTCTTGTTCATCGAGCTGCGCGGCCAGGGAACGGTTTGCGATCTATTGGGCCCTTGCGCTTGCCTCGTTATTTCTCGTTCGATCTACCAATAGGCTGAGCATCGAACGGATCTCGGCAAGATCGTTTGGCCCTTGTCTCTGTGGAGCAGAAGGTAGTGGCGAATTAGGTCTAGTTATTCCAGATCCACCTCCTGGGGCGGATATCGAATCGTTTCTCATCCACACCCAGTTTCTGCTCGGATCATTAGTTCCTGACAAAACGTTTGTCGGAGTCTGGCTCGTCGCGATTGTTTGAGCGACAGAGCCGGCTGGTGCCAAGGTCGTGGAGACTGAGGCGGAGCTCGTCAACACGCCGTCGGTCTGACCCATGTTCCTTACCCCGGTGGTGCTCTGAGGAACGTTGTCGACCGTTTGAGGGAGGTCAACTGGTGGTGTGGCGCTGGGAGAGCCAGTTTGGTCGGGATTCATCTCGATCTATCGGATCTAGGATCTGATTCTTAAGATAGGAAAAGCTATAGATAGTCCCCACAGTCGGCGCCAAATGTGAGATCCGGGATTCACACTAAGAATTTGTATTCGTGGATTTGGACTTTAGGATATATAAATGGCATAGTTTCCTATGAATCAAAGACTTTATTGAGATTGATCGTCGAGATAGAACAAACACAATCGAAAAGAGAGTACAAAGTATGAAATCGAGCTATCTAGTCGAAGTGTTCTTAGTCAGGGTTGGAATATCTCGAATGAATCGCCACTTCTTCTTTAAATAGTCTCGACTTTGATCTTCTGGTCCCGATATTTCGGCCTCGCCGTCGTAACGATCTCCGAGATTTGTGCGGATCAGTTGAACTGGCGAAGACCGAGTTGCTCTATCTCCACGTCATCTTCTGCCGAGCTCGAGCTCGATTGTCTCCGGCTTCGGCATCGTCCGGGCCTTGTCAGGGCGTTTATTCGCTTGGGCCCAACAAAGGAGTCGGCTCTCCTCTTTGTCTTTGATTCTGGAACGGGCTTGTAATTACGGGCCTTTGTCTTATCTGTTAATGGGCCGGATTTCCTAGAGGGAAATCCAGTACCAACACTAGCTTGGTAGCTTTTTTTGTAAGAAAATTCGGCCAGAGGCAAGTATTGATCCCAATTGCCACCCCAGTCCAGAACACAAGCTCGCAACAAATCTTCAAGTGTCCTGATCGTCCTCTCTAATTGTCCATCTGTCTGAGGATGATAAGATGTACTCATATGGACCTTTGTCCCCCATTGCCTTCTGCATCGCCTTCTAGAAGGTTGAACTAAACTTTGCATCACGGTCGACACAATGCTCTCTGTTACTCCATGCAATCTCACGGTATGTTCCACATAAAACTTGGCCAATACTGCTACATTATCCTGCTTGTTGACTGTAAGAAAATGTGATAACTTAGTCAGACTATCCACAATAATCCAAAATTGCATCTTTGTCATTCCGTATTGGCAATCCAGTCATGGAGTCAATCGTGATATTATCCCATTTCCACTCCGGAATGGGTAAGCTTTGTAACAATCCGCTTGTAACTTGACAATCAACCTTAACCATCTGACAAATAGGGCATCCAGCAACCCACTTAGCAACGTCTCGCTTCATTCAAACCCAAAGATAATACCGCTTCAGATCACGATACATCTAAGATGTCCCAGGATGTATTGAAAATCTTAACTGATGAGCTTCCTTAAGGATTTCAACCCGCAACCCTTGATCCTTTGGAACACAACCTCGGCCGTTTACCAAAATCGTCCCATTATTTGAAGTCTGATACTCAGTATTTTCTTTTCCTGCCTCATTGATCAAATATTGATCCTTCTCTTGAGCTAGCCACGCTCTGGTCAGCAAATTTTCTTGATCCGCTGCACTTAGACCTAACGATTCCACTTCGCTGGTCAAGGCAGTCAGACGCAATGTACTGATCATATTGACTAATCCTTCCATGTTTTTCTCAGAATCCGAAGCCACTCGCTTCCTGCTTAGAGCATCAGCCATTGTGTTTGCCTTTCCTGGATGATAGGCAATATCCAAATCATAAATGGCCACTGTCTCCATCCATCTTCTCTGTCTCAAATTCAGTTTTAGTTGTGTGAAGATGTTCTTCAAACTTTTATGAACCGTAAAGACTAGGACCTTTGAACCATAGGGATAAGACCGCTAGATCTTAAGGCCAAAAACAACTGTAACCATCTCTAGGTCATGAGTCGGATAGTTTCCTTCATGCTTCCTTAATTGTCTTGACGCAAAGGCAATCACCTTGCCTTGCTGCATCGGGACGCATCCTAGTCCAACTCTTGATGCATCGGTATAAACCACATAAGACTCGGTGTCCATTGGCAAAGTCAATATTGGAGTACTCGTCAGTATATCCTTTGGCTTAGATAAACTCGCTTCACAATCCACTGACCAGACGAACTGAACATCCTTTCAAGTCAGTCGATTCATTGGCTTAGCCATACTCACAAAATCATTAAAACCCGTCGGTAGTAGCCAGATAATCCCAGAAAACTCCTTATCTATGTCGGATTCCTTGGTCTAAGCCAATCCGTTATTTCCTTGATATTATCTGGATCTACTGGCACCCCCTTGTCTGAGACCACATGACCCAAGAATCCGATCTCCCTTTGCCAAAAGCTGCATTTGCTGAGCTTAGCAAACAACTAATGTTCATGCAGTCTATTCATAATCGTCCTCAAATGAGCCTTGTGCTCTTCCTTATAATTAGAGTAAACCAAGATATAATCTATGAAGATGATCACGTATTCATCCAGATAGTCAATCCGAAGGGCTTAACCACAAACTCATAATGCCCATACCTTGTCCTGAATGCAGTCTTTGGAACATCTGAGTCAGCGACCAGAATCTGATGAAAACCCTGAGCCAAATCGTTTTTTAAAAACCAAGTAGCACCTCGGAGTTGATCCAACAACTTGTGTATCCTTGGAAGAGGATACTTGTTCTTCACTGTCACTCTATTCAAACCACGACATTCGATGCAGATTCTGAAACTCCCATCTTTCTTCTTGACAAACAGAACCGGTGTGCACCAAGGTGAACTGCTTGGTCGCACAAACCCTTTCTCCATCAGTTCGCTTAACTGTTTCTTTAGTTCAGCCATCTCTGCCGGAGCCATCCGATATGGAGCTTTGGAGATTGGAGCCATTCCAAGCTCAAGCTCGATCGTGAATGGATCAGAACGAGTAGGTGGTAATCCAGTCGTGACTGGAAAATATCCTCAAATTCATTTACCATTGGAATCTCACTCAGTTCAGCATCCGATCCAACTTCCACCTTAGTGATTACACCCAAATACGCTTCACATCCCTTCTTTAGCATATGTTCTTCTTGAATTTCCGAAACATTCATACTTCCATTAGTCGGTCTAATTCCTTGATACTCCAGTTTTCCTTGGTCGGTTTTAAACCTAACTCGACCGCGGTGATAGTCTAGATGTTCCATATATTTCCCAAGCCAATCCATACCGAGGATCACATCGTAAGACTTCACCTGACAAAACATCAGATCGGCTGGCATATTTACTTCACCGATCATCACAGAGATGTTTTGGACTTTTTCCATTGTAAACATAACCTGCCCTCCAGCTGCTTGAACCCTCATAAATTCCCCATCATTTTACTTCTGAAATTCACTGAGTCATATCATATTTGGATTCACGAAGCAGTGCGATGCACCAGAATCAAACAGAACATGGTTCGCCACACCACCCATGACTAAGGTCCCTACACATTCATCATCATGAATGCTAAGAAACCTAGTTCTAAACACGCAACAAGCAAATCACACAGAAATGCTAAGGTAAGTGATTGGACTTACCAGTGATCGAATGAGAGGTGGTATGATCCTGAGACTCATCTGCGATTGTGTACACATGTGGCATGATTGCTTGGCTCTTTGTGTTTGATTGTTGTCCATCACTTGGACGTTTCCCAGTCTGCTTAGCCAACTTAAGACAGTCATTTTTGAAATGTCCAGCTTCACCACAGTTGTAGCACAACCGCTTTTTTGCACCCTTTACCTTATCCTTAGGCCTTGTATCTTCCTCTGGACAGTCACACACCTTATGCTCCAGAATACCGCATTGGTTACATGCTCCATAAGAAGTCATGCATGATCCGACATGCATCTTGTTGCAAGTCGGACATACACTGTGACCAGCAGATGACTTGCCAGAAGGGTTGTTCTTCCCAAACTTCGTGTTCTTCCCAACATCATTTCTAGATCCCAACAACTTTGCTTCCTCTTTCAAACCTTCTTCATGTTCTGCAGCTTTTTCAACCAGCTCAGCAACAGAATCATACTTGCGGATCCTGCAACGAATATTCAGTTCCACATGTAATCCACGCATGAACTTGCGCACCAAGGATTCTTCATCCTCTGCCTCACGACCAACATACTTCTTAAGCTGATTGAACTCATCTTCATACTCCCTCATGGTCATAGACCCTTATCCAGCTTAAGGAACGCACCTTCCAACTTGTCAAAGGCTTCAGCCGGAAAGTATTTTCTCTTGAACTTCTCACAGAACATTTCCCAAGTGAAATGTCCGTCACCCATCTGACTTGCCACACCTTTCCACCAAGTCACCCTCCTTAAATTCTAATAATTCACATGTTGTTTACCGGGGATTTGAATCCCTCTCTTTCCGTACCTTTACGCGCATCTCCATCCAGATAGTGCACCGCGATGTCTTTCTTGTAGGCATTAGGGCAGCAGATTGAGTCAAAGTTCCGCTCCAACCTTGTCAACCACTCATTCGCATCAATCATCTTTGTGTTGGAATTATGTCCAGTAATCTATGTACTGTCTCTAGAAAGTAAGAGTATGTCAATGATCAGACATAAGTCATATAATACTGGGGGTCATGATGGCTTGCTAGAGTCCGCTCATGATCTATAAGTCTTGGATTTATTGCCTTTATTATATGATCCCATATGGGTCACACGCCTAAGCTAACAGGAAACTATGAGGGAACGGTTCAGCAGAAGTACGGTAAAAGTGCTAGGCATTTACTATACTTACAGAGATTAAAGGGCCTGATTAAATCTAAGGGATTTAATCAGACTGGGACTTGGGCCCAAAAGCCCAACAGAACTAGACAAAGGTTTTATAATTAAAACTTGACCTAGCTCTCTTTTTCCCTAACTCTCTCTGCGCCTCTCCTCTCTCTCTCTGCGCCTCCCTCCTCTGGTCTAGCAGCCATCTTCCTGTTAGTGTGCGTGTGTGAGCCTTTGGAGGAACAACCTCTTGGTGGTTCTGCTGATCTCTGACTCATACCTGATTCTTCCGCTGCATAACAAGGTATTTCGAGATCCCCTTATGATTCTGCAAGAGAACCTAGATCCAATATGTTTAGTAGGGTTTAATCTGAATGAATTGAACCAGGATAAACACTAAACAATCCTTCAGTGGTATCAGAGCCATTGGTTCTATTAGGATTTCTTGTTAGAATCATGTTTAGGTTGTTTAGAAGTGTTTGAATCAATCTTTGCTTGAAATTGATAAGTAAAACACTTAAGAAACAAAGTTAAAAACCCTAAACTAAAATCGCATGATCCGATCCTTTTTGGAAAGGTATGCGTCGGAGTGTTGATCGCCAAAGGATCACACGTCCGGATCGGATTGACGCACGGACCGATCGCTTTGCCGGATCGAGTCGCGTGGTCGTTCCGATCGCGAGAGATGGACCGATCGCGTCCCGCCTCTCTCGGCCCGAGCCGTCCCGTCCCGTCCCGCCTCTCTCGATCGCGTGAAGCTTGCGACTCGGTCGTGATCGGTTCACGTGACCAATCGGTCGGTTCAGTTTGGTTTATGGTTCGGTTTAATATAATTAAAATTTAATCGTCACGGTTTACAGACTTAATAAAATTTATTAAATCTGGTTAAACCGTGATAAGAAATCCAATGTCGTTTAAAATTGGATTTAGTGCCTAAACCAGTGGTTTTCTAATTTGATTTGGTTGGACCAAATAAATTGAGAAAATCCGGTTTAGTAAATAACCGGTTAACAATTGTGGTTATCGTAGTAATTAATCTTGGTTAGACCAATTTTAATGAACCAGACCGGTTATGTCATTTAATTGGGCAATTGGGTTATGTCTTGGACATAGACCAATTCTTGGGCCTTGGGCCAAGAAGTTAAAACAATTGGGCCAGTTATTTGAGTCTCTTCTTCAGATTTAATTTAAAATTCATTTAATAATTAAAATTTGATTTTAAAATTAATCAGTTTCCAAAATTTCAAGTTAGAAAGTTTCTTAGAATAGAAGTTTCTAGATTTGCATGTTTTGGATATTTAGGAAATTTCTATAGTTAGAAAGTTTCCAATTTTAGGAAGTTTCCAATTATAAAAGTTTCCAAAACAGTAGGTTTCCCAAAATGGAAAGTTTCCCAAAATAGTAATCTTCTATTTTGGGATGAATTTTTTAAGAAAACCTATAAACCTCAAACAATATCAAGCGTTGGATGTCTTGTCCAGTCTATGTCAGCTGTTGAAACCCATTCAATTGTACACATGGCCTTACAGTGTGAGGGTGTCTATCTTTTGCGTGGGTAAGACAGTTTGTGATTCATTAATGTCATTGGGAGTCCCAGACATTAGTGATTACATGACTGTATAGTCTGGTTTTCTTGACTGGGTCATCGGGAGTCCCGGACCTTGAGACATCAGAGTGGATTGGGCCTCGGGCCCAGATTCACAACCAAGAGTTATATCACGGATATAATTAGCCGAAATAGGGCTTACCAATATAAGCTAAGGTTGGGTGACGGCCAGTGGCCCACTTTGATCTTAGTTATATGTGGATCTTGGAATCATTATATTCTTTTGAGGGTAACTAATGTTATTGAATATAATGCGAGTTTACTCATATTGAACATATAAACTAAAATCCTTTTTATCTTAAATTTCAGCAATGACTACAACAAGCACACAAAACACATTCTCAATCCGGTCTGTTCTCGACAAGGAGAAGCTGACTGGAACGAACTTCCTGACGTGGTCAAGGAACTTGAGGCTGGTCCTCAAGCAGGAGAAGAAGGAATATGTCCTTCGTGAACCCCTCCCCGAGAGGCCTCCAAACAATGCCGCCAGGAATCTGCACAATGCTTGGGAAAAGCATTCGTCAGATGAAAATGATGTCTATTGCCTGATGTTGGCAACCATGACTCCTGAATTGCAAATGCAGTTCGAGAGTGTGTTATCGCCCATCGAGATAATGGCAAGCCTGAAATCGCTTTTTCAGGAGCAGGCAAGAACTGAGAGGTTCCAGACTGTTAAGAACCTCTTAGACTGCAAAATGGCTGCAAGTGCGGCAGTGAGTCCTCATGTCTTGAAGATGATGGGTTATCTCGATCATCTTCAGAAACTCGACTGCCCTATCAGCCAGGAACTTGCCTGCGACATCGTTCTGCAGTCTTTACCTGCAAGCTATGATCAGTTCATCCTGAACTTCAATATGCATGGCTTGAGTAAGACATTGCATGAGCTTCACGGAATGCTCAAGACTGCAGAGCCCAACTTGAGGAAAGCCAAGGACCCCAACGTGCTTATGGTGCAAAAGGGCAAGGGCTTTAAGAAATCCTCTGCCAAGGACAAGGGAAAGGCTAAGGCTGTTCAAGTCTCGGACAAGGACACGTCAAAGCCCAAGCCCAAGTCCAAGGCTGGGCCTACTGACATCTGCAGGTTCTGCAAAGAACCAGGGCATTGGAGGAGAGAATGTAAGAAATTCCTGGAAGGTCTAAAGGAATTGAAGAAGAAGACTCTGGAGACTTCTTCATCAGGTATTTTTGTTATAGAAGTTAATACAACTACTTCTGATAATACCTCATGGGTTATGGATACTGGTTGTGGGGCTCATATTTGTACTAATATGCAGGCACTCAGCAACAGTAGGAGGCTGAAGCAAGGACAAGTGGAGCTACGAGTTGGGAATGGAGCGAAAGTTCCTGCACTAGCTGTAGGCACATACTTGTTGTCTTTACCTTCGGGATTGGTTTTAGAACTAAATAACTGCTATTTTGTACCTGCGATAAGCAGAAATATTATTTCAGTTTCTTTGTTGGATTTGGAAGGTTATGATTTTTCAGTTAAGAATAAATTATGTTCCTTCAATCGCAATAATTTGTTCTATGGTTGTGCCCCTCTTACGAATGGGCTTTACATACTTGATCAATCCGCACCAATTTATAACATTAATACCAAACGGTTCAAACCTAATGAGGAGAACCGAACGTTTCTATGGCATTGTCGTTTAGGGCACATCAGTGAGAAACGCATTAAGAGGCTCCATTCGAATGGACTTCTTGGCTCATTTGACTTTGAGTCATGTGAGAAATGCGAATCCTGCCTGATGGGCAAAATGACGCGGGCCCCCTTTAATAAACCCAACGAGAGGGCCAGTGACTTATTGGGCCTGATACACACTGATGTGTGTGGCCCAATGTCCACAAATGCAAGAGGAAACTATCAGTACTTCATTACCTTTACTGATGATTTCAGCAGGTATGGATATGTTTATTTAATGAAACATAAGTCTGAATCGTTTGAGAGATTCAGAGAATTCCAAAATGAAGTACAGAACCAACTTGGCAAAAGCATTAAAGCTCTTCGGTCTGACCGAGGAGGAGAATAATTGAGCCAAGAGTTCAGTGATCATCTGAGAGAGTGTGGGATAGTTTCCCAACTCACTCCTCCTGGAACACCTCAATGGAATGGTGTGTCTGAGAGGAGGAATCGGACCTTATTGGATATGGTTCGGTCTATGATGAGTCACACAGACCTTCCAATATCCCTTTGGGGATATGCTCTGCTAACAGCAGTGTTCACTCTTAATAGAGCGCCATCAAAAGCAGTAGCTAAGACACCATATGAATTATGGACTGGAGAAACTCCAGTGCTGTCTTATCTTAGAATTTGGGGTTGTGAAGCCTATGTCAAGAGATTAATCTCTGACAAGCTTACACCAAAGTCTGATAAATGCTACTTCATTGGTTATCCGAAGGAGACCAAGGCTTATTACTTCTACCTACGATCCGAGAACAAGATTTTTGTTGCCCGGGATTGTAATTTTCTTGAGAGGGAGTTTCTCTCTAAGAAAAACAGTGGGAGTAAGTTACTGCTTGAAGAAATTCAAGATGAACAGGATACTTCTCAACCTAATGAGGAAGAGCAGCAGGAGGACCTACAAGAAATTGTAGAGCCTGAACCTGTGGTACCTGAAGTTCGAAGATCCGGGAGGATCCGTCACGAACCCGAGAGATATCAAGGATTCCTCGTGACTAACTGTCATGATCTTCTGATCATTGATGGTGATGAACCATCGAACTTCAATCAAGCCATGATGGGCCCAGATTCCTCTAAGTGGCGTAAGGCCACTGATTCCGAAATGGACTCCATGTCGGTCAACCAAGTGTTTTCGTTGGTTGACTTACCCGCTGGTGTAAAAGCCATCGAGTGCAAATGGATCTTCAAGAAGAAGATTGACGTGGATGGAAATGTCCAGATTTATAAAGCCAGGTTGGTGGCAAAAGGTTTCAGGCAAGTTCATGGTGTGGATTATGATGAAACCTATTCTCCAGTGGCTATGATGAAATCTATTCGGATTCTACTAGCAACTGCGGCTTTTCATGATTATGAAATTTGGCAGATGGACGTGAAAACCGCCTTCCTGAATGGAATTCTGGAAGAGGATGTGTATATGACACAACCTGACGGTTACATAGATCCAAAGAATGCTGGGAAAGTATGCAAGCTTCATAAATCCATTTATGGATTGAAGCAAGCATCGAGGAGCTGGAATCTTCATTTTGATGAAGCGATCAAGCAATTTGACTTCATCAGAAACGAAGAAGAACAATGCGTGTATAAGAAGACTAGTGGGAGCAAGATAGTATTTCTTATTCTGTATGTCGATGACATACTGCTTCTCGGAAACGACGTACCAATGCTGCGGTCGGTAAAGGACTGGCTTAGAAGTTGTTTTTCCATGAAAGACATGGGTGAAGCCGCATACGTTCTTGGAATCCGGATCTACCGGGATAGATCTAAAAGGCTGATAGGCTTGTGTCAAGATTCATACATTGACAAAGTCCTGCATAGATTCAGCATGGCAGATTCCAAGAAGGGCTTCACGCCAATGGTACATGGCACAACGCTAAGCAAGAAGCAGAGCCCTACGACGGCTGCTGAGCTTGAGCGCATGAAGAATATTCCTTATGCATCTGCAATAGGATCTATCATGTATGCCATGATCTGTACTCGTCCTGATGTTGCTTATGCATTGAGCATGACGAGTAGATACCAGTCAAATCCAGGTGAAAACCACTAGATTGCCGTCAAGAATATCCTGAAGTATCTAAGACATACTAAGGATAAGTTCTTGGTGTACGGAGGAAGTAATGTGCTTGAAGTCAGTGGATTCACGGACGCAAGTTTCCAGACAGACCAAGATGATTTCCGGTCACAGTCCGGTTATATCTTTTGTCTGAATGGCGGTGCAATCAGTTGGAGAAGCTCCAAGCAAGACACCGTTGCTGATTCCACTACAGAAGCTGAATATGTCGCCGCCTCAGAAGCAGCGAAGGAAGCTGTTTGGATACGAAAGTTCATTATTGAACTAGGTGTGATACCGAATGCAGCTGAGCCTCTGGCACTGTTTTGTGATAACAATGGTGCTATAGCTCAGGCAAAGGAACCAAGATCACACCAGAAATCCAAGCATATACTAAGAAGATTTCACTTGATACGTGATATCATTAATAGAAAGGAAGTCAAGATCAGCCGAGTTCCGACAGATGATAATGTCGTTGATCCGTTGACAAAGCCACTCCCAAGGCCTAAGCTCGAGTACCTGACTGAAGCTGTAGGCATTAGAGACATTGAAATGTAATCTAAATTTGAGTGGGAGTTTGAGGGCTTTATTTAGTTATTGATATGTTCTTGTAAAACATTTTAGATGTTTTAATAAAATTATTTTTCAAGATTATTTTAACTGTGATGAAATAATCGTTCCAAAATGATATGAACCATTTTATAGGTCATCGAAGTAAGTGACTTGATCTTGAGTCATCAAAGTCATTTAGCTTGATCATGAGACCCTATATTTGATAGATGGCTTATATCATCCTGTCCCTAGTCGAAGGTTGTTGAAATTGGAACACCAACAACCGCGTGAGACTAGATTGGTATGTGACTTATGACAAAGTCTCAGGATGTCATAGATGCACGGCATCAAAGTCAGTACATAGGTGTATGTTGGGGTACATACTGTTGGAATTGTGTCCAGTAATCTCGGTACTGTCTCTAGAAAGTAAGAGTATGTCAAAGATCAGACATAAGTCATATAATACTGGGGGTCATGATGGCTTGCTAGAGTCCGCTCATGATCTATAAGTCTTGGACTTATTGCCTTTATTATATGATCCCATATGGGTCACACGCCTAAGCTAACAGGAAAACGTGTAGGAACGGTTTAGCAGGAGTACGGTAAAAGTGCTAGGCATTTACTGTACTTAGAGAGAATAAAAGGTTTAGCCACTGTGCATCGATCGATGCACAAGGTGCAACGATCGATGCAGTGCGAAAACGCTTTCGAGTTAATTGGCATTTGGGCCAAATGGCCCAAACGGAACCGAACAAGTTTTATAAATAAAACTCGAGTTCAGAACCAAAAGTAACCTAACCTGAGCCGTCAACTCTCTCTCTCCCCTGCGCCGGTTTCTCCCAGTGGCCTAGCAGCCTGCTTCCTGATTGGTGTGCGTGTGTGAACCTCTGGAGGAGTTATCTCTCGGTGGCTCTCTGATCTCTGACCTGTTCTTCATATTTCCGCTGCACAAAAGGTAACAGGTGAGATCTATATTGTTTCTAATCAAGAGAACCTAGATCCGCATGTTTAGGACTGTTGAATCTGAGAACTGAATCTGGATTAACCCTAAACACTCCAACAGTGGTATCAGAGCCATTGGTTCTGGTTTTTCTTGTTTAGATTCATGTTTAGGATTGTTTAAAGAGGTGTTTTTGAATCAATCTACTGATAAGATTAAAACACTTAAGAAACAAGAATTAAATCCTAAACAAACAGTTGAAAAATCGCATGACCAAGCTATATTGATTTGGTATGCGATCTAAACTGATTTTGCATCGACTGAGATCGCATTGCATCGATCGATGCAATGCAAGGATCGATCGTTGCAGTCGCGAGAGATTGACCGCGATCGCATGGGTCGTTCAAACGATCGCATGGATCTTGCGAGAATCTCTCGGCCAAACCTGATAACCGTTCGTGCACACGTGAGAGCATCGATCGTTGCAGGATCGATGCACGATCGTTGCAGGATCGATGCTGAGAGCATCGATCGATGCGGTCAGGGTTTTGACTCGGTTTAATTAAAACTTAAATCGTCACGGTTTAATAAACAGACTTAATTTATTAAGTTCTGGTTAAACCGGGATAAGAAATCCAATGTCGAAAGAAATATTGGATTTTGTGCCTAAACCAGGATTTTCTAATTTGATTTGGTTGGACCAAATAAATTGAGAAAATCCGGTTTAGTAAATAACCGGTTGACAATTGTGGTCATCGTAGTAATTAAAATCTGGTTAGACCAATTTTAATGAACCAGACCGGTTATGTCATTTAATTGGACAATTGGGTCATGTCTTGGACATGGACCAATTCTTGGGCCTCGGGCCAAGAAGTTAAAATAATTGGGCCAATTGTTTGAGTCTTTCTTCAGATTTAATTTAAAGTTTATTTTATAATGAATATAAATCGATTTTAAATTAAAGTTTCCGAAATTTTGAAATTAGAAAGTTTCTTAAAATAGAAGTTTCTGAATTTGCATGTTTTGGATTTTAAGAAATTTCTAAAGTTAGAAAGTTTCCAATTTTAGAAAGTTTCCAAAATTAATAGGTTTCCTAAAATGAAAGTTTCCCGAAATAGTAATCTTCTATTTTGGGAATGAATTTTAAAATAAACCTACGAACCTCAAATAATATCAAGCGTTGGATGTCTTGTCCATTCTATGTCAGCTGTCGAAGCCCATTCAATTGTATTCATGGCCTTACAGTGTGAGGATGTCTGCTTTTGCGTGGGTAAGACGGTTTGTGATTCATAAATGTCATTGGGAGTCCCAGACATTAATGATTACATGACTGTATAGTCTGGTTTTCTTGACTAGGCCATCGGGAGTCCCGGGCCTTGAGACATCAGAGTGGATTGGGCCTCGGGCCCAGATTCACAACCAAGAGTTATATCACGGATATAATTGGCCGATACAGGGCTTACCGATATAAGCTAAGATTGGGTGACGGCCAGTGGCCCACTTTAATCTTAGTTATATGTGGATCTTGGAATCATTATATTCTATTGAGGGTAACTTATGTTATTGAATATAATGCGTGATTAATCATATTAAATTTAATACGAGATTAATCATATTGAACATAATAACTAATAACCTTTTTATCTTATATATTTCAGCTATGACTACTACAAGCACTCAAAACACATTCTCGATCCGGTCTGTTCTCGAGAAGGAGAAGCTGACTGGAACGAACTTCCTGACGTGGTCAAGGAACTTGAGGCTAGTCCTCAAGCAGGAGAAGAAGGATTATGTCCTTCGTGATCCTCTCCCCGAGAGGCCTCCTGCCAATGCCGCCAGGACTCTGCATAATGCTTGGGAAAAGCATTCGTCAGATGAAAATGATGCTTATTGCCTGATGTTGGTGACAATGACTGCTGAGCTGCAAAAACAGTTCGAGAGTGTATTGTCACCTATCGAGATAATGGCAAGCCTGAAATCGCTTTTTCAAGAGCAGGCTAGGACTGAGAGGTTCCAGACAGTTAAGAACCTCTTGGACTGCAAGTTGGCTGCGAATGCGGCAGTGAGTCCTCATGTCTTGAAGATGATGGGTTATCTCGATCATCTTCAGAAACTCGACTGCCCTATCAGCCAGGAACTTGCCTGCGACATCATTCTGCAGTCATTACCTGCAAGCTATGATCAGTTCATTCTGAACTTTAACATGCATGGCTTGAGTAAGACATTGCCTGAGCTTCACGGAATGCTCAAGACTGCACAGCCCAACTTGAGGAAAACTGCCAAGGACCCCAGTGTGCTTATGGTGCAAAAGGGCAAGGGCTTTAAGAAATCCTCTGCTAAGGATAAGGGAAAGGCCAAGGCTGTCCAAGTCGAGGACAAGGACACGCCAAAGCCCAAGCCCAAGTCCAAGGCTGGGCCAACTGACATATGCAGGTTCTGTAAAGAACCAGGGCATTGGAGGAGAGAATGTAAGAAATTCCAGGAAGGTCTAAAGGAATTGAAGAAGAAGACTTTTGAGACTTCTTCAACAGGTATTTTTGTTATAGAAGTTAATACAACTACTTCTGATAATACCTCATGGGTTATGGATACTGGTTGTGGGGCTCATATTTGTACTAATATGCAGGCACTCAGCAACAGTAGAAGGCTGAAGCAAGGACAAGTGGAGCTACGAGTTGGGAATGGAGCGAAAGTTCCAGCACTAGCTGTAGGCACTTACTTGTTGTCTTTACCTTCGGGATTGATTTTAGAACTCAATAATTGTTATTTTGTACCTGCTATAAGCAGAAATATTATTTCAATTTCTTTGTTGGATTTGGAAGGTTATGATTTTTCAGTTAAGAATAAATTATGTTCCTTCAATCGCAACAATTTGTTCTATGGTTCTGCCCCTCTTTCGAATGGGCTTTACGTACTCGATCAATCCGCGCCAATTTATAACATTAATACCAAACGGTTCAAACCTAATGAGGAGAACCAAACGTTTCTATGGCATTGTCGTTTAGGGCACATCAGCGAGAAACGCATTAAGAGGCTCCATACGAATGGACTTCTTGGCTCCTTTGACTTTGAGTCATGTGAGAAATGCGAATCCTGCATGATGGGCAAAATGACACTGGCCCCCTTTAATAAACCTAACGAGAGGGCCAGTGACTTATTGGGCCTGATACACACTGATGTGTGTGGCCCAATGTCCACAAATGCAAGAGGAAACTATCAGTACTTCATTACCTTCACTGGTGATTTCAGTAGGTATGGATATGTTTATTTGATGAAACATAAGTCTGAATCTTTTGAGAAGTTCAGAGAATTCCAAAATGAAGTACAGAACCAACTTGGCAAAAGCATTAAGGCTCTTCGGTCCGACCGAGGAGGAGAATACTTAAGCCAAGAATTCAGTGATCATCTGAGAGAGTGTGGGATCGTATCCCAACTCACTCCTCCTGGAACACCTCAATGGAATGGTGTGTCTGAAAGGAGAAATCGGACCTTATTGGATATGGTTCGGTCTATGATGAGTCACACAGACCTTCCAATATCCCTTTGGGGATATGCTCTGCTAACAGCAGTGTTCACTCTAAATAGAGCGCCATCAAAAGCAGTAGCAAAGACACCATATGAATTATGGACTGGAGTGGTTCCAGTGCTGTCTTATCTCAGAATTTGGGGTTGTGAAGCCTATGTCATGAGATTGATCTCAGACAAGCTTACACCAAAATCTGACAAATGCTATTTCATTGGTTATCCACGGGAAACCAAGGCTTATTACTTCTATCTACGTTCCGAGAACAAGATCTTTGTTGCCCGGGATTGTAACTTTCTTGAGAGGGAGTTTCTCTCTAAGAAAGACAGTGGGAGTAAGGTACTGCTTGAAGAAATTCAAGATGAACAGGATACTGCTCAACCTAATGAGGAAGAGCAGCAGGAGGACCTACAAGAAATTGTAGAGCCTGAACCTGTAGTACCTGAAGTTCGAAGATCCGGGAGGATCCGTCACGAACCCGAGAGATATCAAGGATTCCTCGTGACTGACTGTCATGATCTTCTGATCATTGATGGTGACGAACCATCGGACTTCAATCAAGCTATGATGGGCCCAGATTCCTCCAAGTGGCGCAAGGCCACTGATTCCGAAATGGACTCCATGTCGGTCAACCAAGTCTTTTCGTTGGTTGATTTGCCTGCTGGTGTAAAAGCCATCGAGTGCAAGTGGATCTTCAAGAAGAAGATTGACGTGGATGGAAATGTCCAGATTTATAAAGCCAGGTTGGTGGCAAAAGGTTTCAGACAAGTTCACGGAGTGGATTACGATGAAACCTATTCACCAGTGGCTATGATGAAATCTATTCGGATTCTACTAGCAACTGCAGCTTTTCATGATTATGAAATTTGGCAGATGGACGTGAAAACCGCCTTCCTGAATGGAATTCTGGAAGAGGATGTGTATATGACACAACCTGACGGTTACATAGATCCAAAGAATGCTGGGAAAGTATGCAAGCTTCATAAATCCATTTATGGATTGAAGCAAGCATCGAGGAGCTGGAATCTTCGTTTTGATGAAGCGATCAAGCAATTTGACTTCATCAGAAACGAAGAAGAACAATGCGTGTATAAGAAAAATAGTGGGAGCAAGATAGTATTTCTTATTCTGTATGTCGATGACATACTGCTTCTCGGAAACGACGTTCCAATGCTGAAGTCGGTAAAGGACTGGCTTGGAAGTTGTTTTTCCATGAAAGACATGGGTGAAGCCGCATACGTTCTTGGAATAAGGATCTATCGAAATAGACCTAAGAGGCTGATAGGCTTGTGTCAAGACTCATACATTGACAAAGTCCTGCAAAGATTCAGCATGAAAGATTCCAAGAAGGGCTTCACGCCAATGGTACATGGCACAACGCTAAGCAAGAAGCAGAGCCCTACGTCGGCTGCTGAGCTTGAGCGCATGAAGAATATTCCTTATGCATCTGCAATAGGATCTATCATGTATGCCATGATCTGTACTCGCCCTGATGTTGCTTATGCATTGAGCATGACGAGTAGATACCAGTCAAATCCAGGTGAAAACCATTGGATTGCCGTAAAGAATATCTTGAAGTATCTGAGACATACTAAGGATAAGTTCTTGGTATACGGTGGAAGTGATGTGCTTAAAGTCAGTGGATTCACGGACGCAAGTTTCCAGACAGACCAAGATGATTTCCGGTCACAGTCCGGTTATATCTTTTGTCTGAATGGCGGTGCAATCAGTTGGAGAAGCTCCAAGCAAGACACCGTTGCTGATTCCACTACAGAAGCTGAATATATCGCCGCCTCAGAAGCTGCGAAGGAAGCTGTTTGGATACGAAAGTTCATTATTGAACTAGGTGTGATACCAGATGCGGCTGAGCCTCTAGCACTGTTTTGTGATAACAATGGTGCTATAGCTCAGGCAAAGGAACCGAGATCACACCAGAAATCCAAGCATGTTCTAAGAAGATTTCACTTGATACGTGATATCATTAATAGAAAGGAAGTCAAGATCAGCCGAGTTCAGACAGATGATAACGTCGCTGATCCGTTGACAAAGCCACTCCCAAGGCCTAAGCTCGGTTTTCTGACTGAAGCTGTAGGTATTAGAGACATTGAAATGTAATCTAAATTTTAGTGGGAGTTTTGGTGCTTTATTTAGTTATTAATATGTTGTTCTTGTAAAACATTCTTTTATGTTTAATGAAATTATTATTTCAAGATTATTTTAACTGTGATGAAATAATCGTTCCAAAGTGATATAAACCATTTTATAGGTCATCGAAGTAAGTGACTTGATCTTGGGTCATCAAAGTCATTTAGCTTGATCATGAGACCCTATATTTGATAGATGGCTTATATCATTCAGTCCCTAGTCGAAGGTTGTTGAAATTGGAACACCAACAACCGTGTGAGACTAGATTGGTATGTGACTTATGACCAAGTTTCATGGTGTCATAGATGCTCGGCATCAAAGTCAGTACATAGGTGTATGTTGGGAACATACGACCGGACAAGACCCGCTTATGAGAACTCTTCAGGATATTTATATCTGTGTCATAAGAGATTCTCACTACGACTATAGAGTATAGTCCTTAGACCTGAGTTCGCATGCATGTGACTACACATGGACTGATGCACTTTGATCATTGTCTAACGCTATCTTTCTGCGATAGTTATAAGGACCTTGTTTGGGTACATCATGAAGTAAGTAGTTTACAGTGATGGAACAAGACGGGATTTGTCCCTCCAATATAAATGGAGTGAATATCTCTAGGCCAATCGGAGATTTGAATACTGGAAAATGCATGGCCATGCTCAAACGGACTATCCCGAGTCGTTTGAATTGTCAGTATCAAATCAGAGACCGATAAACAAGATTAGACTTTATAAGGATGACACTAATCTTGCCTTATGACTAATCGAGATATTGAGACAACAGGATTATGAATACAGAGATTCCAGTACAAGTGGGAGATTGTTGGAATTGTGTCCAGTAATCTCGGTACTGTCTCTAGAAAGTAAGAGTATGTCAAAGATCAGACATAAGTCATATAATACTGGGGGTCATGATGGCTTGCTAGAGTCCGCTCATGATCTATAAGTCTTGGACTTATTGCCTTTATTATATGATCCCATATGGGTCACACGCCTAAGCTAACAGGAAAACGTGTAGGAACGGTTTAGCAGGAGTACGGTAAAAGTGCTAGGCATTTACTGTACTTAGAGAGAATAAAAGGTTTAGCCACTGTGCATCGATCGATGCACAAGGTGCAACGATCGATGCAGTGCGAAAACGCTTTCGAGTTAATTGGCATTTGGGCCAAATGGCCAAATGGCTTTCGAGTTAATTGGCTCTCTGATCTCTGACCTGTTCTTCATATTTCCGCTGCACAAAAGGTAACAGGTGAGATCTATATTGTTTCTAATCAAGAGAACCTAGATCCGCATGTTTAGGACTGTTGAATCTGAGAACTGAATCTGGATTAACCCTAAACACTCCAACACATACGACCGGACAAGACCCGCTTATAAGAACTCTTCAGGATATTTATATCTGTGTCATAAGAGATTTCTTACTACGACTATAGAGTATAGTCCTTAGACCTGAGTTCGCATGCATGTGACTGCACATGAACTGATACGCTTTGATCATTGTCTAACGCTGTCGTTAAGCGATAGTTATAAGGACCTTGTTTGGGTGTATTATGAAATGAGTAGTTTATAGTGATGGAACAAGATGGGATTTGTCCCTCCAATATAAATGGAGTGAATATCTCTAGGCCAATCGGAGATTTAAATACTGGAAAATGCATGGCCATGCTCAAACGGACTATCCCGAGTCGTTTGGATTGTCAGTATCAAATCAGAGTCTGATGAACATGATTAGGCTTTATAAGGATGACACTCATCTTGCCTTATGACTAATCGAGATATTGAGACAAAAGGATTATGAATACAGAGATTCAAGTACAAGTGGGAGATTGTTAGAATTATGTCCAGTAATATCTGTACTGTCTCTAGAAAGTAAGAGTATGTCAATGATCAGACATAAGTCATATAATACTGGGGGTCATGATGGCTTGCTAGAGTCCGCTCATGATCTATAAGTCTTGGATTTATTGCCTTTATTATATGATCTCATATGGGTCACACGCCTAAGCTAACAGGAAACTATGAGGGAACGGTTCAGCAGAAGTACGGTAAAAGTGCTAGGCATTTACTATACTTAGAGAGATTAAAAGGCCTGATTAAATCTAAGGGATTTAATCAGACTGGGACTTGGGCCCAAAAGCCCAACAGAACTAGACAAGGGTTTTATAATTAAAACTTGACCTAGCTCTCTTTTTCCCTAACTCTCTCTGCGCCTCTCCTCTCTCTCTCTTCGCCTCCCTCCTCTGGTCTAGCAGCCATCTTCCTGTTAGTGTGCGTGTGTGAGCCTTTGGAGGAACAACCTCTTGGTGGTTCTGCTGATCTCTGACTCATACCTGATTCTTCCGCTGCATAACAAGGTATTTCGAGATCCCCTTATGATTCTGCAAGAGAACCTAGATCCAATATGTTTAGTAGGGTTTAATCTGAATGAATTGAACCAGGATAAACACTAAACAATCCTTCACTTTGTTCCTCCACAAAATAATTTTGTTCCCAGCTTCCTCATGTGATCCATCACTTGGAGGTAGGATGGGTTCCTAGGCGCAGGCAACACATCCTCCTCTTCCACCATAACTTGTTCCACATTCACATCAACTTGTGGAGCATTCAGAATAGGCGCAACAACAGATAGTCTTTCCAATACTTGCGCCAACATTGCTAACACTGCCTCCAAATCCACCGGAGCAGCAGCAGCAGCGGCGGCGTCAGCAGCAGCCGCATTCCCAGCATTCGCAGCAATCCCAGCATTTGCTGCGTTCTCAGTATCGTGAACTTCTTCATTTGCAGCATTCCTTGCCGCATTTTTTCCTGACGTCTCCCCACTTTCACCAACATTCCTTTTGTTTCAGTTACTCTTAGCCATATGCAATACCCAGAGCAGGAAAGTTAGCCCCCTCACTAACTTGTTAACAAAATATAGAATGGCTTACCGCGTGATAGGCGCTGGAAAGATGATCTAACTCACTAACCCATTTATGCTTAAATTGTCCTAGAACCGAACTACGCTCTGATACCAAGTTGAAACGTCCAGAATCAATTTTTCCCACCCGTGACTAGCACAAGGTAGTGTCTGGATCCAATTCCTCGCCCAGACTTAGGCCATTTCCGAAAATTTCTATACTTAGAATTATTTTGTGTTTTTCATTCCGAACTAGACAAGCATTTTTAAGCATAAACTAGACTTGATAGATTTCAAGGTTTAAGTACAGGATCAGTTTGCCATTAAGCTATTACATTCATACTTAACCAAATCTACCCAAATCCTAACATCCTCTCCATCCAGCCGCCTTCATCTCGCGCCTAAGCCTTCTCAGAACAATCACCTGCATCCACAAAGGAGGCATAAGCAAACGAAATTCTTAGTGAGAGCGCTCACTTAGCCACAAAATAATCACGCAGAGAAGCCATACATTCAGTCAGTCTATCATGCTTATCATCAGAATAGGCACTTTATCCAATATGATTGTTTCCAGTCAAAGAGCCTTCATCTCAATGAAAGAAACCAATCAATCGATTAAGTCAACAGATAACAGAAAGGCCTGAACATACAGACACTTAATCTTATTTGAACATTCCAAGTCAAAGAGCCATCTTCCACGATCCAGCATCAAGCCTTAACGAGCAAACTTGCCTTAAGCGCATGATCTGATCTAGATGCTCGTGAAAGGAAACGATCAATCGATTAAGTCAACGGAAATAGAATAATCGATAACCAAGCAATCAGAACAGTGTTAGCGAACCCAGACTCAACAAAACTATGCAACAAAACGGTTATAAACCATAGCCATGGTGACGCACTCACCTTAGTCTTTCGGTCCGGATGATGATAGCGTTTTTCTGACACCTCTTGTGCTGAATCCAACTGAACAGCCGCTGATCCAATCAGTACAACAATCCCAGCCAATCGCTTGTCCAACTCTCGGCCAAATCTTCACTTTCCTCAGTCTGAACGGTTTAACTCTTAAGAATCTCTCTCTCCATCTTTCTGGGTTTTTGTGCGGGAAAAAAAGTGATCAATAATCACCAAAGGACGACTTTTATTAGACCGTGGACGGTTTTACTCAAGCCAAAACCGTCAAAAATTGCTCCCGCGTCATTCTGATTGGCCAAGCAAATCCAGCTGCCTTCCCCGCGCTTTCATCACTTGGCTGCGCTGAATTAATCATAAACATGTTCCCGCTCTTCTTCCTTGGGCGGAAATGTTGAGTTCAGCCAAATATATGTTCCCGCCAAAACCAGCCAGTCAATCAGTCAATCCGCGGATTTGAACTTAAGCTGACAGTCCTAATTGTCATGTCCAAAATCCGACCAAACAATGTATGAATCCGACCAATTCAGCTCAACATCCACTTTTTGTCCGAAAATCACGGTTTGAACTCATCGAGTTCGTTTCAGCTCGACTTTCATACAGTAAACCTTACTAATTCAAAAAAAACCCCTAATTTTTAATATTCTCTCTCTTAAAAAGCAATTCCAGATGACCATTTATGACCCAGTCTAGTTCATCCTTAGAATGCGGACGTTACAATTAGTTTTTGGAATGTGACATGTAAAAACCCGACTTCTTAAATAATATTATAGAGATTTTTTATATTAAAATGTATAATAAAGTATCAGATAATTTAAAGTTTATATGCATAAAGTAACTATTAAATATTTAATATAAAATATAAAAATAAATAAAAACAAAAATCGTGCATCACGTTGATCATGTTATAGTTTCAGATATATTAGTTGAAAACAAAACCCCTACGACTATAATTTGATTTGAACCACGTCCTTACCTAACAAAAGTAGATGCACTAAAGTTTACAATTTAACCCCACTTATTTTTTTTTTTGCAAAATTTCTAGAACTAAAATATTATAACTTATACATTATAAAATTATTTAAATTAAACATCTATTAAATAAAAAAACAACATTATATAATATAAAATAATAAAAATAATATATTTTAGTTTAAATATCACCATTACTATATTTGGATATTCAAAATAAGAATTATGTTTTGAAAGAGTTCAAATAGGAAAACAAAATTTTATTTTGTGACTTGAATTCCATACAAGATCCAAATATCCGTGCACATATTCAATCCGAGCAAACATGGATTTTACAAAAGCGGAGTGATCAAGGACGAAATCAACATGGAGATCCTTCATCTACTTCGTTCGGACAATACTTTAGCGATCTTGGAAGAACCGGAAACGACTTACCGGATTATTAAATTATAATTTCGTGTGTTATATTTATTTATGTTGTTTATCTTAAATTTGAATATTTTTCATGTTGTTTATTTTAAGTTGGTATTTTTGTATTTCAATATTTTTAATAATTGAATAATGATTTTATAATGAATAATTATTAAACTTATTATTTATTTTAGATATAAATAAAAGATTTAAAAGTTAAAGGACCATTTTATAAATAAAAAGTTTAACACTAAAATAGAGTAAGAAATAGGTTTACGCTAAAAATAGTGTAAGAAATAGGTTTACACTATTTTAGTGTGGGATATAATGTAGGGTTGGAGAAGAATTTACTCTAAAATAGCATTTAGTGTGAAAAATAGTATGGGTTGGAGATGCTCTAAGCATGGCTGGCTCCTCTGGGTCGTAATATATTGTTATAATAATGACGTCTCGCTAAGGCACTTCTAAGCTTTTATTAACACAATAAGGCACTTTCCACCACTAAGGTACTTTAATCACTGTTGAAATTTCTTAATCCCAAGTTTGTCCTTCAAAACAAACAATAAACTCTTCTATTTCATTTTTTTTTAATCTTTTTCTTTGTCCCTCTCTCTCCTACGTCTTTTTCTCTACTTTCCCCCTTTCCTATATCATTTCTCTTTTCTCATTTTTATATCCTCTTCTTCTCTTCTAATTTCTTTTTTTTTAAATAAAATTTTAATTTTAATACTATAAAATCAAATTTTTTCTATTTAATGACATCCATATTTATATATTTTATTATTTTTAAGTAATTATTATAGACATAAAATTGTGGACAACGGGAATATGGACATCAAACGGTAAATAAAAGAAAAACACTTTATGAGTTAAGGATCTCGTGGATAACGTGAACGTAAACATCAAACGGTGAATAAAGAAAAAATACTTACCGGGTTAAGGATTGTGGACAACGTGAATGTGTACATCAAACGGTAAATAAGGATTGTGGACAACTTAAGTATTATAGCTGTAATAGTGTAGTATACTAATGTTATGTTTTGTGTAGTTAAGCAACAAATGAAAAGGATTATGAAAATGATTATGTGGTATCCATAAGCAAATGCTCTTTTAAATATGTACCCTAGAAAAACATGGAAACATATCGCGTCCATAAGGTAGTGTACACAAAAACATATTTCAAAAAGAAGCTAGTTGTAATAGATTTCTAACTTCTTGCTTGGATATTTGTTTATTGTGAATAGTCTTTTAGAAAGACAGGTACACGAAAATGTATCCACAACAGATATCCACATGAATGCATCCAGGTTAATACATAAATGTATCTAAATATAAGTGTCCACATAAATATGTCCATAATCACTTGTACAATTTATTTGTCTAAACATTTTTGTGTCCACCTAGTATACACTATCATGTCCACATAAACTTGTCCAATAATAATTGTCCACTTATAATTGTCCACAAAAATGTGGAAACAGTTGTGGTAGAAGGTTAAAAATCGGGAACAAGTATTAATTTACATATAACCATGTCCACATGATATTGTACACAAAAACATGTTCACCTTATATAGCACACACAAATAAAATCCACAAACAGATTCATCTCGTGTTACAATCTATATGAAACCTAATAAAATTATGTACCAAATCTGTGTGAAGTAATGTTTTTATAGAAGTACTAATGGACATTAGATTTTTATAGAAGTGAAAATTTTTGAAGTAAACTTTACTCAAAATTATGATAAGAGCTCATAACCAATAGTGAAAAACGCTAGATTTTTACAAGAGTAGCGGAGTGCTCGGGTAGCACAAGCTTAGGGAAGCCCATCGCTTCAAGTTCCTTGAGTATGTTTTTGTCATCGTCTTGAACAATCATCTCTGCTGGAAAGAGATAGAGACCATGAGATAACGTTAATGTCACATTCAGAAACTCATACAATGCATATGTGTTAACATTTGCAATGTACCTTCAGCAGCACCTCTGCTACCACTAGAACCATTAGGGTTCTCAATCTCCATATCAGCCTTAGGAGCTTCCAAGCTGATGGGTTTTACCGTCTTATCCACAAATTCAGTATGCCATGTTCTTTTCGTATAAGAACGAGAAAAGAAATCAGAAATAATCAAAATATAATAGTCATGAAAGTCGTACAAAATTGCAAAAGCCAAAACTCCACATGCAATCAAAGTAAGGAACTCTAGTAAAAGCACAAAATCACATTACTTCTTACTAGATAATTAAAAAATGAATACAGTAGCAGAAAGCTCAAAAAGGAGTAAGATATAAAGTTCTCAGCTTTGCGACCAAATCAGCAGGAAACACTGGAAAACAGACTCAATTTCATTCAAAAGCCAAGTCAAAACCCATCAACTCCAAGCCACAAAGCAAGTAAAGATTGTAAAGCCGCATCAAATAGCATAGTCAAATCCGTTTACAGAACGCATAAACATCAAAATTACATGTATCAAAATCGAAACTTGGTGATGATACCCAAGGAGATCTGCGAGCAACTTCTAACCTCAGTGGACTCAGCGAATTTGAGTGAGAAGTGATCTATGCATGCATGCTTCTAAGCCTCCTCCACGGACTTCAGCAACGCACCACAATCACCACATTTGAGCGATAATCCTGCCATGGCTACAAGCTCTCCGTCTCGGTTTCAGAAACTCCGGTGTCTTTCCTGTTAATGAGAAATTCCGTCCGTTGCTTGAGGAGAGAGGAAGACGTAAGGCCAAATTCAAGATGGGGAAGATAGATCTCGGTGGAAGATGGAAGGAAAGATAAATTAGGGTTAAAAGAAATTAGAATTAAAATAAAAAATCAGAAAATAAAAAGAGAAATAAAAAAGTTGGAAACAAATGATTTAGGGATAGTTTTGAAATTTCACGCCAACAAAGTACCCAAGAGTATTGAAGTGCCTTATTCTGAAATTATTTAGTCCTAAAGTGCCTTCTAACGTAAATAACTCATAAAGTTTCTGTGAATAAATTAACTATTAAAATTAAAAATTAAAAATTAAAACCGTGCATCACGCTGATCTTATTATAGTTTTAGATATATTAGCTGAAAACATAATCCCTACGATTATTATAATTTGATTTGAACCACGTTCTTATCTAACAAACGTAGATGCCTCCTCCGGGTTGTAATTTATTGATATAATAATGCCATTTAGCTTGGAGCCCCAAACATGTAGACATGCATATAATGAAGCCAAACCATTCCATGTGAATTAGAGAGAACCAAATATGAGTATAATCTCTGATTTCAACGAGGAAGAAAAAGGAAAGGTTCTTGAGGACCTAACCTTGAATGTGAAGCAAATACAAGAGGATCTATTGAAAGAGATACTCACACTTAACGGAGGAACAGAGTATCTCCAAAACTTCCTTCATGGAAGCTCATCTAAAGAGCTCTTCAAGAAGTACTTACCAATAGTCACCTATAAAGATGCTAAACCTTATATTGATCGCGTAGCTAACGGAGAGCCATCGAACATAATATCGGCCCTACCCATTACAAATTTCTGCCAAAGGTACGTACACGCATAAGAGATAGCTTGCACTAAAGTTTCTTGCGTTCTTTTGGTATTGGTGACGGTCTATGGATATATAAAACTAAGTACCTTGAATCTGTTATGTAGTTCGGGAACTTCGGGAGGAGCAAACAAAATGATACCATCGAATAACAAAAAACTAGAAGGCTTGGCATTCATCAATGATCTTCTCATGCACGTTATACACAAGTAAGTGCATAGCAATTTACTCTATGTGTTGATACTAAAATCAGATTCATCGAATAACCTGAAGTATAATAAATAAAAAGAAATCAAGAAGCCATGATGACAACAAAAAAAAATATTCAAAGAAAAAACATTTATTGTTGTTCTGTTTAGGCGTGTGAAAGGTGTGGAGAAAGGAAAAGGGATGATGTTTTTCTTAACTAGCCTCGAGTCCAAAACTCCCGGTGGCCTACCCTGGGGAGCCGGAACAAGCTGGTTCTTAAAGAGCGACTATTTCAAAAATCGACCATCTAATTGGTATTACTCTTATACGAGCCCTGATGAAGTTATGTTAGGCAGTGACATAAAGCAAAATCTTTATTGCCATTTGCTATGTGGTCTTGTCCAAAGAGACGAGATCGTGAGAATTGGTTCCACATTCGCTTCAGGTTTGGTCCGAGCCATCAAGGTTCTTGAAGATTCTTGGAATGAGTTGTGTTCGGATATCCGAACAGGTCATCTCAGAGAGTGGATAACCGATTCTGGTTGTCGAAACTCCGTGTCAATCGTTCTTGGAGGCCAGCCCCGTCACGGCTTATCAGACAAGATTGAAAAGATTTGCAGCAAAAATTCTTGGAAAGGTATAATAACAATACTGTGGCCACAAACCAAATACATTGACGCTATTGTTACAGGTTCAATGGCACAATATATTCCTACATTGAAATATTACTGCAATGACCTGCCTCTTGTTTCAACAACTTATGCTTCATCCAAGACAATCGTCGGTATTAATACCGATCCTTTGTGTAAACCTGAAGACATCTCTTACACGCTCATGCCCAACCTATCTTACTTCGAGTTTATACCAATGGAGGGAGACAATGGTGATGTTGTGGACCTTGCAGACGTCAAACTCGGGTGTTCCTACCAATTATTGGTTACAACTTTATGGGGTTTGTATAGAATGAGGATCGGAGATATTCTAAAGGTGACTGGCTTCCACAACAAGGCACCTCAGTTTAGGTTTGTCGGAAGAGAGAACGCGATATTAAGCATTGATATAGACCGAACAACCGAAGAAGACTTGTTTAAATCGGTGAATCAAGCAACGCTGTTTCTTGACTCATCAGATCTAAGGCTTGTAGATTTCACGACCTATGCAGATATCTCCACTACTCCGGGTCACTACGTGTTTTATTGGGAAGTAAAGGCTAAAAACAAAGACATTAAGAAGGGCCTCGAGTTCAACGAGAAGACATTCTTGGGGTGTTGTTTAGCAATGGAGGATTCATTTGACGATGAATACAAGTACGTTAGAGTCAATGGATTTATCGGGCCTCTCGAGATAAGAGTAGTGAATGATGGGACGTTTGATTCTCTTATGGAATTGTCAATCACAAATGGTACTTCGATTACTCAATACAAGACTCCGACATGCATCAGAACTGAAATGGCCTTTCAAGTATTGGAAACAAACGTGGTTGCTAGATATTCCAGTACTCTCAAGTGTACCTATGCTGCTAAGCCATGATGATGAGGAGCGAAAATGTGTTTTTAGTTGTATTCTGTTTTCCTCTGTTCCTTGTTTTGTTTTCCTTATTTTCTTTCAGACTATATTTGCATATTTTTCATTGATAAGAGAGACTGGATTTGGATTGAAATTTATGGTTTAACAATCATAATTGTTAACCCTTTGTTCTTGATGTGTCTTTAAGCAAAAGACTCTTCATTTCTCTAAAAAAATGTAAATCGTTTTGGCTTTCAAGCAAATTAGCTCTTTTCTAATAACATAATATTTATAAATCTGAAGAAAAAAAAATCTAAACTACACTAGGGGTGGGCTAAATACCTGGCCCGGAGATCGAACAAAATCCGATCCGAACAAAATGGTACCAAACCAAATCCAGACCCAAAAAAATATTTAAAAGGTCTTAAATTCTTATATCCGAAAAACTAAACCTGAAACTGAACCAAAAACCAATTGAGTATTCGAAATACCCAAAACACAATTATATATCAACAAATATTAATTATATTTAGATTTAAAATAATATAAATATCAAAAAATACAATTATAATCCGATGTTATCAGTTATTTGAAGACTAAAATAATCGAAATATTCAAAATAACTTAAATATCATAAAATACATGGTTATAATTGTGAAGATTTTATCAAATTTTGTTCAAACTCAACCAACTTTTCGTGTGTCCAAACCCGACCCGAATTCGGAAAGAAAAAAAACCCAAAATAAACAAGAATAAAAGTTCTAAAATATCTGAACGAATTTTATACCTCTAAATCTGAAAATATGAAAAATTTAAACCAAACCAAAACGGGTATCGGAAGACACCATTTTCTTTAACATTCTATGAGACTGGTTTTCTTTTTAGGAGAATGTTTCATACAAATAATAACACAAACCAAGAAAAAAACAAAAACATAAAATTGATATACACAAAAGAATTACACAACATTTTTTTATTGGTAATATGTATGAACAGAGAGAACACTATTTTAAAAACACAAAGTAGTTATCTCATTCACAAGAGCAAATCTGGGATTTCAACTTGATCCGAAGAAGCATCTACTTCACTTGGCCGTCGCAATCTATGCTTACTACTACTTCTCTCCCCATTCTTCTTCTTCTTTTTCTTCTTTTCTGAGTTGTGCCGATTTTCTATTCTCGAGCTCTCGCATTTCTCTTTCTCTTTTCCCTTGTTCTTCGCCAGAAGAGCGTTCTGGATCGCTCGGGACAAAGATTCATCATCATTTACACTCTGTGGTTTTGTTTTTACCTGGGAAGTGATTCTTGATTCATCTCCCTCGTCCAGTTTCAACACTATAGGCCTCGGAAGATGTTTCACCTTTCTCTTCGGGTTAAACGGATCCAGCGATATCTCGCTAGTTAAATCATTAGCCGGAGGATCATTCTTTGGTGTACTCTTGCTATCCGGATCTTTCTTCTCAGAAGTAAGATAATACATGCCATGGCGTTTGCGGTGTTCAGCTAGCAGAGATGAAGCAGCTTCAGATGAGGATGACGAGGCTTCTTGTTGATCTCTGACTCTGAGCTTGGAGACAGAGAAGCTGATCTTGTCCGAAACAGAATCCGATTCCACAGGTTTAAGAAACTCCCCACAGATCTCTTCCAGATCCTCAAGATTCTCTTTCAGCTCTAACCCATCCGGTACACAAACTTTTTCCTGTGCACTTGCAGAAATGGGGCCGAGCTCTTCTGAGAACATATCTTCCATGAATGCTGTGACTCTACAAGCTTCTGCTTCATTGTCTTGGAGGTTTACTTTCTCAGCTATTTCTTGCTTTATCATACCAATGAATCCTAAAACGTTCTTAGCTCTCTCCTGCACTTCAACATCATAGGTTCCAGATAACGGCCCTACACCAAGCTCAATCACATTCACCATTGATGAAGAGCCAGAACTAGATTCCTGGGCCGAGAAGTAAGACCCGAGACAGAAGACAAGAACTTTCAAAGCTGAACTTATGTATATAGCTCTTATGTAAGGCGGCAAGAGATCAGTGCGTGGTTGTAGAAGCGCCTCCACAATTTCATATGGATTCTTAGCGAACTCAACGTATTCACCTGAAACCCACGCAGCTGCGGATAATATCGGGTGTAAGAACAAGTTACCGAGCAATGCAGGATCAATTAAAAGTGCCCAAGAAACACGAACTAGCTGCGGTCTAGCATCTCTGACCCTCAGACCAATATCAATCAACTGATGCTCAATCTCTTCCCCTCTTTGACAATGTGGTATTCTAGACATTTCACCAAGAAGAGACAAATACCAATCAAAGTCAACTATGATCTCATATGCATTCCTCGAGCATATCGATAAGACAGAAAAAATTATCTCGTTGCAGAACAAAGGGTCTGATTTGAGTGCATAGTTCATAAGAATCCTGGAGATCTCGGACACGTTGTCTTCATTCACCATTGCCATTAATAGATGCAACGACTCGAGTTTAACATTTGGATCCTCGTCGCTCAGAGCCTTGACGACAGCCTCTTTGTTCTCCAAAACGGCCCACAGGTGCTTTGGAGCAACAATAGACAAGGCATGTAGACCGAGATACTTGAGATTTGGATCATCCTCCATCAGAAACTCCCGGATCTTTGCAACAGCAAGTTTCAAAGCTGCTTCGTGATCGCTCAAGCTACTCACCACGGTTCTAACACACTCAAACATCAGCGACTTTGCCACAGTCCTCCGCATATGTTCACAGATCGGCTCAGCCACTTTCTTACCCAACCTTGGCTCAATCGAGGCCAGCTTAGCAAATATTTTAAGAACTTTAATCAGAACCCAATTGTTCCTCGACTCGACCAGAATCTTATAGAACTCAGGAGCTAACGGAAGACAAGAGTTAGGATCTTTAGTGGCGAGCTCACAGAATACTCCAACGACAGCAGAGAGAATCTGCGGATCAGAGCTTTCAAGATTCTCGACAAGACGTTTGAAACATACCTTAACAGCATCAGGATACTTGTCGAAAACTCTCAAAACCACACCAATTGCTTTCTTCCTGACAAAAGATTTACTACTACCCAAGAGTGTAAACACCTCAGGAGTCAAATTCCTAGCTAAGTCATGATTTCCAATCCTAGACAAACATTCCAGAGCTATACTTACCTCGTATTCGTTGACACTGTTCAAATCCTTTCGCACCTGGTTAGTAATCAGAAGCAGAACCGAGGTCTGGTCGTGAAACGATTGAGTAATTGCTTGATAACCTATCCTCTTGTGTTGGAATCGTGAAGAGGACACTACCTCTACGGCGTGAAAAGCCGCCCACGACATGTGAACGCCGTGGAGTGCGGCGAGGTAAGAAAGTTTGTGAAGGGCGGTGGACTTAGTGGAGAGATCTGTCACTTTTATCTCGCGGCGGATATCTTCTAAAGCTCTGGAAATGAAAGCTGATTCTCCGAGAAGCTGGAGACGAAAGCCTTTGATCAGATCCTCGAGGCTTCGCTGGAACAGGTTGTCCATTAGAGAATTGGAAGACGACATTGATCTGGTGACTTTGCAGAGATCCTCGTTAATGCCTTGGTGTTAAAGCTGTTGATCAGAATTCAGAAGGAGCCATGAATTAGAGTTGAAGAGATCAGATTCGAAGGTTTTTTCAAGCTGACGACGTCGTGAAACTCCCGATCCGGCGAAGAATGGAAGAAGAAATGATTGGAGAAATGCGTTATGGGCTATTGGGCGTTTTTGGTGGGCCTTAATAATTTCATGTTAACATTTTGGGGGGGGGGGAAAATAAGCTAAAACAAAAGCCGAAACTCAAACTTTGTGTTGGCCTACCTATTCGGGTTTTTCGGATTTTGGGTTTGGGATTTAGAGCTAGAGAATCGAATTCTATTAGAGTATTTCTAAATATTGGGTCGGATTCGGTTCGAAACATATCGGATCCGAGTCGGATTCGGATATCCGAAATCACCATAAAATTTCTAAAATTTTTGAAAAGTTACTCAAAATATTCAGAAATATTCTAATTACCCAAAAATCCGTAAAAACATATACTCAAGTTACTTAAAAATATTCGAAATTACTCAAAAATATATGTTTTTTTAGTAAACCATGTGTCCGGACCCCACCTAGATGGGTTCCAACTAGTGCGGATCGGCGCCACCCCAAAAGATGGGTTTGATCCTTTCTTCCTGGAGAGCAGGTGATCACCTCATTTTAATCCACCAGTGAACACCGCATCTCGAACCCGAGTGGCGAAAAGGTACTACTTTCTCTTTATCACTAGGCCACTATGTGATGGTTCAAAAAAAAACAAACAAAATATATGTATTATCCAAAATATAAAAACAAAAACTACACAAACTATTCAAGAATACTCAAAGTATCAGAACTAACCGAAATTAGATTAAACTTTAGGTTATTTCGGATATTCGTTCGGATTTGGTTTGGGTTCGAGTATTACACGATACCCAAAATACTTTGACTTAAGCCTTATTCGAATATTTTTTAAAAAATATGTTCGAATCGGGATCATATTTTTCGGATCGGGTTTAGATTCTCATTTTGGATAAAATGCCCAACCCTACTTTGTACTTAAGAGCCAATCAGATTGCAAGCAAAAGTTAACAAACAAAAAAGTGCCAAGCAAAAAATTATATATTTAGTAATATATTATTTTAACTAAAATATATTACAGAAAGAAATTACCCATATTATCAAAGTAAATTGAAATTATTTAAGAAAATAGCAAATTAGCAAACTGGTATATAAGAGTTTAAAGAGTTTTGTTCAAAAATTTGTTAAGTGTTCTACGCATAGTTGATTCGGATTTAACATCTAACAAAAAAATTAGATATTACGTGAAAATTATCCGGGATTTATTTTTAGGGTTATTTAGTATTTTGAAAACATATTAATTAATTATAATTAAATATAACATTATATTAAAAATTGTATTAACACATAAAAATAAATATGTAAACATGAAATATATATTTTTATTAAAACTATGAACATAAATTAAAATTTTCAATTTTTAGATTCAATTTCTTCAATAAAAAAAGATAATTAAAAAAATAAGTTAAAAGATTAGCTAAACAGAAATTAGAAAGAATAAAATGAGTTTAAGCGATCACACAATCAATCAATTATTTATTCAATCAATTTGGACAAAATCGAAACAATATACTATACTGAATAGCATTTAAATAGATGAGTCCAGTTTTACAACAAGATATAAGATTGTGGGTAATTTAAGTAACATGAGAAGACTTATTATTGTTCTTATACCTCCACCATTATCTCATATACTAGTTAAGTCCACATTACTTCATGTTGCTAAATGCTTCAATTTAAAAATTCAGTGGATTTTCTTTTTTCTTGTCAATTAAATTTATCTAAAAGGATAAATAGATGTGTATAATTAAAATATAGTCCTATTAGGAAAGAAAAAATAGATATTCCGTTTTTTTGTCAAAATCCGTTTAGTTTCATTCAGTGTTCTAAAAAGCGTTTTAGGCGGCCGCTTAGATCACGCCTAGGCACTAGGCTCCCATGAACCGTTCCGATTACCTATTAATCCGCCTAGAAAGTCATAATATTACAATAATAAATTAATATAATATTTATTATTTATAAATTATAATAATTCATATATTATATTATAAAATTTTATGATGATAAATTAAAATGAATTTTATTATTTATAAATCATGATATTTCATATATTTTGTTGTATATGTTTAAGATATTGTTTAATCTTATAAACACTTAGGCCGCCTAGTTACAATCTTATAAATACTTAGGCCGTCTAGTCACTGCAGGGACAACTTCTCGTGTAGCCTTATGGCTCTAGAAAAAATCCACACTACCCTCCACTAATCTCCCATACCCTTCCTTGTTTAATGAAATGTTGTTTGACCCTTTTGCCCTTGGTTTACGGATCTTGGTTAAATTGGGTATTGGATGGATTTGGTTGGTTGGGATTTAATCCATTTAATTGGATTGATTTGGTTTATGAAAAAAAAAAAAATTTCCCGAGCCTCGCTTCCGAACCTAGCCTCGCCTCCGAGCCTCGCCTCCGAGCCTTGCCTCCGAGCCTCGCCTCCTCGTCTCGCCTCAACCGGGTTTTGCTCGTCGGCATCCCGCCGTCGCCTCGCCTCCGACCACCATTCGCCGGCTCCGTCGTGCCTCGTCACCATTGGGACTACCAATTGAGTAAAAATGTATTGCAGAGATAATATTGGCCACGGAAATCGATTCAAATTGGAATTTGTGTTGCAGGGGAAAACCAGTGCAACTAGTATAACTTGTAAAACTTGTAAAACTGGTAAAACTAGTATAACTTTTAAAACTGGTACAACTAAGAATCGTTGTGTATAACTGGTACAGCTGGTAGTCATAAATAGTCATAAATCGATATGACGTTTACACTTCTCTAAATATTATCAAATCAAGTTAATTGAGCTGTTTAATGCCCCATTTGATGCATGCAGGGGACAAAGAAGAACGTCGGACCGTCACCTCGGATATCTCAACAAATCCTTTATTGGTCAGTCTCTTCGAATCCGGCGAACAGTCACGTCTCATCATTACAAATCCTTTATGGACGTTACCCATCAAACGGGATTCCACTCTATAAATACAGAGTTATGCGTCTCTCTCTCTCATATCCATCACACAAGAGTATTTCCGGTCTAGAGAAGTTAAAAAAAAAACAGAGAAACGTTAGAAAAAATATAGACTCACAATGGCCAACAGGAGATCGATCGTCTCTCTTCAACAACTTCCGGAAGAAGTCCTCACCATTATTGTTCAAAAAACTGGCAAAGCTTCCTCCGCCGGTTACTGCAATCTCAGAGCAACCTGCAAAATTATGCGGCAAGCCTCAGAGAAACCTGAAGTCCTCCAATCTCTCTGTCTCTCTCCGCTTGTGAAGAAGCCTCTCCGTGCGATGGTGCACCAACAGATTCACCTTAAATGCTTATATCAGAATAACAACGCCGCAATCTTCATTGAAAGTATCATCACCTACTTTGTAGAAAATAATGTTGCAGGCGGACTTGCGGATTTACGCAGAGCAGCGCTCGGGGAGGGGGACGATGAGATTCTGGAAGCTTGTTATTTGTACGGCGTTCTGCGCTTCCTCCACGGCGATCCCCTGATCTCTCCTTATGACGAAATGCCCTTCATGTACTGGCGCGAAGATGAGAAGGATTTGGTGGCCCGTGTTTGGAAGAACCTGAGGAAGATGCTGCATGGAATCCCTGTTGATAAGAAGAGGGTTTATAAGCAATCGTTGCGCAGCAGAAGGCCCGTTAGATCTTGCCACATTCTCGATATGGAATTCGACTGTTCTGAGTGCTTCATATACAAACGGGGCATGAAGCTCTTCTACATGACTCAATTTGTTCCTTATCTGCATTAATTTTCTTTCTCGTACTCTCTATTTGTTTTTTAATATCTCGGGCTATGTTGTACTCTTTTTGGAATGTTAAGTCTATATCATTTTTATTTTCTCTTCACTCTGAAAAACCGTGTAAAACTATGTAAAACTAAACATATGTTTCACGTTTTAAGCATATGTTACACACAAAGATAGCGAAAACATACAAAGACAACGACAATAACCAACAATACAACCACGAACTACATAGAACCAAGCTCGATTTTATGCTTCTTTGCCTTAACAACTATCGTCATCAAAATGGCAATGATAGTAACACAAATGAACCCAACACAACAACATTTGATCATCACTCTCCCCTTGTTAAGGTCTCTTTTTGTTACTAACGCTTCTTCCTCCAAATCATGGATCCTACACTTTAAGGCTTCAATTTCAATACAAATATCGGATTTGGCTTTCTCAATCTCAATTTCAATACTCGAAATTTTGGGCAGTGCATCATTGACTTCCTCATACATGCTATCCTCCACCCATTTGAACAAATGTTTCTGAGTATAAACAAAAAACAGAGCATAAATGATTATACACAAATTATTTTACAATATGCTTACATCTTTCATAGTTGAACATCTGAAGAATGGTCTTCCTGGGTTGTCTTTCGTCTTAGACGTGAGAATGACGACGCCTTTACTGCAGTGACACTTCGCCGGAAACCCTCGGTCTCCATCTTCAACAGTCAACGAAGATGTATTGCAGCTCATGGAGGATGAAGAATATGGAGAAATCGAAATCAATTGAGAGGAATTGGAATTATTTTGATTTTGAATTCAAGAAATTGGGGATTTTTTAATTGAATGGGCCAACACTGTAGGACGGATCCCATGTAGGACCCGGCCATGTATCCGTGGGACCCGTCCGAAAGTTCATGGTTTATCATTGGATAAAATAATAACATTTTTCCCCATAATGAATATCATTGGATAAAATAACATTTTTCTCAGATTGAATATCATCTAACTGTATGGAATTTGAACTTGTAAAATCACTTTTATCCTAACTATGGTCAATGGGTGAAATTACATCAAATTAGTTTGGGAAAATCGCTCGACTAAGTAATTCCACCAACAATGTTCATATACTTGCAAGATCATTTATGGAATAACGGACAAGATAGGAGGGTAAATTTACAAAGAGCGAAGGTTCTAACATATTAAATTACATAGGCATTAGATTCATATATTAATTGAGTAAAATCAAAAGTAAAACTATAAAATCGAATTTAAAGTTCCAGTAAAACTAATTATATTGAAAACAGCCAAAGTACAACTATTAAGAATTTTTGTACAACTACGAACTCCTGTAAAACTATGTGTTAAGTTTTGGCGCCAAAATTCCATCGTTTTGTACAACTACGAACTCCTGTAAAACTATGTGTTTAGTTTTGGCGCCAAATTTCCATCGTCATGTATAACTTGTATAACTGTGTACAACTGTGTGAGTCTCTGTTTTCGACCGAGACTTGTAATGATGAACATCTTTCTTGGGTTTGTCAAGAGTCGCCTTGTCTTCCTTCTTTGTCACCTGCATTAAACGGAGCATTATTACAAGCCGGCGAACCGTCACATCACATGCTCCGTTTAATGTAGAGACAAGCATGACAATCCGTCGCTTGACAAATCCAATAAAGATGCTCTTTATTACAAGCCGGCGAACCGTCACATCTCTGCGTCTTATGGACGCAACCCAAACAAAATTTATTTCTCTATAAATACGGAGAAGAAGCTCTTCCTCTCTCACATAACCGTTTTCCACACAAAAACAGAGAGAAGTTAGAGAAAACAGAGAAAACAGAGAGAAGTTAGAGAAAACAGAGAAAACAGAGAGAAAACAGATCACCATGGCCAACAGGAGATCGATTGTCTCTCTTCAACAATTTCCGGTCGAAATTCTCTCCAATGTCTTACTGAAAGCCGAGAAAAATTCCCCGGCCGATTACTTCAACCTGCGAAAAACATGCAGAATTATGAACAACACCGGCAAGAGTCAAGAAGTCCTCTGTTATCTCTCTCTCTCAACAATGGTTCGCTCACCTCTCAGTGCGTATGCGCACATGGATTTTCTGGACTTATGCGTAGAAAATAACAACTGCGCTGCTAGCTTCGTGAAAGGTATCCTCAAAAGTTTTACTTTAACATTTCAATCAGTTTTACCGGTTTTACATTGACAGTTTTACTCAGTTTACACAGTTTTCACAGTTTTACTCAGTTTTACCAGTTTTACGACGATAGTTTTACTCAGTTTTACCGGTTTTACATCAGGTATCCTCGCATACTTCCAAGAGGGTGATGTGGTAAGAGGATTGTTACATCTTGAAAATGCCGCCATTGGAGAGGGCGAGAAAGAGATTCTGGAAGCTGCTTACCTCTGGGGTGTTCTGCGCTTCCTCCACGACGATCCTCTAGAAGGTGAAATTGAGGAAGTTGCTTTCTGTGACTGGCGGGAAGGTGAGGAGGATTTGGTGGCCCCCGTTTGGAAGAACTTGAGGAGGATACTGCATGGACTCAATGTCGAGAAGAAACCGGTTTATTTGCAAACATTGCAGAACCGAAAGCCCCCTGAATCTTGCCATCTTCTGGATTTGGAAATCGACTGTCCGGATTGCTTCATGTTCAAACGGGCCATGAAGCTCTTCTACATGAATCAATTTATTCCTTATGTGCAACCCCAATAATTTCTTTTCTCGTACTCTGTTTTTTTTTTAAATTCTCGGCTATGTATTACTTTTTTTTATTAGTTTTAATTTCTCGGCTATGTCTCCATCATTTTCCAAGAAAATTCGAAAGTTGTTCATGTTAAAACACATAAGCATTAGATTCATAGATTAATTGAGTATAATCAACTGTACAACTATAAAATCAAATATACATCAATAGTTTTACTCAGTTTTACCCGTTTTACTTCAAAAGTTTTACTCAGATATTAATAAATCCGCGTTATTATTAAAAATTAAAATAAAAACGGAAAGTTTAAAAACATATAAAATTTAGTGTTTTTGGTTTTTTTACACGAGAAAAATTGAATCCGTTTTTGAATTGATCACTTCTCCCCAAATAACTTTAAATAAAATATAGCTTGAGTACATTAACAATATAACACGATAGTTCAGTGGTTGTGGTGTTTTTATTTCATATAGCCACCCGAGTTCGATTCCAATCGGTGTCACTTTAATGTGATTTTTCCTCTTTGTGTTCATTAAGGTTAAAATCGTAATTTCTAATATCTTTGAGTTGGGCGGGTTATCCGATCCGGGTAAGTCGGGTGAACCACCGAGTTTTTGGTTTCCTTGGTTCATTTACGGTCTGAAATTGGATTTCGGTTTGGTCGACTAAACCGGCTGGTTTATCATGTAATTAAATGGAAATCATAAGGTCTTTTGGTAAATTCATAAGTTTTTGATTAAAAATAAATGTTAATAAAAAATCTAATAAATAAATGGGCATATGAGATTTGTTTTCAGTACAGAGAGGTTCTGGAGACAATAATCGGTCACCGCACGACTAGCACAGCGCTTTCTCGAACGGTGGTTTCATTACAGACAAGCTCACCAAAATTCGTACGAAGTTACAATAATTCAACAATTAGAATAAGAAGAACGATTAGGCAGACTGGTCCGGCATTTGCAGTAAACCATATAGTCTCCTTTACTTAATGAAATGTTAGTTGATGCCAAAAAAAAAAAGAATAAGAAGAAAATCAAAACAATCAAAAAAAGTTCGGACAATAAATACGAAAAAACTTTGAACTGCTCGAAGCTTAACAAAAGACGAGACGAGAGAAGAAAAATCGAATCTTGAAAAAAGAAGAAGACGAGGCAAGTTTCTTGAATGGAGCCTCCTCCTGAAAGATCAAAACGCCTCCATAACTTCACCTTACCTTATCTCCGTTGGGGTCAACAGAGATTCCTCAGATGCGTCAATCTACCATCTCCTCATTTTCCTTCTTCTTCTTCTTCGTCTCCAGATCACGCAGCCCACAAATCCGTCTCCATCGCTGGAGTCCTGGCGGCGAAGGCTCAGCCGTGGAATCTGAGGACGAGAAGAGCTGCATGTAGTGAGTCTCCGGCGGCGAAGGTCGTTGGAATTGAAATTGGCGTGAAGAGAGGTATTGATGAAGAAGAAATGGGCAAGGATGAGAAACTGAAATTCTCCGTTTCGTTGTTGAAGAAAGAAATCGAAGAGGATTTCTCGACCATGATTAGTAAAAGACCTCCGAGGAGACCTAAGAAGAGACCAAAGATTGTTCAGAAGAAATTGAATGTAAGCTTTGTCCGAATTTATTTCTTTTTTTTTTTTGAGAAAAAAATCAATTTGATGATTACTAATGTGTTGTTAATTCTCGCAGACGATTTTTCCTGGATTGTGGTTGTCAGAAGAAGTAACAACAGATTCATATAATGTCCCTGAAGCTGTCGAAACGTGAAAAAAGGTGTTAACTTCTTTGCAAAAAAAAAAAAAAAATGTATCAACAGATTCTCAAGTTTATATGCAGTTTCCAAATGTAGCAATGAAGAAACCCAGGTTCTTGTTTCTATGACGGATAAACGTGATGTTATCAGTTTAGAAGATTGTAGTAATGGTATCGTCAGCAGTATAAGTGTAATCTCCCAGCTGTTTGTTTTATAATAATGCAGTTGCCTCACTGTCGTCTCTTTGTTAACTTTTCTTTCATTTTCATTCAGAAAAAGGGTTCTTGAATCTTGTCCATATACAATATTGTTGCCATTGCTGGTATGTTAATGGCTAAGATTATGCAAGATTTCTTAACATAGGATCTTCTTCTTCTTTGAGTATGTTTCATGCCTCGGTCCCTCCATGTCAACAACGTGCCGGGCTGGACAAGCTTCTTATCCAACATTTCACATCTCTCAGGTTAAGAGTGTATTTGTTGATATCACTCAACTTTAGGTCCCACCATTTCGAATGATAACAAGCTTTCTTGCTGTTTTTTGCGATTAAGCAAACATATGATCGTATTGATAATGATCTTATTATTGGACTTGCATCTTTGCGGATTCCTGATTCATTCATATGTTTGAAACAAATATCTAAATCTGCTTACCAACAAAATTTGTGCTATCAAATGTTGTTTGATTGCCTAAACCGGTTTCAGACAAGAACCCATGTAGGATATCCTCACAACACCTGATTTTCACACAGTTTTCTAACAAACAATCAATCATATTCTATTTCTTGACAATCCAGATTCCACTGATGCCTGAGCATGAATGCTGAGGTACAAGAATGGTACATGATAAAGCCTAACCTCACAATATTGTAGAATTTGTCAACTTCTGTGAGGTGAGCTTCTTTTTATCACATTTTAGTTATATCTATTTCAATGTTCATCTCATACTTTAACTATTGCTATCTTGGTAACTCAATGATATTATGCTGAATTCGGGTTTTCATTATGACCATGATCCTTAAATTGATACAAATAACTGGTAAAATACCTGTTCAACCCTGTGAAAATACTATTAAAAAAAATTATTATAAGCAATTGCTTTCTATAGTAATGAGTGCATAACCACAATCTTTGGACAGATTACGCCTTCCATTATTTTATTGCAAACTTCAACTTATGAGTTCTGTTCGAAACTTAAAACTTCCATTGTTCTAAAAGCTAAGTTTGACATTTTGAATGAGATATGATCTGCACAGAGTCAAATCACCAGCGGATTTCCTTCTCCAGTGACCTTGAGCAATCAGAGAAAGCACCACCACCACCTGTAATAGAACCAGCAGGTCTTATCCGCAGAGATGAAACTCTTCTAGATTCATCAAACTCTTTCGAGTTCCATATCTCAAACAACTTTGATCCTGGAGACTCCTCACCAGCCGATGAGATCTTTGCTGACGGTATGATCCTCCCTTTCCATGTAACAGCAGCTTCCACTGCGCCAAAACGTCTCTACAAGTACGAACTCCCTCCCATTACCTCCGCTCTTTCTCCATCTCCTCTCCCGCCACAACCGTTACAAGCAAAACAAAGCGACAAGGAAACCAGCGGTGCAAACTCTGACTCAGAAGCAGAGAAGTCATCAAAGTCGTTTTGGAGTTTCAAGAGAAGCTCGAGCCTCAACTGCGACTTAAAGAAGAGTCTCATATGTTCGTTTCCTCGGCTCACGAGAAGCAACTCTACAGGTTCGGTTACTAATTCAAAGAGAGCAATGCTGAGAGATGTTAACAACAATAGGCCCTCTTCTACTTTTTCTCCCTCTATCTGTTGCAATTATCAGTTCAGGCCACAAAAGCACGCAGGAAAGAAAGGTGAAGGAGGAGGAACCTTTTCGATCATTCCAGTTCTCAATGGTCCATCCACGTTCGGTTTAGGATCCATTTTAAGTCATTCCAAAGATAAGACCAAGAAGAATAAGAAGAAGAACAAGAAGTAGATGGAGAGATTCAGAGTTTGGATAAATTGTTTTCCTCATTTGATTGTCTTTTAACAAATTGTTGGGTGTTATTTTGTACACATTTTTTAGTGTTACTACTATTTTTCCTTTTTAGGTTGCCTCAAAATACTTTGAGTTGGGCACAACCTCAATGACCGATCAGACTCTTTACTTTCAAATGTCAATAAAGAGATAAGTAAGATGTGGGTAGCACCAATGTCATATGCGGAACGGAATTATATTTAAAACATGATCTGTCGAATATTACAAAAATACAAAAAAGATCCGCAGTAAGAAGTTAGAGTTTATGTTTTTTTTTTAATATAAAAATATATTTTTATAAATTATTTTTCTAATTATTTAATCAAATCTATATTAAATGAAAATTCAACGATATGAAGTTAAATGTTGTAAAGTGTAGGTATATTTTATTTAAATTTTTTTGATTTGAAGTTATTATAATAAATAAGTTGTTAGATTCGATCAGTAGTTTTAACGCGTTATTATAAATTAATAAATAATATTAATATTTTATAAATTTAAAATATATCAGATTAATACATCTTTTTAACCTGTTTTTCAATAGACAAAGTTTGTTTTAATAGTATAGATAATTGAAATTGGTTTTATCCATTTTTATATTCGTTTTATAAAGGTTTAATATTAATATTTTATGTTAACTAAAATATGATAATCTGTTCATTTAACATTTTTGGAATGTTTTAAGTTCATTTTAATGTTTATATAATCAAAACTACTATGATTCGCTGGCAACATGTGCGAGTGTAAATTTATTAAACATAACTTTCTAAAAATAAAAAATTATCAAATTAATTTAACAACGACAATAACATTATAAAAATTTATATGAAACTATTTATAATTCAACATACATACATTATAATATTTAATAAGACATTTTATAATGTATTATAAATAAAATAATATTAAAAGAAATTGTAATTACATATTTTTATGTATAAAAATAAATACATATATATATATATATATATTATTTAAAATATTTTATCATTTATATATATAAATTCAAAATTTATTTAAACAATAAGAATTTACTATAAAAAATCCAAAATAATATTTATTAATATTTAAAGTTATTTATAAACTTTTTCATATTTATCATCTTATTTTTGTTTTATTTTTATTGAAGGTTATGTATATATCTAAAATAAATTTAACAATCTTCATAAATATTTTCATATTTATTCTCTCATCTTACATTTTTATTTTTTATTCAATGTTATGTATATCTCTAAAATAAAAATTTAAAAAATCTTTATAAATATTTCATATTTGTCATCTTAATTTTTTTTATTCAGGATTATGTATATCTCCATAGTAAAATTAAAAAATATAATAAAATTATCAATATAAATTAAAACTAACAAAGTAATTTGTTTAATTTCATTAATGACAAATTAGTAATCAGCACATTTAAAGTGAATACAAAGCCAAAAGCACTTACAATTAATTTAAAGACTGATTAATTTGTCTTTTTAATTTGTGTTACAATGAACATATATTTAAAAAAAAATTCTAATAAAATAAAATATATTTCAACGAATCTTATAGTAGTGTAAATGTTTTAAAAATTAGATTAAAAAATTATTTAAAAATGACATCGTAAAAGCATCAAATGCAATAAATCTCATCATATATTCCAATAATAGAAATATTAAATTATTTTAATATCTTATCAAATAAGAATATATCAATTTATATTAAATTATTTTAATATCTTATCAAATAAGAATATATCAACTGAAATTAGTTAATACATTTCTTAACTTATCTTCAAGTATTAAAAATTTATTTTTAATATTATAACTAATTGAAATCCGCTAATCAATTTTCATTTTGTTTTGCATTTTATAATGGTCTAAATATTAAAAAAATTATTTTCATTTAATAGATCAAAATGTAATTTATATTTAATAAATTATAACAATACATATGAATATATTTTTTTCTTAAAATATAGAAGTTAAAAAACTTTTTGTAAGATTTTACTAGAATATAAATATATATATATATATGAAATATATTTAAATAAAATCATAAATTAGAGCATATTTACATGAAAATATAATTAAATTAATTTATAATAATTTAATAATCAGCTCGCAATTAATAGTTCGTTTCATATGCACTAAAATGAAAATATTTTAATATATATATGTATATATATTTATTTATTTAAATAAAATATATTAAACCTCACTTCTTTGTTTAATAAGTTCTTCTTTATACACTTTTCTATAAAAACACACCATATTTTGACTATAAAATCAAATTTTATTATTCCGAAACTTACTAATCAACGTCTTAATATACAAAAGTTATTAATAAAAGCTTTATATTAATTATGAAGTATTTTTGGTTTTATATTCGTTTTCAAAATGACTAATTACTAATTTACCATTAATGAAGTAAGACTATTATTGTGTTCTTTAATTTTATTATGGAAAAAATATATATATAACCTTGGATAAAAATTAAATGATAAATATAAAATATTTATGAACATTTTTAAAATTTATTTTAGAGATATACATAATTTGTATAAAAATGAAAAAGTAAGACAAGTTGATAAATATAAAATATTTATGAAGATTTTAAATTTTTTAAATAAATATATACATAACTTTCAATGAAAAATAAAAAATAAGATGATCAATTTAAAAACATTTATCAATATTTTAAATATTAATAAATATTATTTTTAGGTTTTATATGGTAAATTTATATTATTAAATAAATTTTAAATTTTTATATGTATAAATGATAAAAATTAAATAAAATATTTATATATTAATTTTATATATAAAATATATAATTATAATTTATTTTCTTACTATTACTTTTATTTATAATAAATTATAAATTATTATATTAAATATAATAATGTATATATGTTTAATTATAAATAATCTCATATAAATTTTATGATATTATTATTATTACTTTAATATGATAATTTTTTGATTTTAAATAATTTATATTTAATAATATTTGTGACTACAGTGGTGTCAAAATGAATTATACTAATAAAGTGTAAGTGACTAACATTATACATTTGCCAAAGGGTACTAGAAAAGCCAAGTCTAACCTTCATTCATATACTATATTAAGACTTTTTTTTTGTCAAGTACTACATTAAGACTTGAAAGTTATTTAACAATTAAGTGATTAACATAATTTTTTTTTTTTGTGTTTGAGAAACCGTGTAACATCCCAAATCCGGTTCATTTTAAAAAATTTTAAAAAGAAGAAATAGTCCATGGTTCAAGCCCATTTTTCTTTCCAATAAATCCTAACTTCTTTCTTATAAATAGAAGTCTCCATCTTTTGAAAAAGCAAATAAAGTCATTCCGGTGAAGCCCTGCTCTTGTTCCGTCGTAGCCACAGCCTCCAGAAGTCAGATCTGGTGCTCCTCCATCGCCTAGAGTCTTAAGTGATCCGGTAAGCCCTTTTTCAGATCTGGTTTTTTTTTTCAACCCGAACACTAAAAGCCTCGTATCTTTCTGATCTTGAAGAATCTGGAAAATCTGAGACCACCATCGTGTTCCTCTCGATGAGACGACCGTAGCTACCGACCACACCTCCGTAGGAGCCCCGACGCGCCCGCACGCGCCCTTTGAAAATTGGAGAGTGAGATCAGCGCGCCGTCGGAGTCTTCACGCGCCGCTACGCGCCCTTTGAAAATTGGAGAGTGAGATTCACGCGCCTTCGGAGTCTTCACGCGCCACCACGCGCCACCATTCGCCGCCGTCGCCGGAGCCGCCGCCGGACTGCTGCTGAGTCAACTCGCAAGCGACCGAGTCGACTCGGTTCGGCTGGGTCAACTTGTTGACCGGTCTGATTCGGTTCGACCCGGTTCAATCGGGTTTGGTTCGGTCCAATCCGGTTCGGTTCAGTTTAACCTGGCTTGGTCCAATCCCTTTTCCAATTTCAATTAGATTTTCGGTTTAGCTGGTTCATTCCGGGTTTAATCCATTTTTAGTTCCAATTTCCGGTTTAGTTTGGTTAGGGTTGGTTAGGGTTAATTGCCGGTTATGGATTGGGCCCGGTTTGGTCTGGGTTTGAGTCTGGGTCTGGATTGACCGGGTGGACCGGTTGACTTTGACCTGGCCGTTGACTTTTAGTCAACCAATCTTTAAGTAGCCATATCTTGCTCAACCCGAATCTGATTCGAGCGAAATGAAAGCCTAATCCACTTTTCCATCCTCTTTCCATATCTAAAGTCCGTTCGGGTAACTGGAATTCCTAAATTACGATTTTGCCCCTTCGTTGGCCAAGGTGAGGATCAGTCTTGACCCTTGCTTGCCCCATTTCAGTTCCGGACGATAGTCCTTTGTTAATTTCATCTTCCCTAGGTAGCGTAGGATAGTTATACACATGTGATGTGATTGAAAGAACGTAGAACTGCTAGGTTATCGCTTAAACCGAAAACGTTGATTGTGTGTGATGGATATGTGTGGTAGAACTGTGCTAGGGCTTTGCGTGTAGGGCGTGAGACGTCTTTGATCATCGGAGGAGGGTTCTGACGAGCCCTCCCGTTGCGGGGCGTGGGATGTACCGTGGGGCGAGACCCGTATGTGTTCATGAGTGTGAGCTGAGAGCTCGTATGCACGATTGGGCGTTAGATTGTGTGGTGAAGCTTTCTGACGTTGTTTGCAAGGTGATATTAGCCTATGATTAGAATTCGTAATTATGTGGCGTAAACCGGGATCGCATGTTCCTAGAAATCTGTTTTCAGTGGGTAATTGTGTTTTGAAACAATTACTCAGTCCTCCTTTCTTTTCTTTTTTTTTTCCCTCGCAGCTCCGAATGCAGAATTGACGATTGATCGATGTTATTGTTGGATTGGAGTATAAAAGAAATGCGCAGGTTCCTAAGACCAATTGAGATGGCAGGCCGATTAGTCTATTTTCGGTTCAACGGGTGTCTGAACGCCGTATTTCCGGTTCGCTAGAAAACAAGAGTTACAAACTGGACATGACATGGTTCTCCATTTTTAACAGAAGACGAACAAAATCACAATACATTTTACCCCCCATCAGTATAAATATATATAGAGGCTTTTAAGGCTTTTGAAGTACATTTTGGAGATTGTTTAATTTTTTTTTTTTTTCATTTTCGACTCGTTATTAAATTATCTTTCCCAAAATTACATGTAAATTGTACAGAAACTTGAGTAGATCATATTAAAATCGGATAAATACAAACAAATACGAAATAGTTACAATTGTATAGAAATATAGTTTTTTTTTACTGAACGTAGTTTCACAAGCGCAGTAATGGATACTATCGGAGATCGATGACATCGAACCTGAGATTAGGATTCATGTAAACATCCGTACACGTATTGTAAATTGGTCCTCCGTCCGCCGGTGAACTGTGCGCATGAAAGCCACGCTGGTCACAGTTCCTTATCACCGTCATTCCTCCCGGCGTTGTCAGCCGGAATATTCCATGTTTCCTAGAAAACAAAATCATTTTTATTTTGGAGCATAATTAAAGAAACTTTTTGGTCTTTTGTTTGTTGTATTATGCCTTGAAGAGTCTTGTGGCGCCATAACGATTGCCACAGCTTCCGGTAACATAATCTGAGAAACATTGTACAAGCAAAAAAAGAGATAATTATATCGCTGATATCGTTCTATGCAAATGTGTAGGTTATTTTCTTTTTTGAAATTATTCTGAACATTTCTTTCTGTACCTGGTAAGAATAGTGTGTGTGAACATCAATGGATGACATGAAACAAGACTGTGTCGGATGCGTCTGAAGAAAATAGTAACAGTGATTATTAAGGAGCCAGTAAATAAAATACATGACACCACTTAACAAATATAGACGATAATAAGCAAGAAGACTGATCTTCAAGCATAAAGCAGTTGAAGTTACAGAGATGCACTCATTAAATATGTTACTTACATGAATCCATCCAAGTGGGAAAAGGGATTGCTTGTCCTGTACTTCAAATATCTCCTCTTCATTTGTGGCCTGACACTGTAGAAAGATAGAGAGAAAAGTAGTTAAGATTGGCATACCTGATGGACGAATTATACTAAGTAGAAATACCAGAACAGCTTACAGAATCAGATGTTGATTCCTGCTTTGGTATGATGAGAGCTGTAATATAGAATTTTCTGTTTTTCTGCACACAAGTAAATGATTCACTAATCATTATTGCTGATCCATTTTAATATTGAAATGATCAGATTTGAGAAACACAATGACATAGGCATATAACGACTCACTAGTGAACCAGCAAGAATACCACACGTCTCTAAATTCTTCTTCGTGTTTGACTTGGCAAGTCTCATAAAGGTATCCATCATTGTTGTTGCCTGCAAATAAAGATTTATCATCAAAAATATGAAGACAATTGGGTAATAGAGCACAGAACCTGAGGTTGTTAACGAACTTATTCTCAGTCTATTCTATGTTTCTGTAGATAATGTAACAATAACAATGATATGTTTGTTTGGACCCATCAACATACATTTAGGTGTAAACATATGACAAAACTATAGAACAGTATAAAGCCTTCAAAATAAATCCCCAATCGCTGCACCCCAAATTCATTTTCCCCCCAATGTTTGTATGAGCTTTGACAATAGAATAATAAAAACGAGGGGAGAAGAGAACTACTGCAAACTTACAATATGGAGTTCAAGAGGGGACTCCGACCGTAGAGACTCATCTGGCAAGGGGTTCTCTATCGTACATTCCGCTTCTCTAGCTTCATGACATGAACCAGGAGCCAAGTCTTGAACTTCTGCAAGTACTGGAGGTGGTGAAGGTTGCCTAATGATATTATTAGCATTGATGCTTTCTGGTTCTTCGAAAGAAATCATGGACGAAAGCTCTTCGGTGTAATCTTTGTTTTGGATATTTTCACTTGAAGTAGAACTTGATTCCACAATTGGCCTCTCAGGTTCGTTGTTACTGCTGTTTGTTATCATTGGTTTGCTATCTGCGAATTGATTTTGGAAGCTGTTTCCCATAGTAGAGAACGTGAACACATGAGAGAAAGTGGGAGGAAAATGTAGGCAATTAAACAAAATCTCTTGATACGCAGAATTTGGAAAGGTACAATTTGCTTTTACAACCAGTTAGCTGATCTAACCTTGGGATTTCAACTGGCGAAAAATCTATATTGCTTGGATATTGAACCTGATAATACAACAAAAGAACATCAGCTTAGGGTGAAGAAGTGAATTAAAAAGAAGCATGATATATAATACCTTTATATCATTCTTCGGAGGCTGCCACTGTGGACGGAGTCCACCTGGACCCAAGATAGAATGCTTGGAAAGGGTTTCTTCTGTTGGTCGGATCAAGTTCACTGACCTAGAAAATCGTGCAGTTAATGAAAAATATGAGACCAGGAAAAAAGTGTAAGAAATGGCTTAAGATTTTCCATAGAAAAGCTTCAAGAAATAAATCTGAAGACATACATCTTTCGGAAACGCTCTTCAAGTGGTGCACCGTTCAAGAATTGCTGACCCCTGGAACCCATGTAGCCAAAATTATGTCCAGAAGGATTTATTACCTATGCCGAACAAGAGAAACATAGAAAGGAGAAGGGAATGTTTATCTACTGCAGCTTAAAATATAGTATCATAATGTCATCTTTTACTAACTGAAACCAAAAGTTTCAAACACCAAAAAAGAGTGGAAAACAGTGCATTATGAGTAGAAATATGTATGCATGGCATATGATACAAACAAAAAAGCATATGGTACAAACAAGAGTGAAGCATTACGCACACCTTTGCATGATCATAGCCACTTAACGATGGTTTTACAGCCGAAGGCCAGTGTGGGGAACCATTTACTGGATGAGATTGCACATTAAATCGAGGTACAGGCCTAGGATTTAGTTCATCGATCCTTTGCTGTACAACTGGTTTCAGCTTCTCCAGCTCAGTCAAGACATCCAATAGTCTCTAGAATAGAAAAAAGCTCACATCAAACTAACGATTGACAGACAAAACATTGACATTGAGAGGGAAGGATCATAAGGATATATTGACATTACCATTCTTAAATACTCTTTGTTGCTTTTAAGAGATGTTCTGTAATCTCGATGGGAGGGTATAGTCTCGAGAGCCAAGCTAGTGATAAACAAACACATAGTTAGTATCAGAAGAAGAGAAAAGGTATCAGGATCTTGTTCTGTCTGCAAAGAGTGTCAAGTCAAGGTTCAGCTTCTTTTCATTCTGATTTAAGATTCTCACCTCGAAAAACGCAGAAGCATGACATATAAATCAATTATATTCTTCTCAGCCCGAAATATTTTGGCCTACAAAACGTTTATGCATATGATTAGGGACTTCTGAGAAAGAAAATCATAAAAAAGTTTACTTTACTCTAAAGGGAATCACTTTTAGAGAAACAAGAAGCTAATAACTCAACATCAAGATGAAGGAAACAAAAAAAAAAGGTAAGTTGTTTAACCAAGATGCAATTAAGAAACCACAATACGGGAATGATCTAAGAACTAAGTCTCGAAACAAAGCATATGATGTCCAAAATTCTACCAAGACTATACAAGCATCAATGTCAAGGCACAGAGACAAGAATCAAGAGCACCTCAACAACAACCAAACGTTACGTGTGTGAAAAAAGTGCAAATGGGTTGGTAATACTCATGCCAAATTTCGATATTCAAATCTCCGGTGAGCCAATAACAATCTCATCAACGAGAGAAAGAACAAGTTGCGAGCATAAAAACCAAATCAAAGACAGCTCGATAGAGTAATCGTAAATCACAATCAAAGTCGAGTACGAAGACCAAAACCTGTTTGAGGATATTATCTGCGATCCTGAAGTAAAATCTGAGGGAAATACGATTGTCTACGCCTATTCTCCGAGCACTAGTAGAGATATCGATGATCTCAGAAGACGACCCCATAGTTGCTCCGACCAGTAAAAGCAATCTTCCTTCTCGCTTTGCGTATAAATTTGGGGCTAAAGAAAGAGAAGAAAAAGTTGAGGAGCAGATCTCGGAGCTCTGGACCGATCGATGACGGAATCGTCACAGGGTGGAAAACCGACGGCGGGAGATCAAGACGGCGCGATAATGGCGATTGGCGAGAGCAACAGGAAACGACGATGATTTGAGTAATTTGACTTTCTTTCGAGGGGCAAATATGTAAATTGGAACTTTTAGGTGGGCGGGTTTAAGATTTGAGGCAGTTTTAAGAGTGATGATTTATTCTAAACCGGTCCCCTGTCGGCCGGAGGAAATCCCAATTCACAATTTTTTTTTGTCACAAACTTCATTTCATACTTAAACTTCAAACATACAGTAGATAGATGAGAGAATTTGACATCCTCTTTAAATACAACAAAAGCGACTTAAAAACATAAGTTAAAAGCAGATAGATTCTCAAGAGAAATTGACAGCGAAAATGAGACACCACTCAAATGCGTAGGTAAGAGACTGACCGTAGAAACGGAATTAAGAAACATAGTCACTTTGTGTTGTGACATTGAAAACCAATCCTTACTTCTGGAGATCGACGCTAAGAACAGGTCCATTGGAGTCTCTTAAGTGTTTTTGGGCTCAGTTTCTTAGGGCCAATCTCATTAAAATAAATGAATAAGTGGGTAATTGGTAAGGATCGACTCTTAGCTAAGAGATTTTAGAGCCCGTTTCTTAGCCAAGTGGCAGCTTCCCATTGGTTATTATTATTTTTTTTGGCGGATGGAAGCTTCTGGGGTCCGAGTGTTTTGCCCCATTTTTCATTTCCATTTCGTTTTCTCGCGATTCAGAGGCGATTTCGAGGCTTTAACCCTGTTCTTCGCAAATCAGGTTCGATTTGTGTGTTTAATGGAGTATTTGCCATTAGGGGTTCTATTTCTTGTTGATCAAAGCTCGAAGTAAAGAAGGAAAAAAAATGGCGAAATCTCAGATCTGGCTTGGTTTTGCCTTACTCGCGTTGCTTCTGGTGTCAATCATAGCAGACGATGTGGTTGTTTTGACGGACGATAGCTTCGAGAAGGAGGTTGGTAAAGATAAAGGAGCTCTTGTCGAGTTTTACGCTCCCTGGTATGGATCATTTCTTTCAATCGTTTTTGCTATTTAAAGCTAAACATCTATAGATTATAGGATTTCGATCAGATCATTAGATTCGTGTGTTTGATCTGTACATCTACTATTCGATTTGTTTGGGCAAATGTTTTGATTTGTGATTGCAGTCTTCTGGATTGATAGCCATGAATTAGTATGTGGATTTTAAATCGATGAAGAATAAATAAGCAATTAGAGTTACTGATGGTGCTGGTGAATATGATATTTTAGGTGTGCTCAAGCGTGTAGTTAATAAGTTTGTCTTTATCTCCTTTCATCTTTCCATGGCTTGACCTATTTGCCGGATGGGCCGAGAACGGACGATCCGAGTGCATTCGTGTAAAAATTTACTTATTCGGCCCAAAGTCGTCGTATGTTTGGGTCTAAGTTCTTATTTCTCTTAACTTGATCCATCATCCCAAGTTATTAGCCAAGAAGGTACATGCCGACGTTTCCGAAGGTGGGTTGCGACAACTTGTGCATACCGGCAAATGTTTGGTTAGCCGTTCGGAAAGCTCAGCGAAGTCCAGCTCGGAAGTTTGCAAGAGGTGCGTTCAGCTCGGAATTCTCGAAGGGATAAACCGTGTTTGGAAAAAGAGGAAGGGAAGGTTCGGATCCGAGCCAAGTTGGTTGCAACCAGCTCAGACCTGAGTTGGTTCAGATCGGACATTACGAGCTGGTTCAGCTCGGAACTTCTGATCTGGTTCAGATCAGTAAGAGCTGGTTCAGCTCGGAAATCCGAGCTGGTTTAGCTTGGAACTTCCGAGCTAGTTCAGCTCGGTCCGAGCTGGTTCAGCTCGGTGATTCCGAGCTGGTTTGGTTCGGTTCCGAGCTGAATCAGCCCATTCTCTGTCTGTTTGGTCGTTTCGTTGATCCGCAGTCCCTGTTGGAAGGTATGTTTGTCCGAATGGTCTGTCATATACGGGATGTCGTTTGAAACGTATTCATTGAATCCTTTTGTTTAATAAATCGTTCAAGTGAAGTTGGCGATACTTCATACAACTTGGTTATTCATACGGGACTTTGAACGTCCGATGCGGATATTTGTCTGTATCCGATTGCCTGATCTTGTCTTCGGCTATTGTTTTCGTCGAGGAGGTTGTTGACCCCAACAGCTAGCCCCCAGCTCGTCAGACTCGAATGCGGTGATGACGAGGTTGTTTTGTTGTTCGACGCGAAAACAGTTGTCCGAAAGAACTTCATCCGATGTCATTTTCTTTGCGACAACGGGCCGTCCGAAGCATCGTCTTTCGGCCGCAATCAACTCTTCCATGCTGAGACATTTTGACACCATGCCTACTCATGAGCCGCTCCATCATGATTTGCTGGGCATGCTTGTGACAACATAAATAAAAGGTAATTATTTCAAAAGTCACATGCCTTGGTGATTCTATAAGTATTCACCCCTTCATTCTTCATCTTTCATTCCTCTCTCCAAAGAAAATAACTCAAAGGTAACTTCTCTCTCTAACTTCTTCTTAGTTTTTTGTGAGTTTTGTCAAGATTCCCGGCTCTGTTCTTGTGAGTTTAGAAGCTTTGGATCTTTTCAAAGTTTGAATTTTTCGCTTTGACGGCGTTTATGGTAAATATGGCGGATCGTGAACCGAAACGTGGTCATGCTAATTAATCCGAAGGAGAGTTTTTTGGGGTTTGGCATGCGACCAGGTCTCGTGCTAGTCGACCTTGTCCCTCGGCCACAGCGGATGCTTCGATCAAGAATGAGTTCGAGGGCGCTCAAGTTAGTCGGGAGGAATTCCTTCGTTACTGGGATTTCCCTCCAGATGCGCCGAAGAAGACTCGTCCGAGAAAAAAGAAACTAATTCATGATCCTGTTGATTCGACATTGTCTTCGGCAAAGTCGGTCGCGAAGCTTCGACGCGATGCTAAGATTCCTGAGAATGTGATGATCATGATACCGTCTCCTAGCGACCGAGTTGAGTCTCCACCAAAGGGGTATTTCTCGGTGTACGAAATCTTCTTCGAGTCATGCTTTTTTTGGTTCCCGATTAACGAACTTATCGTCAGTTACCTTCGACGTCAAGGATTGGCTTTGACGCAAATCACTCCTAGGAGCCTAAGTGTAATACCCTGTTTCCAAAGATATGGTCAACGGGTAGAAGAAAAGTCAACAGGGGCAAAATTGTAATTTTGCTAAACCCATGGGTAAAATGGTAATTTTACCAAAGTCCGAGACGGAAGCCAAGACGGGCCAAATGTTCTTGTTTTAATACATAAAGAACATTTACAAGACTAGAATTGGAAGAAACGGAGCAGAAACGGGTTTTTCGGCTTATCGGAGTGAAAACCGAGAAAACCGGGAAAACTTTGGAAATTCATAACCGGAGCTAGGAAACTCCAAATGAAGTGATTAAAGTTGCTAAATTCATCTAAAATCAGGGAGAGTCAGATTTTGGGGGTTTTGGGATTTATGGGAATAGTGAAGTATTTTCTAAAACAATTATCGCGAAACCGAGGAAACCGAGGAAACCGAGAAGAATAGCAAGAGGGGGTTTATAATTGGTTTGGGCCGGTTTTGGGCTGGACTTTGTGGATACGAAGAAGCTACATGGACAGGTGTTTCACCCTTAGGTCGCCAGCCCTTCCTATTGAGGTGTCAAACCCATATGGAGCAAATAATTATCCATTGCATTTCACCAAAAACTCATTTTTGTGTGTCTCAATCTCTCTCTAGCCTCACCCATGACCAGAGCTCTCCCTTCTCTCTAAATTCATCCCAAGAAACCCAGAAATTCATCCATTCTCTTGAAGATTCAAAAGAAACCTCAAGAACACCATAGCGTTCTTCATACCTTCAATCACCAAAAACATCATAACTCTCTCAATATAAACCCTAATCCACTTCTGCAAAGCCCAGTGGACTCCTATCCTCCTCCTCTACAACTGACTTCCAGCCAATCATAACCGCCGTCGCCGGAGCTCGCCGGAATCTGGCCGGAGATCAGTTGCGGTTAGGGTTTGGGTGTATCTCTCTCATCCTGCATCAGATCTGGACGTTTTGAAGCTCTAGATGCATAGATCTCATCTTTCCGATCAGTTTGATAGGTAGATCGTCACCTGAGTCACCGGAAAAAGGGGTGAACCGGCCGGTCAACGCCGGACCACCACCGGTCAACGCCGGAGAAGTCGCCGGAATTCTCCCTCCGCCGTCTCTCTCCTCCGCCGGTTCACTGTGGGTGGTTTAGCATCATTTTGGTGCAAGAATTGGGTTGGTTTAGGCTTGGTCAAGCCTTGGTCAACGGTGGGTTAAACCGGTCAACGATTTGACCTAAACCGGTTTAACCTAACCGGTTCGATTTAGACCGGTTCAGTTGGTTTGGTTCGATTGAGGTGGTTCAGTTGGATCAGATTGGGTTAACCGGTTCAAGCTCGGTCAACGGTCAAAGTCAAAGTCAACGGTAAAAGTCAACGGTCAACCGGAGGTCAAAGTCAACGCCGGTCAACGCCGTGGTCAACGCCGGTCAATGCGTTGACTCCGGTCGGTTTTGCATTTGCGGTTTGTGTACGGGTGTTCGGGAAGCTTCGGAGTTTGTATTCGGGTGTTCAGGAGGTTCGGGTTTAGTTCGGGGTCTCGGGAAGTCGTATCCGCATCAGTGCCGTTCATTCCGACCAACCACGGTGAGTCGGCTCATACACCGTAGATGGAGCATATAGAACGAGAAATGAGAAACCGTAGAGTTAGGGTTTGCATACCCGGATGTGATTTGATTATGAATGAGATTTGAATTGGGTGATTAACGATAAGCCGGTTAAGGTTTAAGACGCATGTTAGGAACGTGAGAATTAAATGGATTAAACCTGTTGTGTGCCGTTAGGTTTTTAGAATCATTGATTGTTGCATGCATATCGCCGTGGCATGATAAGGCCGTATATGCATATATACGTATGTAAACAACGATATCGAATGGATTTAAGTACGGGAATTAAGATGATGTTAAAAGACGGAAATAAACCTAACCAATGTGTAAAGTATGAAAGGGGTATCGGGAATAAGTATATTGAACGTTAAAGAAAAGTAAATGAAATAAGTAAAGGAAAGATGAGACGTCGGGGAGTTTAGTAAGCTACTAGCTCTATACCGACGGATCGGGGATGTGATAAAAGATACTTGGAAAAGTAAGAAAACGGGAAGTGATATGATTGGTGAGCCGTCTACGGATTAGCAATCCGCTAATCCAAGGTAGCGGACGTTAATGAGATATGGGCCGTCTACGAGTTAGCAATCCGCTAATCCAAGGTAGCGGACGTGAATTGGTTAAAAGACTTTAGAAACCCCTAATAGGCCTGATTGTGTGGTGATTGTGCGATTGTGTTGTTGTATGGTTGCTGTTGAGATTTTTGTGCAGGCCTATTAGGTCGTCTCGGTGTTGGGCCGAGTGATCCGTGTGGTTACTTAACTTGGTCACGGGACCGGTTAAGTCGTGGTTGCTGACTCGGTGTGGTGCCGAGTCAGAGCGGTGGTGTTGGTGTGTGTGTGTGTACGGACTTGCGGGATGTGGTGTTGAGATTGTTGTTGATTATTGATTGAGTATGATTGCTAGAGTCCGAGCGAGTCTGCGTGTTTACTTTTCTGCACTAGGACTCTAGGGTGCGTTAGATCCCGCAAGTCTAGGTGTTTGGATACGTTCCGGTACTTTAGACCCAATAGGATCCTCGGGTAGTTACCTGATCGGACACGTGCCTTCGGGCAGTGGGGCTGGTTATGGTGTTAACCTACTGGGTGACGCCGGTAGGTGTGTGATTTGGAGAATACGAGGTCATGTCCTAGGGCCGAATCGCATGGAAACTTGGGTTGCCGGGGGTAACTTGAGTCACCGCGTATCGATGGGCTGAGAACAGTGTCCTAGCCGTTGGACTTCGTGTTGACGTCTAGGAGTCGTGGGGTTAGTTACCATGTCGGATTGGTGAGAACCCGTGGAAGTTACCGAGATCGTAAGGGCCCAGTGTTGTGTTGAGTTTACATTAATGGTGTTGCGCGATAGATAGATCGAGTTTCAATCGAGAGCATCTGCCGCAGTGTTCTCGATTCCCTTGGTTACTCTTGTGTTGGTGACGGTGTTGTTATTTGAATGCTTGTGTGTTGTAGGTTCGACACGACGTGGTAGTGCGTGATCGACCGTTTATTGTATTGATTGTTGTTTTGGGATTTTGGGGACGGGAATTTGTAGATGCTAGATAGACTAGCAGCCGTAGTGGGGAGCCGTCTCGCTGGGTGATCTTAGATCGCTCATTAGACTCTTTTTGTGGTTTTCAGGTTTAGGAGCGGTGGACGCGGAAGATCCTTGGTGTAGTCTCGGGATTGCTTGTGGCGGGATTTTGATTCGACGGTTTTGAGATTTTATTTCGGTTCGGCTTTTGGTACCATTTAGTACCATTTTGTGTGGCCACACGATGATTATTTTTAATAATGAAAATTGTTTTGTAACGACTGTTAAACGTTGTATGTAACGTTGATTACTCAGAAATGAATGCGCTTTCCTGATATTGTGTTTAGTCCGAACCGACACAACTCATGGAAATGGTACAAGTTGCAAAGCTTTGTATCATGTAAGTGAGGATAGCGGGGTCAAAGACGGGTTAGTGTGAGCCTTTGTCTCAATCCGATCTGTCTCTGGCTTCGTCTTGTGACAAACCTTTTCTGTTTGACTTGCTCGGGTTTGACTTGGTCATGTTCTTGTTTGATTGTTGACCGGTCAGCTCGTCGGTCAGCGGATAATGGAAAAGGGGCGTTACAAAAGGTGGTATCAGAGCATGGTTCTGCATGGATTTCGAAGCTATTCATTTCTGAGTATTTTCCGTGTTTTATCGAGTCAAAATTGTGTTTTTACCCAAGCATCCATTAGGAAACCGAGCCGCGTCCGTGAATTCGGGGTTGGGATGGCGTAGGAATTGTATTATTTGTACTAATGTTTATCTGCGTTTTTGGTTGCAGTCAGCAGCAGATTGTCCCTGGACGGATTGTGTGTGGGTGTGTGTACATAGAGTGGGATATGATCAAGCAGTATGAGTCATCATTGGATGAGTGCGGCACAGTATCGGGCGCAGATAGAGCAACACCAGACGTGTTTGAAGATGCAGCCTGGACAGTCCCAGGGTTCTCGGGCATTTGATCGACCACCGGTTCGACCGCGAGGACAGCAGGGAGCGAGAGTAGCCGCCAATGGATATAGTTTCCTGACCCGTTAACTCAAGCTCTACAGGACGAGACATTTATCAGATCCGGTAACACCACTGGAGCCAGTGGTACTGCCAGGGTTTCAGCCGCCGATGCTTGAGGCGCATGACTTGCCATTACCTAGTTTACATGCGTCGGAGTTTATTCCGCTCAGCGGGACAGATTTTTGTTGGAATTGTGTCCAGCAATCTCTGTACTGTCTCTATAACGTAAGAGTATGTCAGTGATCAGACATAAGTCATACAATACTGGGGTTCATGATGGCTTGCTAGAGTCCGCTCATGATCTATAAGTCTCGGACTTATTGCTTTTGTTGTATGATCCCATATGGGTCACACGCTTAAGCTAGCAGGAAATAAAGTAGGAACGGCTTAGCAGAAGTACGACAAAAGTGCTAGGCATTTGTCGTACTAAGAGAGAAAGATTAATGGGTCTGATTAAATGGAATTTAATCAGATTGGGCCCAAAAGCCCAAAAGGGAAAGAGAAGGCTTTTAATGACTAAAAGCCAATTCTCTTCCTCCCAACCCTAACCCAGCCGCGATTTCTCTCCTCTCTCTGCGCCTCCCTTAGCTCGGTCTAGCAGCCAGTTTCCTGTGATTGCGTGTGTGAGCCTTTGGAGGATCCATCTCTCGGTGTATCTCCCTGATCATTGACCTGTTCTCAATTCCGCTGCAAACAAACAGGTAAAAGGTGAGATCTAATGTTTCTAAATAAGAACACCTAGATCTGATGCATGTTTAGGTTGATATCAATATGAGAATTGAATCAGGATCAACCAAAACTTCCAACAGTGGTATCAGAGCCATTGGTTCTTAGGTTTCTTGTTTTAGATTCATTGTTTAGGTTGTTTAATCTGCTTAGAATTGTTTTTGAATCAATTACTGATAAGATAAAACAGTCAAGAATCAGAATTGAACTCTAAACACACAAGAACAGATCGCAAACTGAGCTATATGACTCAGGTTTGTGATCGGCCGAATGAAATTCGATCGGCTTGGCCGGTTGGATCGAATGGCCGAGATGTTGGCCGGCCGGATGGATCGATCCCGATCGCTTGGCGATCGTCGGAAGTGATCGACCCGAGCATCCCGATCACGGTTGCAGCTTGCACGATCGTCCCGATCGTGAAGCTTGGCATGGACGATCGCGGCTTGCTCGTCCCGGCTGTCCCGCGTGATCGAGGCCGAGTACCGTCCCGACTGTCCCACCCGAACGTCCCGTCCAGCTGCATCCCGATCACGTGAGGCTCGGCCGTCCGTGGATCGTGGATTGAACGCGGCTGGTCGGCTGTGATCGTGTGGATTAGGTCACGGCCATGGATGTTTCGTGACCGGTTCGATTTCGGTTTGGTGGCTCGGTTCAAAACTTGATTAAAATCTTCGTTCTGGTTTAATAAACAGATTTTAATAATTTTATTAAATCTGGTTAAACCAGGATAAGAAATCCAATGTCGAAAGAAATATTGGATTTAGTGCCTAAACCGGGAATTTCTAATTTGATTTGGTTGGACCAAATAAATTGAGAGATTCCGGTTTAGTAAATAACCGGTTGACAATTGTGGTCATCGTAGTAATTAAAACTTGGTTAGACCAGTTTTAATGAACCAGACCGGTTATGTCAATTAATTGGACAATTGGGTCATGTCTTGGACATGGACAAATTCTTGGGCCTCGGGCCAAGAAGTTAAAACAATTGGGCCAGTTAATTGAGTCTTTCTTCAGATTAATTCAAAATCTATTTTATAAAATTATAAAGTCGGTTTTAAATTAAAGTTTCCGAAATTTTAAAATTAGAAAGTTTCTTAAAATAGAATTTTCTGAATTTGCGGGTTTTGGATTTTAAAGAAGTTTCTAAAGTTAGAAAGTTTCCGGTTTTAGAAAGTTTCCAATTTTAGAAAGTTTCTAAAAATAGTAGGTTTCCATAAATAGAAAGTTTCCCGAAATAGTAATCTTCTATTTTGGGAATGATTTTAATAAACCTACGAACCTCAAGTAATATCAAGCGTTGGATGTCTTGTCCAGGCTATGTCAGCTGTCAAAGCCCATTCAATTGCATTCATGGCCTTACAGTGTGAGGATGTCTGCTTTTGCGTGGGTAAGACAGTTTGTGATTCATAAATGTCATTGGGAGTCCCAGACATTAATGATTACATGACTGTATAGTCCGGTTTTCTTGACTAGGCCATCGGGAGTCCCGGGCCTTGAGACATCAGAGTGGATTGGGCCTCGGGCCCAGATTCACAACCAAGAGTTATATCACGGATATAATTAGCCGATATAGGGCTTACCGATATAAGCTAAGGTTGGGTGACGGCCAGTGGCCCACTTTGATCTTAGTTATATGTGGATCTTGGAATCATTATATTCTATTGAGGGTAACTTATGTTATTGAATATAATGCATGATTAATCATATTATACTTTAATACGAGATTAATCATTTTGAACATATAACTAATAACCTTTTTATTTATATATTTCAGATATGACTACTACAAGCACACAAAACACATTCTCGATCCGGTCTGTTCTCGAGAAGGAGAAGCTGACTGGAACGAACTTCCTGACATGGTCAAGGAACTTGAGGCTGGTCCTCAAGCAGGAAAAGAAGGATTATGTCCTTCGAGATCCCCTCCCCGAGAGGCCTCTTGCCAATGCTGCCAGGACTCTGCACAATGCTTGGGAAAAGCATTCGTCAGATGAAAATGATGTTTATTGCCTGATGTTGGTGACAATGACTCCAGAGCTGCAAAAGCAGTTCGAAAGTGTATTGTCTCCAATCGAGATCATGGCAAGCCTGAAATCGCTTTTTCAGGAGCAGGCTAGGACTGAGAGGTTCCAGACAGTTAAGAACCTCTTGGACTGTAAGTTGGCTGCGAATGCGGCAGTGAGTCCTCATGTGTTGAAGATGATGGGTTATCTCGATCATCTTCACAAACTCGACTGCCCAATCAGCCAGGAACTTGCCTGCGACATCATTCTGCAGTCTTTACCTGCAAGCTATGATCAGTTCATTCTGAACTTTAACATGCATGGCTTGAGTAAGACACTGCCTGAGCTTCACGGAATGCTCAAGACTGCAGAGCCCAACTTGAAGAAACCCGCCAAGGACCCCAATGTACTTATGGTACAAAAGGGCAAGGGGTTTAAGAAGTCTTCTGCTAAGGATAAGGGAAAGGCCAAGGGTGTCCAAGTCGAGGACAAGGACACGCCAAAGCCCAAGCCCAAGTCCAAAGCTGGGCCAACTGACATGTGCAGGTTCTGCAAAGAACTGGGGCATTGGAGAAGAGATTGCAAGAAATTCCAGGAAGGTCTAAAGGAATTAAAGAAGAAGACTTTCGAGACTTCTTCATCAGGTATTTTTGTTATAGAAGTTAATACAACTACTTCTGATAATACCTCATGGGTCATGGATACTGGTTGTGGGGCTCATATTTGTACTAATATGCAGGCACTCAGCAACAGTAGAAGGCTGAAGCAAGGACAAGTGGAACTACGAGTTGGGAATGGAGCGAAAGTTTCAGCACTAGCTGTAGGAACTTACTTGTTGTCTTTACCTTCGGGATTGATTTTAGAACTTAATAATTGTTATTTTGTACCTGCTATAAGCAGAAATATTATTTCAATTTCTTTGTTGGATTTGGAAGGTTATGATTTTTCAGTTAAGAATAAATTATGTTCCTTCAATCGCAACAATTTGTTCTATGGTTCTGCCCCTCTTACGAATGGGCTTTACATACTCGATCAATCCGCGCCAATTTATAACATTAATACAAAACGGTTTAAACCTAATGAGGAAAACCGAACGTTTCTATGGCATTGTCGTTTAGGGCACATCAGCGAGAAACGCATCAAGAGGCTCCATTCGAATGGACTTCTTGGCTCATTTGACTTTGAGTCATGTGAGAAATGCGAATCCTGCATGATGGGCAAAATGACACGGGCCCCCTTTAATAAACCTAACGAGAGGGCCAGTGACTTATTGGGCCTGATACACACTGATGTGTGTGGCCCAATGTCCACTAATGCAAGAGGAAACTATCAGTACTTCATTACCTTCACTGATGATTTCAGTAGGTATGGATATGTTTATTTGATGAAACATAAGTCTGAATCTTTTGAGAAGTTCAGAGAATTCCAAAATGAAGTACAGAACCAACTTGGCAAAAGCATTAAGGCTCTTCGGTCCGACCGAGGAGGAGAATACTTAAGCCAAGAATTCAGTGATCATCTGAGAGAGTGTGGGATCGTATCCCAACTCACTCCTCCTGGAACACCTCAATGGAATGGTGTGTCTGAGAGGAGAAATCGAACCTTATTGGATATGGTTCGATCTATGATGAGTCACACAGACCTTCCAATATCCCTTTGGGGATATGCTCTGCTAACAGCAGTGTTCACTCTAAATAGAGCACCATCAAAAGCAGTAGCAAAGACACCATATGAATTATGGACTGGAGAAGCTCCAGTGCTGTCTTATCTAAGAATTTGGGGTTGTGAAGCCTATGTTAAGAGATTAATCTCAGATAAGCTTACACCAAAATCTGATAAATGCTACTTCATTGGTTATCCACGGGAAACCAAGGCTTATTACTTCTATCTACGTTCCGAGAACAAGATCTTTGTTGCCCGGGATTGTAACTTTCTTGAGAGAGAGTTTCTCTCTAAGAAAAACAGTGGGAGTAAGGTACTGCTTGAAGAAATTCAAGATGAACAGGATACTGCTCAACCTAATGAGGAAGAGCAGCAGGAGGACCTACAAGAAATTGTAGAGCCTGAACCTGTAGTACCTGAAGTTCGAAGATCCGGGAGGATCCGTCACGAACCCGAGAGATATCAGGGATTCCTCGTGACTGACTGTCATGATCTTTTGATCATTGATGGTGATGAACCATCGAACTTCAATCAAGCCATGATGGGCCCAGATTCCTCTAAGTGGCGCAAGGCCACTGATTCCGAAATGGACTCCATGTCGGTCAACCAAGTCTTTTCGTTGGTTGATTTGCCTGCTGGTGTAAAAGCCATCGAGTGCAAATGGATCTTCAAGAAGAAGATTGACGTGGATGGAAATGTCCAGATTTATAAAGCCAGGTTGGTGGCAAAAGGTTTCAGACAAGTTCACGGTGTGGACTACGATGAAACCTATTCACCGGTGGCTATGATGAAATCTATTCGGATTCTACTAGCAACTGCAGCTTTTCATGATTATGAAATTTGGCAGATGGACGTGAAAACCGCCTTCCTGAATGGTATTCTGGAAGAGGATGTGTATATGACGCAACCTGACGGTTACATAGATCCAAAGAATGCTGGGAAAGTATGCAAGCTTCATAAATCCATTTATGGATTGAAGCAAGCATCGAGGAGCTGGAATCTTCGTTTTGATGAAGCGATCAAGCAATTTGACTTCATCAGAAACGAAGAAGAACAATGCGTGTATAAGAAATCTAGTGGGAGCAAAATTGTATTTCTTATTCTGTATGTTGATGACATACTGCTTCTCGGAAACGACGTTCCAATGTTGAAGTCTGTAAAAGACTGGCTTGGAAGTTGTTTTTCCATGAAAGACATGGGTGAAGCCGCATACGTTCTTGGAATTAGGATCTATCGGGATAGACCTAAGAGGCTGATAGGCTTGTGTCAAGACTCATACATTGACAAAGTCCTACAAAGATTCAGCATGAAAGATTCCAAGAAGGGCTTCACGCCAATGGTACATGGCACAACGCTAAGCAAGAAGCAGAGCCCTACGTCGGCTGCTGAGCTTGAGCGCATGAAGAATATTCCTTATGCATCTGCAATAGGATCTGTCATGTATGCCATGATCTGTACTCGTCCTGATGTTGCTTACGCATTGAGCATGACGAGTAGATACCAGTCAAATCCAGGTGAAAAACATTGGATTGCCGTAAAGAATATCTTGAAGTATCTAAGACATACTAAGGATAAGTTCTTGGTGTACGGTGGAAGTGATGTGCTTAAAGTCAGTGGATTCACGGACGCAAGTTTCCAGACAGACACAGATGATTTCCGGTCACAGTCCGGTTATGTCTTTTGTCTGAATGGCGGTGCAGTAAGTTGGAGAAGCTCCAAGCAGGACACCGTTGCTGATTCCACTACAGAAGCTGAATATATCGCCGCCTCAGAAGCAGCGAAGGAAGCTGTTTGGATACGAAAGTTCATTATGGAACTAGGTGTGATACCAGATGCGGCTGAGCCTCTGGCACTGTTTTGTGACAACAATGGTGCTATAGCTCAGGCAAAGGAACCAAGATCACACCAGAAATCCAAACATGTTCAAAGAAGATATCACTTGATACGTGACATCATTAATAGAAAGGAAGTCAAGATCAGCCGAGTTCCGACAGATGATAATGTCGCTGATCCGTTGACAAAGCCACTCCCAAGGCCTAAGCTCGAGTTCCTGACTGAAGCTGTAGGCATTAGAAACATTGAAATGTAATCTAAATTTGAGTGGGAGTTTTGTGAGCTTTATTTTAGTTATTTGATATGTTCTTGTAAAACATTATTATTTATGTTTTAATGAAATTATTATTTCAAGATTATTTTAACTGTGATGAAATAATCGTTCCAAAATGATATGAACCATTTTATAGGTCATCGAAGTAAATGATTTGATCTTGAGTCATCGAAGTCATTTAGCTTGATCATGAGATCCTATATTTGATAAATGTTTTATATCACCCTGTCCCTAGTCGAAGGTTGTTGAAATTGGAACACCAACAACCGTGTAAGACTGGATTGGTACGTGACTTATGACAAAGTCTCAGTGTGTCATAGATGCTCGGCATCAAAGTCAGTACATAGGTGTATGTTGGGAACATACGACCGGACAAGACCCGCTAATGAGAACTCTTCAGGATATTTATATCTGTGTCATAAGAGATTCTTACTACGACTATAGAGTATAGTCCTTAGACCTGAGTTCGCATGCATGTGACTGCATATGGACTGATGCACTTTGATCATTGTCTAACGCTATCGTTCTGCGATAGCTATAAGGACCTTGTTTGGGTACATCATGAAGTGAGTAGTTTACAGTGATGGAACAAGATGGGATTTGTCCCTCCAATATAAATGGAGTGAATATCTCTAGGCCAATCGGAGATTTGAATACTGGAAAACGCATGGCCATGCTCAAACGGACTTTCCCGAGTCGTTTGGATTGTCAGTATCAAATCAGAGTCCGATGAACAAGATTAGACTTTATAAGGATGACACTAATCTTGCCTTATGACTAATCGAGATATTGAGACGAAAGGGATTATGAATACAGAGATTCCAGTTCAAGTGGGAGATTGTTGGAATTGTGTCCAGCAATCTCTGTACTGTCTCTATAACGTAAGAGTATGTCAGTGATCAGACATAAGTCATACAATACTGGGGTTCATGATGGCTTGCTAGAGTCCGCTCATGATCTATAAGTCTCGGACTTATTGCTTTTATTGTATGATCCCATATGGGTCACACGCTTAAGCTAGCAGGAAATAAAGTAGGAACGGCTTAGCAGAAGTACGACAAAAGTGCTAGGCATTTGTCGTACTAAGAGAGAAAGATTAATGGGTCTGATTAAATGGAATTTAATCAGATTGGGCCCAAAAGCCCAAAAGGGAAAGAGAAGGCTTTTAATGACTAAAAGCCAATTCTCTTCCTCCCAACCCTAACCCAGCCGCGATTTCTCTCCTCTCTCTGCGCCTCCCTTAGCTCGGTCTAGCAGCCAGTTTCCTGTGATTGCGTGTGTGAGCCTTTGGAGGATCCATCTCTCGGTGTATCTCCCTGATCATTGACCTGTTCTCAATTCCGCTGCAAACAAACAGGTAAAAGGTGAGATCTAATGTTTCTAAATAAGAACACCTAGATCTGATGCATGTTTAGGTTGATATCAATATGAGAATTGAATCAGGATCAACCAAAACTTCCAACAATTTTATGGTGGACCCATTGCACGAAGCCGTAGACAGGGACATGGAACCCGTCGATCCCGACCAGCACATGCATTGGGAGTCGCATGTAGACGAGCGAGTGGCGATATCAGAGATGTTCTGGAGCAGCAGATTGGTCCGTATCACCAGCCAGATCCATCTTTGAGTTCGCCTCGGACACCATTCGACCGATCCACGTCACCACCGTCTGACCCTACCGAGTCATTCACGGAGGCCGAGCCGATGTCTGAGTCAGACACGTGATTTGAGTCAGTGACACCGCCGGGTACTCCACCGTCTGATCCAATTGTACCATCGGAGACCACACCAGCGGATACGACGGAGACACCACCAGCAATGCCTGCATACCGGATGGGTAGTGCATGCGAAGTTCAGGGTCATCGTGCGTTCGAGTGTTTCAGAATCTTTCTCTGGAGTCTGTTTCCTTTTGTCAAGTTGTGTGGAGCTTCGGATCACCAGGCGCCAGCTTGTTATCATGGGCCACACCCAGCGCCCGTTACCATCTGTCAGCTTTGTGGTCGCGGGGAACATGTTGCACGTTTACGTCTGACGGCAGAGACGCCGTGAGTTGGAGCACCGTTCAGAGATGCACACCCACCACATCCTTCCTGCACACCTGCCAGTGGGTACCACCACGAACCGCGATGCCGCCTGTGTTGGGCATTCCGGTCGTGTTGGGGCTGTTAGGACTAAGATAGTTAGGCCCAGGTAAGTAAGGGCTCTAACTCGTTGTTTGATGTGTGTAGATCGGCTTGCGATCGTCTCTGACGCTTCGGTTGCGTGTAGTGGTGTTTCTTGTGGGACGGATTGGTAACCGCTAATATGTAGACTTCGACGGACCTACGTATCTAGAGCTCTATGTGGTGAATAGATGCTTTATATACGTAGCAGATGTGGAGTATTTCGGTTGTCGTTTTGAGTAGCGGAGTGGTTATATTGCATACTCATGATGGTTGTGAATGCAATATAGTTACGATGTGAAAATGAATGATGGTCCGAGCAAACGGTTTCCATCCGAACCCTGAGAGACAACTGCAATCGCCGATTTGCTTGATTGATTGTGTGTGGTAATTATTTGCTTATGTGTTTATGCTTGTGTGCTTTATCTAATGCTTGAGTGGTGCATTAGATAGTTGGGAATTGTGTTTCGTTCCTTGGCGTAGCACTGTTGAGGTGCTAGTTTTGTTTATGGCATGCATAGCATTCAAGAATCATTGATGGTGTGGGTAAGCCATTTGAGTGGTAGCTATATTTCGTTGGCTTGAGTAATTTGAATGTTATCGTTGTCATTAAGTTGGTAAAAATAAAAAGTGTTAGAACCTTTCGTTAAAGTGTTGAGCTAACTCGAGAATGGTTGGATTCGACCGTCAATTCACGAGAGAGCGGAATTATAGAATATCGTTACTTAATCATGGGTAACCGTTGGGTACATGATTAACTAACTATATCTCTATGAGGAAGTGATATCGAGGGATGGATTGGTTTGAATTTCACCACTCATGTGAAAGTTGTTGAATTGAATGTAGGACGGAATGGACGATGCGATACGAATACGAGACCGAACCCGAACCCGAAAGCGAGATGGAATGAAAAGAGGCCGCAAGACAAGTTGACCTGGGAAAGTGCAGCAGTTGGTATCGATTGTTAGTGGAAAGTGTATCAGTGCAAGGCAACTGGAGGAACGAAACTGTTGGTATGATGAGTTCATGAAAAGATTGGAGGGAACGTCTGTGGCAGTGTGAAAACCAGAGTGAAGCGATCGGTATGAGTTGGAATGGAGGTTTAGCAAAGTCGGATACGGACGTCATAATTCTTGGGGAGCGTTCGGGAAGGAAGAATCAGTAGCAGAAACAGAGTGGGGTTATTGGTACGGATGAAGTTGGAGCTATAGAGATGTCAGGTTTTGAACTACAGATTCTTGAAGAGTGTCTCGGGGAGACAAACCAATATCGGGAAAAATGTGAAAGTCGACGCAAAGTGGGGAAGTCAGGAGTGAGAATCAGATCAAAGTAAATACTTGTGGACAATCGAGGGTCGAGGAAGATCAGTTAAAGAGAAAGTGACACAGTACAACGAGACCGGGTATGTGAAACGAAGCCATGGTTAAGAGAGTGGGAGTAAAACGTAAGGAAGGAGAATGACATCTGGGTTACGGATCGAGTGTTGGAGAGGCAGCTAGATGAGCAGTGCGAAGGTTAGTGGAAAGTGTGGGACAAGATAGCAAAGTGTCAGAGAGTATTGGAAATACGGTCTGAGTATCGGTGTTCAAGTAAAGAGACGTTGGTGTATGCGGAAAAGCAGTAAAGGGCATGGTGAAACAACTTGCGGGGTTTGGTGCCGATTCAAAGTCTGTTAATGACGGAGAATTCGGGGACCGAATTCCTGTAAGTGGGGAAGAATGTAATACCCTGTTTCCAAAGATATGGTCAACGGGTAGAAGAAAAGTCAACAGGGGCAAAATTGTAATTTTGCTAAACCCAGGGGTAAAATGGTAATTTTACCAAAGTCCGAGACGGAAGCCGAGACGGGCCAAATGTTCTTGTTTTAACATAAAGAACATTTACAAGACTAGAATTGGAAGAAACGGAGCAGAAACGGGTTTTTCGGCTTATCGGAGTGAAAACCGAGAAAACCGGGAAAACTTCGAAAATTCATAACCGGAGCTAGGAAACTCCAAATGAAGTGATTAAAGTTGCTAAATTCATCTAAAATCAGGGAGAGTCAGATTTTGGGGGTTTGGGATTTATGGGAATAGTGAAGTATTTTCTAAAACAATTATCGCGAAACCAAGGAAACCGAGAAGAATAGCAAGAGGGGTTTATAATTGATTTGGGCCGGTTTTGGGCTGGACTTTGTGGATAAGAAGAAGCTACAGGGACAGGTGTTTCACCCTTAGGTCTCCAGCCCTTCCTATTGAGGTGTCAAACCCATATGGAGCAAAGAATTATCCATTGCATTTCACCAAAAACTCATTTTTGTGTGTCTCAATCTCTCTCTAGCCTCACCCACGACCAGAGCTCTCCCTTCTCTCTAAATTTATCCCAAGAAACCCAGAAATTCATCCATTCTCTTGAAGATTCAAAAGAAACCTCAAGAACACCACAGTGTTCTTCATACCTTCAATCACCAAAAACATCATAACTCTCTCAATATAAACCCTAATCCACTTCTGCAAAGCCCAGTGGACTCCTCTCCTCCTCCTCTACAGCCGCCATCCAGCCAATCAGAACCGCCGTCGCCGGAGCTTGCCAGAATCTGGCCGGAGATCAGTTGCAGTTAGGGTTTGGGTGTATCTCTCTCATCCTGCATCAGATCTGGACGTTTTGAAGCTCTAGATGCATAGATCTCCTCTTTCCGATCAGTTTGATAGGTAGATCGTCACCTGAGTCACCGAAAAAAGGGGTGAACCGGCCGGTCAACGCCGGACCACCGCCGATCAACGCCGGAGAAGTCGCCGGAATTCTCCCTCCGCCGTCTCTCTCCTCCGCCGGTTCACTGTGGGTGGTTTAGAATCAGTTTGGTGCAAGAATTGGGTTGGTTTAGGCTTGGTCAAGCCTTGGTCAACGGTGGGTTAAACCGGTCAACGATTTGACCTAAACCGGTTTAACCTAACCGGTTTGATTTAGACCGGTTCAGTTGGTTTGGTTCGATTGAGGTGGTTCAGTTGGATCAGATTGGGTCAACCGGTTCAAGCTCGGTCAACGGTCAAAGTCAAAATCAACGGTCAAAGTCAACGGTCAACCGGAGGTCAAAGTCAATGCCGGTCAACGCCGTGGTCAACGCCGGTCAATGCGTTGACTCCGGTCAGTTTTGCATTTGCGGTTTGTGTATGGGTGTTCGGGAAGCTACGGAGTTTGTATTCGGGTGTTCAGGAGGTTCGGGTTTAGTTCGGGGTCTCGGGAAGTCGTATCCGCATCCGTGCCGTTCATTCCGACCAACCACGGTGAGTCGGCTCATACACCGTAGATGGAGCATATAGAACGAGAAATGAGAAACCGTAGAGTTAGGGTTTGCATACCCGGATGTGATTTGATTATGAATGAGATTTGAATTGGGTGATTAACGATAAACCGGTTAAGGTTTAAGACGCATGTTAGGAACGTGAGAATTAAATGGATTAAACCTGTTGTGTGCCGTTAGGTTGTTAGAATCATTGATTGTTGCATGCATATCGCCGTGGCATGATAAGGCCGTATATGCATATATACGTATGTAAACAACGATATCGAATGGATTTAAGTACGGGAATTAAGATGATGTTAAAAGACGGAAATAAACCTAACCAATGTGTAAAGTATGAAAGGGGTATAGGGAATAAGTATATTGAACGTTAAAGAAAAGTAAATGAAATAAGTAAAGGAAAGATGAGACGTCGGGGAGTTTAGTAAGCTACTAGCTCTAAACCGACGGATCGGGGATGTGATACAAGATACTTGGAAAAGTAAGAAAATGGGAAGTGATGTGATTGGTGAGCCGTCTACGGATTAGCAATCCGCTAATCCAAGGTAGCGGACGTTAATGAGATATGGGCCGTCTACGGGTTAGCAATCCGCTAATCCAAGGTAGCGGACGTGAATTGGTTAAAAGACTTTAGAAACCCTTAATAGGCCTGATTGTGTGGTGATTGTGCGATTGTGTTGTTGTATGGTTGCTGTTGAGCTTTTTGTGCAGGCCTATTAGATCGTCTCGGTGTTGGGCCGAGTGATCCGTGTGGTTACTTAACTTGGTCACGGGACCGGTTAAGTCGTGGTTGCTGACTCGGTGTGGTGCCGAGTCAGAGCGGTGGTGTTGGTGTGTGTGTGTACGGACTTGCGGGATGTGGTGTTGAGATTGTTGTTGATTATTGATTGAGTATGATTGCTAGAGTCCGAGCGAGTCTGCGTGTTTACTTTTCTGCACTAGGACTCTAGGGTGCGTTAGATCCCGCAAGTCTAGGTGTTTGGATACGTTCCGGTACTTCCGACCCGATTGGATCCTCGGGTAGTTACTGAAGGAATGTTTAGTTAATCCTGATTCAATTCTTAGATTCAGATTATCCTAAACATGCTGATCTAGGTTCTTCTTGAATAGAAACAGTATGGATCTCACCTTATACCTGTTTATGCAGCGGAAAGAGAAGGTATGGTCAGAGATCAGAGAGCCACCAAGTGATAACTCCTCCAGAGGTTCACACACGCACACCAAGCAGGAAGAAGGCTGCTAGACCAAGCTGTGGGAGGCGCCAGAGAGAGAGAGAGAAATCGCAGGGGGCTAGGGTTAGAGGAGAAAGAGATTTGGCTTTTAGTTTATAAAACCCTTCTCTTTCCCTTTTGGGCTTTTGGGCCCAATTCTCTGTTCTGATTAAATCCCTTGGATTTAATCAGACCCATTAATCTCTCTCTAAGTACGACAAATGCCTGGCACTTTTACCGTACTTCTGCTCAGCCGTTCCTGCACATTTTCCTGTTAGCTTAGGCGTGTGACCCATAGGGGATCATATAATAAAGGCAATAAGTCCAAGACTTATAGATCATGAGCGGACTCTAGCAAGCCATCATGACCCCCAGTATTATATGACTTATGTCTGATCATTGACATACTCTTACTTTCTAGAGACAGTACCGAGATTACTGGACACAATTCCAACAATCTCCCACTTGTACTGGAATCTCTGTATTCATAATCCTTTTGTCTCAATATCTCGATTAGTCATAAGGCAAGATTAGTGTCATCCTTATAAAGCCTAATCTTGTTCATCGGACTCTGATTTGATACTGACAATCCAAACGACTCGGGACAGTTCGTTTGAGCATGGCCATGCATTTTCCAGTATTCAAATCTCCGATTGGCCTAGAGATATTCACTCCATTTATATTGGAGGGACAAATCCCGTCTTGTTCCATCACTGTGAACTACTCATTTCATAATGTACCCAAACAAGGTCCTTATAACTATCGCAGAACGATAGCGTTAGACAATGATCAAAGTGCATCAGTCCATGTGCAGTCACATGCATGCGAACTCAGGTCTAAGGACTATACTCTATAGTCGTAGTGAGAATCTCTTATGACACAGATATAAATATCCTGAAGAGTTCTCGTAAGCGGGTCATGTCCGGTCGTATGTTCCCAACATACACCTATGTACTGACTTTGATGCCGCGCATCTATGACACACTGAGACTTTGTCATAAGTCACATACCAATCTAGTCTCACACGGTTGTTGGTGTTCCAATTTCAACAACCTTCGACTAGGGACTGAATGATATAAGCCATCTATCAAATATAGGGTCTCATGATCAAGCTAAATGACTTTGATGACTCAAGATCAAGTCACTTACTTCGATGACCTATAAAATGGTTTATATCACTTTGGAACGATTATTTCATCACAGTTAAAATAATCTTGAAATAATAATTTCATTAAACATAAAATGTTTTACAAGAACATATAAAATAACTAAATAAAGCCCCCAAAACTCCCACTCAAATTTAGATTACATTTCAATGTTTCTAATGCCTACAGCTTCAGTCAGATGCTCGAGCTTAGGCCTTGGGAGTGGCTTTGTCAACGGATCAGCGACGTTATTATCAGTTTGAACTCGGCTGATCTTGACTTCCTTTCTATTAATGATGTCACGTATCAAGTGAAATCTTCTTAGAACATGCTTGGATTTCTGGTGTGATCTTGGTTCCTTTGCCTGAGCTATAGCACCATTGTTATCACAAAACAGTGCCAGAGGCTCAGCCGCATCCGGTATCACACCTAGTTCAATAATGAACTTTCGTATCCAAACAGCTTCCTTCGCAGCTTCTGAAGCGGCGATATATTCAGCTTCTGTAGTGGAATCAGCAACGGTGTCTTGATTGGAGCTTCTCCAACTGATTGCACCGCCATTCAGACAAAAGATATAACCGGACTGTGACCGGAAATCATCTGTGTCTGTCTGGAAACTTGCGTCCGTGAATCCACTGACTTTAAGCACATCACTTCCACCGTACACCAAGAACTTATCCTTAGTATGTCTTAGATACTTCAAGATATTCTTTACGGCAATCCAATGGTTTTCACCTGGATTTGACTGGTATCTACTCGTCATGCTCAATGCATAAGCAACATCAGGACGAGTACAGATCATGGCATACATGACAGATCCTATTGCTGATGCATAAGGAATATTCTTCATGCGCTCAAGCTCAGCAGCCGACGTTGGGCTCTGCTTCTTGCTTAGCGTTGTGCCATGTACCATTGGCGTGAAGCCCTTCTTGGAATCTTTCATGCTGAATCTCTCTAGGACTTTGTCAATGTATGAATCTTGACACAAGCCTATCAGCCTTTTAGATCTATCCCGGTTGATCCTTATTCCAAGAACGTATGCGGCTTCACCCATGTCTTTCATGGAAAAACAACTTCCAAGCCAGTCCTTTACTGACTTCAGCATTGGAACGTCGTTTCCGAGAAGCAGTATGTCATCGACATACAGAATAAGAAATACTATCTTGCTCCCACTAGTTTTCTTATACACGCATTGTTCTTCTTCGTTTCTGATGAAGTCAAATTGCTTGATCGCTTCATCAAAACGAAGATTCCAGCTCCTCGATGCTTGCTTCAATCCATAAATGGATTTATGAAGCTTGCATACTTTCCCAGCATTCTTTGGATCTATGTAACCGTCAGGTTGCGTCATATACACATCCTCTTCCAGAATACCATTCAGGAAGGAGGCTTTCACGTCCATCTGCCAAATTTCATAATCATGAAAAGCTGCAGTTGCTAGTAGAATCCGAATAGATTTCATCATAGCCACTGGTGAATAGGTTTCATCGTAATCCACACCGTGAACTTGTCTGAAACCTTTTGCCACCAACCTGGCTTTATAAATCTGGACATTTCCATCCACGTCAATCTTCTTCTTGAAGATCCATTTGCACTCGATGGCTTTTACACCAGCGGGTAAGTCAACCAACGAAAACACTTGGTTGACCGACATGGAGTCCATTTCGGAATCTGTGGCCTTACGCCACTTAGAGGAATCTAGGCCCATCATGGCTTGATTGAAGTTCGATGGTTCATCACCATCAATGATCAAAAGATCATGACAGTCAGTCACGAGGAATCCTTGATATCTCTCGGGTTCGTGACGGATCCTCCCGGATCTTCGAACTTCAGGTACTACAGGTTCAGGCACTACAATTTCTTGTAGGTCCTCCTGCTGCTCTTCCTCATCAGGTTGAGCAGTATCCTGTTCATCTTGAATTTCTTCAAGCAGTACCTTACTCCCACTGTCTTTCTTAGAGAGAAACTCCCTCTCAAGAAAGTTACAATCCCGGGCAACAAAAATCTTGTTCTCGGAACGTAGATAGAAGTAATAAGCCTTGGTTTCCTTCGGATAACCAATGAAGTAGCATTTATCAGACTTTGGTGTAAGCTTATCTGAGATTAATCTCTTGACATAAGCTTCACAACCCCAAATTCTTAGATAAGACAGCACTGGAGCAACTCCAGTCCATAATTCATATGGTGTCTTTGCTACTGTTTTGATGGCGCTCTATTTAGAGTGAACACTGCTGTTAGCAGAGCATATCCCCAAAGGGATATTGGAAGGTCTGTGTGACTCATCATAGATCGAACCATATCCAATAAGGTCCGATTTCTCCTCTCAGACACACCATTCCATTGTAGTGTTCCAGGAGGAGTGAGTTGGGATACGATCCCACACTCTCTTAGATGATCACTGAATTCTTGGCTTAAGTATTCTCCTCCTCGGTCAGACCGAAGAGCCTTAATGCTTTTGCCAAGTTGGTTCTGTACTTCATTTTGGAATTCTCTGAACTTCTCAAAAGATTCAGACTTATGTTTCATTAAATAAACATATCCATACCTACTGAAATCATCAGTGAAGGTAATGAAGTACTGATAGTTTCCTCTTGCATTTGTGGACATTGGGCCACACACGTCAGTGTGTATCAGGCCCAATAAGTCACTGGCCCTCTCGTTAGGTTTATTAAAGGGGGCCCGTGTCATTTTGCCCATCATGCAGGATTCGCATTTCTCACATGACTCAAAGTCAAATGAGCCAAGAAGTCCATTCGAATGGAGCCTCTTGATGCGTTTCTCGCTGATGTGCCCTAAACGACAATGCCATAGAAACGTTCGGTTCTCCTCATTAGGTTTGAACCGTTTGGTATTAATGTTATAAATTGGCGCGGATTGATCGAGTATGTAAAGCCCATTCGTAAGAGGGGCAGAACCATAGAACAAATTGTTGCGATTGAAGGAACATAATTTATTCTTAACTGAAAAATCATAACCTTCCAAATCCAACAAAGAAATTGAAATAATATTTCTGCTTATAGCAGGTACAAAATAACAATTATTGAGTTCTAAAATCAATCCCGAAGGTAAAGACAACAAGTATGTGCCTACAGCTAGTGCAGGAACTTTCGCTCCATTCCCAACTCGTAGCTCCACTTGTCCTTGCTTCAGCCTTTTACTGTTGCTGAGTGCCTGCATATTAGTACAAATATGAGCCCCACAACCAGTATCCATAACCCATGAGGTGTTATCAGAAGTAGTTGTATTAACTTCTATAACAAAAATACCTGATGAAGAAGTCTCGAGAGTCTTCTTCTTCAATTCCTTTAGACCTTCTTGGAATTTCTTACATTCTCTCCTCCAATGCCCTGGTTCTTTACAGAACCTGCATATGTTAGTTGGCCCAGCCTTGGACTTGGGCTTGGGCTTTGGCGTGTCCTTGTCCGCGACTTGGACAGCCTTGGCCTTTCCTTTATCCTTAGCAGAGGATTTCTTAAACCCCTTGCCCTTTTGCACCATAAGCACATTGGGGTCCTTGGCGGTTTTCCTCAAGTTGGGCTCTGCAGTCTTGAGCATTCCGTGAAGCTCAGGCAATGTCTTACTCAAGCCATGCATGTTAAAGTTCAGTATGAACTGATCATAGCTTGCAGGTAATGACTGCAGAATGATGTCGCAAGCAAGTTCCTGGCTGATAGGGCAGTCGAGTTTCTGAAGATGATCGAGATAACCCATCATCTTCAAGACATGAGGACTCACTGCCGCATTCGCAGCCAACTTACAGTCTAAGAGGTTCTTAACTGTCTGAAACCTCTCAGTCCTTGCTTGCTCCTGAAAAAGCGATTTCAGGCTTGCCATTATCTCGATGGGTGACAATACACTCTCGAACTGCATTTGCAGCTCAGCAGTCATTGTCGCCAACATCAGGCAATAGGCATCATTTTCATCTGACGAATGCTTTTCCCAAGCATTATGCAGAGTCCTGGCGGCATTGGCAGGAGGCCTCTCGGGGAGAGGATCACGAAGGACATAATCCTTCTTCTCCTGCTTGAGGACCAGCCTCAAGTTCCTTGACCACGTCAGGAAGTTTGTTCCAGTCAGCTTCTCCTTCTCGAGAACAGACCGGATCGAGAATGTGTTTTGAGTGCTTGTAGTAGTCATAGCTGAAATATATAAGATACAAAGGTTATTAGTTATTATGTTCAATATGATTAATCTCGTATTAAATTTTAATATGATTAATCACGCATTATATTCAATAACATCAGTTACCCTCAATAGAATATAATGATTCCAAGATCCACATATAACTAAGATTAAAGTGGGCCACTGGCCGTCACCCAACCTTAGCTTATATCGGTAAGCCCTATATCGGCTAATTATATCCGTGATATAACTCTTGGTTGTGAATCTGGGCCCGAGGCCCAATCCACTCTGATGTCTCAAGGCCCGGGACTCCCGATGGCCTAGTCAAGAAAACCAGACTATACAGTCATGTAATCATTAATGTCTGGGACTCCCAATGACATTTATGAATCACAAACCGTCTTACCCACGCAAAAGTAGACACCCTCACACTGTAAGGCCATGAATACAATTGAATGGGCTTTGACAGCTGACATAGCCTGGACAAGACATCCAACGCTTGATATTATTTGAGGTTTGTAGGTTTATTAAAAAAAATCTCATTCCCAAAATAGAAGATTACTATTTCGGGAAACTTTCCATTTTGGGAAACCTACTATTTTTAGAAACTTTCTAAAATTGGAAACTTTCTAAAACCGGAAACTTTCTAACTTTAGAAATTTCTTAAAATCCAAAACATGCAAATTCAGAAACTTCTATTTTAAGAAACTTTCTAATTTCAAAATTTCGGAAACTTTAATTTAAAATCGATTTATAATTTTATAAAATAAATTTTAAATTAAATCTGAAGAAAGACTCAAATAATTGGCCCAATTGTTTTAACTTCTTGGCCCGAGGCCCAAGAATTTGTCCATGTCCAAGACATGACCCAATTGTCCAATTAAATGACATAACCGGTCTGGTTCATTAAAATTGGTCTAACCAAATTTTAATTACTACGATGACCACAATTGTCAACCGGTTATTTACTAAACCGGATTTTCTCAATTTATTTGGTCCAACCAAATCAAACTAGAAAATCCTGGTTTAGGCACAAAATCCAATATTTCGACTTTGGATTTCTTATCCCGGTTTAACCAGAACTTAATAAAATTATTAAATCTGTTTGTTAAACCGAGACGTTTTGATTTTAATCATGTTTTTAAACCGAACCGAACCGAAATTGTCACGAACCAATTATGGTTGTGACCTAGCTCCACGATCACCATGCCCAGCCGCAAGCCGCACACGACGATCCGAGATCGAGACGGCTTCGGACAATGGCCGGACGAGTGATCGGGATGCGAGGCAACGATCGGGACGCGAGGTTGGGCCGAGATCCATGCGATCCATGCGGATCCATGCGATCGGGACGGGAGAAGCCGACGATCGTGGTCGATCTCGCGATCGGATCCATCGCACCTCTCGGTCGTGCGATCCAACCGGCCAAGCCGATCGGTTCAACACTCGGCCGATCGCAAAAACCGAGTCATATAGCTTGGTTTTGCGATTTCAAATATGTTTGTTCAGGATTCAATTCATGTTTCTTAAGTGTTTTGCTCTTATCAGTAGGTTGATTCAAAAACACACTTTAAACAATCCTAAACATGAATCTAAACAAGAAAAACACAGAACCAATCGCTCTGATACCACTGAAGGAATGTTTAGTTAATCCTGATTCAATTCTTAGATTCAGATTATCCTAAACATGCTAATCTAGGTTCTTCTTGAATAGAAACAGTATGGATCTCACCTTATACCTGTTTATGCAGCGGAAAGAGAAGGTATGGTCAGAGATCAGAGAGCCACCAAGTGATAACTCCTCCAGAGGTTCACACACGCACACCAAGCAGGAAGAAGGCTGCTAGACCAAGCTGTGGGAGGCGCCAGAGAGAGAGAGAGAGAAATCGCAGGGGGCTAGGGTTAGAGGAGAAAGAGATTTGGCTTTTAGTTTATAAAACCCTTCTCTTTCCCTTTTGGGCTTTTGGGCCCAATTCTCTGTTCTGATTAAATCCCTTGGATTTAATCAGACCCATTAATCTCTCTCTAAGTACGACAAATGCCTGGCACTTTTACCGTACTTCTGCTCAGCCGTTCCTGCACATTTTCCTGTTAGCTTAGGCGTGTGACCCATATGGGATCATATAATAAAGGCAATAAGTCCAAGACTTATAGATCATGAGCGGACTCTAGCAAGCCATCATGACCCCCAGTATTATATGACTTATGTCTGATCATTGACATACTCTTACTTTCTAGAGACAGTACCGAGATTACTGGACACAATTCCAACAGTTACCTGATCGGACACGTGCCTTCGGGCAGTGGGGCTGGTTATGGTGTTAACCTACTGGGTGACGCCGGTAGGTGTGTGATTCGGAGAATACGGGGTCATGTCCTAGGGCCGAATCGCATGGAAACTTGGGTTGCCGGGGGTAACTTGAGTCACCGCGTATCGATGGGCTGAGAACGGTGTCCTAGCCGTTGGACTTCGTGTTGACGTCTAGGAGTCATGGGGTTAGTTACCATGTCGGATTGGTGAGAACCCGTGGAAGTTACTGAGATCGTAAGGGCCCAGTGTTGTGTTGAGTTTACATTAATGGTGTTGCGCGATAGATAGATCGAGTTTCAATCGAGAGCATGTGCCGAAGTGTTCTCGATTCCCTTGGTTACTCTTGTGTTGGTGACGGTGTTGTTATTTGAATGCTTGTGTGTTGTAGGTTCGACACGACGTGGTAGTGCGTGATCGACCGTTTATTGTATTGATTGTTGTTTTGGGATTTTGGGGACGGGAATTTGTAGATGCTAGATAGACTAGCAGCCGTAGTGGGGAGCCGTCTCGCTGGGTGATCTTAGATCGCTCATTAGTCTCTTTTTGTGGTTTTCAGGTTTAGCAGCGGCGGACGCGGGAGATCCTCGGTGTAGTCTCGGGATTGCTTGTGGCGGGATTTTGATTCGACGGTTTTGAGATTTTATTTCGGTTCGGCTTTTGGTACCATTTAGTACCATTTTGTGTGGCCACACGATGATTATTTTTAATAATGAAAATTGTTTTGTAACGACTGTTAAACGTTGTATGTAACGTTGATTACTCAGAAATGAATGCGCTTTCCTGATATTGTGTTTAGTCCGAACCGACACAACTCATGGAAATGGTACAAGTTGCAAAGCTTTGTATCATGGAAGTGAGGATAGCGGGGTCAAAGACGGGTTAGTGCAAGCCTTTGTCTCAAACCTATCTGTCTCTGGCTTCGTCTTGTGACAAATCTTTTCTGTTTGACTTGCTCGGGTTCGACTTGGTCATGTTCTTGTTTGATTGTTGACCGGTCAGCTCGTCGGTCAGCGGATAATGGGAAAGGGGCGTTACACTAAGGCATTTGGTAGGCATACTGGTCCGTAGTTTCGAATGCGGAGTTGACCTCGGAGTGTTACATCTTCGGAATATGCTGCATGTGGTTCCGATAAAGCGTGGTCCCGAGCATTACCTCAGGCCCTATCTACATCGGGCGGTTATATCGGATTTTGAAAATAAGGATCGTCAATGGAGGCATCATTTGTTCTATGTCTTAATCAACGAGGGTCCGTTGGAGAAGCTTGTATTCCATTGATGATATCGAAATGGGGAAATCTTGGTAGCGGACTTAGTTATTTTCGTCGTTTAGATTTTTATCTTGCCGATCTCCTAACAATTTTTTTTTTAATTTTCAGCCAAAGATATCCGCTTGACGTGTCTGCCGCAGTTGGTTCCTCTCATTTGGGCGCTTCAGGACGGGGGCACGAATTGGAATCAGCACTTTTGTTTGAGCGTGTTATCCGTGCTAGTCAGATGGACGTGACTCGTCGAGCGGAGAGGATCGACGAGAAAACGGACGCTGATGACGAGCGTCCGGATGATGTTGTTATCCAAGATTATGGTTCGATCTCCCCGTGGCTTGCAGAAGGGGTTGGCTTCCGGAGTTCGCTTTTCATGGCTTCGATGACTGGATCGGTCAAGATTCCGCAAGTTCCTCTGTTGGAATCGTCAGATCGGGTCGTCGCGCCTGAATCTAGTCGAAGGTCTAGGAAGAGACATGGGAAGGACTTCGAGGTTCCGCAACCTAAAATCCTGGCACAGTCTGGTCGTGATGGCGGTGGTTCCATGTACACCAATGCTGCTGCGGTAGCTAGCTTTTGTGCGGATGTTCGTCATCCGGGAGATCTCCCCACACAATACGAAGATATGATTTGTGGCGAATCCCTTGCTAGCGCTGGGCAGGACATGTTAAGTGTTAGCTCCTTTACTTTGCCGTAAGGCATGCGATCTTATCCCACTACTTTTCTAATTCGTCTGAGTTTCTTTAAGGCGTGGGCTTCGGTTAATCGTCATGCTGCTGAATCCGATGTGAAGCTTCAAAGAATTCGGGACCGCTTCGCAAGGCGTTCTATTGACAATGCACGCTTGGTGGAGTCAGTTGCTATTATGAGAGCTTTTATGGAAGACGGAAGGAGCGAGTTTGAGACAACGTGGTTTTCCCTTGATGTCGAGAGGACTGCGGCCTTAACTGAAGTCGAGGATTTAAGAGTCAAACTCGCCAAGAGAGAGGTTTCCCGTGAGGTCTCTCTTCGGACTGCGGCCGAGAGAGGGAAAAGGGGCATGCTGAAGAAAATTGCATCCCGATTTTCCAAGTTTCGAAAAATCTTCTCGAAACTCCCCTCGGCTATAGAGAGGCAAAGTCAATTCGTCGCAGCAAGGAGTAACCTGGATTTGATTGCTGACTTGATATCCGAGCATCCTCCTGCGTTTGAATCCGAAGAGGCGGATCTAATGTCGAGGATCCGTCTGGGAGAGGGAGATGTCTTTGAATACAACCGGCTGATTGCCGAAGCTAGGGACTGCGTCGATCCATCTTTGTTTCATGGTGATGGTGCCAGTTCATCCCAAGGAGATGCCTGGTTTTAGGATTGTGGATATGACTTGTGTTTGTTGTTCGATAATCTCCTTAAGACGGTTGGTCGTCGTACTAGCTTATCTTTGAATATTTCAACGCTTTCAATCTATCTATGTATTTCGAAGTAGAAAATCCTTTAATGTATGATGTTTGATTTGGTTTTTCTGAAAGAGTTCTGGATCCGTTTTATAGACCGTATTGGCTCGATAGAAAGTACGAATTGGTTTGGCTGGGTCCCGAGTTGGTTCAACTTGAAATTTCCGAGCTGGTTCGGCTTGGACCCGATCTGGTTCAGCTTGGAATTTCCGAGCTGGTATAGATCTGACCCAAGCTGGCTCAGCTCGGAATTTCCGAGCTGGTTTAGCTCGGAACCGAGCTGGTTCAGCTCGGAATTCGCGGTGCACGCCTTTTACAATGTTCGGACCGGTGTGCTTTGGAAGTGTTTTTACCGGGTTTTGTCATGATCAGACCTGTGTGCCAGGAAGCGTTTTACTGGGTTTCGCGATGATTAGACCAGTGTGCTCGGAAGCGTCTTACTGGGTTTCGAATCCGAGAGATAACAATACATTTTCTCTCGCAGACTTGTAATATACAGACCAATGTGTTCGGAAGTGTCTTACTGGGTTTTTAGGAGCTTTACGGTTGACTTTGGTACTAGTGTGGGGTCTGCTGTCTTATATTCCCAAGTCGGCTGTGTACTCAATAATGACGTTGTCGAGACCAGTGTGTTGTATTCTACTGGGTTTGGATTTTCGATCCCGACTTTTCGCAAGACTCTCGCCTCGCATCTTTTGTTCACTGAAAATAAACCGGTATCCGCGAGACTACCTTTCAAAGATACCGAACCAAGATATACTTGGTTAGAACATCATTTTACCAGTGTGCTGAGTAGCGTCATACTGGATTTTGAGGTCTATTATCGTCTCCAGTACTGGTGAGCGGATTTGAAGACCTGTCAACAACCCGTATTCGGGATCTTACGTCAACCTCTCGAATTATGTTCCTTTTTTCGATAATAAACATACATTGGTGGTATTTACAATTTATATAACGCGCTTTTATCCGTTTGTTGGATGTATAGAGCCTCAATCCTTATAGGGCGTATTGGATAATATCCAATCCACGATGGATGTATGTGTTTGTCCGCCGCGGCCGTCGACGGACAAGATAAGCTATTCCTAACAACTATGCATGCGCCGTAATAGTATGCGAATTCTAATTTACAATGTTGATGTTCTAATTTTGATCTAAGAAGAAATAGACTGAAATGAATAGGAGAAAAATATTTTATTTTTGTTACCGGATAACTTCAAGGGCGTAGTCAAGTAGTTGAACTTTTGCAGGTGTGTGGTGCCTCCAGCCAAGATCTGTTGTGTGGAATTTCCGCGGAACTCGGGAATTCATGTTGGCTCAGATCGGAAATTCCGGGCTGGTTTGGCTCAGATCCGAGGTTGTTCATGTTGGAATTATGTCCAGTAATCTCTGTACTGTCTCTAGAAAGTAAGAGTATGTCAATGATCAGACATAAGTCATATAATACTGGGGGTCATGATGACTTGCTAGAGTCCGCTCATGATCTATAAGTCTTGGATTTATTGCCTTTATTATATGATCCCATATGGGTCACACGCCTAAGCTAACAGGAAACTATAAGGGAACGGTTCAGCAGAAGTACGGTAAAAGTGCTAGGCATTTACTATACTTAGAGAGAATAAAGGGCCTGATTAAATCTAAGGGATTTAATCAGACTGGGATTTGGGCCCAAAAGCCCAACAGAACTAGACAAGAGTTTTATAATTAAAACTTGACCTAGCTCTGTTTTTTCCCAAAACTCTCTGCGCCTCTCCTCTCTCTCTCTGCGCCTCCCTCTCTCTGGTCTAGCAGCCATTTTTCCTGAAGTGTGCGTGTGTGAGCCTTTGGAGGAGCTGTCTCTTGACGGTTCTGCTGATCTCTGACGATACCTCTCTAATCCGCTGCATAAACAAGGTATTACTGAGATCCCTTTATGATTCTGCAAGAGAACCTAGATCCAATCTGTTTAGTAGAGTTTAATCTGACAGAATTAAACCAGGACAAACACTAAACAATCCTTCATTGGTATCAGAGCCATTGGTTCTATTAGGATTTCTTGTTAGAATCATGTTTAGGTTGTTTAGAAGTGTTTGAATCATTCATTGCTTGAAATATGATAAGAAAACACTTAAGAAACCTAAGAATTAAAACCTATAAAACCCTAATCGAAAACCGCATGATCCGATCCTTTTTGGAAAGGTATGCGTCGGAGTGTTGATCGCCAAAGGATCACACGTCCGGATCGGATTGACGCACGGACCGATCGCTTTGCCGGATCGAGTCGCGTGGTCGTTCCGATCGCGAGAGATGGACCGATCGCGTCCCGCCTCTCTCGGCCCGAGCCGTCCCGTCTCGTCCCGATCGCGTGATGCTTGCGGCTGTCCCGATCGTGTCCCGTCTTGTCTTGATCGCGTGAAGCTTGCGACTCGGTCGTGATCGGTTCACGTGACCAATCGGTCGGTTCGGTTTGGTTTAAGGGTTCGGTTTAAAATAATTAAAAATCTAATCGTTACGGTTTACAGACTTAATAATATTTATTAAATCTGGTTAAACCGTGATAAGAAATCCAATGTCGTTTTAAATTGGATTTAGTGCCTAAACCAGTGGTTTTCTAATTTGATTTGGTTGGACCAAATAAATTGAGAAAATCCGGTTTAGTAAATAACCGGTTAACAATTGTGGTTATCGTAGTAATTAATCATGGTTAGACCAATTTTAATGAACCAGACCGGTTATGTCATTTAATTGGGCAATTGGGTTATGTCTTGGACATAGACCAATTCTTGGGCCTTGGGCCAAGAAGTTAAAACAATTGGGCCAGTTATTTGAGTCTTTTCTTCAGATTTAATTTAAAATTTATTTAATAATTAAAATTTGTTTTTAAATTAATCAGATTCCAAAATATTAAATTAGAAAGTTTCTTAGAATAGAAGTTTCTAGATTTGCATGTTTTGGATATTTATGAAATTTCTATTGTTAGAAAGTTTCCAATTTTAGGAAGTTTCCAATTATAAAAGTTTCCAAAATCAGTAGGTTTCCAAAAATGGAAAGTTTCCAAAAATAGTAATCTTCTATTTTGGAATGAAATTTTAAGAAAACCTATAAACCTCAAATAATATCAAGCGTTGGATGTCTTGTCCAGTCTATGTCAGCTGTTGAAACCCATTCAATTGTACACATGGCCTTACAGTGTGAGGATGTCTATCTTTTGCGTGGGTAAGACAGTTTGTGATTCATTAATGTTATTGGGAGTCCCAGACATTAGTGATTACATGACTGTATAGTCTGGTTTTCTTGACTGGGTCATCGGGAGTCCCGGACCTTGAGACATCAGTGTGGATTGGGCCTCGGGCCCAGATTCACAACCAAGAGTTATATCACGGATATAATTAGCCGAGATAGGGCTTACCGATATAAGCTAAGGTTGGGTGACGGCCAGTGGCCCACTTTGATCTTAGTTATATGTGGATCTTGGAATCATTATATTCTATTGAGGGTAACTAATGTTATTGAATATAATGCGAGATTACTCATGTTGAACATATTAACTAAAAAAATCCTTTTATCTTAAATTTCAGCAATGACTACAACAAGCACACAAAACACATTCTCAATCCGGTCAGTTCTCGACAAAGAGAAGCTGACTGGAACCAACTTCCTGACGTGGTCGAGGAACTTGAGGCTGGTCCTCAAGCAGGAGAAGAAGGAATATGTCCTTCGTGATCCCCTCCCCGAGAGGCCTCCAAACAATGCCGCCAGGAATCTGCAGAATGCTTGGGAAAAGCATTCGTCAGATGAAAATGATGTCTATTGCCTGATGTTGGCTACCATGACTCCTGAACTGCAAATGCAATTCGAGAGTGTGCCGTCGCCCATCGAGATAATGGCAAGCCTGAAATCGCTTTTTCAGGAGCAGGCAAGAACTGAGAGGTTGCAGACAGTTAAGAACCTCTTAGACTGCAAAATGGCTGCAAGTGCGCCAGTGAGTCCTCATGTCTTGAAGATGATGGGTTATCTCGATCATCTTCAGAAACTCGACTGCCCTATCAGCCAGGAACTTGCCTGCGACATCGTTCTGCAGTCTTTACCTGCAAGCTATGATCAGTTCATCCTGAACTTCAATATGCATGGCTTGAGTAAGACATTGCATGAGCTTCACGGAATGCTCAAGACTGCAGAGCCCAACTTGAGGAAAGCCAAGGACCCCAACGTGCTTATGGTGCAAAAGGGCAAGGGCTTTAAGAAATCCTCTGCCAAGGACAAGGGAAAGGCTAAGACTGTTCAAGTCTCGGACAAGGACACGTCAAAGCCCAAGCCCAAGTCCAAGGCTGGGCCTACTGACATCTGCAGGTTCTGTAAAGAACCGGGGCATTGGAGGAGAGAATGTAAGAAATTCCTGGAAGGTCTAAAGGAATTGAAGAAGAAGACACTGGAGACTTCTTCATCAGGTATTTTTGTTATAGAAGTTAATACAACTACTTCTGATAATACCTCATGGGTTATGGATACTGGTTGTGGGGCTCATATTTGTACTAATATGCAGGCACTCAGCAACAGTAGGAAGCTGAAGCAAGGACAAGTGGAGCTACGAGTTGGGAATGGAGCGAAAGTTCCTGCACTAGCTGTAGGCACATACTTGTTGTCTTTACCTTCGGGATTGGTTTTAGAACTTAATAACTGTTATTTTGTACCTGCAATAAGCAGAAATATTATTTCAGTTTCTTTGTTGGATTTGGAAGGTTATGATTTTTCAGTTAAGAATAAATTATGTTCCTTCAATCGCAATAATTTGTTCTATGGTTGTGCCCCTCTTACGAATGGGCTTTACATACTTGATCAATCCGCACCAATTTATAACATTAATACCAAACGGTTCAAACCTAATGAGGAGAACCGAACGTTTCTATGGCATTGTCGTTTAGGGCACATCAGTGAGAAACGCATTAAGAGGCTCCATTCGAATGGACTTCTTGGCTCATTTGACTTTGAGTCATGTGAGAAATGCGAATCCTGCATGATGGGCAAAATGACGCGGGCCCCCTTTAATAAACCCAACGAGAGGGCAAGTGACTTATTGGGCCTGATACACACTGATGTGTGTGGCCCAATGTCCACAAATGCAAGAGGAAACTATCAGTACTTCATTACCTTCACTGATGATTTCAGCAGGTATGGATATGTTTATTTAATGAAACATAAGTCTGAATCGTTTGAGAGATTCAGAGAATTCCAAAATGAAGTACAGAACCAACTTGGCAAAAGCATTAAAGCTCTTCGGTCCGACCGAGGAGGAGAATACTTGAGCCAAGAGTTCAGTGATCATCTGAGAGAGTGTGGGATAGTTTCCCAACTCACTCCTCCTGGAACACCTCAATGGAATGGTGTATCTGAGAGGAGGAATCGGACCTTATTGGATATGGTTCGGTCTATGATGAGTCACACATACCTTCCAATATCCCTTTGGGGATATGCTCTGCTAACAGCAGCGTTCACTCTAAATAGAGCGCCATCAAAAGCAGTAGCTAAGACACCATATGAATTATGGACTGGGGAAGCTCCAGTGCTGTCTTATCTTAGAATTTGGGGTTGTGAAGCCTATGTCAAGAGATTGATCTCTGACAAGCTTACACCAAAGTCTGATAAATGCTACTTCATTGGTTATCCGAAGGAAACCAAGGCTTATTACTTCTACCTACGATCCGAGAACAAGATTTTTGTTGCCCGGGATTGTAATTTTCTTGAGAGGGAGTTTCTCTCTAAGAAAAACAGTGGGAGTAAGGTACTGCTTGAAGAAATTCAAGATGAACAGGATACTGCTCAACCTAATGAGGAAGAGCAGCAGGAGGACCTACAAGAAATTGTAGAGCCTGAACCTGTAGTACCAGAAGTTCGACGATCCGGGAGGATCCGTCACGAACCCGAGAGATATCAGGGATTCCTCGTGACTGACTGTCATGATCTTCTGATCATTGATGGTGATGAACCATCGAACTTCAATCAAGCCATGATGGGCCCAAATTCCTCTAAGTGGCGTAAGGCCACTGATTCCGAAATGGACTCCATGTCGGTCAACCAAGTGTTTTCATTGGTTGATTTACCCGCTGGTGTAAAAGCCATCGAGTGTAAATGGATCTTCAAGAAGAAGATCGACGTGGATGGAAATGTCCAGATTTATAAAGCCAGGTTGGTGGCAAAAGGTTTCAGGCAAGTTCACGGTGTGGATTATGATGAAACCTATTCCCCAGTGGCTATGATGAAATCTATTCGGATTCTACTAGCAACTGCAGCTTTTCATGATTATGAAATTTGGCAGATGGACGTGAAAACCGCCTTCCTGAATGGAATTCTGGAAGAGGATGTGTATATGACACAACCTGACGGTTACATAGATCCAAAGAATGCTGGGAAAGTATGCAAGCTTCATAAATCCATTTATGGATTGAAGCAAGCATCGAGGAGCTGGAATCTTCGTTTTGATGAAGCGATCAAGCAATTTGACTTCATCAGAAACGAAGAAGAACAATGCGTGTATAAGAAGACTAGTGGGAGCAAGATAGTATTTCTTATTCTGTATGTCGATGACATACTGCTTCTCGGAAACGACGTACCAATGCTGCGGTCGGTAAAGGACTGGCTTGGAAGTTGTTTTTCCATGAAAGACATGGGTGAAGCCGCATACGTTCTTGGAATCCGGATCTACCGGGATAGATCTAAAAGGCTGATAGGCTTGTGTCAAGATTCATACATTGACAAAGTCCTGCATAGATTCAGCATGGCAGATTCCAAGAAGGGCTTCACGCCAATGGTACATGGCACAACGCTAAGCAAGAAGCAGAGCCCTACGACGGCTGCTGAGCTTGAGCGCATGAAGAATATTCCTTATGCATCTGCAATAGGATCTATCATGTATGCCATGATCTGTACTCGTCCTGATGTTGCTTATGCATTGAGCATGACGAGTAGATACCAGTCAAATCCAGGTGAAAACCACTGGATTGCCGTCAAGAATATCCTGAAGTATCTAAGACATACTAAGGATAAGTTCTTGGTGTACGGTGGAAGTGATGTGCTTGAAGTCAGTGGATTCACGGACGCAAGTTTCCAGACAGACCAAGATGATTTCCGGTCACAGTTCGGTTATATCTTTTGTCTGAATGGCGGTGCAATAAGTTGGAGAAGCTCCAAGCAAGACACCGTTGCTGATTCCACTACAGAAGCTGAATATGTCGCCGCCTCAGAAGCAGCGAAGGAAGCTGTTTGGATACGAAAGTTCATTATTGAACTAGGTGTGATACCAAATGCAGCTGAGCCTCTGGCACTGTTTTGTGATAACAATGGTGCTATAGCTCAGGCAAAGGAACCAAGATCACACCAGAAATCCAAGCATATACTTAGAAGATTTCACTTGATACGTGATATCATTAATAGAAAGGAAGTCAAGATAAGCCGAGTTCCCACAGATGATAATGTCGCTGATCCATTGACAAAGCCACTCCCAAGGCCTAAGCTCGAGTATCTGACTGAAGCTGTAGGCATTAGAGACATTGAAATGTAATCTAAATTTGAGGGCTTTATTTAGTTATTGATATGTTCTTGTAAAACATTTTAAGATGTTTAATAAAATTATTATTTCAAGATTATTTTAACTGTGATGAAATAATCGTTCCAAAATGATATAAACCATTTTATAGCTCATCGAAGTAAGTGACTTGATCTTGAGTCATCAAAGTCATTTAGCTTGATCATGAGACCCTATATTTGATAGATGGCTTATATCATCCTGTCCCTAGTCGAAGGTTGTTGAAATTGGAACACCAACAACCGCATGAGACTAGATTGGTATGTGACTTATGACAAAGTCTCAGGATGTCATAGATGCACGGCATCAAAGTCAGTACATAGGTGTATGTTGGGGTACATACGACCGGACATGACCCGCTTATAAGAACTCTTCAGGATATTTATATCTGTGTCATAAGAGATTCTTACTACGACTATAGAGTATAGTCCTTAGACCTGAGTTCGCATGCATGTGACTGCACATCAACTGATGCGCTTTGATCATTGTCCAACGCTGTCGTTAAGCGATAGTTATAAGGACCTTGTTTGGGTGTATTATGAAATGAGTAGTTTACAGTGATGGAACAAGACGGGATTTGTCCCTCCAATATAAATGGAGTGAATATCTCTAGGCCAATCGGAGATTTGAATACTGGAAAATGCATGGCCATGCTCAAACGGACTGTCCCGAGTCGTTTGGATTGTCAGTATCAAATCAGAGTCCGATGAACATGATTAGGCTTATAAGGATGACACTCATCTTGCCTTATGACTAATCGAGATATTGAGACAAAAGGAGTATGAATACAGAGATTCCAGTACAAGTGGGAGATTGTTGGAATTATGTCCAGTAATCTCTGTACTGTCTCTAGAAAGTAAGAGTATGTCAATGATCAGACATAAGTCATATAATACTGGGGGTCATGATGACTTGCTAGAGTCCGCTCATGATCTATAAGTCTTGGATTTATTGCCTTTATTATATGATCCCATATGGGTCACACGCCTAAGCTAACAGGAAACTATAAGGGAACTGTTCAGCAGAAGTACGGTAAAAGTGCTAGGCATTTACTATACTTAGAGAGAATAAAGGGCCTGATTAAATCTAAGGGATTTAATCAGACTGGGATTTGGGCCCAAAAGCCCAACAGAACTAGACAAGGGTTTTATAATTAAAACTTGACCTAGCTCTGTTTTTTCCCAAAACTCTCTGCGCCTCTCCTCTCTCTCTCTGCGCCTCCCTCTCTCTGGTCTAGCAGCCATTTTTCCTGAAGTGTGCGTGTGTGAGCCTTTGGAGAAGCTGTCTCTTGACGGTTCTGCTGATCTCTGACGATACCTCTCTAATCCGCTGCATAAACAAGGTATTACTGAGATCCCTTTATGATTCTGCAAGAGAACCTAGATCCAATCTGTTTAGTAGAGTTTAATCTGACAGAATTTAACCAGGACAAACACTAAACAATCCTTCAGTTCAGCTCGGAAATTCCGAGCTGGTTTAGCTGGATCCGAGCTGGTTTAGCTTGGAGGCCCGAGCTGGTTTAGTTTGGTGGTTCCGAGCTGGTTTGGCTAGATAGGATTTTCCTAGCTGATCTGTCGGAAAGTGCCTAGCTGATTTGCTCGGACTTTCCTAGCTAGCTGGTTTTCTGGGAAGTTCCTAGTTGATCTACTCGGATCTCCCTAGCCGGTTCGCTGAAAAGTTCCTAGCCGAGTTGCTGGAAAGTTCCGAGCTAGTTTGATTAGTTTGGATTTTCCTAGCTGGTTTGCTAGGAATTTCCGAGATATTTCCTTGGAGATTTCCCAAGCATTTGGATAGATTTCGAGTCCGAGAATTGTTTTTTTTTTAATTCCAAATTCTGATGTGGAAGTATAGATATATATGGACCCACTCCCCCCCCCCCCCTTTTTGAGAGGGGGAGGGGGAGACAGCTGAACCGATCAAAAGACTGGCTGCCTACGTACCACTTTCGGGGATCAAGCCGTCCCGTAGTTCAAAATGCTTTGTAACATTTTTTTTTTGACGTTTCGTAGTCTTCAGTAGTGGAATATTCTCAGATGCATCGCGTTCCACCCTCTAGCTATCCTGGTGTTGTTCATGGTCACGAGTTCGTACACTTCGGAGCGGATTTTCCTTGTGATCATGTAAGGTCCTTCCCAATCCGATCCGGCATTTTGAAGCGTCAAGTTTCACCATACTCTTCTTAGGACAAGGTTTCCCGCGGAGAAAGGTTGAGCATGATCGTCCGATTGGCGGGGTTGTTAACTTCTCCTGCTGAACTCATCCGATGGCCTGATTCAATGTTCCGGAAGCCGCCAGGAGTTTGTTGCTCTTGGTTCCCCCAGATTGTCCTAATTCCTGTGGCGGTAGGGAACTTGACGCATAGATGATAAGTCGACAGAACAACCTTCATTGCGTTTATCCATGGGATCCCTAGAATTGCTCCATAGATCGTTGGACGATCGACCACCGAGAATTCGACGTCTTTGGAGATTCCTCCCGCGAGTATTAGCAATTCGATCTTTCTGAATGTGGCTATGGTGTCTCCGGCGAATATTGTTAAAGATGACTGAGAAGGCGTTACCTGGTTTAAGTTCATGTCCATCTTTTTCAGAGTTTCGCAGAAGATTACATTCACGAAACTTCTGGTGTCGATGAGTAAGTTTGGCACATGACGATTCTGGATGATCAATTCCATGACTAGAGGTTGATTGGTCTTTGAGATCCATGCTTCGTCGAATGTTATTCTGTGATCCGTGCGTCAACTCGGCATGCTTCTTCTTATATCTCCTTAGTGCGATTACTCTCCATGGTCGCCGAGGGTAGGGATCGGCCATCGGTCTCGATCCGTGGTGATATTGCGGCCCTTCCACGATCACGTTTTTCCTTTGACGGCCGCTTGCTTTAGGGTCTTCATCGCTTTGTTTTTGTTTATTGCCTGTTGCGACCTGTCCTTCTTGATGGTTTCGTTCTCGGTTTGATCCATTTGGATCGCCGTTCCTGTTTGGCCTGTTCGGCTGATTCCCCGTTTTCCCGTCGTCGAGGTCTTTCAGGGTTATTGCATCTCCCAATTCTCCCGGCCGTTGTTCTTGCTCATTTGAGCCGATTTGGTAATTATGCACCCCACCCGTTCTTTTGGGCCATGAAGCGCTGATCAGCTTCGAAGTCCGTTTCTTGCTGCTTGTGCTTGTCGATAGGCGTGTTTCCTTGCTCGATTGCTTTTTAAACTTATATTTCTCAGATAAGACTTTCATCTCTTCTCCGTCGACAATGAAGTCTATCGCTCTGTGCAAAGCATCCGCCATCGTCTGCGGCCGGTTTAGCGAGATTTCCTTCCTGAAGTCCGACTCGAATCAAGTGCTTTCTTCAGTGCGTCGATACCCACTTTATCGCTAAGACCTTCAATTCTGGTCGTGACTCTTTTGAACCGTTGGATGAATTTCCTCAAACTCTCTGTTTCGCCCTAGCTTAAGGCCTACAAGTCAACGTCAGAGGTGTCTCTGTCCATGAAAATCGAGTATTGTTTCATGAATTCCTCCGACAGCTGTTGGAAATTTCCGATGGAGTCGCGTTCCAATCTGGAAAACCATTCGAGGGCCGCTCCTTTCAGATGTTCTACGAACAGAAGACGAAAGCCAGCATCCTTGCCTTTTCGACTAAAATTTGCTCTTCCCATTGCTATCCAGAAATCCATCATATGAGCTTTCGGATTAGTCGTTCCATCGTAGAATGGGATTTTGATCTTGCCCGGATTGTAAATCCGAGTTCTAGTTATTCAAGCTTTGAATGGTGTTTTCCGTGTTTCCTCCAGGACTCGATCATTCTCCGATGCAGCGCTTGTTGCCCAATGAACCTGCGACCGTACAGTTTTGATCTCCGCAGTTGTCTGAGCTAGCGCGTCCCTGACCTTATCGAGCTCGCTTCGTTTGTTGCTTCTTCGCGGCTCGCTTGGGTGTCCTCGTTCTGCATCCTCTTCTTCCGATAGTTTGTCTTCGCTTAACTGGGAGATGTATCGGTCCGCATCGATCCTTTCTTCCTCGTCTGAGGATAGTTTAGTCTGATTGTCATGCGGAATCGAGTCTTCATTATCGCAGCCTTCCACAGCTTTTGCCATTGCGGACTTTCGTCCTCGGATTATGGGAGGAGGATCCGTGAGATTAGATCTAGTCGCCGGGGGAGTTTGTTCGCATGTGGTTTGCTGAAGATGTTGCGATGGACTTCTCGCCGACTCTCCGGACGTTGAGAAGTCCAGACGCCTTCGCTCAGGCGGGGCGAAGTTCACTGTTCGGGTCGTTCGAGCACGGTTTCCAGTCTCCAGTCTTTCAATCTGCTCAGTGAGAGTACTGTTTGCCTTTTAGTGCTCTTCTGCCCTTTGCCTTAACGCGGCCACCATCTCTTTCAGCTCATACATAGTTGCGTTGATTGTCGCGTCCGGTGCGGCCATGTTTGTAACGTCGCCGCTTTCCGAAGTGTTACCTGTGGTAACGTTGGGTGTGTTGTATCCGATCGGCAATTGATGATCTGTCTCGTCTCCGTTTCCGATGGTAGTCATCTCTTTCGGATCTGTTAATCAGTGGTTTTTAGGAGTCAAAAGTTTCTATGTTCCCCACAGGCGGCGCCAAACTGTGAGATTCGAAACTCGCAGAGTCAAAACTTGTAGAGAAAACTTTTTAGGGAACATAAACTTTTAAAGATAAACATCCAAACTAGTAAACCCGGAGGATGTTTTATTGATGTTAGATCGGAAAAGAGTACAAATGTCGGAAAAGAGAATACAATGAAAAGAATCGGCTAAAAAAACTGCTTAAACTCTTAAGTCTATATGCTAGGATTTTTCGCTCTGCCTTTCTCATATGACTTCCACCTCCTTATATAACTATGCCAAGTCGGCTTCGAGAATATTTTGGCAAGATTTGCGGAAATCTTCATGTTGTTATCTCCTTCCTTTTTCCGTTAAGATGTGCATTTCTATCTCGGATTCTCCTTTTTAGCTCGGAGATATCTCTTTCTTTACTTCTTTGTCTTTATCTCCTTTCATCTTTCCGCGGCTTGACCTCTTTGCCGGATGGGCCGAGAACGGACGATCCGAGTCCATTCTTGTACAGACTTACTTATTCGGCCCAAAGTCGTCATATGTTTGGGCCTAAGTTCTTATTTCTCTTAACAAGATCCATCAGCCCAAGTTATTGGCCAAGAAGGTACATGCCGATGTTTCCGAAGGTGGGTTGCGACAAGTTGTGCATACCGGAAAATGTTTTGTTAACCGTTCAGAAAGCTCAGCGAAGTCCAGCTCGGAAGTTTGCAAGAGGTGCATTCAGCTCGGAATTCTCGAAGGGATAAACTGATACGAGCAGGTTTTAATCCCTAGATCTACACTGCAAGTGCACAGACGTGAACCAGTAGTATATAGGGTATCGAATCCATAGAGAATCTAGATTCTTGCGATAAATTATAGAAATTCAGGTTAAGCTAGATAGCAGTAGAGAAAGTAATAAAGCAAAGCAGAAAAGTAAATGAGCGGTTTGTAAATCAGAAGACAAAGTGTCTGGTCAAGGGAGTTCTCAAAAAATCAGGAACATAGGCTAATCAATCAATCGGGATCTAATTAAGAATTGTTCTAGAACTAAAATCATATAATTATAACAGACCAACCTTCGTTGCGAATATTATTTATGTCTAACAACCTAGCAAGCCAACTTTCTTTGCGAATCCTAGAGTTCTAAACAAGCATTAATCTCAGGTTCTTTCGTTCACAAATCTCCTAAGTCAAATTACTTTGCGAATAGTCAAATTTCTCATCTAGATTCTTTCTAGTTAATTAATCAACTGTCGTTGCAGAAATCAACCTAATATCAATAATCTAAGTGGCCAATTCAGATCAAGCATAAAGAACAACCCTAGATGAAGAACTAGCAGATATGAATCCCTACAGATTGATCAACCTATAATTCCATGAAATCCCCTGTGAGAATCCCTAAACCTAACTAGTCAGACATGATCATTGAAATTGAAGACATGTTGAATAGAAAAACAAATAGCATAAAATATAATAAGAAACATGGGTTCAAAATCTTCTCTCTGTCGAGTATCTGATCAGCCCCTAAAACTCTCTGAATGTAAAATAATGTATAGCCTAAACAATGGCTTAAAAACCCTAATATAATGATCTAATCACGGCTGAGGCTTCTTTGTAATTATGAGAAACTTCAGGGCAAAAGTGCAATTTCCACATTCTTCATTAAACGCTCGCGAGAATGTCTGTCACACGTCTCCATCGATCGACACCAGAGGTGTGTCGATCGACACAACTGTCAAATATGGGCAGTGACTTCTTCTCTCTCTCGGCCAAATGCTCCAAATAGCTCTAGAATGCGCCATAATGTTTAATTCCGCTCCAAACGTCCCTAGACCTGTAAACACACCTAAAAGACTCCAAAACATAACAAAAGACTCGATAAATAAGACATATACCATGGCTAAAAACCCTAAAATCCATGGTATATCAACTCCCCCACACTTAGCTTTTGCTTGCCCTCAAGCAAACAGAAAACCAAGATCAGGAGAAGAAGTTTGAAACTTCAAAAACTCGTTTCATCGTAGGAGCACCACACTCAGATTCCCCTTAGTAAGCCACATGAAAATGAACCTGCAAGACATCAAGACCAACATGTACTTCCCCCACACTTAACAACTGTCCTGAGTAAACTCAACAATCACATTCAGAGCATCCAAATTCACCATACTGACTTCTATAAGCAATTAAGTGCGGTCTCACCTATGGGGTATCAATCAAAGAACACATGGACTCTTACTCTGTTAGCACCTGACCACTCAACTGTTGATTCTGGTTCCTTTCTTCTCTTTTCCCTTCCTTCATTTTTCCCCACTGGGTATCATTTTATTTTTTCTATCAATGCTCTTCCCTTACTGGAGCATACTTCGGACATGTTTCCATGGATGCACAGGAGGTAATAGGGGTCTCTACCACTCCCGCGACCACTTCGAAGCTACTAGCTTATCCTCAGTTTATCTCTTTTCTTTTTTTTTACTTTCAAGGCAGGGGAGAAGGGAACCATAATCAGACAAGTTTACAAGCTGTGCCAGAACCAACAGAGGAATCCGACTCAAAGCATACCAAGCCCATATGTGAGAAAATTAAGTCAAGTTAAGGGTGAAGTCAAGTAATGGATTCTCTGAATACTTCAAGTGATATGGGTATCCTCAGTAGGCTGGTCTGTGTTGGGTTTTCTAATAGTCATAGATCATCTGCAACTCATCTAATGGTCACTTAAGTTCCTGCAAGTGTGGTAATCTCCTCAAAAAGACCTTGTTTCCTACTCAATTTGACTCAATAAAACAAATTTGGACTGACTCGAAGAAAACAAAAGCGTGCGTATGTAGCTACCTCCCCCACACTCAAAACACACTGTCCCCAATGGTGTCAAGCTCAGGATCGGTGAGAAAAATCGGAATTAAGAGAATCCGAAAAGAGTCAGAACACTTACCTGTCGTCGGCATGCGTCGATCGATGCCAATGATGGTGTGGATCGATGCAAGGCGAATATGCTCGCGGTTATTTAGATAACCGGTGTCTGAACTGCAATTGGATCGGCAAACCAGGAGTCATATATGTGTCGATCAATGCACAGTATGTGTCGATCGATGCATAGCGATTCTGCCTGTTTCTCACGCCTTTGAACACACAAAAACAGAAAAATAAAAAACACCAAAGCAAAACAAAAAATAAAAAGAAAAACGAACCTACTAGTGGGTTGCCTCCCACTCAGCGCTTGTTTAAAGTCAATAGCTTGACTATGGAAAGGAGATCAGACTTATAGGGGATGTAACAGAGACTTGGAGTGTCTCTGTGAATGTCTCTTCATCCAAGGTGGCGTATAAGCATTCAGATCATGAGATCTCCCAAGGAAAGAGTGAAAAGCACCAGGGCGGGAGCAAAGCGTGGGTGGGATACTGCGTTTTCCTGCATTCACAACTGATGGATTAGGAGATTTAAGTTTAGAGGATCCATACTTGTGCTTTGGTAGATGAGAGAGATCTGGAGCTTTCTGCTTAAGAGCAGTTGCATGCTCTGAAGATGTTAGAGCAAGTTTCGAGTGAACTGCCATCTTCTCTTCTCCAATAGGAACTTCTGGTTTTACCTTAACACTGAAGCTCTGTCCATCAATGGTGGATTTCTGCAGTCTGTCCATCTTAAATTCCAAAGGTTGATCTCCCAGGTGGAGAGCAATCAAACTCTGTTTCACATCAATTACAGCTCCAGCAGTAGCTAAGAATGATCTTCCAAGCAAAATGGGATCATCTGGCTCAATCTCATACTTCAGCACCACAAAGTCTGTTGGAATAAAGTAATTTCCAACTCTGAGAGGGATGTTCTCAAGAACTCCTTCTGGATATCTCTTTTATCGATCGGCTAGGACAAGAGCGATCCTAGTGGGCTGAAAATCCATCAGTCCCAATCTCACAGCCACAATGTACGGTATTAGATTCACACTTGAGCCAAGATCACACAAAGATCTCTTGAATCTGTCCTTGTAGATAGAACAGTCTAACATAAAAACCCCTGGATCCTTTAGTTTCTCAGGAATCCTACCATGAATAACAACATCACACACTTCAGAGACCATCAAGACACTTTCTTCTTAAGTCATGTTACTAGAAATTAGGTATGTAACACATCTCCTCACCATAGGAATGTTCTTAACAGCATCAATCAATTGGGCTTCAGTTAGCTTTTCTCTCATCATCTTCATGCACTTTTCTAACTGAATATCTTGCTTGGACTTCCTAGGGAAAGGAATCTTCGGTTTGTAGACTCTTTCTTCAGCTACAATCGGCTTCTATGGAGAGACTGGCTGCTCACGCCCATGGTTTCGATCGATGCTGACACTCGAAAGTTGTGTCGACCGACACATATTTGTGTCGATCAACATAGTATCTTCATCTCGAGAATGTCTCGGATTTTTCAGCTCCAAAGCCTTAGTATCTTGATTCTGCCCTGCTCCATATTCTGCCAAAGCTGCCTTAACATGTTCTGTCTGTATACCGGCTTCCACTTGTGTCATCCTAGCATCCAGATTATCAACTCTGCTTGTCAAAGTCTCCAATTTCCCACTCAGATCTTGATACATGGAGTCTATCTTTCCATTCAAATCTTGTGTCATTTTATTCTGTCCAAGAAGTAGCTGCTCAAGCATAGACTCAATCCTTGTCTGCTCATTTGATGGGGGAGCTTGGTGAGATGAATAACCATTGTCCCTTGATTTTGGAGTATAACTAGAAGCTTGTCTATGCTGATCTCTATATGTATGTCCATGATAATCATCTCCAGATATATAATTCACCTCTGCAAACTCTTCAGCTACTGCATCAGATCGGATTTGCCTCTTCCTAAGTAGGATGCTGTGGACATAATCAATATTGTCCCTCATCTCAGCTATCTGCAAGCTATCTTCTCTGCCACCAGATCTCTACCTCTCTTTATCAGCATTCTTGACACTATTGCTAGTTATCAAGTTCTCAATAAGCTCTTTAGCTTCCTCTGGAGTCTTGGTATAGAAGTTCCCATTACTTGCTGCGTCCATAGCCTTCTGATACCAAAAGTCCAAACCTCTGAAAAATGCGCTCAGCAGCTGAACCTCAGAGAAGCCATGATGTGGACAATCTCTCTGGTACATCTTGAAACGCTCCCAAGCTGCTCTCATGGCCTCTGTAGGTCCCTGTTCGAATGTCAAGAGGTCTTGTCTAAGTTGTTCGGATCTGGCATCATCATAAAAGTGTCTAACGAAACCACTTTTGACTGCATCCCAAGTAGTCAAAGATCCTGGTGGTAGTTGTTTCAACCAGTAAGCTGCTTCTCCTTTAAGAGAGAATGGGAAGAGCTTACAGAAAAGATAATCTAAAGAGACTCCCTGAGCCTTGATACTGCTAGCCAATTCCTCGAATGTGTTTATGTGATCCATAGGATGCTCGCTAGAGAGACCACGAAACTGATGCTGTCCAACCAATGCGTAGTACTCTGGTTTTAGCCTGAACTCAGCTCTGATGAACAGAGGTGGTCGAATCGCAGACCGATTATCATAGAATATATCTGGTCTGTTATAATCAGCAAGTGTCTTCTTCTGACCAGCCTCTTGTGGATGTTCCGCGCCCACGACAACATCTGGTATGATGGGGTTTCCTTCCCCATCCAGTTTCCGACCCTTCGCGTTGCGTATATGACCCTCCTGGTCTCGTAAAATGTCGTCCTCGCCGCGAATCAAAATCACAGGTTCCATAAAGAAAAACCTTCTAAACGTTCAAGTGCTCGGTATCTCGGGTTTCGCTTTGTGTCGATCGATGCAGGAACAACGTCAATCGATGCAGTGTAAAAACGATGTCGATCGCACACATGACCGTGTCGATCGATGCAGTGCGGTTCTAGGCGTACCTGAAACGCAAGAAACAGAAAAATAATCAGTAACCAAAACAAAAATGAAAAACCTAGTCTAAACCCTAAGTTCAAATCTATCGAAGACTCAAAAGAGTCCCCGGAAACGGCGCCAAAAACTTGATACGATCAGGTTTTAATCCCTAGTTCTACACTGCAAGTGCACAGACGTGAACCAGTAATATATAGGGTATCGAATCCACAGAGACTCTAGATTCTTGCGATAGATTGTAGAAATTCACGTTAAGCTAGGTAGCAATAGAGAAAGTAATAAAGCAAAGCAGAAAAGTAAATAAGCGGTTTGTAAATCAGAAGACAAAGTGTCAGGTCAAGGGAGTTCTCAGGAAATCAGGATCATAGGCTAATCAATCAATCGAGATCTAATTAAGAATTGTTCTAGAACTAGAATCACAGAATTATAACATACCAACTTTTGTTGCGAATATTATCTATGTCTAACAACCTAGCAAGCCAACTTTCGTTGCGAATCCTGGAGTTCTAAAGAAGCATTAATCTCAGGCTCTTTCGTTCACAATTCTCCTAAGCCAAATTTCTTTGCGAACAGTCAAATTGCTCATCTACGTTCTTTCTAGTTAATTAATCAACTGTCGTTGCAGAAATCAACCTAATATCAATAATCTAAGTGGCCAATTCAAATCAAGCATAAAGAACAACCCTAGATGAAGAACTAGCAGATTTGAATCCCTACAGATTGATCAACCTATAATTCCATGAAATCCCCTGTGAGAATCCCTAAACCTAAGTGGTAAACTACTCAGACATGATCATTGAAACTGAAGACATGCTGAATAGAAAACCAAATAGCATATAATATAATAAGAAATAGGGGTTCAAAATCTTCTCTCTGTCGAGTCTCTGATCAGCCCCTAAAACTCTCTGAATGTAAAATAATGCGTAGCCTAAATAATGGCTTAAAAACCCTAATATAATGATCTAATCACGGCTGGGGCTTCTTTGTAGTTATGAGAAACTTCTGGGCAAAAGTGCAATTTCCACATTCTTCATTAAACGCTCGCAAGAATGTCTGTCACGCGTCTGCATCGATCGACACCAGAGGTGTGTCGATCGACACAACTGTCAAATATGGGCAGTGACTTCTTCTCTCTCGGCCAAATGCTCCAAATAGCTCCAGAATGCGCCATAATGTCCAATTCCGCTCCAAACGTCCCTAGACCTGTAAACACACCTAAAAGACTCCAATAAAAGACTCGATAAATAAGACATATACCATGGCTAAAAACCCTAAAATCCATGGTATATTTTTACATAATTATAAACTAAAAAAAAATAAAACAAATAAGTTGATTCAAAAAATCACACAATATTCAATTTAATGAATTGAATAGAAAAGAAGGGATTTGGATGAAACAATTAAACACGATTGAAAGCAATAAAGAATCAAACCAGAAAATCTAGTCTTATTATAAATCTGAGCTGGAATCGATCGTGGATTGCTAGCTCTAGGGTTTTTGAGTATCGAGTGTTTCGAGTGTGTAAAACTTAGTATTTTCCCGCGCAGGGGGAAGAATATTTAAATCAGAGGATCTATGTTTTTTTACCTAGATTCTTTATGATATTATTTACAAAATCTGAACCATTTAGATTTTATTTCCCATAAAAGATTTGTACTTATATTCTTATAAAAATGTTAAACTAACATTTTCATATCTTCGCCATGCAGGTCAAGATACCGCGTCAAGCTGCTTCGATACCGCCTGGCTATGTCACGTTGGTCTTTATTATTTCGTATGGGCTAGATCTCTTCTTAGTCATTTCTACTATTGGGCCGGGCCTTAGATTGGTGATAAACCCATTCCAACACATACTAAGACATTTCCTTTGGAGAATAACACCAAATACACTTGCAATTGGTACTACACTTAAGAATCGAAGAATTATCAATACTACCTGCTGTAGTCGATATTGCTCTGGGGATGAGAGTACATGTTGGATATGGGTTTAGCACCCATCCATAAGCCCATTAGAAATCTTGCCAAATCAACAAAGCCATCTCGGCCGAAGAAGACAAGCCCGCTAAGGAGTCAACGGCCCGAAGAAAAGTCAGCATCCAAGCACTATAAATAGAACCCTTCACTCTTCAATTGAAAAACTTTGTAACTTGCAAGAGTGCCGAGCTACTTCTATAAAGCTCCGACCTCAAGAAATATTTAGGGGGCACGTCATTAGACGGACTCCCACCTCGTACCATCCTGTTCACAGCTCGGCTTCGGCCTTCATATTAATAAAGAAAGTTTTCGACCACACTTTAAGTTTATATTTTCACCTCGTAGTTCTGATATTTCAGCTCACAGCCCGACTTTTATTGCTAGATCAAATTTCCGTAACAACAATTGGCTCCGTCTTTGGGGACCCGAGAAACTTTTTACACTTTAAGACAAAGCCGAGATGACATGACCCTTCCAACAAATAACAACCAAAAATCACCCGAGCAAACCCGGAGCCCGCTCGCTCCGAGCTCGGGGTCACCAATCCCGTTAAATAACAGCCCAATTTCACCAGCCAACGCCCGAACTAACCAAGATAGGGTGGCCAGTACCCGCCAAGACGGAGCACGTTCGGAAGACAAGGACCAGGACGTCCCCTCTCTCATACGGACTACAATGGCACAAGTCGACGAGCTGACTAGAGACAACAATGCCCGTTTCGACGTACTCACAAGCAATCAAGACACATGCAGAGAACAAATTAGCTATATACAGACCGCCGTGTTTCAAGCATCCCAAGCAACCGACAACCCTACTCCGTAACTTCAAAGGGTCCTGTTCGGGGAAACGCCGCCCCTAAACACCGAATCGAGCAGGCAACCGCCCATTAACCCGAGACCTACGCCAACTGGATTTATCCAGAGCCAGGCAAGAGCAAGCAGGAACATCGAGCTCAAGTCACTCAAGATTCAATTAGATCACATGACATCGAAAGTCCATAAAGCGACTAGCTCAGCCCCCGAGATAGGCCGAGTCCTAAAGAAGACCCAGAACACGCCATTCACGAGCAAAATAACAGGAACGCCGGTCAAGCACCCAGGGAAAATCAGACTACCTACTTACGACGGTAGTTCAGATCCGCGACATTACCTGACGTCTTTCAGTATCGCAATGGGATGAGCTCAGTTCTCGCCTGAAGAACGCAACGCCGGCTTCTGCCAATTATTTGTTGAAAACCTGAGCGGCGCCGCCCTCAACTGATTCTCTCGCTTGGAAGCACACTCCATCGACAGCTACCACCAATTGACGACCACCTTTCTGAAGCACTACTCGAGGTTCATCCAGGAGGGAGCCTCAAGCGCCGATCTCTGGGCCGTAAGTCAAAGGCCAACAGAACTTGTAACGCCCCTTTCCCATTCCCCGCTGACCGTCGAGCTGACTGGCCAACAATCAAACAAGAACATGACCGGTCGAACCCGAGCAAGTCGAACAGGAAAAGTTCGCCACAGGACGAAGCCAAAGATGGGTCGGTTTGAGATAACAGGCTCGCACCAACCTATCCCCGACTCCGCTATCCTCAGATCCGTAGCGCAAGCAGTACTACTTACACTACTTCAACGAGTTGTGTCGGTTCGGACTGAAACCTCATATCAGGGAAACAATTTCATTTTTGAGTAATCAAACGTTGAACACAACGTTTAACGAGTTTTTACAAACAATCGTCATTATCCATACATAAACAATCAAAACAAGAAATATCGCAGCTGCCGAACCGAAATAAAACATCCCAAAATTATCGAATCAAAACTCCGCCACAAGCCATCCCGACACTACACCGAGGACCTCCCGCGTCCGTCGCTGCTATACCTGGAAAACACCAACAGAGTCTAATGAGCGATCTAAGATCACCCAGTGAATCGGCTCCCCACTAAGGCTTCTAATCTATCTATCATCTATAGATTCCCGCCCGAAACCCAAAATAATAATCAATCAACAAAACAGCCGATCACGCTCTACCACGTCGTGTCGAGCCCACACACAATCAATCGCCAAAAGAAAGAGAAGGCGTTTAGAGGAAATCGGGAGCACTGCGGCACATGTCCCCGATTGAGACTCGATCTATCTACCGCGCACTATCAACCACACCAAAACACACACGCTGGGCCCCTACGAACTTGGTAACTTCCACGGGTTTCCACTATTACCGATATGGCAACTAACCCACGTGACTCCTAGCCGTCCATATAACGACTAGGACACCGTTCTCTGTCCATCGATACGCGGCGACTCTGGTTACCCCCGGCAACCCGAGCTTCCATGCAGTCCGGCCCTAGGACGCGACCCCATATTCTCCGGACTACACCCTACAGACGTCACTCCATAGGTTCGCATCTGCCAGCACTAACTGACCAGGTTATCAACTCCCGAGGATCCAATCGGGATGGCAGTACCAGAACGTAATCACACACCTAGACTTGCGGGATCTAACGCACCCTAGAGTCCTAGTGCATAAATTTAAACACGCAGACTCGCTTGGACTCTAGCAATCAATCACAATCAACAACACAATCAACTCAACCCCGCATCCCGCAAGTCCACTCACACACACCACCGCTCTGACTCGGCACCGCACTGAGTCAGCACCACAACTTACCCGGTCCCGAGACCGAGCTAAGTAACAACGAGGATCGCTCGGCCCAACACTGAGACGATCTAATGGCCTGCACAGAAAGGTCAACCACAACCACACAACAACCACAATCACACAATCAACAGGCTACTCGGCCCAACACCGAAGTAGACTTACACAAACACACACACACAGGCCTATTAGGGTTTCTAACGTCTTTTAACCAATTCACGCCCGCTACCTTGGGTTAACCGCTTGTTAACCCGTAGACGGTTCACCAATCACCACACTTCTCATTTCTTAACCACTCCTAATCATCTTTTAACAACTCCTCGATCCATCGGTTTAGAGCTAGCAGCTTACTAAACTCCCCGACGTCTCATCATTCCTTCACTTAATTCATTTAACCTCGGGAAACCCCGATACCGCTCATACTCTATACGTTCGTTCAGGTTAACTTCCGCATTTTAACTCGTCTCAATTTCCGTATATAGATTCATTTAATACCGTGCTTTACTTACATATATATATATATATATATATATGCATATATAGTCCTACTCATGCCACGACTATATGAATGCATCACACAACAAAGCTATCAACCTCGCGGCACACAATCAGGTTTAATCCGTTTTAAGTCTAACATGCTTCTTTAACCCTAGCCGGTTTACCGTTAATTTCGCCAATCAATCAACTCAATTCAATTCATTAATCACGGGTATGCATTCCTATCTCTACGGTTTCCATTTAATGTTCTATATGTATCTACGGTGTTTTGAGCCGACTCACAGTGATATGACGGAATGAACGGCACGGATGCGGATACGGACTCCCGAGACCCGAACTAAACCCGAACTTCTCCGAATACACGAACACGAACTCCCGAACACCCCGAACCACTGAACAACCGTCAAACTGAGCGTTGCCCGGCTCGTTTTCCGGCGTTGACCGCGTTGACCGGCGGCGTTGACCGTTGACCGTTGACTTTGACCCGGTTGACCGTTGACCACTCCGGTTGACCAAGCTGAACCGGTTGACCACTCTGTACCAACTGAACCGTCTTCAATTGAACCGGTTAGGTTAAACCGGTTTTGAGTCAACCGTTGACCGGGTTGACCGGTTAACCTAAACCGACTCAAATCAAACCATCTTCTCTCTCCTCCGGATCTCTCTCTCTCTACTGTCTCTCTCTTCTTTCTCTCTCTTCTCTCCTCCGATTCTTTCTCTCTTTCATCCGGTTCTCCTCCATGCTTCTCTCTCTTCTTCTCCAATCTTCATTTTCTCTCTCTCCTTCACGCCTCCCTCTCTCTCTCTTCTTCATCTTCACGCCTCTCTCTCTCTCTCTCTCTCTCTCTCTCTCTCTCTCTCTCTCTCTCTCTCTCTCTCTCCTCTTCTTCACGCTTCTTCTCTTCTTCTTCTCTCCTCCTCCGGCTTCTCCTCCGGTCTTCTTCTTCTTCTTCTTCTTCTTCTTCTCTCCTCCTCCGGCTTCTTCTTCTTCTCTTCCTCCTTCTTCTTCTTCTTCTTCCTTCTTCTTCTTCTTCTTCTTCTTCTTCTTCTCCTTCTTCTTCTTCTTCTTCTTCACTCACGCTCCTTCTCCTCTTCTCTCCCTCTCTTTCTTTACCTCTCTTTTTCTTTTCTTTGTTGGTGTGAGTGAAATGGGAGAGCAAAGGCTTCCTTATATAGTTGAAACCACTTCATGGATGAGAGACACATGTCCTGACACTTGTCTTCCTCTTCTCCTCAGCTGCTGCCACATCATTCAGCAAAACTTGGCTCCCAAGTCTTTTATTCTCCATGTGCCACCTTGCACATTCTTTGTATTTGCCACACATGTCTTCATCCTACTCTTGCCACCTCTCAAGGTAAGCTGGCGACCTGGGGAAGAAGACACCTGTCCCTGGTGTGTGGTTTGAGTCCATAAAAGCCCATCTAAACCGGCCCAAACCAATCAATAATCCTTCTTGCTATTTCTTGTCGGTTTCTTCAATTGTGGAAATATTGTTTTATAAAATACCAAAAGATTCTTATAAATCCTCAAATCTCCATAAACTGATTCTCCTTGCTTTTAGATGAATTTAGCAATTTGAATCATCCCATTTGGAGTTTCCTAGCTCCGGTTATGAATTTCTGAAGTTTTCCCGGTTTTGCTCGGTTTTCACCCGACACTCCGAAAAATGCATTTCTGCTCCGTTTCTTCGAATTCTGATCTTGTAAATGTTCTTTGTGATTTAAAAAGAGAACATTTGGCCCGTCTCGTCTTTCGTCTCGAACTTTGGCAAAATTACCATTTTGCCCCTGGGTTTGGCAAAATTACAATTTTGCCCATGTTGACTTTTCTTCTGCCCGTTGACCATATTTTGTGATACGGGGTATCACAGAACCCCTCAGATCCAACATCGAATTCATCGTCTCCAAAATCACAGTAACCGAAAACGAGGGACTCTCTGCGTTTAGAAACGAGCTCTTGTATGAAGCGCCGTTCCGCGGCGAAATGGACATATACAAGCCATAAACCCTTGAGGACGCCCTCCACCGAGCAGCCGTCTTCGTCGGGATAATAGAGGAGAAGGACCTACTCGCCAAGAAATTCGCCTCAACCAAGAAGGGCAAAGACGGAATATCCGAAAATCCCGACGACAAAGTAAAGAGAGCCATAACATGCTACGTCGGCGAGCAGAAAGGAAGCCAACAAGCATCCCAGCAGCCAGGGCACAACCAAACGAGCAGCCAGCAGGGTCGGCCACGGAGCAAGTACGTGCGAAATGACGACCAAGAAAAGGCCTTTTGCAATTTCCACCAGCGCTCCGGGCATAGCACCGCAAAAAGTCGACACCTCCAAAGCCTCCTATTCAGCGAATATCATAAGGGAGTCACAAATATAACGAACCGCAATGCCCCAGTAGCATCCCCTGGAAATTGAGAGCCACCGCGACAGCCCAAAAAAGAGGGGGAACAGTTCAAGCTCGTCCAGGAGGAAAAAGCGAGGCAAGCAGGTCAATAGAGGATAGTGATAGGTCAAGAATTATCCCTATTCTAACTGCAAGTGCACAGTGATGCAGATGTAGTACTTAGGGTATCGAATCCACAAGGACTCCGGTCACACGATAGATTATAAGTAATTCGGATTAAACTAAGCGAAGAAAATTGTAAAGCAGTAAACAAAATAGCAAGTAAACAGATCAAGCGAGATGGATGTAAGCAATCAAACGAAGGCGTTAGGTTTCAGGAAGTTCTCAGGATATCAGGAAATCAGATTAACTAACAACCAGGATTCAATCTATAGCGTTCTTGAACTAGAATCACAAAGGTAAAACTAACCAGCTTTCGCTGCGATAATTATCTATGTCTAACAACCTAGCAGACTAACTTTCGTTGTGAATCCTAGAGTTCTAAACATGCAGTAATTCCAAGTTCGTTCGTTCACAACTTCTCTAGACCAAATTTCTTTGCGAATAGATAAGTTGCTCACCTAAATCAGATCTAGTTAATTAACCAACCGTCGTTGTGCAAATCAACCTAAAATCGATAATCTAAAAGGCCAGTTCAGATTAAGCATTAAGAACCGATTAGATGAAGAACTAGATGACGAATCTAAATAAATCAGTTAATCAAACATTCCTTCAAATCCCTAATGAGAATCCCTAACCTAACAAGAGATCTACTCCGACATAGCAATCATAACAGAAAACATAGTCAAAATAGATATCATAAATCAATCAAAAGAGTAAGAACAGGGGTTCGAAATCAAGTCTCGTTCGAGAACAAAACCAGCCCCTCAAACTCTCTCTAAGAAAAGCTTAGAATAAAACTTAGAATAAAAACTTACCCTAACAAGTGGCTGTAAAACCTAATTATAATGCTAATCACGTTTTGGGGCTTCTTTGTAAATATCAGGAACTTCTGGGAAAAAGTGCAATATCCAATGTCTTCATAACTCGCCGAGAATGTATGACTCGCGTCTGCATCGATCGTTGCAACAGGTGTGTCGATCGATTCAGATGCCAAATATTGGGCAGTGACTTCTTCTCTCGGTTCGAAACTCCAAAATGCTCCAAATAGCTCCAATAACTTCAAATCCACTCCAAACGTGCATGTACCTAATAACACCTGCAAATGACTCTAAAGAAACACTAAAAGACTCTGAAACACACTTATATCATGGTCTAAAACTGGTAAATACCATGATATATCAACTCCCCCACACTTAGCCTTTGCTTGCCCTCAAGCAAAACAGAGAACTAAAACATGGTGAAGAGGTTTGAAAACTTTCGGAAACTCTTTTTATCCTAGAAGCAACAACACTCAGATTCCCCTTAGTAAGCCACTGAAAGAATCACCTGCAAGACATCAAGACCAACATGTACTTCCCCCACACTTAGCAACTGTCCTAAGTGTAACGCCCCTTTCCTATTCTCCGCTGACCGTCGAGCTGACCGGTCAACAATCAAACAAGAACATGACCGATCGAGCCCGAGCAAGTTCGTCACAGGACAAAGCCAAAGATAGTTCGGTTTGAGACAAAGGCTCGCACCAATCCGTATTTGACCCCGCTATCCTCATATCCATAGTACAAGCAGTACTACTTGCACTACTTCAATGAGTTGTGTCGGTTCAGACTTAAACCTCATATCAGGGAAACAATTTAATTTTAAGTAATCAAACGTCGAATACAACGTTTAACGGGTTTTACAAACAATCATCAATATAAACAAAAAAAAATCAATCAAATCATCAATCAAATCACGAAATGGCGCACCTTCCGAACTGAAATAAAACACCCAAAACCGCGAATCAAAACCGTCACAAGCAACCCGAAGCTACACCGAGGACCTCCTGCGTCCGTCGTTGCTAAACCTGAAAAACACAAAAAGAGTCTAATGAGCGATCTAAGATCACCCAGTGAATCGGCTCCCCACTAATGGCTTCTAGTCTATCTAGAACTATAAATTCCCGCCCCAAAACCCAAAATAACAATCAACAGGAATAAATGGTCGATCACGCACTACCACGTCGTGATAAACCCACAACACACAATCAAAGCCAAAATAAAGAGAATTAGGGAAATCGAAGGCACTGCAGCACATGTCCTCGATTGGACTCGATTTATCTATCGCACCAGAAAGAAATAACAAAACAACGCTGGGCCCTACAAACTCGGTAACTTCCACGGGTTTACATCGTCACCTATATGGTAACTAACCCACGATTCCTAAACGTGTACACAAGGTCCCACGAATAGGACACCGTTCTCAGTCCATCGATACGCGGTGACTCGGACTACCCCTAGATAGTCAGAGTTTCCATGTGATTCGGCCCTAGGACATGATCCCGTAATCTCCGAATCACACACCTACCGGCGTCACCCGATAGGTTAACACCATAACCAGAATCACCATGACCTGATTAGATAAAACCCGAGGATCCAATTGTACCGGAACATAAAATAAAACCTAGGCTTGCGGAATCTAACGCACCCTTGAGTCCTAGTGCAGAAATGTAAACAGGCAGACTCGCTGGGACTCTAGCACATATCACGCAATCAACAGTAATGATAAAAGAATCCCCAAACATTCCGCAAGCCACTATACTACCACCGCTCTGACTAGGTAAGGTACCTAGTCAGCACCAACTAACTTACCCGGTCCCATGACCGGAGTAAGTGTCCGCAATGACTGCTCGGCCCAATACCGAGCAGTCTAATAAACCTGCACAGAAAACTCACAACAACAATATCACAGAATCACACAAACACCACAATCACACACAATCACCACAACCAGGCCAATTAAGGTTTCTAAGTCTTTTACGCCATTCTCGTCCACTACCTTGGGTTAGCGGATTGCTAACCCGTAGGCGGCTCACAACACACGCCACTTCTTTATTAACCCATCCTAGGTAACTTTTATTAACTTCTCGATCTGTCGGTTTAGAGTTAGTAAACTTACTAACACCCCGACATCTCATTATTAACTAATTGATTTATTATCCAAACCCGCTATTAAACCTAAACCCCGATCCCGTTATAATACTCTATACGTTCGTTTAGGTTTGATTCATATTTTAAGGTCGTCTTAATTTTCCGTATATAGATTCATTAATACTTGTTCTTTATACTTATATATATGCATATACGGTCCTATTCAAACGGTCTATATGAATGCATCAATCAATCTTTACTAGCAACCTAGCGGCACACAATCGATTTACCTCGTTAATTCTAAAACCCTAATTATGCGTATCGGATCCTAACCAGTATATTATTACACGTCCAATTATTATTAATTACGATTCATTTAACTAACGGGTATGCAACCTAATACTACGGTTTAGTAATTTCCGGTCTATATGAATCTACGAGTTTTCGAGCCGACTCACAGAAATAGTCGCGGAATGACGGCTTTACGCGAATGTGAATTCCCGAGATACCCGATACGAATCCCGAACTTCCGAACCTCGAACTTCGAATCCCAAACACACCTGAATCACTGAAATAAACCGACCAATTTACCCCAATAAACCGGTTTGATTAAATCGGTTTGAGATTGAACCGTTGACCGGTTCAACTCACTTTGACCCGGTTTAATCAACCTCAAACCAACTCCAATTTCCAATCAAACCGAACCACTATACCCCTTGAAGAACCGGCTGAATTTTGGCGGTGGAGAAGCTTCACCGGCGGCGGAGGCAGCTTTTCCGGCGACTTTCGACGGCGAACCACCCACCAATCTGCTCAGAATCACCAGATCTACCCACTCATTACCTCAAAATAACTAAATCTGATGAAGAAAGGAAAAGATCCCACAAATCCTAAGATGCGGTTGCTCCTTGGCCGGATTCCGGCGACTTCCGACGATCACGGCGGCGGAGGTTGGCTGGAGAAGATAGAGGAGGGTGAGATGAGGCTATAGCACTTTGCAGATTAGGATTTGGGTTTAAGATGGAAGAGTTATGGGTTTTCTTGCATAAGAAGCAATGAAGAATGTTCTAGGGTTCTTGGGTTTTTCTTTGAATATTCAAAGGATTCTCAAGAGTTTCTGGAAATAAGCTTGCATGTTCTTGAGTGGAAGAGAGAGGAGAGATCGAGAGAGGGCTTGAGAGAGGTTAGAGAGAGTGGTTTGGTGGATACAATGAATTGGATTTGATGTCTTCTTGCATGGGAGAAGGATTCATTGAATGCATGCATGAGGGGAGAGGTGGCGACCTGGGGAGAAGACAGGTGTCCTTCTGGGCATTTTGGGCATTTTTGGTTGTCCAAAAACTTCTCTTAATCTCCCTTAATCACCTCTTAATCCCCCTTCCTTTCTAATATTCGGTTTGACGGTTTTCGGGTTTAATATTTTAGAAACCTTCTGGACGTTCTCATAAATCCTCAAACCTCCATAAAAATATTCTCCATGCTATTTTATGAATTTAGCATTTTGAATCACTCCGTTCGGGCTTACGTAGCTCCGGATATGAATTTTCAAAGTTCCTACGGTTTTGTCGGTTTCCATTCCCGACAAGCCGAAAAACTCGTTTCTGCTCCGTTTCTTTCAATTCTGGTCTTCTAAACATTCATTATGTTAAAACATAAGAATATTTGGCCCGTCTTGGCTTCCGTCTTGAACTTTGGTAAAATTACCATTTTACCCCCAACATTGGTAAAATGACAATTTTACCCCTGGTTGACTTTCTGCTGCACGTTGACCTATTTTTGATACTGGGTATCACACTAAGTAAACTACACAATCAGTCCAAGCAATTCAAATTCACGCTACTGACTTCTTAAGAATATTAAGTGCTGTCTCACCTAAGGATTATCGATCAAAGGTCACGTGGACTCTTACTCTGTTAGCTCTAGACCACCATACTATCTTTTTCTGGTTCCTTTCTTCTTTTTCCCTTCTGAGCAACTGATTTTTCCCCACTGGGTATCATTTTATCAGTGCTCTTCCCATTATGGGGTGTACTTTGGACACATTCCATGGATCGCACAGGAGGTAATAGTGGTAGCTACCACTCCCGTGACCACTTCGGAGTTACTAACTCATCCTCAGTTTATTATCATTTTTTTTAACTTTACTTAGAGAAGGGGAGAAGGGTTCCATACTCGGACAGGTTTACAAGCTGTGTCTGAACTAACAGAGGAATCCGACTCAAGGTATACCAAGCCCTTAGGTGAGAAAATTAAGTCAGGTTTACAAGGGTGAAGTCAGTAAAGGATCCTTTGAATACCTGAATTGATATGGGTGTCCTCAGTAGGTTGATCCATGTTGGGTTTTCTAATAGTCATAGATAGAACCTGCAACTTCATCCCAATGGTCGCTTAAGTTCCTGTAAGATGTTGTTATAACTTCTCAAAAATTCACTATTTCCTACTTAAACTGGTTTTGACTCAATAAAACAAAAAAATCTTTAAAAATAGGACTGACTCTAAGAAAACAGAAAGATAGAAGTCAGTACCACCTCCCCCACACTTGAAACACACTGTCCCCAGTAGTGTCAAGCTAAGGTTCGGTAAAAAGAAAGTAAAAATGTTAATGGATGTGTTAAGTTCTGTATGATTTTTACCTGTCTCGCACATGCATCGATCGATGCGCATAAATGCGTCGATCGCTGCAAGGCGATTTGATATGTGTCGATCGTTGCTTTGGTCCGCAACGATCGCTGCAATGCGATTTCTCGTGTTGTGACAATCGACACAAGGTCGTGTCGATCGACGCACTGCGACTTCTCGGATCAGTCAGCAAGTCAGTAGGTTAGTCCGTGAGAAATTCTCAAATTTCAAACCTGAAAGCTGAAAATCAATGTAAACAAGCAAAATCAAAGCAACAGATAGTTCAAATGCAAGCATATCATCCAAAAACATAAGCATCCTAAGGAAATAAAAAGACAAATGCAAAACAAAAGGAAATAAAGAACCACATAAACGATGTCTGAAAATGCTAATACTCAATCACTCTCATCGTCATTGCCTTCCATGCCTTCAGTACCACTCGAAGGAACAGGAGTCGGGGAGCGCTGTCGACGACGACTAGCTGGAATGGGCTGATGAACCTGTGGCTGCCTCCTGCAAGTGCAGCCACGCATGAAGTGCCAAATACTCTTCAGAATACCATCTTGACGCTCTCTCAACTCAGTCTCACACATCTCTCCTAACGGTACCGATGGAGCTGGGTACGGACCTATGTCCTGTGTAGCAGGCGCAGCCTCGGGTGCGGGAGTAGAAGTAAAACTCTGAGCAAATGGTCCCGGTGCAGAGGAAGAAGAAGCTCCTAGAGGGTGAGCCATCGTAGGAACGCCGCGTCTCAGATTCTCAGGAGGCTGAAAGCGCAAGGCCTCCAAGGAATCAACTCTAGTAAGCTCAGCAGCAGAAAGCTTCACACACCACTCATCTGAATCTGCGTCATGATAAACCCAAAGCTTCTCGTCCTTCATCCAAGTAGTGTTCTTCAAGTGACCATAATCCATCCACAGCCTCTTGGTGTTGCACTTTCTCCCAGCAGTAGGGATCCTGAAATGCTGGAAAATTGGAGTAAGTAGACTCCCTACGGACTCACTCTTCTTCCCAGAAAAGGGCTTAGTCTTCAGCCCGCACAAATGGTCTGCAAAAACTGCTCCCAAACTCAGCTGAGGGGCTGGGTCTTGCAATGGTGTCTCCTCGAACAAGTGACTCACTCCAGTATATAGCAATTGTAACTCCAGCTTCCTCTGCTTGTTCAGCTCAGCTTTGCAAAGGAGAGTGTTACCTAAAATGCGCCCAACATATCGGAGGACCGGATGGCGCAACTGTATCTGCTTCGTATGGCGTGAGTTATACACCTCACTTCCGATGTGGTCCCAGAAAAACTGACAGCTATCGGTATCCCACTCTCTAACCAGAGAGCAATGAGTGGCCTGAACATTAAAGCCATAGATCCTGCAGAGATCACGAATGCTAATCTGATACCTGTGTCCATCGCACATGAACGTGAATGTGCCCTCTCGAGCTTTCCTGAGAACAGTATCAGTGTAGTAGATACGACAAGTGGACAACATCTGTCGCACCAAGTCAGGATAAAGATCATAACTCCTCATCGGCATCGTCCCTAGCCCTATATGTCGCGTAACCTCTAGCACCTGACTGTCAATCCCAAGCATCCGACAGGTCTGGTAGTCTGCAAATCGCGTAGGCTTGAGAGTCATGTCATGCCACGCGTTGAAGAACAACGTGTCATAATCGTCCCAAGTATCAGAAACTGGCCTCGCCAAACACGCATCACTCTCAGTCTCTGTCTTAGCATCATTAGCTCATACTCTAGTCACAGGAATCTTGTCATGTTCTGCTTTCGGCCAAGGAGATCGCACTGTGCCAATCTCGCCAGTGTAAGGAGCAGGCATAGGTGATGTGCGTACGAACCAGTCGGCAGGTGGTTAAGTGTCAGCAGGCACATTCCGTTTCTTCCTCGGTGCCATCTGAAATCAAAGACACAAGAAATGAGGCCCTGTTAGTCACGTTGAATACCTGATATACCATAGATTTTAGGTATTTTAAGCATGGTATATGTCTTCTCATCGAGTCTTTTAGAGTCCTTTGGAGTGCTATTATCTATTTTTACAGGTTTAGGTACGTTTGGTGCTTATCTGGAGATTCTGGGAGCTTTTGGAGTGATTTGGCAGCTTACATGGATGTCACAGAGTTTACTGGGTTCGTCTGCACTCTGTGTCGATCGACACAGAGTCTGCATCGGTCGACACCACTACAGGACGAAATTCATGCGCCCAAAAATCTGCATTTTGGAGAAATTACAGTTTTTGCCTAGAAACTTTTCAGATTTGCAAAAAGGCCCCAGACGTGTTTTAGACTATATATTAGGGTTTTTAGCCACTTGTTTAGGCTACGCTTTACTTACGCTTTATTTTATTCAGAGAGAGTTTTAGGGGCTGATCTTGTTCTCGAAAGAGACTTGATTTCGAACCCCAGTTCTTTATTCTGTTATATGATATTTGGTTTTCTATTCATGATGTCTTCTGTTTCGATGAACATGTCTGAGTAGTTTACTTGTTAGGTTTAGGGATTCTCACAAGGGATTTCATGGAATATTAGGTTAATCAATATGTTAGGGATTCATACTTTCTAGTTCTTCGTCTAGGATTGTTCTTAATGCTTAATCTGAACTGGCCACTTAGATTATTGATGTTAGGTTGATTGATGCAACGACAGTTGGTTAATTAGCTAGAAAGAACCTAGATGAGCAATTGAATTACACGCAACAGAATTTGGTTTAATTGAATTGTGAACATATCGAACTTGGAATTAAAGCTGGTTTAATCTGTTAGTAATTGCAAAGGAATTTGGATTGCTGCACTTAGACTTAGAGAATTCTCGCAACGACAGTTGGTTAGTTCTATATCTTTGTTTGAGTTCTAGAACAGTTCCTAATTAGATCCCGATTGATTGATTGCCTGTGTTCCTGATTTCCTGAGAACTTCCTAGACTTAACGCCTTCGCCTTCTGATTTACAAACTCACATGATTTACTTTTCTGCTGTTTGATTTACTGCCTTCCCATATTGCTTTCTCCTAGTTTCAACTTGATCGTTCTAAATCTATCGTTGACCGGAGTCCCTGTGGATTCGATACCCTAAGTACTACAACTATATCACTGTGCACTTGCAGTTAGTATAGGGATTAATTCTTGACCTATCAAGTTTTTGTCGCCGTTGCCGGGGACTCTTTTGAGTCTCCGATAGATTTGAACTTAGGGTTTAGACTAGGTTTTTCGTTTTTGTTTTTTGTCACTAATTTTTTTCCTGTTTCTTGCGTTTCACGTACGCCTGTTCGCCCTGCATCGATAGACACGGTCCTGTGTGTCGATCGTCACAATTTTCGCATTGCATCGATCGACGCTATTCTTGCATCGGTCGACACAGTTTCGCGGAAGCACCAAGAAGAGATCGTAAGTACGATGTGTCGGAACGATACTTTCAGCGCAGAGATTGACAGTTCACAGATAGCTGGGTTGAAGAACGAAGTTGACTCTCTACATAGCTTTCTGCTGGGAATATATTCTACAGTCATAAATCTGCTTTCCATGGACCATTCCAGCAACAGAGTAACTCCTTCTCTAAGAACTATGGTGTATCCTCTTACCAAGCACCGCCTGCACCTGCATATAAGAGCAGATTGGAAACCATGATGGAGCAGTGTCTTGAGGGACAACAACAAATCGATGTGTCCTACAACTCAAAGATAGATGCATTGTATGAGAATATGAATGGAAAGTTTGGATCTTTGAGCACACATGTGAAGAAGGTTGATGTCCGAATTCAACAAACAGATGAAGCAGTGCAAAGGCAGAATGAAGCTACGAGAGATGACCAGAAGCAATACGTCCATGCTGTGACCACAAGAGATGAGATTAGGTTGCTAGAAGAAGAAGAGAGCATAATCTCGGATTTTCTGGATTAATTCTGTCTGTCTGAGACTTGCATCGATCGACACATCTTCTTCTGGAGAGGAGAAGATGGCAGTTCATTCTGAACTTGCTCTAACATTTTCAGGGCCTGCAACTGCTCATAAGCAGAAAGCTCCAGACATCTCATTTCCACCAAAGGTAAGGCACAAATCCTCTAAGTTTAAACCTCCTAATCGCATTGCTTTGAATGCAGGTAAACACAGAATACCACCCAAGCTTCGCTCCCACCCTGGTTCTATTCCTTCGTTCCTTGGGAGATCTCATGATCCGACTGCTTATACGCCACCTTGGATGAAGAGACATTCACAGAGACATTCATAGTCTCTGTTGAAACCGCCATGAGTCCGATCTCTATCCCATAGTCAAGCTACTGACTTTAAACAAGCACTGAGTAGGAGGCAACCCACTGTTAGGTTCGTTTTTGTTTTCATTTTTCGTTTTGGTTTTGATATTTTGATATTTCTTTTTAAGTGTTTTCAGAGCCGAGAGAAACAAGAAAAATCGCACTGCATCGATCGACACATATAGTGCATCGATCGACGCAGTTGCGATTTCTGGTTAGCCGATTCGATTGCGGTTCAGACACCGGTTATTTAACTAACCGTGAGCATATTTCGCCTTGCATCGATCGACACCATCTCGGCATCGATCGACACAGGGCAACAACAGGTACGTGTTCTGCAACTTTTCAGACTGTTTTCAATTTGATTATTTTTCTCACCGATCCTGAGCTTGATTACACTGGGGACAGTGTAGTTTAAGTGTGGGGGAGGTCGCTACTGACGCACGCTTTTGATTTCTTAGAGTTAGTCCTTTGTTTTTCAAAATTGTTTTATTGAGTCAAAATCTGTATGAAACTATGATTTTTCGAGGAAATTTTTTGCTTGAACAGGAACTAAGTAACCATTGGACAGACTTGCAGAGCCTCTATGACTGTTAGAAAACCCAACACGAATCAGCCTACTGAGAACAACCATATCACTTCAGGTATCAGAGGATCCTTTTACTGACTTCACTCTAATACTGACTTAATTTTCTCACCTAAGGGCTTGGTATACCTTGAGTCGGATTCCTTTGTTAGTTCTGACACAGCTTGTAAACCTGTCCTATTTGGTTCTCTTCTCCCCTTCCATAAAGTAAAAAAAGAAGATAATAAACTGAGGATGAGTTAGTAACTCCGAAGTGGTCTCTGGGAGTGGTAGCTACAACTATCATATCCTGTGCATCCATGGAATGTATCCAAAGTACACCCCTTAACGGGAAGAACACTGATAAAAAAAATAAAATGATACCCAGTGGGGGAAAATCAGTTGTTTAGGAAGGGAAAAGAGAAGAAAGGGACCAGAGAAAGACAGTATGGTGGTCTAGAGCTGACAAGGTAAGAGTCCATGTGCCCTTTGATCGACAATCCTTAGGTGAGACCGCACTTAATTGCTTATAGAAGTCAGTAGGGTGAATTTGAATGCGTGAATGTGATTGTGGAGTTTACTCAGGGCAGTTGCTAAGTGTGGGGGAAGTATATTGTGGTCTTGAGCTCTGTAGGAAAGTTTTCAGTGGATTGCTAAGCGAATGCAAATGCGGAAGTTCCTAGGACGAAATGAGTTTCTGTGTTTTCAAACTTCTTCTCTTATACTTTGGTTCTTTACTTGCTTGAGGGCAAGCAAGAGCTAAGTGTGGGGGAGTTGATATACGATAGATTTTAGGGATTTTAAGCATGGTATATGTCTTCTCATCGAGTCTTTTAGAGTCCTTTGGAGTCCTATTATCTATTTTTACAGGTTTAGGTACATTTGGAGCTTATCTGGAGATTCTGGGAGCTTTTGGAGTGATTTGGCAGCTTACATGGATGTCACAGAGTTTACTGGGTTCGTCTGCACTCTGTGTCGATCGACACAGAGTCTGCATCGGTCGACACCACTACAGGACAAAATTCATGCGCCCTAAAAATCTGCATTTTGGAGAAATTATAGTTTTTGCCTAGAAACTTTTCAGATTTGCAAAAAGGCCCCAGACGTGTTTTAGACTATATATTAGGGTTTTTAGCCACTTGTTTAGGCTACGCTTTACTTACGCTTTATTTTATTCAGAGAGAGTTTTAGGGGCTGATCTTGTTCTCGAAAGAGACTTGATTTCGAACCCCAGTTCTTTATTCTGTTATATGATATTTGGTTTTCTATTCATGATGTCTTCTGTTTCGATGAACATGTCTGAGTAGTTTACTTGTTAGGTTTAGGGATTCTCACAAGGGATTTCATGGAATATTAGGTTAATCAATATGTTAGGGATTCATATTTTCTAGTTCTTCGTCTAGGATTGTTCTTAATGCTTAATCTGAACTGGCCACTTAGATTATTGATGTTAGGTTGATTGATGCAACGACAGTTGGTTAATTAGCTAGAAAGAACCTAGATGAGCAATTGAATTACTCGCAACGGAATTTGGTTTAATTGAATTGTGAACATATCGAACTTGGAATTAAAGCTGGTTTAATCTGTTAGTAATTGCAAAGGAATTTGGATTGCTGCACTTAGACTTAGAGAATTCTCGCAACGACATTTGGTTAGTTCTATATCTATGTTTGAGTTCTAGAACAGTTCCTAATTAGATCCCGATTGATTGATTGCCTGTGTTCCTTATTTCCTGAGAACTTCCTAGGCTTAACGCCTTCGCCTTCTGATTTACAAACTCACTTGATTTACTTTTCTGCTGTTTGATTTACTGCCTTCCCATATTGCTTTCTCCTAGTTTCAACTTGATCGTTCTAAATCTATCGTTGACCGGAGTCCCTGTGGATTCGATACCCTAAGTACTACAACTACATCACTGTGCACTTGCAGTTAGTATAGGGATTAATTCTTGACCTATCAATACCCTGTGAAATAGCGGTGCAACGACCGTTTCATAGAAGCAGCGATCGTTGCAAAGGCGATTCTGCAGATTCTTCAAATCGCATAAGAGTCAATTCCACCAACAGCAACAGTCAAACAAAATCTGGTGTACCCAAAATTTCCATATAATATGTCCTAAATCAGTTATCCGAATAGTTTGTCATCGACTTGAAAAATTAAAAATTCACCAAAACCTTTCTAAATTCGGCAATGCATGCACCAAGATAATACCAAATCATCATGAATAAGTCAAATAGAGCATCAATTTCATCTTAAATGCGGCAAATCATGATAAAGTTTGGATTTTTCTACCTTCGGCCGAAATGAAAATAGAGAGATTCGGGACACATACCTTAAAACCGGTTGAAATGGGTGCTAGAAATGGATGGAGGAGAGAAAATCGAGTGGATTAGACACTTGAATCGTTAAAAACGAGTGAGAAATGAGGGAGATCAAGCAAAAGGGAATTTAGGGTTCGTAGGGAAAATCGCGAAATGGAGAAGAAAAGAAAGAGAAGGGTTCTCGGGTACTTACCTCGCGCGTGTTTGCAACGATCGCTGTTCAAGATGTGACGATCGCTGCTTAATCGGGATTGGTTAAACCAACCTGATTTTTGGTTAACTTGCGTACCTTTGTTTTTGATTTGAATCGGGTGCGACGATCGCTGCACAGGGCACTGACGATCGTCACACATGCGATTTTAGTCTCTCCGTATTTTCTCCTTGTGACGATCGTCGCCCATGTCAGCAACGATCGTTGCTGAGTGATTTGTCAGTTTGCAGACTCTGTATTCTGCAGTGAACATTCACCAAAAACAAAACCAAAACATAAAATCCTAATAAAAAACACCAAAATAAATAACAAAACACTAAAACCTAACAGTGGGTTGCCTCCCACTCAGCGCTTGTTTTAAGTCATTAGCTTGACTATTGGAAGAGACCAGACTCATGGGGGTTTCAACAGAGACTTGGAGTGTCTCTGTGAATGTCTCTTCATCCAGGGTGGCGTGTAAGCAGTATTAGCATGAGATCGTCCAAGGAACGTATGGAGAGAGTTAGGGCGGGAGCGAAGCTTGGGTGGCATTCTGCATTTTCCTGCATTCAAAGTAGTGCGGTCAGGAGATTTAAGCTTAGATGATTTATGCCCTACCTTTTGTGGAAATGAGATATTTGGAGCTTTTTGCTTATGAGCAGTTTTAGGCTCTGAAGATGTTAGAGTAGATTCCTGAGGAACCACCATCTTCTTTTCTTCACTATCGGACGCTGTAATTTCACCAATCTGACTTCTATCTTTCAATTGACCATCGGTGGAAACCATCTTCCTCGCATATCTCAACACACCAGGATGAACTCGCGAAGCTTCAGCTGGTGGAGCTTCATTCATCTCCTTATCCACCACTACTATGCTCTCGACTACATTTTGCTCATGTTTAGACCTTATAGGAACTTTTGGAAATGGTATTGGAGGTTTGTAAACTCTTTCCTTAACAATTCTACGAGAAACAAGTGAGGCTGATTCTTTACGTAATGCAACGATCGATGCACGTGGTGCAACGATCGATGCACGTGGTGCAACGATCGATGCACGTGGTGCAACGATCGATGCACGTGGTGCAACGATCGATGCACGTGGTGCAACGATCAACGCAGATAGTTCATCTCGAGTTCCACCTTCAGTCTCAGGTTTTTCGGCTTGTTCCACGAGCTCAACAGTCTTAAACTCAAATTTCTCTCCCTGGCTTTGTCCATTATCAATCTGAACCTTCCAAGCTCTGATGTGGGTGTCCATGACACTGAAAGGGGGTCTATCGACACTGATGGATTTGACCAAAGATCCATGTCAATCTCGGTTGATTCTGGTCCGTCGAAACTCTCAAACTCAGGGATTTCAATCTCGGATTCTTCTCTGTTTTCCACGATTTTCATAGTCTTAACTTCGAGATATGATCCCTGATCCAGCCTAAGTTCATCCTGAACTGAGATAGCATTGACATGAGCATACTGGGCATTCTTCCCTTTGACAGAACTTGAAATCTGATCCACTTGTGTGTCCAGCAGCTTTATATGAGTGTTTAGGGAGTCAAACTTCCCATTCAAATCAGTGTACAAGGCATCAATCCTCAAGTTGGAAGACGCACCGGTCTGTTGTTGTACCTCAAGAAGCTGCTCTATCATGGCTTCCACTCTGCTCTTATGTGTAGGTACAGGAGGTGCTTGGTGAGATGAATAACCATAATCTCTCGATCTCGGAGCATAACTAGAACTTTGTCTCTGCTGATTTTTATATGTCTGTCCATGATAATCAGCTCCAGCTATAAAATTCACCTCTCGAAACTGTTGGTACTGGATTTCCCTCTAGGAAATCTGGCCCATTAACTAATAAGACAAAGGCCCATATCTATGAGCCCGTTCCAGGATCAAAGACGAAGAGACGAGCCGATCCATTTGTTGGGCCCAAACGAATGACGCTTTGACGAGGCCCAAGCGATGCCGAAGTAAGAGGCGATCGAGCTCGAGCTCGGCAGGAGACGACGTGGAGATAGAGCGACTTGGTCTTTTCCAGTTCAACTGATCCGCGAGAATCACGGGGGTCATTACGAAGGAGAGGCCGAAATATCGGAACAGAGAGATCAGAGTCGAGACTATTTAAAGAAGAAGTGGCGACTCATTCAAGATATTCCAACCCTAACTTAGAACACTTCGACTAGATAGCTCGATCATCATACTTTGTATTCTCTTTTCGATTGTGTTTGTTCTATCTCGACGATCAATCTCAATAAAGTCTTTGATTCATAGGCAACTATACCATTTCTATATCATAAAGTCCAAATCCACGAATACAAATTCTTAGTGTGAATCACGGATCTCACATTTGGCGCCGACTGTGGGGACTATCTATAGTTTTTCCTGTCTTAAGAATCAGATCTTAGATCCGATAGATCAAGATGAATCCCGACCAATCTGGCTCTCCCAGCGCCACACCACCGGTCGACCACCCTGAAACGGTCGACAACGTTCCTCAGAACACCACCGGGGTAAGAACCATGGGTCAGACCGATGGCATGTTGACGAGCTCTGCCTCAGTCTCCACGACCTCGGCACCGGCCGGCTCAGCCGTCCAAACCATCGCGACGAGCCAGACTCCGACAAATGTTTTGTCAGGAACTAACGATCCGACCAGAAACTGGGTGTGGATGAGAAACGATTCGATTCCCACCCCTGGAGGCGGATCTGGAACAACCAGACCCAATTCGCCACTGCCCTCTGCTCCACAGCGACAAAGCCCGGATGATCTCGCTGAAATCCGTTTGATGTTAAGCCTGTTGGTAAACCGAACGAGAAACAACGATGCGAGCGCACGGGCCCAAGAGATTGCAAACCGCTCTCTGGCCGCGCAGCTCGATGAACAGGAAAGGTGCATTAACGCCCGTCTTGAAGAGCTCGCTAGCCAAAACCAGGGGGTAGATCGACACACGATCCACGAACCCCTATAAGCCCCCCACCGTGTACACGCTTGGACTTCTCCCAGGAGGTAACTCCACCTGGAACGTCGGGGAATTTCGCCAGTACGTCGAATAGCGGCTTTCGCCCTATAATGACGCCCATCGCGACTCCAACCCCATTCGGTTCAAATTCAACGATCACAGATCCAACCGGATCAGGAAGTCGACCATTACCCGGGCCACCACCTTTCCCGAGTAGTTCGAATATCCGGCCGAGGCAACTAGGAGGCTCTGCTTTCGCCTCGAGCTCGGGATCCGTTAACGGGTCAAACACGGTACAGTTCCGAACGCCGCAGGTCGACCAGACGGGGTCATTTCCAGCAATCGATCTCCTCCCGCTTTCCCTGGACAAATGTCCAATCAAGCACAAGCCCAGTTCGCGCCTACGACAGGCGACGACCACGATATGCTTAGACTGTATATTGAACAAGCTAAGGCTCAGTTCGTCAGTCTGAGCTCCAAAGTTCACATGGCAACAAGCGCGGCGCCCGACATCGATAGGGTGATCGAAGAAACGCGACAAATGCCGTTCACAGACAGGATCGCCTTCGCAAGAATCCGAGAAATCAAGAAAACTAAATTTCCGGAATTCTCTGGGAAGTCAGACCCCAAAGCCCATATCAGGGCATTCCGACTAGCGATGGCAAGGGTATACCTTACCAACGAGGAGAGAGAGCCGGCTTTCTGCAGGCTCTTCGCCGAAAACCTACCGGGCTCCGCCCTGGAATGGTTTGCCGGACTGGAAGAAAGGTCCATCGACAACTTCACCCAGTTCATGACGGCTTTCCTCAAACAATACTCCGTCTTTATCGAGGAAAAGACTACTGAGGCAGCTCTATTTGGCGTCTCCCAAAAACCCGACGAATCGCTTCGCTCGTACATCGACCGATTTAAAGAAATAAAATCCAAATTCGCAAACCCACGAGACGAAGTAGCTATAGAAGCACTGTGACGTGGACTATGGTATTCAACCAGATTCCGCGAGGAAATAACAGTCCGCGAACCTCAAATACTCGATGACGCCCTCCATCGCGCATCGGCTTTCGCTCGCCTCGAGGACGAAACCACGTCCCTCAGAGAAAATCACCGAAAAGAAAAGAACCCTTCGGGCTCGTAGAACTCGAACTCGAAAAAGGATTCCCGTAAATCAGGGAACGTCAATGCGGTCGAGAGCCCGAAGAGCTCGAAGAAATTCGAGTTCGACAAAGAAAAATTCTGTGAATTTCACAACAAAAGAGGACACTCGACCGAAGATTGCTATACTCGAGCTAAAGCCGAGGCTCAAAGGCGAGAGTCCGAAAGCAAACAAGACTCCAAAGTCGAGGAGGAAACTCCATCCGACAAAAAGGAAAGTAAACAGACCAAAGAGTCGAGCACCAAGAGACCTTCTCAAAATAAACGAGAACGGACAAAGGAGCCGGAATCTCCCGAAACACTTCCTCAGGGATCGCGGAAGCGAGTCGAGTTTATTCTCGGCGAGCTCAGCCTGAGCGGCACCCCGGAAGGTTTGGCGTTATCCCCACCCCCGGCTCCCGTTAAGAGTTTACGCTCACGAATCAATCTCCCTCGTCTCTGCGGGGGGGGGGGGGGGGGTGTACGGGCTATACCCCCTAAACGAATAGCCCCTAAACGAATCTACTTCATATTCGGTGGCTCCAAGCTTTGCCGAGACTCGGTCAATTCAATCAAAGCTCTTCAAAGAAGAGTCGAAACTGACAAAGGGGGGAAAATCCCAATGATAGGTCCAGACCACGAGATCACTTTCCACGAGAGCGAGACAAGCAATCTCGACAAACCACACGACGACGCTCTCCTCGTTTGTCTAGTAGTGGGAGATGTCGAACTATCAAGGATAATGATCGACACAGGAAGTTCGGTAGATGTCCTCTTTTACGATGCGTTCAAAAAGATGGACTTCAACGACTCCAAGATCGTGGAAGAAAAGACACCACTAGTAGGGTTCGCTGGCGAAACAACGTACTCGATGGGCTCTGTCTTCGCCCCGGTGATAGCTGGAGGAGTCCGAAGAATGACAGAGTTCGTCATAGTGGATCGGCCAGCTCCCTATAACGCTATTCTAGGTCGACCATGGATATACGACATGAAAGCGGTACCATCGACCTACCATCAATGCGTAAAATTTCCAACTCCTAAAGGGGTAAAACCGTGTACGGAAGTCAAAAGATTTCCCGCCATTGTTACATGAACGGATACAAACAGATCAAAAAATCCCCTGCGTAGCAATTACAGAAAGAGGACGAGCTCGCCACCTTGCAGACCAAAAGGTCGAATGACCCGAGTCAAATAGGTCCTCCAAAGGACCTCGCGACCCAAGTTTGCATAGACGATGCTCATCCCGAAAGACTCGTTGGCATTGGAATCGACCTATCAGAACCAGTCAAAAACGAACTGGTCTCTTTCCTTAAATAAAACGTCGACTCCTTTGCCTGGTCTTCAGCAGACATGAGAGGGATCAACATCGACGTTACCAGCCACGAGCTGAATGTCGACCCAACCTACAAACTGGTAAGACAGAAACGTAGAAAACTAGGTCCGGAACGAGCTCAAGCTGTCAATGACGAGGTCGATCGATTATTAAAAATCGGATCGATCAGAGAGGTCAAATACCCCGACTGGCTTGCGAACCCTGTAGTGGTTAAGAAAAAGAACGGGAAGAGGAGAGTCTGTGTAGATTTCACGGATCTCAACAAAGCATGTCCGAATGACAGCTTCCCACTCCCACACATCGACCGGCTGGTCGAAGCCACCGCCGGACACAGCTACTGTCCTTCATGGACGCTTTCTCGGTGTACAATCAAATATTAATGAACCCCGAGGACCAAGAAAAGACTTCGTTCATAACTAATCGAGGCACGTACTGCTACAAAGTCATGCCCTTCGGACTAAAAAACGCAGGAGAAACTTACCAGCGCCTCGTCAACAAGATGATTTCAGGACTCCTAGGCAAAACCATGGAAGTCTAAATCGACGATATGCTGGTCAAATCTTCCAGGTATGAGGATCACATCCCACAACTAAAAGAATGTTTTATCATTCTCAATAAATACGGGATGAAACTCAACCCAGCAAAGTGTGCCTTTGGGGTCCCCTCAGGAGAATTCCTAGGTTACCTAGTAACCGAAAGAGGGATCGAAGCGAAACCCAAACAGATCGCAACGTTTATAGAGATGAAATCTCCCAGAACAACGCGAGAAGTCCAGCGCCTGACTGGCAAAATAGCTGCTCTGAACCGTTTCATCTCGAGGTCGACTGATAAATGTATGCCCTTCTATCACTTGCTCAAAGCGAACAAGAAGTTCCTCTGGGATGAAAAGTGCGAAGAAGCGTTCACCCAACTTAAAGCTTACCTAAGCGAACCACCGATACTGGCGAAACCAGTAGAAGGGGAACCCCTCTACCTCTACCTAGCTGTTTCCATGGCAGCAGTAAGTGGAGTCCTGGTTCGCGAAGAACAGAACGAACAACGGCCGGTGTATTACATCAGTAAGACCTTAATCGACGCTGAAACTAGATATCCCGCCATGGAAAAACTCGCCTTGGGGCTGGTAACATCAACATCGCACTCGATCATAGTGATGACCTCTCAGCTACTGAGAACCAACCTTCACAGTCCAAGTCAGTCAGGTCGGCTGGTCAAATGGGCTATCGAACTTAGCGAGTACGACATAGAATATAAAGCTCGGACGTTTCTAAAAGCACAAGTACTTGCAGATTTTATAATCGAGCTTCCACCGACCGTCGAACTTGACCCGACCTCCGCCAAAAAATGGAAACTCTACGTTGATGGAGCTTCCTCGAGGCAAGGATCCGGAGTCGGGGTGAAACTGGTCTCCCCAACGGGCGAAGTACTGGAACAGTCGTTCAGGCTGGGCTTCGCCGCATCAAATAACGAAGCAGAATACGAAGCGTTAATAGCCGGGCTCAGACTAGCAATAGCAATAGGAGCCCGAGAAGTAGACGCATTCAGCGATTCCCAACTGGTCACGAGCCAATATCATGGCGACTACGAGGCCAAGGACGAGCGCATGGAAGCATACCTACAGGTAGTCCATACGCTCGCCAAACAGATCGAACTCTTTGATCTAACACGGATCCCGCGGGGGGGGGGGGGGAAACACCGCAGCCGATGCCCTAGCCGCATTAGCATCGACATCAGATCCTAACCTTAAAAGGATCATACCGGTCGAGGGGATCGAGAAACCAAGCATCGACATAGCCCTAAAGGCTCTGTCCTTGAAAGAGGACGAGCCTGCTATAAAGGACGATGTCGAGCACAAAAAATGTCTCGGCAACACCAGTCGCGACATCATCGAAATCGATGATGATCCTGACCCGAGAAATGCCGTGTACGTCGCGAACGTCCCCGACGGACCAATCCAAGCCGCATCCACCAGTCAAGGACCCGAGCCTGACAATGACGAAGATTGGAGAACTCCGATCATTCGATACATTACAAATGGCGAAGTTCCGGACGACAAATGGGAGGCACGGAAACTCAAGGTACAAAGTGCAAGGTACTGCGTCACACAAGGAGAGCTCTTTAAAACGAGTCTGTCCGGACCTTACCTCAAATTCCTTAACAAAAGGCAAGCCCTAGCCGTGATCACACAGGCCCACGACGGATCCTGTGGAAGCCATTCCGGAGGACGAGCCCTGGCCGTACGAATCAAAAGGCAAGGCTATTTCTGGCCAACAATGGCCACTGAATGTGAGTCTTTCTCCAACAAATGCGACAAGTGCCAAAAGCACGCCCCGATTATCCACCAAGCATCGGAGAAACTCTCCTCTATCTCATCGCCATACCCATTCATGCGATGGGGAATGGACATCGTGGGGCCCCTAGTCGCATCCGGCAAAAAGAAAGCCACACACTTATTGGCAATGACAGACTACTTCACCAAGTGGATTGAAGCAGAGTCGTACCAAAAGATCAAAGACGTTCACGTTAAGGAGTTCGTCTGGCGAAACATCGTTTGCCGGCACGGACTACCCCACGAGATCGTCACTGATAACGGTCCCCAGTTCATATCAAACGCCTTCAAGGAGTTCTGCAGAACGTGGAATATAAAGCTGACTTACTCAACGCCACGCTATCCCCAAGGGAATGGGCTGGCGGAAGAGGCTAACAAGGCAATTATGAATAGCCTCAAGAAAAGACTCAATGAGTGTAAAACGAGCTGGAGCGACGAGCTCCCAGCCGTACTCTGGGCCTACCGGACTACCCCCCAAATCCACCGGCGAGACCCCCTTCTCGCTGGCTTACGGGATCGAGGCGGTAGTACCAGCCGAAATCCTCGTGTCAAGCATCCACAAAGAAGAATGCCCACGACAAGAGGAACTCAATAACAAGATGATAACTGACGAGCTCGATCTCGTCGACGAAAGGAGGAACCTCGCACTAGCTCGAATCCAGAACTACCAACAAGCCGCAGCTCGTTACTACGATTCCAAGATCAAAACTCGAAGGTTTCAAGTAGGAGAGCTCGTCTTACGGAAAGTGTTCGACCATAAAAAGGAAGAACACGCTGGGAAGTTAGGAGCAAAGTGGGAAGGTCCCTACCAGGTCACCAACGTTGTAAAGGACGGGGTCTACCGACTCAAGTCGGTGGAAACCCAGAAACCTGAACTACGACCTTGGAACATCATCAACCTCAAAAAGTACTTCCACTATGAGTACGACAACATAATCGAACTACGAAATTGCTTGATCCCCTTAAAAGGGTACGTAGGCAGCTCGACTTCGAGCGCAGCCACCCCCCAAACACAAAGCTCTTACCGAGCTCAACAACTTCTGACGAAGTCATACTAGCTTATCTTTGTGAAATCAAAATAAGTCTCTCAATCCAATGCCTCTTTCTGTCGTAAAAGTTAGAGTCGTTGCGAAACACCTCATCATTACATTCTATAAAGTGATATGAAATTATCTCTTCAAAAGCTAAAAGCGATATGAAATTATCTCTTCGAAAATAAAGCGATATGAAATTATCCTTCCGTAAAAAAGCGATATGAAATTATCCCTTCCGAGAGACCTGAAATGGCCTCTCCCAAAATCAAGTGATATGAAATTATCCCTTCAAACAAAGCGACCTAAAACGGTCCTCCCAATTCGAACGAACTGAAATGATCGTCCCAAAGAAAGAGATCCAGAGCGATCCTTCCAAAACCTATAATTCTTCTAAATCTTATACGGATTAAAAGAATTGGGGGACTACCCCCTCCCTCCAAGCAAAAGACAACGAAGTCGAGACAGTTATTCAAGCAAACAACCTTTGTAAGTCCACTTCAATTCGTCCTTGTATTCAGCAATTCTTTGAAAGCATCCAGCGTTAAGCTCGGATCTTACACTACGAAAGAGTGGTACCTCGCATACAATCGACTTAAAAGTTCGTAAAGAACTCCCCAAGGCAATTCAAGACAAGTTATTTGTCGTCCCCTCCGAAGAGGTTCAAGTTGCCATAACGGCCAAAATCTATGCCGAAGCGTCGAATCAGTAAAGTCTATGCTAAGGCATGAAAGATTCGAAAGCAAAACATAAAAAGGGGATATAATGAGGGAGAAGAAGTTACCTTGACGATTTGTATTGTGAGCAGTAATGGGAATCGTGCTAGGTAACTTCCCCTTTTAAACTATCTCGTGCTCGAGATCCATGGGATCTTTCGCATCCCACAATCCCAACCGCTCAATTCGAAATTTGTAAATAATTACGAAAAAGATTGAGACAGTTAGGATCCTTCAGATCCCTGCGATCTCGACCGTTGATATAAGATCTAAAGGCAGGAGCGAATGATTAACGATTGAGTCACGTCCGCCGTGGTAACGGACGCGCCACGGACAGGCTAATCCAACCCACGCGCCCAATCTTAGTCACCCGATTAAAAAAAGACCTGCGGACGAGGCGAAAACAATCATTATGGCTTCCTTAATGCCTAGAGCACGCGCGCGTCTTCCCGAAAACGTCCACCGCCCATTAACCTCGACTTTTCGAAATCAATGAGCTGGGGGGCTATTGTTGGTACTGGATTTCCCTCTAGGAAATCCGGCCCATTAACAAATAAGACAAAGGCCCATATCTATGAGCCCGTTCCAGGATCAAAGACGAAGAGACGAGCCGATCCATTTGTTGGGCCCAAACGAATGACGCTTTGACGAGGCCCAAGCGATGCCGAAGTAAGAGGCGATCGAGCTCGAGCTCGGCAGGAGACGACGTGGAGATAGAGCGACTTGTTCTTTTCCAGTTCAACTGATCCGCGAGAATCACGGGGGTCATTACGAAGGAGAGGCCGAAATATCGGAACAGAGAGATCAGAGCCGAGACTATTTAAAGAAGAAGTGGCGACTCATTCAAGATATTCCAACCCTAACTTAGAACACTTCGACTAGATAGCTCGATCATCATTTTTTGTACTCTCTTTTCGATTGTGTTTGTTCTATCTCGACGATCAATCTCAATAAAGTCTTTGATTCATAGGAAACTATACCATTTCTATATCCTAAAGTCCAAATCCACGAATACAAATTCTTAGTGTTAATCACGGATCTCACATAAACTCTTCAGCTTCTGCATCAGCTCGGATTTGTCTCTTCCAAAGTAGGATGCCGTGGATAGAATCAACCTTGTCTCTCATCTCAGCTATTTGCCCAACCAATGCGTAGTACTCTGGTATGATTAGGTTTCCTTCCCCATCCAGTTTCTGACCCTTCGCATTGCATATATGACCCTCTTGGTCTCGTAAAATGTCGTCTTCACCGCGAATCAGAATCACAGGCTCCAATAAGAAAAACCTGCTAAGTGCTCAAGCTCTCGGTGTTACTGGTTACGCTTTGTGTCGATCGATGCAATAGAAGCGTCGATCGATGCAAGCTTGAAGATGTGACGATTGACACACAGGACCGTGTCGATCGATGCGGGGCGATTCCTGCAACACCAAAAAGACAAGAACGTGAGTGAACAAGAAAAAAAAATGCTTAGTCTAAATCCTAATACTGAATCTATCGGCGAACTCAAAGAGTCCCCGGAAACGGCGCCAAAAACTTGATAGGTCAAGAATTATCCCTATTCTAACTGCAAGTGTACAGTGATGTAGATGTAGTACTTAGGGTATCGAATCCACAAGGACTCCGGTCACACGATAGATTATAAGTAATTCGGACTAAACTAAGCGAGGCAAATTGTAAAGCAGTAAACAAAATAGCAAGTAAACAGATCAAGCGAGATGGATGTAAGCAATCAAACGAAGGCGTTAGGTTTCAGGAAGTTCTCAGGATATCAGAAAATCAGATTAACAAACAACCAGGATTCAATCCATAGCGTTCTTGAACTAGAATAACAAAGGTTAAACTAACCAGCTTTCGCTGCGATAATTATTTATGTCTAACAACCTAGCGGACCAACTTTCGTTGTGAATCCTAGAGTTCTAAACATGCATTAATTCTAAGTTCGTTCATTCACAACTTCTCTAGACCAAATTTCTTTGCGAATAGATAAGTTGCTCACCTAAATCAGATCTAGTTAATTAACCAACCGTCGTTGTGCAAATCAACCTAAAATCAATAATCTAAATGGCCAGTTCAGATTAAGCATTAAGAACAGATTAGATGAAGAACTAGATGATGAATCTAAATAAATCAGTTAATCTAACACTCCTTCAAATCCCTAATGAGAATCCCTAACCAAACAAGAGATCTACTCCGACATAGCAATCATAACAGAAAACATAGTCAAAATAGATATCATAAATCAATCAAAAGAGTAAGAACAGGGGTTCGAAATCAAGTCTCTTTCGAGAACAAAACCAGCCCATCAAACTCTCTCTAAGAAAAGCTTAGAATAAAACTTACCCTAACAAGTGGCTGTAAAACCTAATTATAATGCTAATCACGTTTTGGGGCTTCTTTGTAAATATCAGGAACTTATGGGCAAAAGTGCAATATCCAATATCTTCATAACTCGCCGAGAATGTCTGACTCGCTTCTGCATCGATCGTTGCTATAGGTGTGTCGATCGATGCAGATGCCAAATATTGGGCAGTGACTTCTTCTCTCGGGTCAAAACTCCAAAATGCTCCAAATAGCTCCAATAACTCCAAATCCACTCCAAACGTGCATGTACCTAATAACACCTGCAAATGACTCTAAAGAAACACTAAAAGACTCTAAAACACACTTATATCATGGTCTAAAACCGTTAAATACCATGATATATCAGATAGAACAGAGCGAGATCGACACAGAACTACCAAAGTGAATATGCGATGACGAAGGGGAGGACGCGCCCGCACCTAGAAAATGGATCAACATGATCATGGGGGGGGCTTCCAACTTGCAACGATTCGGTAAGGTCGATAACAACATACAGCCAGAAAACCGACGTACGCCAGCAATGGAACAAGAACCTTCTTAAAGAATTGAAACCAAGCACCGAGATTACCTTCACCTTGGAAGACGAAGAGGGCCTCGACAGACCACACAATGACCCACTCATCGTTGAACTCTTGATCGCCGATTGTGAGGTCGCTAAAGTCTTGATCGATACGGGAAGCTCAGTCGACCTCATATTCGAAGAAACCTTGCAAAGGATGGAGTTGCGCGACTACAGAATGAAGCGTTCAGAGAAACCTCTCACCGGATTTGTCAAAGACACGACCACGACGATTGGGACGATCAAGCTACCAGTGCATGTTGGACGCGTGACCAAATTCACCAAGTTCGTCGTCATAGACCGTCCAGCAATCTACAATGTGATCTTAGGAACCTCCTGGATTCACGCCATGAAAGCAATACCCTCAACGTACCACCAGTGCATAAAATTCCCGACTTGGGAGGGATCTTCACGCTCTGCGGCAGCCAGAAAGTCTCAAGGTACTGCTTCACAGTGGAACGCAAAGTAAGGCAAACATCTTGCTTCGTATCCGAAAAGGCGACCACTACTCCGGGTCCGGAAGAAAACGAGCGAGACCCACACCTCGGTTAAAAAGAAAAGACCATCCGGCAAGCATTACGCCCACAAGTAAACTCTCAATCATATTTATATATAAGTAATCGAGTTGCGGCTAAAAGTATGTAAAAGAAAGAACTACACTCAGCTTGATCTCTCCTCGGAGAGTACATAGGCAGCCTATGCGCACTTTCGTATAACTTATCCCCCTAACAATTAACTATCGACATTGTGGCCAAATGATCGATTCAATAAACATATGTCCTATGCACAGTGACATATTGCGTCACATCATCGTTTTCAACGACATTAAGCCGGGGCCAGACCCGCACAGGTCCTTAGAAAAAGTTTTGTAAGCCGGACCTCCTCTGCATACCTATGTTCAAGGGCTCCACAGGATAAGCCGAGCACGTACTCGCACCTATGTATCTGAACAGATGACGAGGTAAGCCGAGCCAAAGCTCGCGCTCAAAAACATTTGTATATATAAGGGCGAGCATTGTTTCAATTCGATAAAATCAAAGACAAGATAAGCTGATATATCATGGTTTTTACCCATTTTAGACCATGATATAGATGTGTTTTAGTGTCTTTTGTCTTTGTTTAGAGTCTTTTACAGGTTAAATCAGGATTGGAGCTAATTGGAGATATTTGGAGCATTTTGGGACGTTTTGGCCGAGAGCTTAACTCACTGTTCGTATAATTGATCATGCGTCGATCGTTGCACTCAAAGCATCGATCGATGCAGTCGCGAGATGGGCCGTACACGTCGGTTTGACAAGTATTGAAGATTTACAAAGAAGCCCAAGATAGTTCCAGTATTTACACAGAAGCCCCATCCGATATTATGCCTATATAATAGAGTTTTTAGAGTTTTTATTGGAGACACTGGAGACGCTTTTCACTACGCTTTATACTTTTTACATTACGCAATTTATAATTAAGAGCAGAGGATTTTAGAGCTTTTGGGGCTGATCTGAACCTGTTACTTCATTTGTATTTCGAGAAGATTTCGAACCCCTTTTACTCTTATTCTTTTATGCAATTTACTTATTCTATGATTATGATTTCATTATCTATGTCTGAGTAGATTCCTAGTTAGGCTTAGGGTTTCTCACATAGGATTTCATGACTTGTTAGACTTGTTCAATTTCAGTTAAGGATTCAAACTATATCTGTTCTTCAATTTAATTGTGCTTAAAGCTAGTTCTAACCTGATCAATTAGAATCTAGATCTTAGGTTGCTAAATACGTCACGGAAGTGGGGTTTAGGAACCAGAACTAATTAAATTGGGCAATTAAACTTTGCGCAAACGGAAGTTTGGTTTAGGATAATTGTGAACATATCAAACTTGGACTTATTGCTAGTTTAATATGTTAGTTCTCGCAAACGGAAGTTTGGTTTGCTGCACTTAGACTTAGAGAATTATCGCAAAGGAATTTGGTTAATTCTATATCTGTGTTTTGAGTTCTAGAACTGTGCTTAATTAGATCCTTGCTGAATGAACTGTCTGCTAGTCTGATTTCCTGAGAATACCCTAGGTTTGACGCTTTTAATTACTTGCTTTCACAACCAACAATCTCTGCTACTGATTTACTTTCTTGCATTGCTTTTAAATACAATCACATTGCTTATTTCTAGTATTGATCTCCTACAGTTTGATTCTCTTGAGACCAAGTGTCCCTGTGGATTCGATAACCCTATATACTACTTTGACATTGCTGTTCACTTGCAGTTTAGTATAGGGATTAATTCTTGACCTATCAAGTTTTTGGCGCCGTTGCCGGGGAATCTTAGAGTCTTCGATAGGACCGAACTTAGGGTTTTACTAGAAATTTTTCGTTTTTCGTTTTTGTTTTTCGTTTTTATTTATTTTATTTTATTTTTGCTAACTTTTTCTTTGTTTCTCTCTGTCGCAGGTACGAATTTCGCCTTGCGTCGATCGTTGCACCCTTGCATCGATCGTCATTGAGCGATTTGAGATTGAATCGATCGTTGCACTGATAGCATCGATCGTTGCTGGACGATTACAGACAGTTTATGCCAACGCAGAACACTCGAAGTAATCCGAACTCGAGCTTAGTTAATCTCAACCTAGAGGAACTTGGACGTCTAGAGAGGACTATCAGAAGAGAAAAGAGAGAGAGAATGGTTCGAGAACGTCTGATCTTGATACCAGATGCTGAAGGTACCCTGAGGGACCAAGATAACAACCCGTACAATGCTGCTGGGCATCGGGTTGATGCTGAAGGGAATGTCATCCCTGATCCCCCTGAACCTGAGCTACGACCGCCAGGGCAAGCTCAAGGTAGAGAGATGGTAGTTCATGAGAGGACACTAGCTGACTACAATAGACCCGATGAGTTTCATGCAAACCGAGCAGCTCTAGTGCTTCCTGCTTTCGAGAGGAATGATTTTGAGGTGAAAACCATCTACTACCAGCTGATGAGGCAGATTGCTTTTCATGGTCTTCAATCTGAGCAGCCTATGGATCACATTGACAAGTTTGAGGACATAGTCACTGGCATGAAGTATGAAGGAGTATGCCCGGACTATCTGTTCCTTAAGCTATTTCCGCACAGTCTTGCTGGAGACGCTAGTGCATGGCTGAGACAACTGGCACCTGGTCAGTATACTACTTGGGCAGCCTTAAAGAGTGAGTTCCTGCGTCACTTCTACGATGCTGCACGCTCAGATCAGTCCAGACAGGACATACTCACTTTTTCCCAAGGAGCTGTGGAGCCTTTGACAACCGCCTGGAAGAGATTTAAGCAGTATCAGCGTGACTGTCCACACCATGGATTCACAGAAGTACAGCTGATTGGTATCTTCTTCAGAGGCATAGATCTCCCTTATCAGACTGCTCTGGATAATTCCAGTGATGCCAATTTCAGCACCAGAACTCCTACACAAGCTAAACGGTTGATAGAGAACCTGATTGGCAGCAATAGTTGCAAGACGATGGATGAAAGGAGGAAGAAATCTGGTGGAACCGTAGAGAATTCTGATATAGCTAATATTAGATCCAGATTGGACACAGTTTACAATCTTCTGACAAGTAAAAAAGCTGTCCACTTTGCCCAAGATGTAGAGGTGATTCAGACTGAGGAGGACACTCAGGAAGAAGATGTGAATTTCATAGGAGGTTCCAGTTTCCAAGGTAATAGATTTAGTAATCAACAGGGGAACAAATTCTCAAATGGAGGACAGAATGGTGGTTTTCAGAAGACCTATGGACAAGGTACTCAGAGAACCTATGGATCTACATCCTATCAGACTCCTCCTGCACCTACAGCCCATGAGAGCAAAATGGAGGCTATGATGGAGCAACTGATAGAGAGTCAAACCAAGCTTTCTGTGGACAACAATAAGAAGCTGGACGCTGTATATCAAGACCTCAATGGGAAGTTTGAGTCACTGAGCACTCATATGAAGCAGTTGGACACTCAGGTGAATCAGATGTCTAGCTCACTGAAGGGAAAAGGAGTTGCAGACACTCATGTTAAGGCCTGGTCAGTAATGATTAATGATGGATCTTATCTAGGGGAGAAATTTGAGCTAAGTACAGCTGAGTTGGTGACTGAGGAAGAATTTTCGGATTTCTGTGAAAAACTCTCGGGTGGAAGTTGTGATGATCGCAATGCAACGATCGATACACATCTGGCATCGATCGATGCAGGTCGTGAACGAGCAGAAAATCCGTGGGATGAGAATGAGATTGATGCAGAACTAGCCCGCCTGTTCCCTGATATATCTGAGATCACTCAAGAGGATGTTTATGCACAAGCCATTAGGCAGTGTCCCAAGGTGTCTGAAGTGATTAAACAAGAGATTGAAGATCTGAAAAGGCTAGAAAAGAGTGGTGAAGACTTGGAAGAAATTCCATCATCTGATGATCCACCTTATCATCCATGTGTTCAGAAATATTTGAACAAGATGTTGCCATTAGATGAAGAGCTGAGAGAATGGGTGATAATAGTTCCTCAGCATATTAGTGATGTTCTGTTAACTAAGGTCCCAAAGAAACTGCCTGATCCTGGAGTCTTTGTACTTGATTGTTCTATCTTTGAGGATAGCTTTAGGCGTTCTCTGTGTGATTTAGGAGCTGCTGGGAGCATAATGCCTTACTCTGTGGCAGAGAAGCTGGGTATGTTGGATTTTGCTCCTACTAGGACACGTCTTATCCTAGCTGATCAGTCCATGCGAGTTCCTGAAGGGCTCCTTATTGATATTCCGGTAAGAGTTGGAAACTACTTAGTTCCAACGGACTTCCTTGTGCTGAAATATGCCTGCGATCCGGATGAAGCTTTATTGCTTGGGAGACCATTCTTGGCTACAGCAGGAGCTGTGATTGATGTTAGACAGAGTCTAATAGACCTCCACCTGGGAGATGAGACACTGCGATATGAGATGGAGAAGCTGCGGAAGCCACTGATAGATGGACAGACTTTCAAGATCTTGGAAGCAGATGATGAGCAGCTGAATGAGACTGTGATAATAGATCCTGGAGCGCATTTTACTCCATATTTTCTTGGACTGAAGCATTCTGCAACAGCCTATTCTCCGCCATGGATGAGGAGACTTGAACAGAGACAGAAGAAGTCTCTGTCAGGATCTTCTGGAGCTTGAAAATTCCCATCCATCCGGTCAAGCTATTGACCTTAAACAAGCGCTGGGTGGGAGGCAACCCACCGATAGGTACTAGTGTTTTTCTTTTTAATTTTTGGTGTTTTTGTTAGGATTTTACGTTTTGTTTCTGTTTTTGGTGCAGTCATGTTTGCAGGTCTCGGACGAAATCGCAGTGCAACGATCGACGCACTTCAGTGTCGATCGTCACAACACGAAAGAAATCGCATTGCAGCGATCGTTGCGGTCCTGAGCAACGATCGACTATAAACGAAAATCGCCAAGTAACGGTCGATGCATCTAATGCACCGATCGATGCTGTGCGACAAAGGTAACCCGACAGACATAAACTCACCCTTTTCAATTTTTTTTTTTTTATTTTTTTTTTTCTTCTTCTTTTTACCAATCCTTCGCTGGACACTACTGGGGACAGTGTGTCTTAAGTGTGGGGGAGGTGCTACTGACTTATATCTTTCTGTTTTCTTAAGAGTCAGTCTGTTTTTCAAAATTTTTTTGTTTTATTGAGTCAAAACTGTTTAAGTAAGAAACTATGATTTTCTGAGATGATTTACAAGACTTGCAGGAACTTAAGTAACCATTGGGATGAAGTTGCAGGATCTATCTCTGACTATTAGAAAACCCCATCACAGATCAACCTACTGGGAACACCCATATCACTTCAGGTATCAGAGGATCCTTTTACTGACTTCAACCTTAATACTGACTTAGATTTCTCACCTAAGGGCTTGGTATACTTTATGTCGGATTCCCTGTTAGTTCTGACACAGCCTGTAAACCTGTCCTATTTAGTCCCCTTCTCCCCTTCTATAAAGTAAAAAAAAAAAATAATAATAAACTGAGGATGAGTTAGTAACTCCGAAGTGGTCATGGGAATGGTAGCAAACACTATTTTCTCTCATGTGATCCATGGAATGTGTCCAAAGTACACCCCATAACGGGAAGAACACTGATAAAAAAAATAAAATGATACCCAATGTGGGAAAAATCAGTTGTTAAAGAAGGGAAAGAGAAGAAAGGGACTAGAGAAAGATAGTATGGTGGTCTAGAGCTGGCTAGGTAAGAATCCATGTGCCTTTAGATCGATACTCCTTAGGTGAGACCGCACTTAAATACTTGCAGAAGTCAGTAGGGAGAATTTGAATGCTTGAATGTGATTGTGGAGTTTACCTAGGACAGTTGCTAAGTGTGGGGGAAGTACATGTTGGTCTTGATATCCTGTGGTTGATTCTTTCAGTGGTTTACTAAGGGGAATCTGAGTGTTGTAGCTTCTAGGATGAAATGAGTTTCTGAAGAGTTTTCAAACCTCTTCACCATGTTTTAGTTCTCTGTTTTGCTTGAGGGCAAGCAAAGGCTAAGTGTGGGGGAGTTGATATATCATGGTTTTTACCCATTTTAGACCATGATATAGATGTGTTTTAGTGTCTTTTGTCTTTGTTTAGAGTCTTTTACAGGTTAAATCAGGATTGGAGCTAATTGGAGATATTTGGAGCATTTTGGGACGTTTTGGCCGAGAGCTTAACTCACTGTTCGTATAATTGATCATGCGTCGATCGTTGCACTCAAAGCATCGATCGATGCAGTCGCGAGATGGGCCGTACACGTCGGTTTGACAAGTATTGAAGATTTACAAAGAAGCCCAAGATAGTTCCAGTATTTACACAGAAGCCCCATCCGAGATTATGCCTATATAATAGAGTTTTTAGAGTTTTTATTGGAGACACTGGAGACGCTTTTCACTACGCTTTATACTTTTTACATTACGCAATTTATAATTAAGAGCAGAGGATTTTAGAGCTTTTGGGGCTGATCTGAACCTGTTACTTCATCTGTATTTGGAGAAGATTTCGAACCCCTTTTACTCTTATTCTTTTATGCAATTTACTTATTCTATGATTATGATTTCATTATCTATGTCTGAGTAGATTCCTAGTTAGGCTTAGGGTTTCTCACATAGGATTTCATGACTTGTTAGACTTGTTCAATTTCAGTTAAGGATTCAAACTATATCTGTTCTTCAATTTAATTGTGCTTAAAGCTAGTTCTAACCTGATCAATTAGAATCTAGATCTTAGGTTGCTAAATACGTCACGGAAGTGGGGTTTAGGAACCAGAACTAATTAAATTGGGCAATTAAACTTTGCGCAAACGGAAGTTTGGTTTAGGATAATTGTGAACATATCAAACTTGGACTTATTGCTAGTTTAATCTGTTAGTTCTCGCAAACGGAAGTTTGGTTTGCTGCACTTAGACTTAGAGAATTATCGCAAAGGAATTTGGTTAATTCTATATCTGTGTTTTGAGTTCTAGAACTGTGCTTAATTAGATCCTTGCTGAATGAACTGTCTGCTAGTCTGATTTCCTGAGAATACCCTAGGTTTGACGCTTTTAATTACTTGCTTTCACAACCAACAATCTCTGCAACTGATTTACTTTCTTGCATTGCTTTTAAATACAATCACATTGCTTATTTCTAGTATTGATCTCCTACAGTTTGATTCTCTTGAGACCAAGTGTCCCTGTGGATTCGATAACCCTATATACTACTTTGACATTGCTGTTCACTTGCAGTTTAGTATAGGGATTAATTCTTGACCTATCATAAGCCGGGCACGTACTCGCACCTAAAATTTGATCTCGCCCAAAGCCGAGAAACGACTCGCAAACAACAACAAAAACAAACGAGGATTGAGACGATACTAAATCTCTTCTTTCTTTTATTTCATTCTTGTCAAAATTACAAGGAAACGAACAACAAAAAACAACGAATCTAATTTCTTGAAAGACGATTTCTTCCGGATTGGAGCTCGTGTGCTGAGCCCGATTTCAACAAAAAAAAGGAGCCGAGCTCCTTTCTTGAAACATGATTTCGACGTCTGTTCCCGACATGGCCTCAAACGGCAGAGGCCCAGCAGTGAACAACGACGAAACCAAACCGGGGAGGATCATCATGGGGCAAGAGAGCTCGGGTAAGCCAACCTCAGCACACCAAAAACGAGAGCCGGTCCCCGCAGCCCGATCCCATGGTTCTCATGGCCACTCTGACATCAACCGCTCTCCCAAAAGGAATCATCCCCTTATATGGAGGAAAAAGAGCCAGCTTGATATCCAGCCCGCTGCCCTGCAAAAGAAAAAAAAACGGGCAGACACAAAAAAAAGCAGAAAAGCTTAACAAATGAATAACACCCCCACGTCAAAAGAGACAAGTTCAAGACAGGACAGCCCCCGGCACGTTACTAAAATCAGTGACGCATTAGATCCACCCAACCGGAGGAACTGTGCGTCGCCCTTAAGTTCGCAAAAACGAAAAATAAGGGCGGCTATCGGTATAATTCCATACATCGACGAGCCTTCATTTCGCAGAAAAAAATACGAGCCCGCTCGACAAAGAGAAAGACAAAAACTCCGAAAGCCGAACCCGGCCAACAACAAAGACAGGCGAGAAACCCATTGGCGGAGCGGCCTTGCTGCCACGACACACTGGGACTCAACACTCCAACCAAACCAAAATAGAAAAGCTAACCACACCGAGTAAGAGAAAGAAGAAAAACGAAGAACAATAAGATACGAAAAATCGGCAAAGAAGGGAGAGTATTTATAGCCATAAAGGGCAACAAGTGCCAAAACAACACTTTCAAAACGACGCGTCAGTTACCAATGCACGCCTTCAATGCGAAAGCGGTGGTCCACTTTCCCATAAACACGCAAAGTAACTCCTTAAAAGAGCAGTAATGACGCGTGGACCATGACCACTCAACTGTTGCTTTTGGTTGCTTTCTTCTCTTTTCCCTTCCTTCATTTTTCCCCACTGGGTATCATTTTATTTTTTCTATCTCTGCTCTTCCCTTACTGGGGCATACTTTTGACATGTTTCCATGGATGCACAGGAGGTAATAGGGGTCTCTACCACTCCCGCGACCACTTCGAAGCTACTAGCTTATCCTCAGTTTATCTCTCTTTTTTTTACTTTCAAGGTAGGGGAGAAGGGAACCATAATCAGACAAGTTTACAAGCTGTGCCAGAACCAACAGAGGAATCCGACTCAAAGTATACCAAGCCCATAGGTGAGAAAATTAAGTCAAGTTAAGGGTGAAGTCAAGTAATGGATTCTCTGAATACCTGAAGTGATATGGGTATCCTCAGTAGGCTGGTCTGTGTTGGGTTTTCTAATAGTCATAGATCATCTCCAACTCATCAAATGGTCACTTAAGTTCCTGCAAGTGTCGTAATCTCCTCAAAAAGTCCTTGTTTCCTACTCAATTTGACTCAATAAAACAAATTTGGACTGACTCGAAGAAAACAAAAGCGTGCGTATGTAGCTACCTCCCCCACACTCAAAACACACTGTCCCCAATGGTGTCAAGCTCATGATCGGTGAGAAAAATCGGAATTAAGAGAATCCGAAAAGAGTCAGAACACTTACCTGTCGTCGGCATGCGTCGATCGATTCCAATGATGGTGTCGATCGATGCAAGGAGAATATGCTCGCGGTTATTTAGATAACCGGTGTCTGAACTGCAATTGGATCGGCAAACCAGGAGTCGTATATGTGTCGATCGATGCATAGCGATTCTGCCTGTTTCTCACGCCTTTGAACACGCAAAAACAGAAAAATCAAAAACACCAAAGCAAAACAAAAAATGAAAAGAAAAACGAACCTACTAGTGGGTTGCCTCCCACTCAGCGCTTATTTAAAGTCAGTAGCTTGACTATGGAAAGGAGATCAGACTTATGGGGGATGTAACAGAGACTTGGAGTGTCTCTGTGAATGTCTCTTCATCAAAGGTGGCGTATAAGCATTCGGATCATGAGATCTCCCAAGGAAAGAGTGAAAAGCACCAGGGCGGGAGCGAAGCGTGGGTGGGATACTGCGTTTTCCTGCATTCACAGCTGATGGATTGGAAGATTTAAGTTTAGAAGATCCATACTTGTGCTTTGGTGGATGAGAGAGATCTGGAGCTTTCTGCTTAAGAGCAATTGCATGCTCTGAAGATGTTAGAGCAAGTTCCGAGTGAACTGCCATCTTCTCTTCTCCACTAGGAACTTCTAGTTCCACCTCAACACTGAAGCTCTGTCCATCAATGGTGGATTTCTGCAGTTTGTCCATCTTAAATTCCAAAGGTTGATTTCCCAGGTGAAGAGCAATCAAACTCTGTCTCATATCAATTACAGCTCCAGCAGTAGCTAAGAATGATCTTCCAAGCATAATGGGATCATCTGGCTCAATCTCATACTTCAGCACTACAAAGTCTGTTGGAATAAAGTAATTTCCAACTCTGAGAGGGATGTTCTCAAGAACTCCTTCTGGATATCTCTTTGATCGATCGGCTAGGACAAGAGCGATCCTAGTGGGCTGGAAATCCATCAGTCCCAATCTCACACCCACAGTGTACGGCATTAGATTCACACTTGATCCAAGATCACACAAACATCTCTTGAATTTGTCCTTGTAGATAGAACAGTCTAACATAAAACCCTCTGGATCCTTTAGTTTCTCAGGAATCTTACCATGAATAACAGCATTGCACACTTCAGAGACCATTAAGACACTTTCTTCTTCAGTCATGTTACTAGAAATTAGGTTTGTAACACATCTCCTCACCATAGGAATGTTCTTAACAGCATCAATCAATTGGGCTTCAGTTAGCTTTTCTCTCATCATCTTCATGCACTTTTCTAACTGAATCTCTTGCTTGGACTTCCTAGGGAAAGGAATCTTCGGTTTGTAGACTCTTTCTTCAGCTACAATCGGCTTCTCTGGAGAGACTGGCTGCTCACGCTCATGGTGTCGATCGATACTAAAATGGTGTCGGTCGATGCTGACACTCGAAAGTTGTGTCGATCAACATAGTATCTTCATCTCGAGAATGTCTCGGATTTTTCAGCTCCAAAGCCTTAGTATCTTGATTCTGCCCTTCTCCATATTCTGCCAAAGCTGCCTTAACATGTTTTGTCTGTATACCGGCTTCCACTTGTGTCATCCTAGCATCCAGATTATCAACTCTGCTTGTCAAAGTCTCCAATTTCCTACTCAGATCTTGATACATGGAGTCTATCTTTCCATTCAAATCTTGTGTCATTTTATTCTGTCCAAGAAGTAGCTGCTCAAGCATAGACTCAATCCTTGTCTGCTCATTTGATGGGGGAGCTTGGTGAGATGAATAACCATTGTCCCTTGATCTTGGAGTATAACTAGAAGCTTGTCTTTGCTGATCTCTATATCTATGTCCATGATAATCATCTCCAGATATATAATTCACCTCTGCAAACTCTTCAGCTACTGCATCAGATCGGATTTGCCTCTTCCTAAGTAGGATGCTGTGGACAGAATCATTCTTGTCCCTCATCTCAGCTATCTGCTAACTATCTTCTCTGCCACCAGATCTCTGCCTCTCTTTATCAGCATTCTTGACACTAGTGCTAGTTATCAAGTTCTCAATAAGCTCTTTAGCTTCCTCTGGAGTCTTGGTATAGAAGTTCCCATTACTTGTTGCGTCCATAGCCTTCTGATACCAAAAGTCCAAACCTCTGAAAAATGCGCTCAGCGGCTGAACCTCGGAGAAGCCATGATGTGGACAATCTCTATGGTACATCTTGAAACACGCCCAAGCTGCTCTCAGGGCCTCTGTAGGTTCCTATTCGAATGTCAAGAGGTCTTGTCTAAGCTGTTCGGATCTAGCATCGTCATAAAAGTGTCTTACGAAACCACTTTTGACTGCATCCCAAGTGGTCAAAGATCCTGGTGGTAGCTTTTTCAACCAGTAAGCTGCTTCTCCTTTAAGAGAATATGGGAATAGCTTACAGAAAAGATAATCTGAAAAGACTCCCTCAGCCTTGATACTGATAGCCAATTCCTCGAATGTGTTTATGTGATCCATAGGATGCTCGCTAGAGAGACAATGGAACTGATGCTGTCGAACCAATGCGTAGTACTCTGGTTTCAGCTTGAACTCAGCTCTGATGAACGGAGGTGGTTGAATCGCAGACCGATTAGCATAGAATATATCTGGTCTGTTATAATCAGCAAGTGTCTTCTTCTGACCAGCCTCTTGTGCATGTTCCGCGCCCACGACAACATATGGTATGATGAGGTTTCCTTCCCCATCCAGTTTCTGACCCTTCGCGTTGCGTATATGACCCTCCTGGTCTCGTAAAATGTCGTCCTCGCCCCGAATCAGAATCACAGGTTTCATAAAGAAAAACCTTCTAAACATTCAAGTGCTCGGTATCTCGGGTTTCGCTTTGTGACGATCGATGCAGGAACATCGTCGATCGATGCAGTGCAAAAACGATGTCGATTGACACACATGACCGTGTCGATCGATGCAGTGTGATTCTAGGCGTACCTGAAACGCAAGAAACAGAAAAATAATCAGTAACCAAAACAAAAATCAAAAACCTAATTTAAACCCTAAGTTCAAATCTATTGAAGACTCAAAAGAGTCCCCGGAAACGGCGCCCAAAACTTGATACGATCAGGTTTTAATCCCTAGATCCGATGGATCTAGGGTTTGATATATTGAAAATAGACCAACCTCGTTCTTACCTTTGGCAGCGGAAGAAGATGGTGAACGAGATCAGTTGAGCAACGCAGCGCCTTGCCTCTACCAGATACACACGCACGCTCACTGGAAACGGGATGCTAGTGCCGGACTCATGGGATTCGATCTCTCTGGTGTGTCTAGTGTTTCTCTCAAGAAAACTCGACGGCTCACTCTGTTTTGGTCGAACTAATTAGTTTTTATTCGACCTAAACGCGCTTAACGGGCCAGACTTAATTAAGCCTAAACTCGAAAAGCCTGTTCGGAAAATCCGAACTGTGTCGACCGACACACAAGCTGTGTCGATCGACACAACACCATTATATCGATTCTTATGTGTATTTCAATACACATAATATGATCATTGCTACAATGATCATTCCCATGTCGTAGCTTCCAGATTGCTTAGGTGTGTGACCCTATAGGATCATATAATACTGGCAGTAAGTGTACAACCTACAGATTGCAAGAGGCTTCTAGCAAAGCATTGCAAACGCCCAATATTATATGAATGTCTGATCTCGACACACAACTATCACAGGAGTGAGTACAAGTGTGATTTCAGGACACTATCCCAACAATCTCCCACTTGTACTGGAATCATCAATTCCTACAATCCTTTTGTCTCTATATCTCGATTTGGCATAAGGCAAGATTTGTGTCATCCTTATTAAGCCAACATCGTGTTTATCGAACTCCTGATCTCATACTGAACATTACAAACAACTGAACTACAGTTCGGTTGAGTGCGGCCACACATTTTCTCAGTAATCAATCTTCGATAGGCCCTGAGATATTTATCTCCCGTTATACAGGAGGGACAAATTCCATTTTGTTCCATCCCTGTTTCAACGCACACTTCATGATAAACTTGAACAGTGTCGTTATAGCCGCCAGTTACGGATCGACGTTTGACAAAGTCAAAATGTACCAATTCATATGCAAGAAAGCATGATGAACTCATGTCTGAGGACTATACTCTATAGTCGTAATGAGAACCTCTTATGACACAGATATTACTATCTTGTAGACTTCTCATTAGCGGGTCATGTCCGATCATATGTTCACTAACATATATCTATGTGACTGATTACGATAATCATATCATTGGCTCCATGAAACTAACAGTCACCTCACAATCTAGTCTCTTACGGTTGTCAGTGTCCCGATTCTACAACCTCGACTAGGGACAAAATAATTTATTAACTTATAGGGTTTCATGATCAAGTTCTCAACTTGATGACCTATAATATGTCATAAACTTATTTTGGGACCATTATTTAGATCACAATAAATAATGCTGAAATCAAATTTCATTAAACACTTCTAAAAGAATGTTTACAATAGCGTCTTATTATAACTAAAACAAAAACCAAAACTCCCACTAAAATCAAGATTACATCTTAAGATCTCTAATGCCTACAGCAGTCGAATGACTCTCATGCTTAGGCCTTGGGAGTGACTTGGTCGGAGGATCAGCGACATTCTTGTTTGTCGGAACTCGGCTGATCTTCACATCACCTCTATTGACAATATCACGTATCAGATGATATTTTCTCTCAACGTGTTTGGACTTCTGGTGTGACCTGGGTTCTTTCGCCTGAGCAATTGCTCCATTGTTATCGCAGAACAAAGCCACTGGCTCCAAGATACTAGGAACCACACCAAGTTCAGTCATGAACTTCTTGATCCAAACAGCTTCCTTTGCCGCTTCTGAAGCAGCAACATATTCAGCTTCCGTTGTGGAGTCAGCTACGGTATTCTGCTTAGAGCTCTTACAGCTCACCGCACCGCCATTTAGACAGAAGACATATCCAGACTGTGATCGGAAATCGTCTCTGTCTGTCTGAAAACTCGCATCGGTGAATCCATTCACCACAAGCTCATCACTTCCTCCATACACAAGGAATTTATCCTTAGTATGTCTCAAATACTTGAGAATATTCTTGACAGCTGTCCAGTGAACTTCACCTGGATCAGATTGGTATCTACTCGTCATGCTTAACGCGTAAGCTACATCTGGACGAGTGCAGAGCATGGCATACATAATAGATCCTATTGCAGAAGCATAAGGAATCCTATTCATGCGTTCTCGCTCAGCAGATATCGCCGGACACTGCTTCTTGCTGAGACTCATGCCATGAGACATTGGTATGAAGCCCTTCTTGGAATCTTGCATCCTGAATCTGTGCAACACCTTATCAATATAAGTGTCCTGGCACAATCCAATCAGCTTGTTAGTTCTATCTCTGTAGATTCTGATTCCAAGAATGTACGCGGCTTCTCCCATGTCTTTCATGGAAAAACAACTTCCAAGCCAAGTCTTAATAGACTGAAGCAACGGAACGTCATTACCGAGGAGGAGTATGTCATCGACATACAGTACAAGAAATGCAATTTTGCTCCCACTTGTCTTCTTGTATACACATGCTTCCTCTTCGTTCTTGATGAAACCGAATTGTTTTACTGCTTCATCAAAACGAAGATTCCAACTCCGTGATGCTTGCTTCAATCCATAAATGGATTTATGAAGCTTGCATACTTTCCCAGCATTGTTAGGATCGACAAAACCTTCAGGCTGTGTCATGTACACATCCTTTCCAGAATACCATTCAGGAATGCGGTTTTGACATCCATCTGCCAAATCTCATAATCATAATGAGCAGCAATCGCTAGAAGAATCCGAATAGATTTAAGCATAGCTACTGGGGAATAGGTTTCATCATAGTCAATACCATGAATTTGTTTGAAACCTTTAGCCACCAATCTCGCTTTGTAAATCTGTACATTGCCATCCACGTCAATCTTCTTCTTGAAGATCCATTTACACTCAATGGCTTTTACACCACTAGGTAAATTGACCAAGGACCAGACTTGGTTTTCTGACATGGATGTCATTTCGGATTTAGAGGCTCCAAGCCACTTTTCGGAGTGCGGGCCCATCATTGCTTCCGCAAAGGTCGCTGGTTCGTCATCTTCAATGATCATCAGATCATTTGAATTGGTCACGAGAAATCCATAGTATCTCTCGGGTTCGTGACGGATCCTTCCGGATCTGTGAACTTCAGGCTCTTCAGACGCCGGTTCCACAACACTTTGTGGATCCAACTGCTGCTCTTCCTCTGCAGGTCGAGCAGTATTCTGTGCATCTAGAATTTCTTCAAGATGTACTTTACTCCCACTGTTTTTCTTAGAGAGAAACTCCCTCTCAAGAAAAGAACAGTCCCGAGCAACAAATACTTTGTTCTCAGATTGGTTGTAAAAGTAGTATGCCTTGGTTTCCTTAGGATAACCAACGAAGTAGCATTTATCTGATTTGGGTGCAAGCTTGTCAGAGATTAAACGTTTGACATAAGCCTCACAACCCCAAATCCTCAGGAAAGACAGACTAGGAACATTCCCAGTCCACAGTTCATGTGGTGTCTTTTCCACTGATTTAGATGGCACCCTATTTAGTGTAAACGCAGACGTTTCTAGAGCGTATCCCCAAAAGGATAATGGAAGATTAGAATGACTCATCATAGACCGAACCATGTCCAACAAGGTTAGATTCCTCCTCTCTGACACTCCATTCCATTGGGGTGTTCCAGGAGGAGTGAGTTGTGAAACAATTCCACACTCGCTCAGATAGTCGCTGAACTCTTGGCTTAAGTATTCTCCTCCGCGATCCGATCGCAGAACTTTGATACTTTTGCCAAGTTGATTCTGTACTTCATTCTTGAATTCCTTGAATCTATCAAAGGATTCTGACTTGTGTCTCATCAAATAGACATAGCCATACCTACTGAAATCATCAGTGAAGGTAATGAAGTATTTGAAATTTCCTCTGGCAGCAGTACTCATCGGCCCACATACATCAGTATGAATAAGGCCCAATAAATCACTGGCCCTTTCATTTGGTTTATTGAAAGGGGCTCTAGCCATTTTGCCCACCAAGCAAGATTCGCATTTCTCACATGATTCAAAATCAAATGAGCCCAGAAGTCCATTTCGATGGAGCCTCTGGATGCGTTTCTCATTGATATGGCCCAAACGACAATGCCATAAGAAAGTCGGGTTTTCGTCATTGGACTTAAACCTCTTTGTATTTATGTTAAAGACAGGCATTTCTTGGTTTAATACATATAACCCATTATCTAATGGGGCGCTACCATAAAAAGTACCATCACGATTAAAAGAACAAACTTTATTCTTAACAGCAAAATCAAAACCTTCCAAATCCAAAACGGAAACTGAAATTATGTTTCTGCTTATCGCAGGTACAAAGTAGCAATTATTCAAAATTAAAACCATGCCCGATGGTAAGGACAACTCGTAGGTGCCTACGGCCAGTGAAGCAACCTTAGCTCCATTCCCGACCCGTAGCTCTACTTGTCCTTTCTTCAGCGTCCTACTATTTCTTAGTGCCTGCACATCAGTACAAATATGAGCACCGCAGCCGGTATCCAATACCCACGAAGTAGAACTAGAAGACATAACATTAAGTTCGATAACATAAATACCTGAGTCAGACGCATCATACGTCTTCTTCAGCTTCTTGTAATCTTCCATGAACTTCTTGCAGTCTTTCTTCCAATGCCCCAACTGCTTGCAGTAGTTGCACTTATCCTCAGGAGAAGGCCTGGATTTGGGCTTCGGCTTGGGCTTGTCCTGACTTTCATCCTGGACAACCTGGGCCTTACCCTTACCCTTCTTAGGTTTCTTAAACCTTTTACCCCCTTGTACCATCAGGACACTGGGAGTAGCCTTTTTGAGATTTGGTTCTGCTGTCTTCAACATACCGTGCAACTCAGTCAATGTCTTAGTCATGTTTTGCATGTTGTAGTTCATGATGAACTGATCAAAACACGACGGCAAAGACTGCAGAATCATGTCAGTGGCTAGCTCCTGGCTAATGGCACAGTCCAGTTTCCCCAGGTTATCAATGTAACCCATCATTTTAAGGACATGAGGACTTACTGGACTGTCCTTAGCCAGCTTGCAGTCCATGAGAGATTTAACCGTCTGGTATCTCTCTGTGCGAGCTTGCTCCTGAAACAAAGCTTTCAGGCTGTTAATCATCTCAATGGGTGACAACACGTTCTCATATTGCTTCTGCAGCTCAGAGTTCATAGTCACCAGCATTAGACAATTAACATCTTTGACATCCGCTGAATGCTTATCCCAAGCATTCTTTTCTGTCTGCGGAGCACTGGAACGTGGCCTCTCGGGGAGAACTCTTTCAAGGACATATTCCTTGTTCTCCTGCTTGAGAACTATTCTCAGGTTCCGATACCATTCCAAGAAATTAGATCCATTTAACTTGTCCTTCTCAAGGATGGATCTGAGTGAGAAAGTGTTGATGTGATTTGAGACAGACATAGCTGTAATTCAAAAGAGGTAGATTTTAGTTATAAAGCACAAGAAATGAGAATTCTTATCTAATAAGAAAACTCGCATTGTATTCAAAACTATGTTTCCTCATATGAATACAACGAACCAAGATCCTCAGATTACTAAAATTCGAGTGGGCGACTCGCCGTTACTCAAGTTTTAGTTATCTAGGTAAGCAAGTCATTGCTAATTGTACCCAGTACAATTCTTGGTCGTAGATGAGACAAACTATGTCCAATCTACTCTGATGTCTCTGAGCTCAGAACTTCTGACAGCCTAGTCAAGTAAAACCAATCTTTTATCTGTCTTGTGATCACTGACAGTTGCACTGCAAGTCTGTCATTGACCACCTGCCTTACCCATGTTGCAGTGGATATCAAGGACTCCAAGATATCCAACAAACGACACGAGTCTTGACAGTAGACAAGATCGGGCAAGACATCAAGATCACTTGATATTTAGTTGAGGAAAGGAACTAATTTTTATCTTGATTTATATCTAATATATATCTAAGAAATTATAAAATTTAATTAAAAATTTCAGTTTTATTAAGTTTAGATTTATCTACAACTTTTAGGATTAAATTGTTCTGGTATATGCAAATATGTAGTCCAACCAGCATATCTGCGAATGTTGTGTCGATCGACGCCAACCATTGGTATCGATTGATGCAACTATATTTAAACCGTTCTTCGATAACCGGTCAAACCAGATTGAATTTACTTAACCGATTCAATCCAATTGAACCAGTTCGGTTTAATGGTCCATGTCGATCGTCACACACTGTGTATCGATCGACATTACCAAACCAGAACCAATTTTGGCTAATTAAAATTAACCGTGCTAGATAACCGGTCCAATCCAATTGAACCGATCTATCTGATCGCATTGCCTGTGTCGACCGACACACCCAGTGTATCGATCGACACAGCAGGAATTCGGGTACTCGATCTCAGATCGAAACCCTTAAAATTATTTGCGGATTTTCGCTTTGTATCGACCGACACACGCTTTGTGTCGATCGATACTGTGCGACAAACCCTAAATTTTATTCGCGAGTTTTCGCTCTGTGTCGACCGACACACGCTTTGTGTCGATCGACACCCTGCGACAAACCCTAAAATTTTATATTTTGCGCCGCGGCGTGTCGACCGACACACGCTTTGTGTCGATCGACACAGTGCTTTTTCAACAGTTCATCGTTTTCAACAGAGACAAAAATCCGAGATTTAAACTTTGTAACACGATTTTAACAGGCAATATTCAGATCAACAACATCAAGTTTCGATTTAATATTACCAGATTCAATAGCTAAACCCTAAGCATGCTCTGATACCACTGTTGGATCCCGATGGATCTAGGGTTTGTTATATTGAAATTTAGAACCAACCTCGTTCTTACCTTTTGGCAGCGGAAGAGATGGTGAACGAGATCAGTGGAGCAACGCAACGCTTTGCCTCTACCAGATACACACGCACGCTCGCTGGAAACGGGATGCTAGTGCCGGATCAATGGGGATCGAAAGGTTTTGGTGTGTCTAGTGTTTCTGTCAAGAAAACTGGACGGCCTTTTGTTTTGGTCGAACTAATTAGTTTTTATTCGACCTAAACGTGCTTAACGGGCCAGACTTAATTAAGCCTAAACTCGAAAAGCCTGTTCGGAAAATTCGAACTGTGTCGACCGACACACAAGCTGTGTCGATCGACACAACACCATTATATCGATTCTTATGTGTATTTCAATACACATAATATGATCATTGCTACAATGATCATTCCCATGTCGTAGCTTCCAGATTGCTTAGGTGTGTGACCCTATAGGAACATATAATACTGGCAGTAAGTGTACAACCTACAGATTGCAAGAGGCTTCTAGCAAAGCATTGCAAACGCCCAATATTATATGAATGTCTGATCTCGACACACAACTATCACAGGAGTGAGTACAAGTGTGATTTCAGGACACTATCCCAACAATCTCCCACTTGTACTGGAATCATCAATTCCTACAATCCTTTTGTCTCTATATCTCGATTTGGCATAAGGCAAGATTTGTGTCATCCTTATTAAGCCAACATCGTGTTTATCGAACTCCTGATCTCATACTGAACATTACAAACAACTGAACTACAGTTTGTTTGAGTGCGGCCACACATTTTCTCAGTAATCAATCTTCGATAGGCCCTGAGATATTTATCTCCCGTTATACAGGAGGGACAAATTCCATCTTGTTCCATCCCTGTTTCAACGCACACTTCATGATAAACTTGAACAGTGTCGTTATAGCCGCCAGTTACGGATCGACGTTTGACAAAGTCAAAATGTACCAATTCATATGCAAGAAAGCATGATGAACTCATGTCTAAGGACTATACTCTATAGTCGTAATGAGAATCTCTTATGACACAGATATTACTATCTTGTAGACTTCTCATTAGCGGGTCATGTCCGATCATATGTTCACTAACATATATCTATGTGACTGACTGCGATAATCATATCATTGGCTCCATGAAACTTAGCCAACAGTCACCTCACAATCTAGTCTCTTACGGTTTTCAGTGTCCCAATTCTACAACCTCGACTAGGGACAAAATAATTTATTAACTTATAGGGTTTCATGATCAAGTTCTCAACTTGATGACCTATAATATGTCATAAACTTATTTTGGGACCATTATTTAGATCACAATAAATAATGCTGAAATCAAATTTCATTAAACACTTCTAAAAGAATGTTTACAATAGCGTCTTATTATAACTAAAACAAAAACCAAAACTCCCACTAAAATCAAGATTACATCTTAAGATCTCTAATGCCTACAGCAGTCGAATGACTCTCATGCTTAGGCCTTGGGAGTGACTTGGTCAGAGGATCAGCCACATTCTCGTTTGTCGGAACTCGGCTGATCTTCACATCACCTCTATTGACAATATCACGTATCAGATGATATTTTCTCTCAACGTGTTTGGACTTCTTGTGTGACCTGGGTTCTTTCGCCTGAGCAATGGCTCCATTGTTATCGCAGAACAAAGCCACTGGCTCCAAGATACTAGGAACCACACCAAGTTCAGTCATGAACTTCTTGATCCAAACAGCTTCCTTTGCCGCTTCTGAAGGAGCAACATATTCAGCTTCCGTTGTGGAGTCAGCTACGGTATTCTGCTTAGAGCTCTTCCAGCTCACCGCACCGCCATTTAGACAGAAGACATATCCAGACTGTGATCGGAAATCGTCTCTGTCTGTCTGAAAACTCGCATCGGTGAATCCATTCACCACAAGCTCATCACTTCCTCCATACACAAGGAATTTATCCTTAGTATGTCTCAAATACTTGAGAATATTCTTGACAGCTGTCCAGTGAACTTCACCTGGATCAGATTGGTATCTACTCGTCATGCTTAACGCGTAAGCTACATCTGGACGAGTGCAGAGCATGGCATACATAATAGATCCTATTGCAGAAGCATAAGGAATCCTATTCATGCGTTCTCGCTCAGCAGATGTCGCCGGACACTGCTTCTTGCTGAGACTCATGCCATGAGACATTGGTATGAAGCCCTTCTTGGAATCTTGCATCCTGAATCTGTGTAACACCTTATCAATATAAGTGTCCTGGCACAATCCAATCAGCTTGTTAGTTCTATCTCTGTAGATTCTGATTCCAAGAATGTACGCGGCTTCTCCCATGTCTTTCATGGAAAAACAACTTCCAAGCCAAGTCTTAATAGACTGAAGCAACGGAACGTCATTACCGAGGAGGAGTATGTCATCGACATACAGTACAAGAAATGCAATTTTGCTCCCACTTGTCTTCTTGTATACACATGCTTCCTCTTCGTTCTTGATGAAACCGAATTGTTTTACTGCTTCATCAAAACGAAGATTCCAACTCCGTGATGCTTGCTTCAATCCATAAATGGATTTATGAAGCTTGCATACCTTCTTAGCGTTTTTAGGATCGACAAAACCTTCAGGTTGTGTCATGTACACATCCTCTTCCAGAATACCATTCAGGAATGCGGTTTTGACATCCATTTGCCAAATCACATAGTCATAATGAGCAGCAATCGCTAGAAGAATCCGAATAGATTTAAGCATAGCGACTGGGGAATAGGTTTCATCATAGTCAATACCATGAATTTGTTTGAAACCTTTAGCCACCAACCTTGCTTTGTAAATCTGTACATTGCCATCCACGTCAATCTTCTTCTTGAAGATCCATTTACACTCAATGGCTTTTACACCATTAGGAAAATCGACCAAGGACCATACTTGGTTTTCTGACATGGATGTCATTTCGGATTTAGAGGCTCCAAGCCACTTTTCGGAGTCCGGGCCCATCATTGCTTCCGTGAAGGTCGCTGGTTTTGACATCCATCAATGATCATCAGATCATTTGAATTGGTTACAAGAAATCCGTAGTATCTCTCGGGTTCGTGACGGATCCTTCCGGATCTGCGAACTTCAGGCTCCACAGGCGCCGGTTCCCCATAACTTTGTGGATCCAACTGCTGCTCTTCCTCAATAGGTTGAGCAGTCTCCTGTGCATCTTGAATTTCTTCAAGATGTACTTTACTCCCACTGTTTTTCTTAGAGAGAAACTCCCTCTCAAGAAAAGAACAGTCCCGAGCAACAAATACTTTGTTCTCAGGTTGGTTGTAAAAGTAGTATGCCTTGGTTTCCTTAGGATAACCAACGAAGTAGCATTTATCTGATTTGGGTGCAAGATTGTCAGAGATTAAACGTTTGACATAAGCCTCACAACCCCAAATCCTCAGGAAAGACAGACTAGGAACATTCCCAGTCCACAGTTCATGTGGTGTCTTTTCCACTGATTTAGATGGCACCCTATTTAGTGTAAACGCAGACGTTTCTAGAGCGTATCCTCAAAAGGATAATGGAAGATTAGAATGACTCATCATAGACCGAACCATGTCCAACAAGGTTCGATTCCTCCTCTCTGACACTCCATTCCATTGGGGTGTTCCAGGAGGAGTGAGTTGTGAAACAATTCCACACTCGCTCAGATAGTCGCTGAACTCTTGGCTTAAGTATTCTCCTCCGCGATCCGATCGCAGAACTTTGATACTTTTGCCAAGTTGATTCTGTACTTCATTCTTGAATTCCTTGAATCTATCAAAGGATTCTGACTTGTGTCTCATCAAATAGACATAGCCATACCTACTGATTGAATTCCTTGAATCTATCAAAGGATTCTGACTTGTGTCTCATCAACTATATTTAAACCGTTCTTCGATAACTGGTCAAACCGGATTGAATTTACTTAACCGATTCAATCCAATTGAACCAGTTCGGTTTAATGGTCCATGTCGATCGTCACACACTGTGTATCGATCGACATTACCAAACCAGAACCAATTTTGGCTAATTAAAATTAACCGTGCTAGATAACCGGTCCAATCCAATTGAACCGATCTATCTGATCGCATTGCCTGTGTCGACCGACACACCCAGTGTATCGATCGACACAGCAGGAATTCGGGTACTCGATCTCAGATCGAAACCCTTAAGATTATTTGCGGATTTTCGCTTTGTATCGACCGACACACGCTTTGTGTCGATCGATACTTTGCGACAAACCCTAAATTTTATTCGCGAGTGTTCGCTCTGTGTCGACCGACACACGCTTTGTGTCGATCGACACCCTGCGACAAACCCTAAAATTTTATATTTTGTGCCGCGGCGTGTCGACCGACACACGCTTTGTGTCGATCGACACAGTGCTTTTTCAACAGTTCATCGTTTTCAACAGAGACAAAAATCCGAGATTTAAACTTTGTAACACGATTTTAACAGGCAGTATTCAGATCAACAACATCAAGTTTCGATTTAATATTACCAGATTCAATAGCTAAACCCTAAGCATGCTCTGATACCACTGTTGGATCCCGATGGATCTAGGGTTTGTTATATTGAAATTTAGAACCAACCTCGTTCTTACCTTTTGGCAGCGGAAGAGATGGTGAACGAGATCAGTGGAGCAACGCAACGCTTTGCCTCTACCAGATACACACGCACGCTCGCTGGAAACAGGATGCTAGTGCCGGATCAATGGGGATCGAAAGGTTCTGGTGTGTCTAGTGTTTCTGTCAAGAAAACTGGACGGCCTTTTGTTTTGGTCGAACTAATTAGTTTTTATTCGACCTAAACGTGCTTAACGGGCCAGACTTAATTAAGCCTAAACTCGAAAAGCCTGTTCGGAAAATCCGAACTGTGTCGACCGACACACAAGCTGTGTCGATCGACACAACACCATTATATCGATTCTTATGTGTATTTCAATACACATAATATGATCATTGCTACAATGATCATTCCCATGTCGTAGCTTCCAGACTGCTTAGGTGTGTGACCCTATAGGAACATATAATACTGGCAGTAAGTGTACAACCTACAGATTGCAAGAGGCTTCTAGCAAAGCATTGCAAACGCCCAGTATTATATGAATGTCTTATCTCGACACACAACTATCACAGGAGTGAGTACAAGTGTGATTTCAGGACACTATCCCAACACTAACAACCTAGCAAGCCAACTTTCGTTGCGAATCCTAGAGTTCTAAACAAGCATTAATCTCAGGTTCTTTCGTTCACAATTCTCCTAAGCCAAATTTCTTTGCGAATAGTCAAATTGCTCATCTAGGTTCTTTCTAGTTAATTAATCAACTGTCGTTGCAGAAATCAACCTAATATCAATAATCTAAGTGGCCAATTTAGATCAAGCATAAAGAACAACCCTAGATGAAGAACTAGCATATATGAATCCCTACAGATTGATCAACCTTCCATGAAATCCCCTGTGAGAATCCCTAAACCTAACTGGTAAACTACTCAAACATGATCATTGAAACTGAAGACATGTGGAATAGAAAACCAAATAGCATAAAATATAATAAGAAATAAGGGTTCAAAATCTTCTCTCTGTCGAGTATCTGATCAGCCCCTAAAACTCTCTGAATGTAAAATAATGCGTAGCCTAAACAATGGCTTAAAAACCCTAATATAATGATCTAATCATGGCTGGGGATTCTTTGTAATTATGAGAAACTTCTGGGCAAAAGTACAATTTCCACATTCTTCATTAAACGCTCGCGAGAATGTCTGTCATGCATCTGCATCGATCGACACCAGAGGTGTGTCGATCGACACAACTGTCAAATATGGGCAGTGACTTCTTCTCTCTCGGCCAAATGCTCCAAATAGCTCCAGAATGCGCCATAATGTCCAATTCCGCTCCAAACACCCCTAGACATGTTAACACACCTAAAAGACTCCAAAACATAATAAAAGACTCGATAAATAAGACATATACCATGGCTAAAAATCCTAAAATCCATGGTATATTTTTACATAATTATAAACTAAAAAAATAATAAAACAAATAACATATTGTTGATTCAAAAAATCACACAATATTCAATTTAATGAATTGAATAGAAAATAAGGGATTTGGATGAAACAATTAAACACGATTGAAAGCAATAAAGAATCAAACCAGAAAATCTAGTCTTATTATAAATCTGAGCTGGAATCGATCGTGGATCGCTAGCTCTAGGGTTTTTGAGTATCGAGTATTTCGAGTGTGTAAAACTTAGTATTTTCCCGCGCAGGGGGAAGAATATTTATATCAGAGGATCTATGTTTTTTTCAGTGTTCTAAAAAGCGGTCTAGGCGTTAGAATTAGGCGTTTGTGTTATTAAGCGGATTTAAACAGTTCTAGGCGGTTCTAGGCGGACCTAGACGGGCCTAGGCGGCTATACAATATCTTTAACTAATTATCTTTTGATTTTTAAGTTTCATGTGTGTTTCGATCTAATTTAAAAATTTTTATTACATATAACTAAATTTATAAGTTCTTACTTTATAAATTAATGGTTATCAATAAAAAATATTGTAAATTTAACAGATTTGATACCAAATGTCGTGTGATGATAAATTTAACTAATATTTTTTGTTATTTCAATGTATTTTGAGTTTTAAATCTATTTTTAAGACTAAGAATATTTGAATTATATGATAGATATTATATAATATATCTAATATATATAGTTTTCTTTTATAAACGCATATACCGCCTAAAATCGCCTAGGCCCCGACTAGGCGTTCTAGGCGCTAGGCGATAGGTCGCCGCCCGACTAGCGCCTAGCGCTTTCTTGAACACTGGTTTTTTTTACCTAGATTCTTTATGATATTACTAGAAAATTATCCGCGCTACGCTGCGGGATTGTTTATATAATTTTTTTCTTAAATTGTTTTTTAAACAAAAATATTAATTAAATTTGATGGTTTGTAAAAGGTTTATTTGAAAGAGATAAAAATGATAGAAATTAATCTGTTTAAGAATTACGTTTGACTGATGACGATTGCTTGTTCCAATACACGTTCTTAACCAATGATGATTGGTTTGTAAGTCAACAAATAAAAATGAATGTTTAGGTTTCATAAACGGTTGATTATTACGTTATGTTAGTCACCAAGTAATTAATGTTGATTTAGGGTTTTGATCTAGTAATAGTTTTTATCCAATTTTGTTTTTTTTAAGACTGGTAGTTATTAACAGCGACGTAAACACCTATATATTAATATATAACGACGTAAACAAATACATAAGTTCGGAATCAAGAACTAATATGTATCTATTCTGCTTGAACTAATATTTTTTTAAGACTATGGTATTATAAACTTGAAACAACTCTTACTTCTAATATGACCTCTCTTTTTTTCCGAATATGAAATATGCTAAATAAGAAAACACTAATAAAAGTAAGTTGGCTGAGTCTTTCTCTGAAAGCTTCTTCGCCATAGGACTTTTGTTTCTTAATATTAGCATGTTCAGCATTCTTGTTTTACGGTTTTTGTAATGTCCAAAGTTTGTAATAAAAATAGGATTCTTGTTTAAATCCAAAAATCTTATTGTTTACAATGATTACTTATTAACCATACATAGAACAAGTGGAACTTATGCCCTGCTCCTTGAATCTCATGGTAATGAATCTATGGCAGCTTCTTAGCAATGTAACGGTTGAAGTGATACCTGTGAGGAATAAGTTTTAGTTATACCTGTGATGAATAAATTTTAGATCCAAGATTAAACTGACAAAAAAGCTCCCATATCAACTGGACAGCCAGAAGAGTAATCAATATGGATTTGACCACCAATCCTATCGCGTGATTCCAAAACTGTTAACTTAACATATGTTTGAGACCTTGAGAGAGGTTACTACCAGCAGCTAGACGTGATATACCAATGCCAGTCACAATGAAAGACGGCTGCACATTGCTCTGCTCATGTTAAGCGCCGAGATTGTGCCTGCTTGAATGTTTAAACATGTTAGAACGTATAATCCTATCAATTCATCAAGGAGAAAAAGTATGAAATTACACACATCAAACATAAAAAAAAAAATTTCCCTAAGATTTTATCTCAACCACAATCATTGGACACCTTATATTCATTTATTCTTGTATCACACAGCTTTGTTGAACCGTTGTTATCATGTAAAATGACCACCAGAAGCTCTAAGTCTTTGGCTTTGGTTTTGTTCATAGCAGTGTGATAAACATGCTTTAGAGCTTTCTCAACTTGATCAGGCCTCGCGTTGTATATTGGTATCACAGGTTCCGGATTAAACTCCTACAATGTCAATGGACACATAAACAATAAGAACAATGTCGGGGAAAAAAACAGCGACTTGAGAAGAAGATTTATCTCTAGGCTCTCAACTTTCGTCAAATTTCAAAATCATAGATGTCATTACATAAAGCTATTGTACACGAAGCAGCCAATGAACTGAATTCCGTATAATAAACTTGATAGTTCTCTAAAGCGGTATACGTTTTTCATAACCAAAGACATCATCAAACAAAAAAACCCATCTAAAGATATACTCACCTCGTCATATTTGTAACGTTGGTGCTGCAAAACTATTCCCTCCACATTTTCCTCATCATTAGCATGCTCTGCAAGATATTCTCTTTAAGCTTCAAACAGGAAAAAAAATCATGCCGCTAGTAACATAAAAGTAGCAAAGAAAGGAATGTAAAATACTGCATTTGTCTCATTCTCGTCTGGAAAAAAATATCTCAAACCTAATTTTTTGGAATGACATTACGAAACCATGTTTACTAAGTGATGTAGGCGACATTTTTGAATTAAAGTAACAATTTCCAGACGAGTTGCATGTATAAAGACGGAGCGACTGATGATAATCAATCTGACAGGGAGCGTAACATACCTTCACAGAGCCTCCCATGTACAAATCTTCTAGAGTGGCCTAAGTTGCACAATCACGTCATCACCCTTAGAAACCTTCTCTTCTTCCTCCATCGAACCACCACCCAAAAACCTAATGTTGGGAATGTCCTGAAATCTATTGTACTTACTCCAAGTGAAAGTCGTATTGTCGAGATGAGACAATCATATGACGCTAGGTAGTCATAATGCTTTTCTAGAAGCCACTTATGATCAATGAGTTTAGAACTTATTGCTAGTGTTATATGATCCTACAGGGTCACACACCTAAGCAAACTGGACGTTAAAGACGAGGTTGATCATTAATGTAATGATCTAGTGAATGCATATTTGATATGCATTCGATATCAATAATCTGGGGCAGTGTCGATCGATGCAGATAGTGCATCGATCGATGCAACTCGCGGATTAATCAGATTAATTCGGTTTAATCGTTGGTTAATTCCGTGATGGTTTAAGTCGACATATATAAGATATATGGTCGACCTAAACTGATTTCTAACCTAATTCACAGCCACCAGAAAGAGAAAAGAAACCTCTGAGGAGATTCGATCTCCATAGGCACTAGCATCCCTGTTGTTCAGTTTGTGTGCGTGTGGATACCAGTAGAGGCGCAGCATTTGAGGCGCTCAAGATCTCGATTATCTGCAAATCTTCCGCTGCTTATTACCAGGTAAATCTGAGATCTGATAGATTCAATTACATGAACCCTATATCCTAGGCTTGGAATTCAGACCAGGGTTGCCTAATTGGATTAGGAACTGCTAGAAATTCCTTCAGTGGTATCAGAGCTTTAGGGTTCCATTGAATCAGTAGCATGTTGATTAGATTAGTTGAATCTGAATCTGTGTATGGTTGATACAAACTTGCTAAAATTCGTTTTCATGAAAACCTAGTTTAGGGTTCTGTTCGAAAACGTTTTAGGGCTTTTTCGCATGGTGTCGATCGATGCCAATCCGGCATCGATCGACACAGGGCGAAAACCCGAATAAAACTTAGGGTTTTTCGCATGGTGTTGATCGATGCCAATCCGGCATCGATCGACACAGGGCGAAAACCCGAATAAAACTTGGTTTTCGCCTAGTGTCGATCGACACAAATGTTGTGTCGGTCGACACAAACCTCGCGAGATTGATGAATCGGTTTAATTGGATTGGACCGGTTATCGAGCTTGGTTAATGATGGTTGAACACTATGAATGGTTTAATTGCGATTGGTTTGATAAGGTTGGTATCGACCGATGCTAATGTAGCATCGATCGACACTGACCGGCAATCAAAACCGGATCAATTGGATTGATCGGTTATCGCGGATTGCTTTAGGTTGTTCTGTATCGATCGACTATATAGTAGTGTCGGTCGACATCAGATTCGATGATTAGGTTACTGAACCTGAAATCACAGAACCAAAGCAAGATAAATCAATTAATTATAAGAATTAAAACATAATAAAACTGAACGTTTTAAATGGTTCCGTTCCTCAACCAAATATCAAGTGATACTTGATGTCTTTCCAATCTTGTCAACTGTCAAGACTCGTTTCATTGTGCGATAGACTTGCAGTGCGAGATGTCCACAATTACACGAGTAAGGCAGGAGGTAATCGTGTTGATGGGCTTGCAGTGCAAGGCATCAACAATTACATGACTGAAGAGATTGGCTTACTTGACTGGGCCATCAAAATTGTTTTGGGCTCAGAGACATCAGGTGGATTGGGCATGAGATGTCGATCCACAACCAAGAGTTATATTGGATATAACTAGCAAAGTTGTTGCTTACCTAGATAGCTAAATTTGGGTGATAGCCAGTGGCTCGCTCAAGCTTAGTGAAGTATGGGTCTTGGATCATTATATTCATCAGAGGAAACATTGTTTGAATATAATGCGAGTTTTCTTAAAAGTTAAGACTTCTCATTTCTTGAACATCATAACTAAACCTCCCTTGTTTTTCCAGCCATGTCTAGCACAAACCATCGTAACAATTTCTCCCTGCGATCCGTCCTTGAGAAGGACAAGTTAAATGGATCCAACTTTCTTGAATGGTATCGGAACTTGAGAATTGTTCTCAAACAGGAGAAAAAAGGACTATGTCCTTGAGAAAGTTCTCCCCAAGAAGTACCGAGCCAATGCCTGGCAGTCAGATAAGGATGCTTGGGATAAGCATTCTAATGATGCGGTGGATGTGAGTTGTCTCATGCTGGCTACCATGAACTCGGAATTGCAGAAGCAATATGAGTACGTGGAGTCGCCAAAAGAGATGATCACTGGCCTGAAAAGTATGTTTCAGGAGCAGGCACGAACTCAGAGATACTAGACGGTCAGGTCTCTGATTGAGTGCAAGCTACCAAAGGGCGAACCAGTTAGTCCTCATGTCATTAAGATGATGGGTTATATAGATAACCTGGGGAAACTGGATTGTCCCATTAGCCAAGAGTTGGCTACTGACATCATTCTGCATTCACTGCCGTCATGCTATGATCAATTTGTTATGAACTATAACATGAACAACTTGACGAAGACGTTGACTGAATTGCATGGGATGCTTAAGACTACTGAACCTAACATCAAGAAGGACACCCCAAATGTCCTTATGGTACAAAAGGGTAAAAAGTTTAAGAAACTTGGTAAGAACAAAGGTGATGGCAAGACGAGCTCGATTGTGAATCCAAGCGAGTCTGGCCATGCTCCTAAGGTTAAAACCAGTCCTTCTGAAGATGTTAAGTGCCGTTATTGTAATGGTTATGGGCATTTGAAAAGAAACTGCAATAAATTCTTGGAAGATTATGAGAAGCTGAAGAAGACGTACGAGACTTCTTCTTCAGGTGTTATGTTATAGAAGTAAATGTTACTTCTTATAGTCCTACTTATTGGGTATTTGATACCAGCTGTGGTACTCATATTTTGTGAAAATGTGCAGGGCCTGAGCAAAAGTAGGACTATGGAGAAAGGACAAGTAGATCTATGCGTGGAAATGGAGCAAGAGTTGCTGCATTAGCCGTAGGAGTTTTTCATTTGTTTTCCTTTATGGCATGTTTTGAACTTAAAACTTCTACTATATACCTGCTATGAGCAGAAAGATTATTTTTATTCCTTGTTTGGATATGGAAGGATATCGGTTTTCAAATTAAGAATAAGTGTTATTCATTTGATTACAATGATATATTAGATAGTAGCAATCCATTAGAGAATGGACTTTATGTTCTAAACCAGAACGTGCCTAACTATAACATTAATACCAAGAGATTCAAGTCAAATGATACGAATCAAACTTCTCTCTGGCATTGTCATTTTGGGCCACATAAATGAGAAACAGATTCAGAAGCTCCATAGTGATGGGCTCTTGGGCTCATCTGATTATGAATCATAATGAGTAGAGTGAATCTTGTTTATTGGGTAAAATGACAGAGGCCCCTTTCAACAAAGGTAGTGTCGATCGACACAAACGGTGCGTCGGTCGATACAGGTTGCGAACGATCAAAATGAAGGGGCCAGAGGCTTATTGGGTTATATACATACGGATGTATATGGACCGATGAGCACTAGTGCTAGAGGAAAAATTCAGTACTTCATTACTTTTACTGATATTTTTAGAAGGTACGGTTATGCCTTATTTATAAGGCATAAGTCAGAATCTTTAAGAAGTTCAAAGAGTTCCAAAATGAAGTACAAAATCAATTTGGCAAAGGTATTAAACCTCTACGATGAGATCGTGGAGGTGAATACTTAGGTCAAGAATTTAGTGATCATCTGAGAGATTGTGAAAGTGTTTCACAATTAACTCCTCCTGTATCGGACTTTATTAGATATGGTTCGATCAATGATGAGTCACTTAGATCTTCCATTATCCTTCTGAGAATACGCTCTAGAAATGTCTGAGTTTACTTTAAATAGAGTTCCATCAAAATCAGTTACAAAGATACCACATGAGATGTAGAATGTAAATGTTTCTAATTTATCCATCATGGAAATTTGGAGTTGCGAGACTTATATAAAACGTTTAATCTCTGATAAGCTCACACCCAAATCTGATAAGTGCTACTTCATTGGTTGTCCTAACAAAACCAAGGCATGTTACTTTTACAACTAGTTCGAGAACAAATTGTTTGTTGCTCGGAACTATGTTTTCTTGAGAAAGACTTTCTTTCCAAGAAGAACAGTGGGAGTAAAAGTACAACTCGAAGAAATTCGAAAATCACAGGAGACTGCTCAACATGATTAGGAAGAGCAGTAGTTGGATCTACAAAGAGTTGTAGAACCTGCACCTGTGATGCCTGGAGTTTATAAAGGATCTGGTGAATGTATATTCGATATACATTTAAATGGCGAGTTTCTGAAGAAGTGTCGATCGACACAAAAGTTGCATCGATCGACACAGATCGCGAACCAAATATTGATTTTGGTTTATGACTTAATTAACTACGGTTTAAATCTTGGTTAATTAGGTCGTGGTAAAAGTATACATATGAGATATGTGTGCGCGACTTTTATAGAAAACTGAAGCTCGCAGATCCGAAAGGATCCGTAACGAACCCGAGAAATATGGATTTCTCGTAACCAATTGCCGTGATCTACTGATCATTGAAAGTGACGGGCCTGCGAATTTTGAAGAAGCAATGATGGGCCTTGACTCCGAAAATGGCTGAAAGCCGCTAAATCCGAAATGGGATCCATGTCACAGAACCAAGTATGACTTGGGTTGATTTACCCGATGGTGTAGAAGCCATTGTGAGTAAATGGATTTTCAAGAAGAAAAGATGACATGGATGGTTGTATTCAGATGTACAAAGCTAGGTTGGTGGCAAAAGGTTTCAAGTAAATTCATGGTATTGACTGTGAAGAAACCTAATCCCAGAAACCGTGCTTATGTCCATTCGGATTCTCCTAGCAATCACCACTCATAATGGTTATGAGATCTGGCAGATGGATGTGAAAACAGTTTTCCTTAATGGAATTCTGGAAAGGGATGTGTACGTGACACAACCTGAAGTTTTCATTGAAATTATTGAAGCTAGGAAGATATGCAAGCTTCATCGATTCATTTATGGATTGAAGCAAGCATCTCGGAGTTGGAATCTTCGTTTTGATGAAGCAGTCAAAAGGTTTGACTTCATCATGAACGAAAGGGAACCGTGTGTTTACAAGAGGACTAGTGGGAGCGCAGTTGCATTTCTAGTATTGTATGTTGATAACATACTACTTCTCGGAAATGAAGTTCCATTGTTTCAGTCTGTTAAGACTTGATTCGAAAGTTGTTTTTCGATAAAATTATGGGAGAAACCGTATACATTCTTGGAATAAGAATCTATAGAGATAGATTGGATTAGCTAATTGGATTGTGTCAAGATACTTATAGTGATAAGGCCTTGCACAGATCCAGTATGCAGGATTCCAAGAAGGGCTTCGTGCAAATGACTCTTGGTATTACTCTTAGCAAGACGCAGTGTACTTGGACACACGCTGAGCAAGAGCGAATGAGGGTCAGACTACTGCTAAAGGCATTAGATGTCTTAAGATGTGATCTTAATTTTAGTGGGAGTCGTTGTTATTAATTTTAGTTATGATATGATGCTCGTATAAACATAATTTGATTATGTTATTGAAATCTGACATCTGTATTATTTAATAATGGTTATTAGATAATAGTCCCAAAGTAATTTATGACATTTTATAGGTCATCAAGTATGTGACTTGATCATGAAACCCTATAGATAATAAATGACATAAATTATGTTGGTCCCTGGTCAAGGTTGTTAAAGTGGGACATTAACAACCACGTGAGACTAGTATGTGAGGTGACTGATGACTAAGTTTCATGGAGTCATTAATAAGACTATTAAAGTCAATCACATAGATATGTGTTGGAGAACACAGGATCGGACATGACCCACTGATGAGAACTCTACGAGATAGTTATATAAGTGTCATGAGAGTTTTCATTACGACTATAGAGTATAGTCCTTAGACCTGAGTTCATCATGTTTTCTTACATATGAATTGGTCCGCTTTAACCCTGTCAAACGTCAACCGTAACTGGTGACTATAAAGGCATTGATTGGGCGTATCATGAAGTGTGTGAAGAAAGAGGGATGGAACAAGATGAGATTTGTCCCTCCTATATAACAGGAGATAAATATCTCAGGGCCCATCGAATATTTGATACTGAGAAATGTGTGGCCACACTCAAACGAGGTGATTGTCAGTCGTTTGTCTTGTCAGTATAAATCGGAGTTCGATGAACATGATCTTGGCTAAATAAGGGTGACACAGATCTTGCCTTATGCCAGATCGAGATATAGTGACGAAGGGATTGAAGGAATAGATGATTCCAGTACAAGTGGGAGATTGTTGGGAATGTCCTGAAATCTATTGTACTTACTCCAAGTGAAAGTCGTATTGTCGAGATGAGACAATCATATGACACTAGGTAGTCATAATGCTTTGCTAGAAGCCACTTATGATCAATGAGTTTAGAACTTATTGCTAGTGTTATATGATCCTACAGGGTCACACACCTAAGCAAACTGGACGTTAAAGACGAGGTTGATCATTAATGTAATGATCTAGTGAATGCATATTTGATATGCATTCGATATCAATAATCTGGGGCAGTGTCGATCGATGCAGATAGTGCATCGATCGATGCAACTCGCGGGTTAATCAGATTAATTCGGTTTAATCGTTGGTTAATTCCGTGATGGTTTAAGTCGACATATATAAGATATATGGTCGACCTAAACTGATTTCTAACCTAATTCACAGCCACCAGAAAGAGAAAAGAAACCTCTGAGGAGATTCGATCTCCATAGGTACTAGCATCTCTGCTGTTCAGTTTGTGTGCATGTGGATACCAGTAGAGGCGCAACATTTGAGGCGCTCAAGATCTCGATTATCTGCAAATCTTCCGCTGCTTATTACCAGGTAAATCTGAGATCTGATAGATTCAATTACATGAACCCTAGATCCTAGGCTTGGAATTCAGACCAGGGTTGCCTAATTGGATTAGGAACTGCTAGAAATTCCTTCACCTAATGTGCACATTATTTATCTCAGCACATTAGCAATCTGTTACAACTTTAACACGAATGTAAACATTATAAAATTTTAAGAAATATTCGCACTACAGTAAAGTTGCCACATTCCGAGACCAGGATCAGCTGCCACATTCCGAGACAGAAAGATTGAAAGGTCCAGAGGACGAAACGGCGACATCACCGACAGTGTAAAGAAGATTCTCGGTATGGTGAAATTAAGTGTAAAGCCTGGGTAGGGAAACAAACCTGGTCTGACAATGATAGAAAATTGACAAATACAGGCTTGCACCTCAAATATCTAGATGAAACGTAACTGTTCGGAACAAAGCACATACCTCCCTAGACGAACAAAGGCTGTGAACTGTGGAAGTAAGCACCACGAACAGGTTCCTCGTGCTCCTCAAATATATCGATCAAAGTACCCATGCGATAATCCCATAGCTGAATTACGCCACTATGCAAACTGGCGAGATTCCATGATCTTTTAGGGTGGAAGGTCAGGCCCTTCACTCTATTACTCTTTGTCTCGAATTTCGTCAACATATTCCCAGATTACGAAACACAAATAGCTCTGCACAAAACCAAATCACAGTGAACGAAAGAAGTAACAGTCCCAAAAAGCAAAAACGTAATTCGAGCGAAATCGTGAACAGATCTGATGGGCAGCAAGTAGAGAGATCCAAATTGTCGAGCGAAGTAACAGTCCAAAAAAAAGAGGAGGAGAGGTTGAGTTCACCTTCGGATCAGATCAGTTCACGGGGGAAAACGATCAAGCACAGCTTCACGGTGGCGATCTGTAGCATTACCAGAGAAGCGTGGATGCGAGAGCAAGAGAAACAAAGAGATGCCAAGAAATCGATCGTCCAGGAGAAGAAGAAAAAAAATGCTGATTGAGTTTCGTCGAGTCAGTTCTCTTGTTTATTAATTTGGAAATGAATTACATTATTTATTTAATTTAGGCGGACTCGTTATCTTTGTTGTTCCAAGAAAAAATATGTGACCGTAATAAATATCAGATGATGTGGAAAAAATTAATATGTGGACAAAGGTTATATTCTAATTGGGTTTGAGATATTTTTCATTAAATGAGGTGTCATCCTCTCATGCTTTCCGAATGTTGATGTGTCAATCCCTGGAAAGACACTCCTTCTATTATATATATATATATATATATATATATATATATAATTTACAAAATCTGAACCATTTAGATTTTATTTCCAATTTGTACTTATATTCTTATAAAAATGTTAAACTAACATTTTCATCTCTTCGCCATGCAGGTCAGGATACCGCGTCAAGCTGCTTCGATACCGCCGGGCTATGTCACGTTGGTCTTTATTATTTCGTATGGGCTAGATCTCTTCTTAGTCATTTCTACTATTGGGCCGGGCCTTAGATTGGTGATAAACCCATTCCAACACATACTAAGACATTTCCTTTGGAGAATAACACCAAATACACTTGCAATTGGTACTACACCTAAGAATCGAAGAATTATCAATACTGCCTGCTGTAGTCGATATTGCTCTGGGGATGAAAGTACATGTTGGATATGGGTTTAGCACCCATCCATAAGCCCATTAGAAATCTTGCCAAATCAACAAAGCTATCTCGGCCGAAGAAGACAAGCCCGCTAAGGAGTCAACGGCCCGAAGAGAAGTCAGCATCCAAGCACTATAAATAGAACCCTTCACTCTTCATTTGAAAACCATTGTAACTTGCAAGAGTGCCGAGCTACTTCTATAAAGCTCCGACCTCAAGAAATATTTAGGGGTCACGTCATTAGACGGACTCCCACCTCGTACCATCCTGTTCACAGCTCGGCTTTGGCCTTCATATTAATAAAGAACAGTTTCGACCACACTTTAAGTTTATATTTTCACCTCGTAGTTCGGAAATTTCAGATCGCAGCCCGGCTTTTATTGCTAGATCAAATTTCCGTAACAACAATTGACTCCGTCTTTGGGGACCCGAGAAACTTTTTACACTTTAAGACGAAGCCGAGATGACATGACCCTTCCAACAAATAACAACCAAAAATCACCCGAGCAAACCCGGAGCCCGCTCGCTCCGAGCTCGGGGTCACCAAGTCCGTTAAATAACAGCCCAATTTCACCAGCCAACGCCCGGACTAACCAAGCTAGGGTGGCCAGTACCCGCCAAGACAGAGCACATTCGGAAGACAAGGACCAGGACGCCCCCTCTCTCATACGGACTATAATGGCACAAGTCGACGAGCTGACTAGAGACAACAACGCCAGTTTCGACGTACTCACAAGCAATCAAGACACATGCAGAGAACAGATTAACTATATACAGACCGCCGGGTTTCAAGCATCCCAAGCAACCGACAACCCTACTCCGCGACTTCAAAGGGTCCTGTTCGGGGAAACGCCGCCCCTAAACACCGATCGAGCAGGCAACCGCCCATTAACCCGAGACCTACACCAACTGGATTTATCCAGAGCCAGGCAGGAGCAAGCAGGAACATCGAGCTCGAGTCACTCAAGATTCAATTAGATCACATGACATCGAAAGTCTATAAAGCGACTAGCTCAGCCCCCGAGATAGACCGAGTCCTAAACAAGACCCAGAACACGCCGTTCACGAGCAAAATAACAGGAACGCCGGTCAAGCACCCAGGGAAAATCAGACTACGTACTTACGACGGTAGTTCAGATCCGCGACATTACCTGACGGCTTTTAGTATCGCAATGGGATGAGCTCAGTTCTCGCCTGAAGAACACAATGCCGGCTTCTGCCAATTATTTGTTAAAAACCTGAGTGGCGCCGCCCTCAACTGATTCTCTCGCTTGGAAGCACACTCCATCGACAGCTACCACCAATTGACGACCACCTTTCTGAAGCACTACTCGATGTTCATCCAGGAGGGAGCCTCAAGCGCCGATCTCTGGGCCGTAAGTCAAAGGCCAAAAGAACCCCTCAGATCCAACATCGAATTCATCGTCTCCAAAATCACAGTAACCGACAACGAGGGACTCTCGGCGCTTAGAAATGGGCTCTTGTATGAATCGCCGTTCCGCGACGAACTGGACATATACAAGCCATAAACCCTTGAGGACGCCCTCCACCGAGCAGCCGTCTTCGTCGGGATAATAGAGGAGAAGGACCTACTCGCCAAGAAATTCGCCTCAGCCAAGAAGGGTAAAGACGGAATATCCGAAAATCCCGACGACAAAGTAAAGAGAGCTATAACATGCTACGTCGGCGAGCAGAAAGGAAGCCAACAAGCATCCCAGCAGCCAGGGTGCAACCAAACGAGCAGCCAGCAGGGTCGGCCACGGAACAAGTACGTGCGAAATGACGACCAAGAAAAGGCCTTTTGCAATTTCCACCAGCGCCCCTGGCATAGAACCGCAGAATGTCGACACTTCCAAAGCCTCCTATTCGGCGAATATCAGAAGGGAGTCACAAATATAACGAACCGCAATGCCCCAGTAGCATCCCCTGGAAATTGAGAGGCACCGCGATAGCCCAAAAACGAGGGGGAACGGTTCAAGCTCGTCCAGGAGGAAAAAGCGAGGCAAGCAGGTCAATAGAGGATAGAACAGAGCGAGATCGACACAGAACTACCAAAGTGAATATGCGATGACGAAGAGGAGGACGCGCACGCTCCTAGAAAATGGATCAACATGATCATGGGGGGGGGCTTCCCACTTGCAACGATTCGGTAAGGTCGAATTGAAACAAGAACCTTCCCGAAGAATTTAAACCAGGAACCGAGATTACCTTCACCTTGGAAGACGAAGAGGGCCTCGACAGACCACACAATGACCCACTCATCGTTGAACTCTTGATCGCCGATTGTGAGGTCGCCAAAGTCTTGATCAATACAGGAAGCTCAGTCGACCTCATATTCGAAGAAACCTTGCAAAGGATGGAGTTGCGCGACTACAGAATGAAGCGTTCGGAGAAACCTCTCACCGGATTTTTCGGAGACACGGCCACGACGATTGGGACGATCAAGCTACCAGTGCCTGTTGGACGCTGATAGGTCAAGAATTAATCTCTATACTAACTGCAAGTGCACAGTGATGTAGTTGTAGTACTTAAGGTATCGAATCCACAGGGACTCCGGTCAACGGTAGATTTAGAACGATCAAGTTAAAACTAGGAGAAAGCAATATGGGAAAGCAGTAAATCAAACAGCAGAAAAGTAAATCAAGCGAGTTTGTAAATCAGAAGGCGAAGGCGTTAAGTCTAGGGAGTTCTCAGAAAATCAGGAACACATGCAATCAATCAATCGGGATCTAATTAGGAACTGTTATAGAACTCAAACACAGATATAGAACTAACCAACTGTCTTTGCGAGAATTCTCTAAGTCTAAGTGCAGCAATCCAAATTCCTTTGCAATTACTAACAGATTAAACCAGCTTTAATTCCAAGTTCGATATGTTCACAATTCAATTAAACCAAATTCCTTTGCGAGTAATTCAATTGCTCATCTAGGTTCTTTCTAGCTAATTAACCAATTGTCGTTGCATCAATCAACCTAACATCAATAATCTAAGTGGCCAATTCAGATCAAGCATTAAGAACAGTCCTAGATGAAGAACTAACAGATATGAATCCCTACAGATTGATTAACCTAATATTCCATGAAATTCCTAATGAGAATCCCTAAACCTAACAGGTAATCTACTCAGACATGTTCATCAAAACAGAAGACATCATGAATAGAAAACCAAATAGCATATAATAAAATAAAGAACTGGGGTTCAAAACCCTCTCTCTTTCAAGAGCAGGATCAGCCCCTAAAACTCTCTCTGAATAAAATAAAGCGTAAGTAAAGCGTAGCCTAAACAAGTGGCTAAAACCCTAATATATAGTCTAAAACACGTCTGGGGCCTTTTTGCAAATCTTGGGAGTTTCTGGGCAAAAACTGTAATTTCTCCAAAATGCAGATTTTTGGGCGCAGGTATTTCGTCCTGTAGTGGTGTCAACCAATGCAGAGGTTGTGTCGACCGACACAGAGTGCAGACGAACCCAGTAAACTTTGTGACATCCATGTAAGCTGCCAAATCACTCCAAAAGCTCCCAGAATCTCCAGATACGCTTCAAACGTACCTAAACCTGTAAACATAGATAAAGAACTCCAAAACATAATAAAATACTCGATAAACAAGATATATACCATGGTTAAAAACCCTAAATCCATGGTATATCAGACGCGTGACCAAATTCACCAAGTTTGTTGTCATAGACCGTCCAGCAATCTACAACGTGATCCTAGGAACCTCCTGGATTCACGCCATGAAAGCAATACCCTAACGTACCACCAGTGCATAAAATTCCTGACCCGGGAGGGATCTTCACGCTCTGCGGCAGCCAGAAAGTCTCAAGGTACTGCTTCACAGTGGAACGCAAAGTAAGGCAAACATCTTGCTTCGTATCCGAAAAGGCGACCACTACTCCGGGTCCAGAAGAAAACGAGCGAGACCCACACCTCGGTTAAAAAGAAAAGACCATCTGGCAAGCATTACGCCCACAAGTAAACTCTCAATCATATTTATATATAAGTAATCGAGTTGCGGCTAAAAGTATGTAAAAGAAAGAACTACGCTCAGCTTGATCTCTCCTCGGAGAGTACATAGGCAGCCTATGTAGGGTGCAGCCACCTCCATATATTTTAAATTAAAAAATCCTTGTGCACTTTCGTATAACTTATCCCCCTAACAACTAACTATCGACATTGTGGCCAAATGATCGATTCAATAAACATGTGTCCCATGCATAGTGACATATTGCGTCACATCGTCGTTTTCAACGACATTAAGCCGGGGCCAGACCAGCACGGGTCCTTAGAAAAAGTTTTGTAAGCCAGACCTCCTCCGCATACCTATATTCAAGGGCTCCACAGGATAAGCCGAGTACGTACTCGCACCTATGTATCTGAACAGATGACGAGGTAAGCCGAGCCAAAGCTCGCGCTCAAAAACATTTGTATATATAAGGGCGAGCATTGTTTCAATTCGATAAAATCAAAGACAAGATAAGCCGGGCACGTACTCGCACCTAAAATTTGATCTCGCCCAAAGCCGAGAAACGACTCGCAAACAACAACAAAAACAAACGAGGATTGAGACGATAATAAATCTCTTCTTTCTTTTATTTCATTCTTGTCAAAATTACAAGGAAATGAACAAAAAAAAAACAACGAATCTAATTTCTTGAAAGACGATTTCTTCCGGATTGGAGCTCGTGTGCTGAGCCCGATTTCAACAAAAAAAGGAGCCGAGCTCCTTTCTTGAAACACGATTTTGACATCTGTTCCCGACATGGCCTCAAACGGCAGAGGCCCAGCAGTGAACAATGACGAAACCAAACCGGGGAGGATCATCATGGGGCAAGAGAGCTCGGGTAAGCCAACCTCAGCACACCAAAAACGAGAGCCGGTCCCCGCAGCCCGATCCCATGGTTCCCATGGCCACTCTGACATCAACCGCTCTCCCCAAAGGAATCATCCCCTTATATGGAGGAAAAAGAGCCAGCTTGATATCCAGCCCGCTGCCCTGCAAAAGAAAAAAAAACGGGCAGACACAAAAAAAAAAAAGCAGAAAAAAGCTTAACAAGCGAATAGCACTCCCACGTCAAAAAAGACAAGTTCAAGACAGGACAGCCCCCGACACGCTACTAAAATCAGTGACGCATCAGATCCACCCAACCGGAGGAACTGTGCGTCGCCCTTAAGTTCGCAAAAACGAAAAATAAGGGCGGCTATCGGTATAATTCCATACATCGACAAGCCTTCATTTCGCAGAAAAAATACGAGCCCGCTCGACAAAGAAAAAGACAAAAACTCCGGAGGCCGAAGCCGGCCAACAACAAAGACAGGCGAGAAACCCATTGGCGGAGCGGCCTTGCTGCCACGACACACTGGGACTCAACACTCCAACCAAACCAAAATAGAAAAGCTAACCACACCGAGTAAGAGAAAGAAGAAAAATGAAGAACAATAAGATACGAAAAATAGGCGAAGAAGGGAGAGTATTTATAGCCATAAAGGGCAACAAGTGCCAAAACAACACTTTCAAAACGACGCGTCAGTTACCAATTCATGCCTTCAATGCGAAAACGGTGGTCCACTTTCCCATAAACACGCAAAGTAACTCCTTAAAAGAGCAGTAATGACGCGTGGACCATGCCTCAAAAATCAAAGGGACACGTCTACAAAAAAACGTCCAAACAAATTCTCACGAGCACAAAACGAAGCAAAGCAAGTTCGTACCAACGAGCAGAAGCCAAACGCCGAACTCACCAAAAGAAAACAACAAAATAGAAAAAAGGGGGAAGAGAGGAAGTGAGCAAAACATAAGTATACTGCTGCGAACACAGACATTGTTCGTACAAAGGTTCAAAAAGAAAGAAAAGAAACCACGAGCTAATTATCACAACAAGAAGACTACATTGGGAGCTCGGATACACCAAAAGCGATCCCGTCTTCCGCAATCAGGGATGCCACATTTGTCCCTCCTCCCTCCGCTGACCCCACATGAATAGCAATGCCACTTGACGAACCTCGCAGCGGCGACATGCAAAAAACTTCAAGATCAACAGCGTCAGGTCGCAACTCGTTGACTTCTCGCTCCAAGCGAGGCTTATCCACCTCAAGCTTAGCAATCAACGCAGGAGAAACTGGGACACCATTATCCGCGAGCAGACGATACGCGCTAAGGATACTAGCCGCCTGGTTGAACTCCAAAAGCTTGGGAATATAGCGATCCCTTTGTTCCCTCTCTGCCCTCAGCTTGTCCAAACGTTTGGAATCCCTCTTATATGCAGCCTCCCTCTCAGAACGAAGGCCCTCATCAAAGGATTCCCGAAGCTCGTCGCGCTCAACAACGAGGAGATCAATTTCCGACCTGAGAGAGCTGGCCTCGGACAAAAGGCCACGCTTCTCATCATCAAGCGCGGCCAACCGCTTCTCGAGGTCAGCGGCCTTCTGCTTCTCCAAAGACAGAGCAGTAGAATCCCCCTTCGCCTCATCAAGCTCCTTACGAACCTGCTTCAGCCCGCGAGCGGAGCGTTGCAACACATCAACTTGTTCTCTAAGAATGCTCTTCGTCGACTTGGCATGTCTTCTATCAGACTCATACGAATCCCAGAGCTGGTTCAAGATAGCGCACACCATGACAAGGTGGTGACTTAACTCCTCCTGAAGATGGGGCTTGTGCATGGCCGAAATAGGAATATGATCTTTGGCAGGACAAACCGTGAGCTTCTGAACGAGATTGGCACACGACAGCTTGTCATTCACCAAAGGAGTCTTCCCCTTGTGAACATACGACCAGGGCGGATCATTCGAATTCGATCCAGCATCACCCGACCCACCCACCGGGCCGACAGCACGAAAAGGAAGAGAGTCAGAAGTCAGACCCCTAGGACGCTCACCCCCGCTCTCAGAATCTGGTCTCCCAACGCCCAACTGGTGACATATGCCACCAGAAGCCTCAGGAGGCACAACGACCTTGCTCGTGGCACCTTCCGGCGTCCCCTGACATTGGTTAACTCCACCTTCAGAAGCAGCGGGGACGTCGTCAGGGACGACCACCGGAGAATTCGCCGCCGTTAGGGTCCCCTCAGACACCTTTCGCCTTTTCCTGAACAACCGAGGGGACGACAGTTCACTCTCAACAGAAGGATCCAGCTCCAGAAACGCTGATGCAACAGAATACAAATATCAACATCAAAATCTCCCCGTCTATTAACAAAAAAAGGGGGGTAAGAAGAGGGCACATACCTGAATTAACCTTTCGCAAACAACTTCGTACTCTCTGATCAAACAGGCCTTTGACCCACTCGTCCATCGATGGAGGCCATTCCACACCGCCGTGAGCCCTTAACTTGTCCAAGTCGCTAGAAAATTCTGCGGTCCAACAACCTGAAGTAGAACGAACTGCAAAAACATCAAAAAAGGAAAAGCCATAAAACAGATGATACCAAAAGACGAGCGCAAAACAAAGAAAGCTACCAGGGTTATAGTTCCAGGCCGATCTGAAAACCCTGCAAAAGTCAAACGCCAGCGCGCTGTTAACACGCGCAATGAAATAAATGTCCTTCTTATCGGAAGTCCTATTCGGGGGATTGAATACAACCTTCAAACGACGACCAGGTCTAAACCGCACGTAGAAGGTTCCGGTCGTCCCTTGGTTAACAGAAATCAAGGCGAGCTCCTAAAAAAACGAGTAGATAGACCCCACTATCGGTCGCCATGATCAAAATACCTAACACATTGCGAACGGCGGACGGACAAAGCTGAGAAAGAGCCACCTCCCTAGCCTCGCAGTATTCAACCAAAACTCTAGGAAGGGACAATCAGTGAACCAACACTTATACAAACAAACCCAACCAGGAGGGACGTCCCAGGGTCGCTCGCACAAAGTCGGCAACCGAAGCTCGAGACCAGAAACACGGGATCACCGCCGACAGATATCATCAAGGACAGGCTGTTCACAAACCGACGAACGATCGCCCTAGGGACAACAGTCTTCACTTCCCTTGCCTCCTTAGATCTCCCTCTTCCTCCCCTTGAGGAAGTTGCTTGAGAGCAATGACTAGGAACAACCGCATTAACTCCCGGATGACCACCTGAGACAATAATTTCGACGCCGCCCTTCTGGCAACCGAGCTCACCACTACCACTAGATTTTTGCTCCCCTACATCAACATAAGTTCGATCCTCGGGAGAGTTCGTCGTGACAAGACCGCCGAGAAATCAGCGAGGTTTTCGTCCGGCCCGAGACACCAAAAACTCTTTGTCAACTTAAGTTGACCTAGATTCGACGGGGCTATCTCCGGACGACTCGAAAAAACCAGAATCATCACTACCAGTAGAAGAGTGCTCGCTAGAATTTACCTGCATGATAACGAATCCAGAAACGAGGCAACAAAAACACAACAACCAGAAAAGAAAGAAACACGAACGCGAAGCAAAGACTGCGCACCACTAGCAATTCGCGTCTTTTTGCCTTCTAAAAAATCGCAGAAGAAACCAACAAATAAAAATACTTGCAAAACTAACGCGGAATGACTTAACAAGATTTCGCTTGACTTAAAGCTCCAGGAAATTCGACGGCCTCGACTAAACACCTCGGCTCGACGAACTGGGGGGGGGGGGCTAACTGTTGGATATGAGTTTAGCACCCACTGGAAATCTTGCCAAATCGACAAAGCCATCTCGACCCAAAAAGACAAGCCCGCTAAGGAGTCAACGGCCTATAGAGAAGTCAGCATCCAAGCACTACAAATAGAACCATTCACTCTTCTTCTGAGACACATTGTAACTTGTGAGAGTGCCGAGCTAGTTCTATAAAGCTCCGACCTCAAGCAATATTTATGGGGCACGTCATTAGACGGACTCCTATCTCGTATCATCCTATTCACAGCTCGGCTTCGGCCTTCAGATTAATAAAGAACAGTTTCGACCTCACTTTAAGTTTATATTTTCAACTCGTAGTCCGGACATTTCAGATCGCAACCCGGCTTTTATTGCTAGATAGAATTTCCGTAACAACAGTACATAGCATATTTTCTTCAATAGCCCTCATTCTTTATCCATTTGGAGAGGAGCTCATCATCCTTATAACATCTTCTCAGATCTGGTTGCTACATTGGAAGCAAAGTTGCATGCCCTTTTCATGCCAATAAGAATGGAACTCTATCCAAATATCATCGACAATTCCCACTTTGGATCTTATGGCATTTGGAAAAGCATGATTACATTAATTTATAATCCGCAATATAGTCCATGGCTCACTGATCTCAAAAAGCACGTTAGGAGGCGGAGGAATAGACTGCAATTATTTAAAATGCACAGACATTAGACAAGAGGGCCTCTTTCAAAATGGAGACCTACGTCCGAAGGTTTTCTTATATGCAATACATAGTCAAGGACGTATGATTGCGAGAGCAAAAGGGATCTTTCATGATTCATGAGGTTACTACGGTAAATCAGATGAAGCGCCAAGTAACTATTGTGGTGGGAGATTGGAGGCTGAACTTCAAACTGATCTTTCAAGGAGACAATCAAGTAGCCATTGATCTTCTAAATGTTAAAAGGAAGAGATTCTCAGTAGAAAATTGGATAAGAGATTCAAAACTTGGCAGTGTGTACTTGAGCAAGTCCATTTCAAAATGGACACCAAGGCAAAACAATGTAGCTGCTGATTGGTTGGATAAGTCTCTAATATCAAATGATCGATCTTATTTTGTAAATCACAAAGATGTTCAGATACTAGAGAGTGCAACACCATTACTCAAAGACAAAATTAGTTAAAACGCAAAACATATTCAAGGACGACACACGATTTAGTCCTTCGCCCAGCCAGTAAACTCAAAACTACTGACAAAATTTGACGATTGTACATATCTTAAGTAAAATCATCGTTGTCAAAATATCTGAGATCCCAACAGATTCTCTAGCTTTCATTTCATCTCTTATGCCTCAGTGATGGGATACTCAAAGACGACATCTTTGCCGGTAAGCTTCTTGTACACCGCCGAGAAAGCCTCAAGCTTGTACTCTGTGTTGTTCCTTTCCTTATGCTCCAAGAAGACCTTCAAAACAAATTCCATTCCGGTTACTAGATTAACAGGAAGTAAACAACATATTTGTCAAATAGGAATCTTTGGATTTTACTTACCTTCATGATCTTGGTGCCGTCGACTCTGTACCTAGTTCGCTTCCCAACAATCTCAGCAGGTAAGACCACATCATCAAGTATAGCTTCATGGACTGATGTCAGAGTGCGGTTACGTGGTCTCTTTGCAGCTGAGCCCTTCTTTGGTGGCCTCACAATCCTCCTTGTAGCAATGAGTATCACATCCTAAGGATAGACCCAAACAAAAAAAGGCGAAGATAAGATAAGATCATAAGAAGAAGCTAACTGGTTGCACAATGAATCAAATCTATATTGGTCAATCCACTGGAAAAGATGAAACATGGGACAATTCTTTTCCCGATATAAACAAAGAGAATATCATATCAAACATAAGACACACTAGAGTTCCATCAATCATTCAATCAAAACCACGAAAAAACGAGAAACTCAACAAAACAGGCACAAGAAAAAAGGTAAAAGAATCACCTTTCCACTGAACTTCTTCTCAAGTTCACGGACAAGCCTAACATGGATTTTCCTGTAAGCTTTTCTCAATCTGTAAGGAACACTGATAACAATTGCCTTGCGTCCTCCTGAGATATCAACTTGACTACAAAAAAAAGGGATCAGTTTTTTTTTTTTTTTTCCTACGGTAATACAAACGAAGAGATAGAAATAAAAAAGTTTCACTCACAGGGCAGAGTTGACGTATAAATCCTTCAATTCACTTTTCAATTCTTGGTTGGTGTTCTCCAAATCAAAGAAAGCCTAAGAAAGTAAACAGAGATATCAGTAAAACACTCTAAGACTATCACCATTTCTAAGGGATCAATCAAAGTAAGTTTAAAGATCAAAGAACCTGAGCAACTTGTTCATCCAACTCAGAGAGTTCCACTCCCTTATCCTTGTGGATTTTATGTTGTGCAGAAAACATTTTTCCTCTCAAATGAAGCCTCCCAAGTCTTTAATTAAAGCTTTCAGAAACAAAAATAAACATTTCAATATTCAACAAATATACCCTTAGGACTCAACATAGAGAAAACACTCAATGTAGCATTGATCAAGAACAAGTTTATACACTTTTCAGCAGTTTTGACTGCAGATCAACAGAGGAATGATCAAAAGACAATTCGATTAAAAAAGGTACACAAATACTTTGATTCTCATTGAAACAACAGTAATCCATCGCATACGTTCTATATCACACCTTCAATGCAACAATTAACTATAAAATTTACGCCGAAGTACAGCAAGATTAAGAACAAACGAACTCGTTGAGTATACAAAAATAAATTCTCCGAATGAAACCTAAACAATTGAAAAGGTGATTCGAGATGCGCGAGACCCACCTTAGGCAGAAGCCGAAACGATACTGAAGCTAATCCGCCAATAAAAAAAACCCTAGAGAACGAGGACGAGAGAAGGACATTAAAAGGATGATCTAACGGTTATGAATTCTAATATGACACGTGTACGTATAAGATTGTAGGTTTGCGAAATCGTTTGATCAAATCTGAGCCATTCAAGGTAGATGACATGGCGTAAAGATAATCAACCCAAATATTATTGACGTGGTATTTACGTCGTATTTACTTGTCTTTTGGGTAGGTTAAGCAGAATACTTATTGGAGCACGTACAGCCGTGATACCCCTATTGGGTTCTTAAAATGTTTTTTATTTTTTTATTTTTTTTTTACAGATGCAAAAAAAAAAGAATCAAAAATCAAAAAAAAAAAATCACTCATGTTACGCCACGTGACAGCTACAATATAAGAATCGACTCTTAAATAAGAATTTTTAGAACTCGTTTATTAACTATTCACGTGGGACTCACAATATTTTATTATTTTTTAAAAAGAAACTTAGCTAAGAAACGCATGCTGTACGTACTCTTAGATCCATTCGATTTGATATTCGTTTTGATATGATTCGGAAAACTGAATATCCGTAAAATTCTAAAGCAAAGAAAATAGAAGAACGTAATCTATACTATAACAACAAAATATCGTCCTTGGTACAAAACTGTTGTTTTCCCGAAAATTGCCCTTGGAGTCGTTAGGAGTGTATTTTTTCATTAAGGTTAAAATCTGGAATTTTTGGATATTTTGTCACGCAGAGATATTTGGGCGGATCCGGATTTGGAAACGGATATACACGCATATCCTATTTTTAAATCTTGATCGTTCATTCATAGATTTAATATTAGCCGTCGGATTAGTTAGGTTTTATATAATTAAATATATTATTCATACCATTAATTTATTTTTAATTTATTTTTTCAATAGACTTACCATTTATAATTATTTTCGTGGCCTATATTTTAAGAACTTAAATATGTAATCTTGATGAATATATACTTTACAATCTTAGTTTTACAAAAAATAATATTTATTTATTATTACTAAAATTATTTTATTTAAAAATAATATTAGTTTTTTGTCAAGAAAATACTATTAATTTTTTACACATTAATTTTTGATATTATCTGATTTATAATTTGATATATACCAAGGTAAATTTTTAAGTTTTATTTTTTCTAGTTGAAATATAATAAAAAATATATTTACCTATGTTAATATGTGTTTTTTATCACATTTTTATTATTTATAAAAATAATATTTTTATATTAAATTATTTAATTATGTATAATTTGTGGATTTCAAAATTTATAAGTCTTAAATATTTTTTATAATGTACTATTTGTTTGTATAAAATATTTGATTTTATATAATTTATTATATCATTTCTACCATTTATTTTTTTTTTTAATTTTTTTTTCAATATACTTACCATTTATATCTATTTTCGTAGCCTATATTTAGGAAACTGAAATATGTAATCTTTATGAATATATCTTTATAATCTTATTGAATATCACATAATCTCAAATTTATAGAAACTATTTTGAATATAATATTAGTTTTATAATATTCACATAATCCCAAATTTATTTTGTATTGTATGTTTGAACTAACGTGGTACTATGTTTTTGAGCTTAGGACTTTTTAACTTATTGCTAAGTACTTTAGTTTTATGAATTAAGTCACTATCCAAGTTTATTATGGATTGTATTAAATTAAAATTATTAACGAGGACAAAGATGTATAGATTAAGAAATTTCAATATCAAACCTAAATTAATTATATGGAACATAAACTAAATATGAATCTTTAACAAATATTTTCGTGGTTTACTTTTCTTCATCTAGAATTTGAATATTCATTTAACCAGATATGTTATATGTCAAAATATTAGAAATCATTAGAAACATTAGAAATCATCATAAGACACATTAATTTTGATTTTGAAAATTAGTTAATATACGAATTTGTAAAATAATATTTATTCAATATTATTTTCCCCTTATTTAGGAAAATTATAATTATAAAAAGTTAGAATTAGAACCTAATTAAAGAAACAACTACTGAATATATGAATTTGCAAAATAAAGAAACAATGAATCTTATCGATAATTATACCAAATATATCTTCAGTAGTTAATAATAAATATCATGTTTCCTTATTTAGAAAATTTATAACTACTGAAGATATATAGTTAGAATTTGAGGAGAATAAACTCGATAAAGTAATGAATATACGAATCAAAGCAATATAAAAAAACAAACACAAAGGACATATAATAAAAGAATTAAGTCCAAAATATTAAACCGTAAGAGAAGGGGATCCACCACAGGCTGGGTTTGAGAGCCGTGTGATGGGTGACTATCCAGCACGGTTTGGAGAGCACTTTTAGTCTTTGTTGGTGAATGGAAGCCCCCTATCAAGCAAAAAAGAAGCAGCTCTTTCTACGGTGGGGTAATCAAATGATCTTTTATCATTCATATTATTTTCTTCTTTTTCGATTTAAAAGGTAATTTTATGGTTTTTGATTTTTTTATTCTGTTTTTTTCATTCTGTTTTTTTTCTTAGTCCCATGAAAGAAAAAGCTCGGTTATCTGAGTTTTGGTGAATGATGTGAGGTAAAATATGGGTAGTTGCGATTTTCTTTAATACTTTTGGTTGAATCCATGAGTCTGAAATGTCCGAGTAAAGGTTGTTGCCCCGACGTCCGATTGATCTCATAAGTCCCGATAGTCCGAACCTCCGTGTCGATTTTTGTTTTGCTCTTTGGTATATGCTGGATACACTAGTTTATGGGTGTTTGATCCATTTTCTTTAGTTTGGATAACTTTTTGTCTCTTTTTTCATTTGCGCATAATTATGGGAGCAAATTAGGGAAGCTCGGTTATTTCCTTCATATTATTTATTTGTATACAATATTTGATTCTATATAATTAAATATATTATTTATACCATTAATTTATTTTTTAATTTATTTTTTCAATAGACTTACCATTTATATTTATTTTCGTGGCCTATATTTTAGGAAACTTAAATATGTAATCTTGATCAATATATACTTTACAATCTTAGTTTTACAAAAATAATATTTATTTATTATTACTAACATTATTTTATTTAAAAATGATATTAGTTTTTTGTCCAAAAAATAATATTAATTTGTTACACATTAATTTTTGATATTATCTGATTTATAATTTGATATATACCAAGTTAAATTTTCAAGTTTTATTTTTTTAGTTGAAATATAATAAAAAAAAATATATTTACCTATGTTAATATGTGTATATTATCACATTTTTATTATTTATAAAAGTAATATTTTTATATTAAATTATTTAATTATGTATCATTTGTGGATTTCAAAATTTATAAGTCTTAAATATTTTTTATAATATACTATTTGTTTGTATAAAATATTTTATTTTATATAATTAATTATATTATTTCTACCATTTATATCTGTTTTCGTAGCCTATATTTAGGAAACTGAAATATGTAATCTTTATGAATATATCTTCATAATCTTAATGAATATCACATAATCCCAAATTTATATAAAATATTTAGAATATAATATTATTTTTATAATATTCACATAATCCCAAATTTATTTTGTATTGTATGTTTGAACTAACGTGGTACTATGTTTTTGAGCTTAGGACTTTTTTAACTCATTGCAAGTACTTTAGTTTTATGAATTAAATCACTATCCAAGTTTATTATGGATTGTATTAAATTAAAAATATTAACGAGGACAAAGATGTATAGATTAAGAAATTTCCATATCAAACCTAAATTAATTATATGGAACATAAACTAAATATGAATCTTTAACAAAAATATTATGTTTCGTGGTTTACTTTTCTTCATCTAGAATTTGAATATTCATTTAACCAGATATGTTATATGTCAAAATATTAGAAATCATTAGAAACATTAGAAATCATCATAAGACACATTAATTTTGAGTTTGAAAATTAGTTAATATATGAATTTGTAAAATAATAATTATTCAATATTCTTTTCCCCTTATTTAGGAAAATTATAATTATAAAAGGTTAGAATTAGAACCTAATTAAAGAAACAACTACTGAATATATGAATTTGCAAAATAAAGAAACAATGAATCTTATCGATAATTACACCAAATATATCTTCAGTAGTTAATAATAAATATCATGTTTCCTTATTTAGAAAATTTATAACTACTGAAGGTATATAGTTAGAATTTGAGGAGAATAAACTCGATAAAGTAATGAATATACGAATCAAAGCAATATAAAAAACAAACACAAAGGACATATAATAGAAGAATTAAGTCCAAAATATTAAACCGTAAGAGAAGGGGATCCACCACAGGCTGGGTTTGAGAGCCGTGTGATGGGTGACTATCCAGCACAGTTCGGAGAGCACTTTTAGTCTTTGTTGGTGAATGGAAGCCCCCTATCAAGCAAAAAAGAAGCAGCTCTTTCTACGGTTGGGTAATCAAATGATCTTTTATCATTCATATTATTTTCTTCTTTTTCGATTTAAAAGGTAATTTTATGGTTTTTGGTTTTTTTATTCTGTTTTTTTCTTAGTCCCATGAAAGAAAAAGCTCGGTTATCTTGAGTTTTGGTGAATGATGTGAGGTAAAATATGGGTAGTTGCGATTTTCTTTAATACTTTTGGTTGAATCCATGAGTCTGAAATGTCCGAGTAAAGGTTGTTGCCCCGACGTCCGATTGATCTCATAAGTCCCGATAGTCCGAACCTCCCTGTCGATTTTTGTTTTGTTCTTTGGTATATGCTGGATACACTGGTTTATGGGTGTTTGATCCATTTTCTTTAGTTTGGATAACTTTTTGTCTCTTTTTTCATTTGCGCATAATTATGGGAGCAAATTAGGGAAGCTCGGTTATTTCCTTCATATTATTTATTTGTATACAATATTTAATTTTATATAATTAAATATATTATTCATACCATTAATTTATTTTTAATTTATTTTTTCAATAGACTTACCATTTATAATTATTTTCGTGGCCTATATTTTAAGAACTTAAATATGTAATCTTGATGAATATATACTTTACAATCTTAGTTTTACAAAAAAATAATATTTATTTATTATTACTAAAATTATTTTATTTAAAAATAATATTAGTTTTTTGTCAAGAAAATAATATTAATTTTTTACACATTAATTTTTGATATTATCTTATTTATAATTTGATATATACCAAGGTAAATTTTTAAGTTTTATTTTTTTTAGTTGAAATATAATAAAAAATATATTTACCTATGTTAATATGTGTATATTATCACATTTTTATTATTTATAAAAGTAATATTTTTATATTAAATTATTTAATTATGTATAATTTGTGGATTTCAAAATTTATAAGTCTTAAATATTTTTTATAATGTACTATTTGTTTGTATAAAATATTTGATTTTATATAATTAATTATATCATTTCTACCATTTATTTTTTTTTAATTTTTTTTTCAATATACTTACCATTTATATCTATTTTCGTAGCCTATATTTAGGAAACTGAAATATGTAATCTTTATGAATATATCTTTATAATCTTATTGAATATCACATAATCTCAAATTTATAGAAACTATTTTGAATATAATATTAGTTTTATAATATTCACATAATCCCAAATTTATTTTGTATTGTATGTTTGAACTAACGTGGTACTGTGTTTTTGAGCTTAGGACTTTTTAACTTATTGCTAAGTACTTTAGTTTTATGAATTAAGTCACTATCCAAGTTTATTATGGATTGTATTAAATTAAAAATATTAACGAGGACAAAGATGTATAGATTAAGAAATTTCAATATCAAACCTAAATTAATTATATGGAACATAAACTAAATATGAATCTTTAACAAATATTTTCTTGGTTTACTTTTCTTCATCTAGAATTTGAATATTCATTTAACCAGATATGATATATGTCAAAATATTAGAAATCATTAGAAACATTAGAAATCATCATAAGACACATTAATTTTGATTTTGAAAATTAGTTAATATACGAATTTGTAAAATAATATTTATTCAATATTATTTTCCCTTTATTTAGGAAAATTATAATTATAAAAAGTTAGAATTAGAACCTAATTAAAGAAACAACTACTGAATATATGAATTTGCAAAATAAAGAAACAATGAATCTTATCGATAATTATACCAAATATATCTTCAGTAGTTAATAATACATATCATGTTTCCTTATTTAGAAAATTTATAACTACTGAAGATATATAGTTAGAATTTGAGGAGAATAAACTCGATAAAGTAATGAATATACGAATCAAAGCAATATAAAAAAACAAACACAAAGGACATATAATAGAAGAATTAAGTCCAAAATATTAAACCGTAAGAGAAGGGGATCCACCACAGGCTGGGTTTGAGAGCCGTGTGATGGGTGACTATCCAGCACGGTTTGGAGAGCACTTTTAGTCTTTGTTGGTGAATGGAAGCCCCCTATCAAGCAAAAAAGAAGCAGCTCTTTCTACGGTGGGGTAATCAAATGATCTTTTATCATTCATATTATTTTCTTCTTTTTCGATTTAAAAGGTAATTTTATGGTTTTTGATTTTTTTATTCTGTTTTTTTCTTAGTCCCATGAAAGAAAAAGCTCGGTTATCTGAGTTTTGGTGAATGATGTGAGGTAAAATATGGGTAGTTGCGATTTTCTTTAATACTTTTGGTTGAATCCATGAGTCTGAAATGTCCGAGTAAAGGTTGTTGCCCCGACGTCCGATTGATCTCATAAGTCCCGATAGTCCGAACCTCCGTGTCGATTTTTGTTTTGCTCTTTGGTATATGCTGGATACACTGGTTTATGGGTGTTTGATCCATTTTCTTTAGTTTGGATAACTTTTTGTCTCTTTTTTCATTTGCGCATAATTATGGGAGCAAATTAGGGAAGCTCGGTTATTTCCTTCATATTATTTATTTGTATACAATATTTGATTCTATATAATTAAATATATTATTTATACCATTAATTTATTTTTTAATTTATTTTTTCAATAGACTTACCATTTATATTTATTTTCGTGGCCTATATTTTAGGAAACTTAAATATGTAATCTTGATCAATATATACTTTACAATCTTAGTTTTACAAAAATAATATTTATTTATTATTACTAACATTAATTTATTTAAAAATGATATTAGTTTTTTGTCCAAAAAATAATATTAATTTGTTACACATTAATTTTTGATATTATCTGATTTATAATTTGATATATACCAAGTTAAATTTTCAAGTTTTATTTTTTTAGTTGAAATATAATAAAAAAAATATATTTACCTATGTTAATATGTGTATATTATCACATTTTTATTATTTATAAAAGTAATATTTTTATATTAAATTATTTAATTATGTATCATTTGTGGATTTCAAAATTTATAAGTCTTAAATATTTTTTATAATATACTATTTGTTTGTATAAAATATTTGATTTTATATAATTAATTATATTATTTCTACCATTTATATCTGTTTTCGTAGCCTATATTTAGGAAACTGAAATATGTAATCTTTATGAATATATCTTCATAATCTTAATGAATATCACACAATCCCAAATTTATATAAAATATTTAGAATATAATATTATTTTTATAATATTCACATAATCCCAAATTTATTTTGTATTGTATGTTTGAACTAACGTGGTACTATGTTTTTGAGCTTAGGACTTTTTTAACTTATTGCAAGTACTTTAGTTTTATGAATTAAATCACTATCCAAGTTTATTATGGATTGTATTAAATTAAAAATATTAACGAGGACAAAGATGTATAGATTAAGAAATTTCCATATCAAACCTAAATTAATTATATGGAACATAAACTAAATATGAATCTTTAACAAAAATATTATGTTTCGTGGTTTACTTTTCTTCATCTAGAATTTGAATATTCATTTAACCAGATATGTTATATGTCAAAATATTAGAAATCATTAGAAACATTAGAAATCATCATAAGACACATTAATTTTGAGTTTGAAAATTAGTTAATATATGAATTTGTAAAATAATAATTATTCAATATTCTTTTCCCCTTATTTAGGAAAATTATAATTATAAAAAGTTAGAATTAGAACCTAATTAAAGAAACAACTACTGAATATATGAATTTGCAAAATAAAGAAACAATGAATCTTATCGATAATTACACCAAATATATCTTCAGTAGTTAATAATAAATATCATGTTTCCTTATTTAGAAAATTTATAACTACTGAAGGTATATAGTTAGAATTTGAGGAGAATAAACTCGATAAAGTAATGAATATACGAATCAAAGCAATATAAAAACAAACACAAAGGACATATAATAGAAGAATTAAGTCCAAAATATTAAACCGTAAGAGAAGGGGATCCACCACAGGCTGGGTTTGAGAGCCGTGTGATGGGTGACTATCCAGCACAGTTCGGAGAGCACTTTTAGTCTTTGTTGGTGAATGGAAGCCCCATATCAAGCAAAAAAGAAGCAGCTCTTTCTACGGTTGGGTAATCAAATGATCTTTTATCATTCATATTATTTTCTTCTTTTTCGATTTAAAAGGTAATTTTATGGTTTTTGGTTTTTTTATTCTGTTTTTTTCTTAGTCCCATGAAAGAAAAAACTCGGTTATCTTGAGTTTCGGTGAATGATGTGAGGTAAAATATGGGTAGTTGCGATTTTCTTTAATACTTTTGGTTGAATCCATGAGTCTGAAATGTCCGAGTAAAGGTTGTTGCCCCGACGTCCGATTGATCTCATAAGTCCCGATAGTCCGAACCTCCCTGTCGATTTTTGTTTTGTTCTTTGGTATATGCTGGATACACTGGTTTATGGGTGTTTGATCCATTTTCTTTAGTTTGGATAACTTTTTGTCTCTTTTTTCATTTGCGCATAATTATGGGAGCAAATTAGGGAAGCTCGGTTATTTCCTTCATATTATTTATTTGTATACAATATTTAATTTTATATAATTAAATATATTATTCATACCATTAATTTACTTTTTCAATAGACTTACCATTTATAATTATTTTCGTGGCCTATATTTTAAGAACTTAAATATGTAATCTTGATGAATATATACTTTACAATCTTAGTTTTACAAAAAAATAATATTTATTTATTATTACTAAAATTATTTTATTTAAAAATAATATTAGTTTTTTGTCAAGAAAATAATATTAATTTTTTACACATTAATTTTTGATATTATCTTATTTATAATTTGATATATACCAAGGTAAATTTTTAAGTTTTATTTTTTTTAGTTGAAATATAATAAAAAATATATTTACCTATGTTAATATGTGTATATTATCACATTTTTATTATTTATAAAAGTAATATTTTATATTAAATTATTTAATTATGTATAATTTGTGGATTTCAAAATTTATAAGTCTTAAATATTTTTTATAATGTACTATTTGTTTGTATAAAATATTTGATTTTATATAATTAATTATATCATTTCTACCATTTATTTTATTTTTAATTTATTTTTCAATATACTTACCATTTATATCTATTTTCGTAGCCTATATTTAGGAAACTGAAATATGTAATCTTTATGAATATATCTTTATAATCTTATTGAATATCACATAATCTCAAATTTATAGAAACTATTTTGAATATAATATTAGTTTTATAATATTCACATAATCCCAAATTTATTTTGTATTGTATGTTTGAACTAACGTGGTACTATGTTTTTGAGCTTAGGACTTTTTAACTTATTGCTAAGTACTTTAGTTTTATGAATTAAGTTACTATCCAAGTTTATTATGGATTGTATTAAATTAAAAATATTAACGAGGACAAAGATGTATAGATTAAGAAATTTCAATATCAAACCTAAATTAATTATATGGAACATAAACTAAATATGAATCTTTAACAAATATTTTCTTGGTTTACTTTTCTTCATCTAGAATTTGAATATTCATTTAACCAGATATGATATATGTCAAAATATTAGAAATCATTAGAAACATTAGAAATCATCATAAGACACATTAATTTTGATTTTGAAAATTAGTTAATATACGAATTTGTAAAATAATATTTATTCAATATTATTTTCCCTTTATTTAGGAAAATTATAATTATAAAAAGTTAGAATTAGAACCTATTTAAAGAAACAACTACTGAATATATGAATTTGCAAAATAAAGAAACAATGAATCTTATCGATAATTATACCAAATATATCTTCAGTAGTTAATAATACATATCATGTTTCCTTATTTAGAAAATTTATAACTACTGAAGATATATAGTTAGAATTTGAGGAGAATAAACTCGATAAAGTAATGAATATACGAATCAAAGCAATATAAAAAAACAAACACAAAGGACATATAATAGAAGAATTAAGTCCAAAATATTAAACCGTAAGAGAAGGGGATCCACCACAGGCTGGGTTTGAGAGCCGTGTGATGGGTGACTATCCAGCACGGTTTGGAGAGCACTTTTAGTCTTTGTTGGTGAATGGAAGCCCCCTATCAAGCAAAAAAGAAGCAGCTCTTTCTACGGTGGGGTAATCAAATGATCTTTTATCATTCATATTATTTTCTTCTTTTTCGATTTAAAAGGTAATTTTATGGTTTTTGGTTTTTTTATTCTGTTTTTTTCTTAGTCCCATGAAAGAAAAAGCTCGGTTATCTTGAGTTTTGGTGAATGATGTGAGGTAAAATATGGGTAGTTGCGATTTTCTTTAATACTTTTGGTTGAATCCATGAGTCTGAAATGTCCGAGTAAAGGTTGTTGCCCCGACGTCCGATTGATCTCATAAGTCCCGATAGTCCGAACCTCCCTGTCGATTTTTGTTTTGTTCTTTGGTATATGCTGGATACACTGGTTTATGGGTGTTTGATCCATTTTCTTTAGTTTGGATAACTTTTTGTCTCTTTTTTCATTTGCGCATAATTATGGGAGCAAATTAGGGAAGCTCGGTTATTTCCTTCATATTATTTATTTGTATACAATATTTGATTCTATATAATTAAATATATTATTCATACCAATAATTTATTTTTTCAATAGACTTACCATTTATATTTATTTTCGTGGCCTATATTTTAGGAAACTTAAATATGTAATCTTGATGAATATATACTTTACAATCTTAGTTTTACAAAAAAAAAATATTTATTTATTATTACTAACATTATTTTATTTAAAAATAATATTAGTTTTTTGTCCAGAAAATAATATTAATTTGTTACACATTAATTTTTGATATTATCTGATTTATAATTTGATATATACCAAGTTAAATTTTCAAGTTTTATTTTTTTAGTTGAAATATAATAAAAAATATATTTACCTATGTTAATATGTGTATATTATCACATTTTTATTATTTATAAAAGTAATATTTTTATATTAAATTATTTAATTATGTATAATTTGTGGATTTCAAAATTTATAAGTCTTAAATATTTTTTATAATGTACTATTTGTTTGTATAAAATATTTGATTTTATATAATTAATTATATCATTTCTACCATTTATTTTTTTTTAATTTATTTTTCAATATACTTACCATTTATATCTATTTTCGTAGCCTATATTTAGGAAACTGAAATATGTAATCTTTATGAATATATCTTTATAATCTTATTGAATATCACATAATCTCAAATTTATAGAAACTATTTTGAATATAATATTAGTTTTATAATATTCACATAATCCCAAATTTATTTTGTATTGTATGTTTGAACTAACGTGGTACTATGTTTTTGAGCTTAGGACTTTTTAACTTATTGCAAGTACTTTAGTTTTATGAATTAAGTCACTATCCAAGTTTATTATGGATTGTATTAAATTAAAAATATTAACGAGGACAAAGATGTATAGATTAAGAAATTTCAATATCAAACCTAAATTAATTATATGGAACATAAACTAAATATGAATCTTTAACAAATATTTTCGTGGTTTACTTTTCTTCATCTAGAATTTGAATATTCATTTAACCAGATATGTTATATGTCAAAATATTAGAAATCATTAGAAACATTAGAAATCATCATAAGACACATTAATTTTGATTTTGAAAATTAGTTAATATACGAATTTGTAAAATAATATTTATTCAATATTATTTTCCCCTTATTTAGGAAAATTATAATTATAAAAAGTTAGAATTAGAACCTAATTAAAGAAACAACTACTGAATATATGAATTTGCAAAATAAAGAAACAATGAATCTTATCGATAATTATACCAAATATATCTTCAGTAGTTAATAATAAATATCATGTTTCCTTATTTAGAAAATTTATAACTACTGAAGATATATAGTTAGAATTTGAGGAGAATAAACTCGATAAAGTAATGAATATACGAATCAAAGCAATATAAAAAAACAAACACAAAGGACATATAATAGAAGAATTAAGTCCAAAATATTAAACCGTAAGAGAAGGGGATCCACCACAGGCTAGGTTTGAGAGCCGTGTGATGGGTGACTATCCAGCACGGTTCGGAGAGCACTTTTAGTCTTTGTTGGTGAATGGAAGCCCCTTATCAAGCAAAAAAGAAGCAGCTCTTTCTACGGTGGGGTAATCAAATGATCTTTTATCATTCATATTATTTTCTTCTTTTTCGATTTAAAAGGTAATTTTATGGTTTTTGGTTTTTTTATTCTGTTTTTTTCTTAGTCCCATGAAAGAAAAAGCTCGGTTATCTGAGTTTTGGTGAATGATGTGAGGTAAAATATGGGTAGTTGCGATTTTCTTTAATACTTTTGGTTGAATCCATGAGTCTGAAATGTCCGAGTAAAGGTTGTTGCCCCGACGTCCGATTGATCTCATAAGTCCCGATAGTCCGAACCTCCGTGTCGATTTTTGTTTTGTTCTTTGGTATATGCTGGATACACTGGTTTATGGGTGTTTGATCCATTTTCTTTAGTTTGGATAACTTTTTGTCTCTTTTTTCATTTGCGCATAATTATGGGAGCAAATTAGGGAAGCTCGGTTATTTCCTTCATATTATTTATTTGTATACAATATTTGATTTTATATAATTAAATATATTATTCATACCATTAATTTATTTTTTAATTTATTTTTTCAATAGACTTACCATTTATATTTATTTTCGTGGCCTATATTTTAGGAAACTTAAATATGTAATCTTGATGAATATATACTTTACAATCTTAGTTTTACAAAAATAATATTTATTTATTATTACTAACATTATTTTATTTAAAAATGATATTAGTTTTTTGTCCAGAAAATAATATTAATTTGTTACACATTAATTTTTGATATTATCTGATTTATAATTTGATATATACCAAGTTAAATTTTCAAGTTTTATTTTTTTAGTTGAAATATAATAAAAAATATATTTACCTATGTTAATATGTGTATATTATCACATTTTTATTATTTATAAAAGTAATATTTTTATATTAAATTATTTAATTATGTATCATTTGTGGATTTCAAAATTTATAAGTCTTAAATATTTTTTATAATATACTATTTGTTTGTATAAAATATTTGATTTTATATAATTAATTATATCATTTCTACCATTTATATCTATTTTCGTAGCCTATATTTAGGAAACTGAAATATGTAATCTTTATGAATATATCTTTATAATCTTAATGAATATCACATAATCCCAAATTTATATAAAATATTTAGAATATAATATTATTTTTATAATATTCACATAATCCCAAATTTATTTTGTATTGTATGTTTGAACTAACGTGGTACTATGTTTTTGAGCTTAGGACTTTTTTTTAACTCATTGCAAGTACTTTAGTTTTATGAATTAAATCACTATCCAAGTTTATTATGGATTGTATTAAATTAAAAATATTAACGAGGACAAAGATGTATAGATTAAGAAATTTCCATATCAAACCTAAATTAATTATATGGAACATAAACTAAATATGAATCTTTAACAAAAATATTATTTTCGTGGTTTACTTTTCTTCATCTAGAATTTGAATATTCATTTAACCAGATATGTTATATGTCAAAATATTAGAAATCATTAGAAACATTAGAAATCATCATAAGACACATTAATTTTGAGTTTGAAAATTAGTTAATATACGAATTTGTAAAATAATATTTATTCAATATTCTTTTCCCCTTATTTAGGAAAATTATAATTATAAAAAGTTAGAATTAGAACCTAATTAAAGAAACAACTACTGAATATATGAATTTGCAAAATAAAGAAACAATGAATCTTATCGATAATTACACCAAATATATCTTCAGTAGTTAATAATAAATATCATGTTTCCTTATTTAGAAAATTTATAACTACTGAAGGTATATAGTTAGAATTTGTGGAGAATAAACTCGATAAAGTAATGAATATACGAATCAAAGCAATATAAAAAACAAACACAAAGGACATATAATAGAAGAATTAAGTCCAAAATATTAAACCGTAAGAGAAGGGGATCCACCACAGGCTGGGTTTGAGAGCCGTGTGATGGGTGACTATCCAGCACAGTTCGGAGAGCACTTTTAGTCTTTGTTGGTGAATGGAAGCCCCCTATCAAGCAAAAAAGAAGCAGCTCTTTCTACGGTTGGGTAATCAAATGATCTTTTATCATTCATATTATTTTCTTCTTTTTCGATTTAAAAGGTAATTTTATGGTTTTTGGTTTTTTTATTCTGTTTTTTTCTTAGTCCCATGAAAGAAAAAGCTCGGTTATCTTGAGTTTTGGTGAATGATGTGAGGTAAAATATGGGTAGTTGCGATTTTCTTTAATACTTTTGGTTGAATCCATGAGTCTGAAATGTCCGAGTAAAGGTTGTTGCCCCGACGTCCGATTGATCTCATAAGTCCCGATAGTCCGAACCTCCCTGTCGATTTTTGTTTTGTTCTTTGGTATATGCTGGATACACTGGTTTATGGGTGTCTCTTTTTTCATTTGCGCATAATTATGGGAGCAAATTAGGGAAGCTCGGTTATTTCCTTCATATTATTTATTTGTATACAATATTTGATTTTATATAATTAAATATATTATTCATACCATTAATTTATTTTTTAATTTATTTTTTCAATAGACTTACCATTTATATTTATTTTCGTGGCCTATATTTTAGGAAACTTAAATATGTAATCTTGATGAATATATACTTTACAATCTTAGTTTTACAAAAAATAATATTTATTTATTATTACTAACATTATTTTATTTAAAAATAATATTAGTTTTTTTGTCCAGAAAATAATATTAATTTGTTACACATTAATTTTTGATATTATCTGATTTATAATTTGATATATACCAAGTTAAATTTTCAAGTTTTATTTTTTTAGTTGAAATATAATAAAAAATATATTTACCTATGTTAATATGTGTATATTATCACATTTTTATTATTTATAAAAGTAATATTTTTATATTAAATTATTTAATTATGTATCATTTGTGGATTTCAAAATTTATAAGTCTTAAATATTTTTTATAATATACTATTTGTTTGTAAAAAATATTTGATTTTATATAATTAATTATATCATTCCTACCATTTATTTTTTTAATTTATTTTTCAATATACTTACCATTTATATCTATTTTCGTAGCCTATATTTAGGAAACTGAAATATGTAATCTTTATAAATATATCTTTATAATCTTAACGAATATCACATAATCCCAAATTTATATAAAATATTTAGAATATAATATTATTTTTATAATTCTCACATAATCCCAAATTTATTTTGTATTGTATGTTTGAACTAACGTGGTACTATGTTTTTGAGCTTAGGACTTTTTTTAACTCATTGCAAGTACTTTAGTTTTATGAATTAAATCACTATCCAAGTTTATTATGGATTGCATTAAATTAAAAATATTAACGAGGACAAAGATGTATAGATTAAGAAATTTCCATATCCAACCTAAATTAATTATATGGAACATAAACTAAATAAGAATCTTTGACAAAAATATTATGTTTCGTGGTTTACTTCTTCATCTAGAATTTGAATATTCATTTAACCAGATATGTTATATGCAAAATATTAGAAATCATCAGAAACATTAGAAATCATCATAAGACACATTAATTTTGATTTTGAAAATTAGCTAATATACGATTTTTTAAAATAATAATTATTCAATATTTTTTCCTCTTATTTAGGAAAATTATAATTATAAAAATATTAGAATTAGAACCTAATTAAAGAAACAACTACTGAATATATGAATTTGCAAAGTAAAGAAACAATTAATCTTATCGATAATTATACCAAATATATCTTCAGTAGTTAATAATAAATATCATGTTTCCTTATTTAGAAAATTTATAACTACTGAAGATATATAGTTAGAATTTGAGGAGAATAAACACGATAAAGTAATGAATATACGAATCAAATCAATATAAAGAAACAAACACAAAGGACATATAATAGAAGAATTAAGTCCAAAATATTAAACCGTAAGAGAAGGGGATCCACCACAGGCTGGGTTTGAGAGCCGTGTGATGGGTGACTATCCAGCACGGTTCGGAGAGCACTTTTAGTCTTTGTTGGTGAATGGAAGCCCCCTATCAAGCAAAAAAGAAGCAGCTCTTTCTACGGTGGGGTAATCAAATGATCTTTTATCATTCATATTATTTTCTTCTTTTTCGATTTAAAAGGTAATTTTATGGTTTTTGGTTTTTTTATTCTGTTTTTTTCTTAGTCCCATGAAAGAAGAAGCTCGGTTATCTTAAGTTTTCGTGAATGATGTGAGGTAAAATATGGGTAGCTGCGATTTTCTTTAATACTTTTGGTTGAATCCATGAGTCTGAAATGTCCGAGTAAAGGTTGTTGCCCCGACATCCGATTGATCTCATAAGTCCCGATAGTCCGAACCTCCGTGTCGATTTTTGTTTTGTTCTTTGGTATATGCTGGATACACTGGTTTATGGGTGTTTGATCCATTTTCTTTAGTTTGGATAACTTTTTGTCTCTTTTTTTCATTTGCGCATAATTATGGGAGCAAATTAGGGAAGCTCGGTTATTTCCTTCATATTATTTATTTGTATACAATATTTGATTTTATATAATTAAATATATTATTCATACCATTAATTTGTTTTTTAATTTATTTTTTCAATAGACTTACCATTTATATTTATTTTCGTGGCCTATATTTTAGGAAACTTAAATATATAATCTTGATGAATATATACTTTACAATCTTAGTTTTACAAAAAAAATAATATTTATTTATTATTACTAACATTATTTTATTTAAAAATAATATTAGTTTTTTGTCCAGAAAATAATATTAATTTATTACACATTAATTTTTGATATTATCTGATTTATAATTTGATATATACCAAGGTAAATTTTGAAGTTTTATTTTTTTAGTTGAAATATAATAAAAAATATATTTACCTATGTTAATATGTGTATATTATCACATTTTTATTATTTATAAAAGTAATATTTTTATATTAAATTATTTAATTATGTATCATTATGTGGATTTCAAAATTTAAAGTCTTAAATATTTTTATAATATACTATTTGTTTGTATAAAATATTTGATTTTATATAATTAATTATATCATTCCTACCATTTATTTTTTTAATTTATTTTTCAATATACTTACCATTTATATCTATTTTCGTAGCCTATATTTAGAAAACTGAAATATGTAATCTTTATGAATATATCTTTATAATCTTAATGAATATCACATAATCCCAAATTTATAGAAACTATTTCGAATATAATATTAGTTTTATAATATTCACATAATCCCAAATTTATTTTGTATTGTATGTTTGAACTAACGTGCTACTATGTTTTTGAGCTTAGGACTTTTTTTTTTAACTCATTGCAAGTACTTTAGTTTTATGAATTAAATCACTATCCAAGTTTATTATGGATTGTATTAAATTAAAAATATTAACGAGGACAAAGATGTATAGATTAAGAAATTTCCATATCCAACCTAAATTAATTATATGGAACATAAACTAAATAAGAATCTTTGACAAAATATTATGTTTCGTGGTTTACTTCTTCATCTAGAATTTGAATATTCATTTAACCAGATATGTTATATGTCAAAATATTAGAAATCATTAGAAACATTAGAAATCATCATAAGACACATTAATTTTGATTTTGAAAATTAGCTGATATACAATTTTTTAAAATAATAATTATTCAATATTTTTTCCCCTTATTTAGGAAAATTATAATTATAAAAATATTAGAATTAGAACCTAATTAAAGAAACAACTACTGAATATATGAATTTGCAAAGTAAAGAAACAATGAATCTTATCGATAATTATACCAAATATATCTTCAGTAGTTAATAATAAATATCATATTTCCTTATTTAGAAAATTTATAACTACTGAAGATATATAGTTAGAATTTGAGAAGAATAAACACGATAAAGTAATGAATATACGAATCAAAGCAATATAAAGAAACAAACACAAAGGACATATAATAAAAGAATTAAGTCCAAAATATTAAACCGTAAGAGAAGGGGATCCACCACAGGCTGGGTTTGAGAGCCGTGTGATGGGTGACTATCCAGCACCGTTCGGAGAGCACTTTTAGTCTTTGTTGGTGAATGGAAGCCCCCTATCAAGCAAAAAAGAAGCAGCTCTTTCTACGGTGGGGTAATCAAATGATCTTTTATCATTCATATTATTTTCTTCTTTTTCGATTTAAAAGGTAATTTTATGGTTTTTGGTTTTTTTATTCTGTTTTTTTCTTAGTCCCATGAAAGAAGAAGCTCGGTTATCTTGAGTTTTGATGAATGATGTGAGGTAAAATATGGGTAGTTGCGATTTTCTTTAATACTTTTGGTTGAATCCATGAGTCTGAAATGTCCGAGTAAAGGTTGTTGCCCCGACGTCCGATTGATCTCATAAGTTCCGATAGTCCGAACCTCCCTGTCGATTTTTGTTTTGTTCTTTGGTATATGCTGGATACACTGGTTTATGGGTGTTTGATCCCTTTTCTTTAGTTTGGATAACTTTTTGTCTCTTTTTTCATTTGCGCATAATTATGGGAGCAAATTAGGGAAGCTCGGTTATTTCCTTCATATTATTTATTTGTATACAATATTTGATTTTATATAATTAAATATATTATTCATACCATTAATTTGTTTTTTAATTTATTTTTTCAATAGACTTACCATTTATATTTATTTTCGTGGCCTATATTTTAGGAAACTTAAATATATAATCTTGATGAATATATACTTTACAATCTTAGTTTTACAAAAAAATAATATTTATTTATTATTACTAACATTATTTTATTTAAAAATAATATTAGTTTTTTGTCCAGAAAATAATATTAATTTATTACACATTAATTTTTGATATTATCTGATTTATAATTTGATATATACCAAGGTAAATTTTGAAGTTTTATTTTTTTTAGTTGAAATATAATAAAAAATATATTTACCTATGTTAATATGTGTATATTATCACATTTTTATTATTTATAAAAGTAATATTTTTATATTAAATTATTTAATTATGTATCATTATGTGGATTTCAAAATTTAAAGTCTTAAATATTTTTATAATATACTATTTGTTTGTATAAAATATTTGATTTTATATAATTAATTATATCATTCCTACCATTTATTTTTTTAATTTATTTTTCAATATACTTACCATTTATATCTATTTTCGTAGCCTATATTTAGAAAACTGAAATATGTAATCTTTATGAATATATCTTTATAATCTTAATGAATATCACATAATCCCAAATTTATAGAAACTATTTCGAATATAATATTAGTTTTATAATATTCACATAATCCCAAATTTATTTTGTATTGTATGTTTGAACTAACGTGCTACTATGTTTTTGAGCTTAGGACTTTTTTTTAACTCATTGCAAGTACTTTAGTTTTATGAATTAAATCACTATCCAAGTTTATTATGGATTGTATTAAATTAAAAATATTAACGAGGACAAAGATGTATAGATTAAGAAATTTCCATATCCAACCTAAATTAATTATATGGAACATAAACTAAATAAGAATCTTTGACAAAAATATTATGTTTCGTGGTTTACTTCTTCATCTAGAATTTGAATATTCATTTAACCAGATATGTTATATGTCAAAATATTAGAAATCATCAGAAACATTAGAAATCATCATAAGACACATTAATTTTGATTTTGAAAATTAGCTGATATACAATTTTTTAAAATAATAATTATTCAATATTTTTTCCCCTTATTTAGGAAAATTATAATTATAAAAATATTAGAATTAGAACCTAATTAAAGAAACAACTACTGAATATATGAATTTGCAAAGTAAAGAAACAATGAATCTTATTGATAATTATACCAAATATATCTTCAGTAGTTAATAATAAATATCATATTTCCTTATTTAGAAAATTTATAACTAATGAAGATATATAGTTAGAATTTGAGGAGAATAAACACGATAAAGTAATGAATATACGAATCAAAGCAATATAAAGAAACAAACACAAATGACATATAATAAAAGAATTAAGTCCAAAATATTAAACCGTAAGAGAAGGGGATCCACCACAGGTTGGGTTTGAGAGCCGTGTGATGGGTGACTATCCATCACGGTTTGGAGAGCACTTTTAGACTTTGTTGGTGAATGGAAGCCCCCCTATCAAGCAAAAAAGAAGCAGCTCTTTCTACGGTGGGGTAATCAAATGATCTTTTATCATTCATATTATTTTCTTCTTTTTCGATTTAAAAGGTAATTTTATGGTTTTTGATTTTTTTATTCTGTTTTTTTCTTAGTCCCATGAAAGAAGAAGCTCAGTTATCTTGAGTTTTGGTGAATGATGTGAGGTAAAATATGGGTAGTTGCGATTTTCTTTAATACTTTTGGTTGAATCCATGAGTCTGAAATGTCCGAGTAAAGGTTGTTGCCCCGACGTCCGATTGATCTCATAAGTCCCGATAGTCCGAACTTCCCTGTCGATTTTTGTTTTGTTCTTTGGTATATGCTGGATACACTGGTTTATGGGTGTTTGATCAATTTTCTTTAGTTTGGATAACTTTTTTGTCTCTTTTTTCATTTGCGCATAATTATGGGAGCAAATTAGGGAAGCTCGGTTATTTCCTTCATATTATTTATTTGTATACAATATTTGATTTTATATAATTAAATATATTATTCATACCATTAATTTATTTTTTCAATAGATTTACCATTTATATTTATTTTCGTGGCCTATATTTTAGGAAACTTAAATATGTAATCTTGATGAATATATACTTTACAATCTTAGTTTTACAAAAAAAAATATTTATTTATTATTACTAACATTATTTTATTTAAAAATAATATTAGTTTTTTGTCCAGAAAATAATATTAATTTGTTACACATTAATTTTTGATATTATCTGATTTATAATTTGATATATACCAAGGTAAGTTTTCAAGTTTTATTTTTTTTAGTTGAAATATAATAAAAAATATATTTACCTATGTTAATATGTGTATATTATCACATTTTTATTATTTATAAAAGTAATATTTTTATATTAAATTATTTAATTATGTATCATTTGTGGATTTCAAAATTTATAAGTCTTAAATATTTTTTATAATGTACTATTTGTTTGTATAAAATATTTGATTTTATATAATTAATTATATCATTCCTACCATTTATTTTTTTTAATTTATTTTTCAATATACTTACCATTTATATCTATTTTCGTAGCCCATATTTAGGAAACTGAAATATGTAATCTTTATGAATATATCTTTATAATCTTATTGAATATCACATAATCTCAAATTTATAGAAACTATTTTGAATATAATATTAGTTTTATAATATTCACATAATCCCAATTATGATTAGTTGTTTGTTGTAAAATTGAATGAAAACATTTATTAGGTTATTATAACTTGGTAATTGTCGAGAAAATAAGTAAACATAATGATTACATCTATTGGAAACTGAATCAAAATTGAATGTGTAACATATTTAGTAAAATATGAATATTCAGATTTTAGAATAGATGTAATTAAAAAGAATAAATAAAATTCGTTAAAATTCAAATTGATTATAAATAATAAATAAAAATAGATATATAAATACCGTGATTCTTGTGATTCATTTAGATATACTTAATATTATGTTGAATTTAAAAATAAAAGCGTATAGAGTTAAATAAAAAGAACAATTTACCATGTTGAAATCTATTTTTATTTGAAATTTGATAATCTCCATGCAAAGTGATAATATTAGTAGGTATATGTCAACTCAATATTTAAATCATGATATTTATTACGTGAACCAATTATAATATATTTTATTGTTAAAAATTACAGATAATCAAAAAATTTGAGTAACAAAACAATGTTTTAATTTGCATGCAACGAAATGATGCATGTAATTATATGTCAACTCAATATTTCATTAATTGTTTTGATCTAATTAATATAAATAAATATTTTACTATAAGTATACCTACATGAGTAGTCATTTTGAAAACTCATTTTGACTATTGATATATTTTAAATATTGATTCTCTTATGAAATTATCTGTATCTATAAGAAACGTCATATTTTCTTTTGAAAAGTAGTTTTTATTGTTTAGATTTGGTATAATGATATACAATTTTAAATATTATACATCATCAATATTTGCTTTGATTTAGATTTCGCAGGATATATTAATAGATAATCTAGTTAGAGATATTTCATGTTATTATTTGATTTAGTTGAGTTATGGGGATATGTACTATATGAAATCTATATTGTTGTAATATTTTTTTTTGTCAACATCTATATTGTTGTAATATTATAGAATTTAATTGCATTAGAACTTATTAAATGTAAATAGAAATATTAGATGGGTCTTTCTAAGTATTAAGCAAAAACAGTTTCAATTTTGTCAAACTATGACAAATTTAATCTACTTACAAAGGCCAATTATACATCAATTTTGTCCAACATTATATAAGGCCCGTTGTTTAAAACAATTAAAACATAATGTTGTCCAAAACTCATTTATAAAGAAACACAAAAAATCTGTTTACCATCTAAAATTTAAACACACCAAAAATTAGTTAGCTAGCATATATTAATTCTAAAAAACCGATATTAACATAAATAAAATGTTGTATAAAATTCATTCAAAAACTAAAGAAAAAATAACTGTTTGATCCACATGAATTTTAACATACCAATCATTCGTTAACTACCATAAATCAATACTAAAACTTTGATATTAACATAAGTTTAATAAATCAAACAATTATAAAATGAGAATAAAAAGAAAAAAAACCCGCACGCTTAGTGCGGGTCGGATCCTAGTTAAGGGTAAAACCTGGAATTTTTGGATATTTTGTCATGCGAGCGCGCGGATCTGGGCAGGGTTTTTTTTTCGCGGATCCTTCTTTCTAATCGTGTCCGTCTATTCGCGTGTGTTCTAATCCGACCGTCCGTTGAATGTTTCTCATTTATAATTTTGGCAAGCGGATCCTAATCGGGTTTAGCGCGGATCCTAATCGGATATAGCGCGGATCCTGTTTTAAAATCTCCGACGTTCATTGTTAAGTTTTAATCTAGCCGTCCAATATAGCGGATATTAAATGAATATAGCCTGGAACCCGTTTTCAGATCTAGGCCGTTCATTTTAAGCATTCGAATCTAACCGTCCAAATTGTAAACATTTATTTCGCATTAAACCATTCGATATCTTGCATAACAGATTAGGAATATAAATATATTTATCTTATCACTCAAGTCGAGCTAATACATTCGAATTCAAAATGTTTCTAAAATCAGTTACGATAATATATTCGATATCAGTTAAAGATATTTAGGATTTAAACTTTCATTCGAATATGCCAATAATATTCTAAACATCTTCTCCGCCCATTCGTAATGTTTCAATCTTTCTCGCCCATTTTTAAAATTTTTTATTTTGCATTAAATCGGTCGATATCTTTCATTAACAGATTAGGAATCTAATTATATTAAGCTTATTACGCAAGTCTCGATAGTGCATTCAAATTCAAAATGTTTCTAAAATCAGTTACCATAATATTCGATATCAATCAAAGATATTTAGAATTTAATATTTCATTCGAATATGCCAATGATATTCTACCGAAAATCTTGACCTAAAAAAAAACTATATATACGAACATCTATCATCAAAGTCTTCAGTCTCTCTTAACGCATTTTGTTACTATTTTCCTCTCTACCAGCCGACAAAATGAGTTCTACCAAAAATATCTCATATCTCAAAGATGTGAAACCATTCAAAACCACACGGCGGGTTCAAGTGAAAGTCCTTCACTCTTGGAAGCAGTACATGGCTGTTAGTGGAGAGTCATTGGAACTCGTGTTGGCTGACAAAACAGTAAGGGAATTGATTATGTTATTGTGTTATAAACATTTAACTTTAATGGTTTTGTTATAAATTCTTAATTATTTCATTGTAGGGTTTCAAAATCCATGCTTCATGCAAAAAACAATACTTGGTACGGGTTCAAAGACATCTACCCATTGGAGAATGGAGGGTTATTGAGAATTTTTCAGTAACACTTGCATTTGGCCAATATAGACCAACCGACCATGTCTACAAATTGTCTTTATTGAGTAATACGTCTATTACTCGATCTGAACTCCAGCTGGATGATAGTTTTTTTGTCATTGGCAAGTTTTGAATCCATTTCCAATGGGAGTTTGAAAACACATCATTTAGTTGGTATGTTTAAGAACTAAACCCCAATGTATCTAATATCATTTCAAAACCTCTTTATTGTATTATTATTTATTTTCCTTATTTTATTGTTGCCATTAGATGTTATTGGCCAAATCATGGACGTTGGAGGCATGTATGCTGTTCAAGTAATGAGTAAAGAGAGGAAAAAAATTGAGTTTACTTTGAGAAATACTGAGTAAGTTTCTATGGTTACTGGATTTAGTGAAGGTGATTACAATTTAAATATACTAATGCGTTGTTTTAATAGTGATCAACGATTGGCATGTTGTCTTTGGGAGTGTTTTGCTGAACAAGTTTTTAGTACATGTCAAGAAGCCAATGGTAAAACATTGATTTGTTTGATCCGATTTGCAAAAATCAACACATACAAAGGTTTGTAACCATCGAATATGCTTCTTGATTAAGCGATTCAGAGAATCAATACTTCTTGATTAAACGATTCATAAAATCATTTAGGAGAACTTCAAATCACAAATGCATTTGATGCTTCTAAAGTCATTATTAACCCTACTTGCCCGGAAGCTGAAGAATTTCTGACAATGTAAGTTTATGAAGGTTATTTTTCTAATCAGTTATAATGTTTTGCTTATATATCGATTTAAACTAATTCTAATTGTTTTAAGCTACCCGATGATGGCCTTGCTCTCGCGTATGTGAACAAGGAGGCGCTTTGGTCAATAGGAAAAAACACAAACCAGATCAGTGGGCAGAGTTTATTGAGCTCTGTATATCAGAAATACTTATGGCTAACGAGGTACCCATATAGTAATTTATTTAGTTGCATTCTATTTATAATTTACTTATGTTTATATTATGCGTATTGTAATGGGTAAAGGAAGGAAAATTCAGGGTGAAAGGCACCATATATGCCAATGATATGTATTATGCTTGGTTTTACTTTAACCATACCAAATGCAATAAAAGGGTCATAAAAATTAAATCAGTCAAAGAAAAAGATTTGTTCCGTTGTGATGAATGCAAGGAAAATATCACAGACGTTTCATCCAAGTAAGTTCTCTTTCACAATTGTTTTTCTTGCAAAATGTTTAAACGTTTTGAATGCTATATCTCACTATTTGTTTGTGTAGGTTCAAGTTGCATCTTATGGTGAAGGATGAAACCGCAGAGATAAAGTTTATGCTACTTGATTCAGTTGCTGAGAAACTTATTGGGATATCGCTGAAACACTTCTAGATGGATCGTTTGATGAGGTTATTCTAATATCATATATCTGTTTCTTTTCTTAACACTCAAACTCATTTAAATGTTCATATTAAAGTACTGATTTATGATATTACAGATGGAAGATCCAACGATACTGCCTGATGGTATAAAAGATTTGGTTGGAAAAACCTTTCAGTTTGGAGTGTTGGTAAACAAGGACAACGTTTTTTGGGATCAGAAATCTATAAGGTTGGAAAAACTTGGGCTATCGACGAAGTACCCAAGATCGAGGAAGGATCAGAGAATCTTAACCCATTGGATTCAGCTATTTCCAGTGAGCAAGTAAGTTTATCCTATAATCAAGTGATTTGATAAAGATAAACTATTTATTATGCAAATGCATGATTATATTGTGATATTGAAAGGATTATTCTTATAAAATCATATTATGGTGTTTTTAGGTTTCGTTGATTGATATTAATAGTTAAGAAAATTCAGATGCCTGTTTGACTCCATTGTCCATGCCCAAAACGGAAGGAGATTTGGCTGATATCAACTCGGCTACTAAAGAGAAATGTTTGAAGACTATTAAGATCGAGAAGATCGATGATTAGTCATTTTAATTAAAACTCTTTTTAGTATTGTTCTATTTATTATCGGATCATTTTGGTGTGTTTTAAATAATGCTTTGGTTTTATTTTGGTTTTATTTTTATTAAGTTTTCGTTTATATTTTTACTCATTTTAAATTGCCTTCTATCAATAGTTATTAGAACTTAGCATAAATAGAGATGTCTTATTTGTACAAAATCAATTCTTTCATTTGAGATAATTTATTAATATCTTAGTCATTAATTAAAGCCCAAATTAATTATGGCCCATATTAATAAGCATGAAGTTGAAACGACATCTGTTTTTTGGCATTCTGAAATTGGCAAAAAAAAACGGTAAAGTGCAGTTAGGATCGAAATAAAATTTCCAATCTTCGCGTGGCAATCTAGAGAGTGGTAGTAAGACAATCGTGATTTCTCAAGAACTCATCCCACAAGGTAACCCATGATTTTGCAGTAGATGCAGTTGTAAAGAATTAAGGTTTGTCTTTTTATGAATTTCAGATTTATATTGAGATAAACAGATGTTTGATTTATACAAATCATCTATTCTGCAACTTCGATGTTTTTTTCCTTTAAATCGAGTTCTCTATTCGAAGCTGCAGTTTCATTCATATTGTTTTTGATCCATGCATGTAATTATTTTGATTTTTAAACATTCATAGCCCAAAATATTATTTTTGATTTAGACTTGCATATAAAAACTTGCAGACAACAATAAGAAGATGAAACACCCAAGGTTTTTCGTGCCTATGCTTCCACAGAGGTGTACAAGGAGTTTGGTATGTAATCATAGTATGACTATCTTTTTAAGGCTTATTTTTAAGGTGATTTTTCTTCTGGCAGTAATTGTTTCAACTTGTGTTTCAGATTTTATCGGACAAGTTCTTTGATAGCTTTATACTTGGAAAAATATATGTTATTGACGGTGTACTCACATCTGATTTAAGGCGAGAAGATTTTTCTATCAAACTAGATGGTAATAGGATTATAGATGGTTGGAAACGGTTCTTCAGAGCTCATGCATTAAAAGAGTTAGATCTTCTAATTTTTGAGTATCGTGGAGGTGCTGACTTCCATATGGTACACCAGTTTCAATCAAACGATTGTGAGATCACATATCAAAAAAACCGGCAAAACTATTGGAGACTGGAGAAGGTTTAACGAGTAAGTGTTTTTACCTAGGAGATTTTATTGTGATTTCTAATGTTTTGACTAATAATCGAGATGATTTTTATGTCTCCATTTAGCACCTCCGAAGGAGACTGGAGAAGGTATCACGATTAATTGTTTTTTCCACTATTTGTTCAGACAATTTCTAATGATGTATAATATTTTGAATAATAATCGAGATGTTTTTTAAGTAGATACAACTGTTCCTATGGAGACTGGACAAGGTAGCACAATTGATTCCACTTATTTTCTGGACAATATTTGATGGTTTATAATGTTTTTAGTAATAATCGAGTTGATTTTTGAAGGAGCTGGGGAGAAGTATGTCACCTTGAACGTCACAAGTGACGGCATAAAGTGAAGCAGAATGGTAAGTTATTTTTTGGTATTTTTGTTTTAAGTATTGTTACATGAACCATATCTGTTTGTTTTGTAGTATCTTCTTAAGTCCTTTGTTGATGCAAACGACTTGTGGACTATTGCTGGCAAATCCATTTTATTGGTCAATAATGATGGACAGAAATGGTCTGTTGAGCTTGTGTTCTATTCGGATACGGATAGGAGACGTGTTCCTTTGGCTAGCGGCTTAAGAGAATTTCTGACAGCAAATAATATCAAGGCTAACCAAAGTATCACTCTTCAGCTTTTCTGGCAAAATGCCAATACTCCAGTCTTGATGCTCTCCTCCAATAATGTCTGATGTCGTTTAACTCTTTAAGAATCTCTGTTTCCTTTAGTTTTGTCAAAAACTTATGTTGTCCAAAAATGGTTTTGTATGTTTGAACTAACATGGTACTATTTTTTTTTTTTTTTTTTTGCTTATGATTTCTTTTAGCTCATGTCAAGTGTTTTTTGTGTGTATTAAATTGCTTTCAAGGTTTGTTATGGATTGTTTTAGTTAAAGAATATTTCTCAGGATAAAGAATAACAAATTAAGAAATTTCCATATAAAATTTAAATGAATTATATGGAATATAAACTAAATTTGAATCATTAACAAAAAGTGAAAGTTTCGTAATTTACAGTGCAAAATTCATTTAACAATAAATATTACATATTAATTTTGGTTCACTTTTCAATATTTATAATCAAGATGTTTACTGATTTGACTTGTGAATTACCATATATACTAATCTAATAAATGTTTCTCATTCAATTTTTGTATAACAAACAACTAACAATATGCTTGATATTTGGGCTTGAATATCTTTTACATATCTAAACTAATCATAACTTAACTAAATTTAATGAGAATTATATTATGAATACTATAATTATATATTGAAAGATAGCGTCTTTATAAGAAGAGATATTGAAAGATAACGTCTTTATAAGAAGAGATATTAATATAGAATTTATATTTGTAATGACTGTTTTCGAAACGAATATCTATAAAGATAGGTACTGGAGAATATTTAATTTGCTTGCAATATCTAACTAAGTTGAGTTGACGACAATGTGAATATTCATTTAATTTAATAAATGTTACACATTGAATTATTCCATCAATCAGAATATTCATTGTTAATTTATTTTACTTTAACAAAAAGTAAATTTACATGTTCAATTAACACAATAAATGAATATCACATTCAATTTACACCTAACATTTAGACCTAATCAAAATTTCTGAATTTTCTATATATATATTGGCATAGTCAACGTTTTTTGGCTTTATCATAAACAAGAAAGTTCTTTCGAAGCCTAACTTATATTATTAAACTCTTCAAACACCAAGAGAAATTATGGGTGATTTTATAAATTTCTATGATCTTGATGGTACTGAACCCTGTCTGAATATTCGAGGAAAGATCATACGGAAGTGGTTCACAAGTCATTGCATGAATGGTTTACAGATCCATGTAATCATATCCGATGAATACGTAAGTTTTCTTCGCCCAAAAATTTAATAATACTTTGCTGTTTTTGATCAATAATCTAAACATGTTGTTGAGAATAACTATTTGTTTTCTAAATTATTTTGTTACAGGGTTACAAAATCAAAGCTATCATACCTCAGATGTTTATAGACAAATCCAAGGACAAATTTGAAGAGGAGTCTTGGATGTGTATGAAGAATTTCGAAGTGATCTATATCAACCGAAAGTTTAGAAACACTTATGCTGAAAAGAAGATTTTGCTTGAGGATTCTACCCAAGTTGACAACCACTACAATATCTCTGATGATATGTACTATGAGTTAGTCATATTCAAAAACATCTTGCAAGGCAATGTCGAACATCTCTACACTATTGGTATGTTTGGTTTAATTTTCAAATTATTAGTTTGTTGCATGTTTATACTCTATATTATAAAAATCGTGATATCTATTCAAAATTCTATGTTATTTAGATGTAATAGGTGCATTCATGTGGGTTGGACCTCTCACCACAACTCAAGATTACCAAATTCATTTTAAGATCAAGGAAAGAGAGTAAGCATTTAATTAATAAAAGTTATGTTATTTTTAATGATATTTTTGTGATTGCATGAATTATATCTAATTTCTATAAATTTTATGAAGCAACACATACATCAATTGTGTTGCAAAGGGTAGAGTTGCTATGAAATTCAATGATCTTTGGAACTCAAGTGGAAATTACAAAAATGTTGTGTGTTTGAGATTTTGGCGCGTTGATAACTCCTCAAGTAAGCAACATTCAAGTAAATATATTTTATTTTGATAATTTATATAATACTTCTAAGCATAATCTTAATATATCACTGAAACAAATTTGTTTAACTATATATTTAGGAGTACCAATACTTGAAGATTCCGGTGATATCTTGGATGTTATCTTTGATCCAGAAATTGAAGAAACCACTTCCATCAAAGAGTGGTAAATTATTTACATTTAACTATAAAATTTAGCATCATTTTAATAAAGTAAGTAATTATTTATATTTTCTAAAATTTTTTTCAGGATTTAATATTGGCGAATGCAAGAACTCTTCAAATGGTTACTATTCCAAGTATTGTGTAACTACTTTCTTATTCCATAACTCTTTTGAACTTATCTTTAATTGGCATGTAATATTTTGTTGAATGTTTTTTGATACAATTCTCGGTATTTATTAAAGTACTATTTATGCAAATGCTTTTGTGTTTATGATAGATGTAGTTGTTGTATTTATTTATCTTAACATACATTGCATGTTTATTTGAAATTTGTTAATCTCAAATAAAATAATAATGTTAGTAGGTAAATGTCAACTCAGTATTTAAATCATGATATTTATAACGTCAACTAATTTAATATTTTTTAAATAATTTAAAAAGTATCATTATTAAAATAATTACATAATTTGCCTGTAACGAAATGGTGAATGTAAGTATATGTCAACTCAAGATTTAATTAATGATTTTTTCTAATCCATATATATAAATAATTATTTTCTTATCAATATATCTACATGAGTAGTAATTTTGAAAACTCATTTGACTATTGATATATTATTAATATTTGTTTTGTTAAATAAAAATAATTGTATCTATAAGAAATTTCAATTTTTAATTAGGAAAGTAGATTTTATAGTTTAGATTTGGTATAATGATTTACATATTTTGAATATTATGCATCATAGATAGTTGCTTTTTTTTAGATTTTGCAGGATATATTAATATGTATATTGTTATAGATATTTTAGGGTATCAGTTTATTTAGTTGAATACAAATACATTGATGGTCCTTTCTAAGTTTAAAAAAATATAACTTAAATTTGGTCAAACAATAACAAACTTAATCCAATTACAAATGCCCATTATGTATAAATATTGTCGAACATCATTTAAGGTCCGATTTTTAAAACAAATCAAACAAATTTTAAGTTGTCTAAAACTCATTCAAAAACAAACAAAAAATATATCAGTTTAATATCTAAGAATTAAAAACACCAAAAAAATAATTAAAATACATATATTAATACTAAAACGGATTAACATAAATCAAATTTTGTATAAAACTCATTCAAAAACAAATAAAAATAATAATTGTTTGATCCAACAGAATTTAAACTTACCAATCGTTGGTTAACTACAATACATCAATACTAAAAGTATGATATTAAATTAAGTTTTATAAATCAAATAATTTTAAAATGTGAATAAAAAGAAAAAAAAACACCAGCACGCTCAGTGCGGGTCGGATCCTAGTATCCATAAAAACAGAACAAATAGTAAATAATAATTTTTAAAAAGATTGAATATTCGCTCTTATATATATATATGTATTTATGTCTTATACAAAAGAATATAAGATGATATCTTGATATAAAGCTCAAATATGATCTACTAAATAGATTCTAGATTTTAGGTTTGGTTAATAACTTTGTTAAGCTTATAGTTTGGTTTGAAGTTTTATGCCTTACTCGACTTAAATCATATAGGACTAAGACATATATTTAGCTTATATTAAAAAAAGATGGTTTTGGAGCAACGACTTGGAAAAGATCTACGATGAAAAATTGTTGGACTATCATGTTTTCATTGATGGTGTGATCAATAAGAACAACTAGATTTAGCTTCTTCTTTTTTTGATAAAAAAACAACTAGATTTAGCTTTGATGGAACTTTTATCTAATTTCTAATATTGATGTATTATTATAAAATTTAGAATTTCTTTATATTTTTAACAGATCAAAGCGGATAACCATCAGACATTTAGAAAAAATTCTGGATATCCGTAATTCCGGATAACCAAAATCTTCACGATGAAAACAAATCATAAAATCAGATATTCAGCCGGAGCAAAACAGGTCATGAATACTACAATTTTACTTGATGTTCGCTTCGTGTCCATACCTACTTATGGGACATTTTAAAAATAAACTTCAAAATATTAACTCCAAAATGATTAATTTAAGAAAATTTACATTCACCCTAAAAACTCTCCTAGATTCGATCTTCATGTTTTTTCTTGCCATGACTGTGTTTTCCCGGTGGTCGCCGGAGCCGGTGAGGAGCTTCTTTGGTAGATTTTTCCTTTGGTTGTTGTCCATCTCGTCTCTCTTCTCTGCCGATGGTAGTTGATTTGGCTAGTGTCGGGCGTCCTTGTGGTGGCTTTCGTCAAGGTAGTCATGTCTATGGCTCCGATCCGTCGTCTCTTCGTTCTGGTTCGCCACTCTTCTTGTCATTTACCTCGTCGCTCTATACTCGCATATCTTCCTTACTCCTCGTTTCTACAGGTGTGGTCTGTTCAGGTGTGGTTGGTGATTTTTCGACTATGTTGCTTGCTCGATCTTCGGTTGTCTTGTGGTAGAGCGTTTCCTTGCTTTATTCTTCATTGTTTTCGGGAATTTATGTGGCGAGTTGGTTTTGTTAGCTTAGGTTGGTAAAGATTTGGTTTAGGCTCTCTTAGTTATGGTCAATTTATGCCTAGACTCGGCCTTGGTTGTTTTTTATAGTGTCTTGTTCAGTTAGGTTGTTTTTGGTTGTTAGGTGGTGATGGTTAGTTTCGACTTTGCAGTTTCTTTGCTCAGATCATTTGTTAGAGTTTCAGTGTCGTGGATGGGGGCCTTCATGCTAGAGGTTTTGGTTAGTTTGGTGGGGTGGTTGTCTTTGGTTTGGCTGTTGGGCTTTTGATTTAGTATGTTTCGGTGTTGATGTTGCCTAGCGTTGAAAGTGTGCTTTTCGTTTATGTTGGTTGCTTCAGTATAGTTCATACAATTCTCCTCATTATCTTTTGCATTTAGTCTTATACTTTTGTAAAGGGTGCCCAATCTTAAGGAATTGGGGTTTCGTCTCTCCTCTCATCTAGTCTTTGGTGGTGATTGGTTCTTGGTTTGGTCTTCGTCCTCCCTGGTTTAGCATGCATATGACTTGCCCATGGCTCCTAATGCTAGAGCAATATAGTGAGTGTCGGTAGATCAGTCTTAATAATTATCGACTTCAAATATTACGCTTCTTTTCTCTCTCGGCGTTTAGTAGTCGATGCCTGTTGTCATGTCTTTTTGATCTCGATTTGACCTTTTATGCTTATTAATTTGGTTAATGTGTTCTGTCTAGCTTTTTATGGGTTTATGATTGAAAGTTGATCCTTTTGTTTGGCTCCCAAGTGTGAGCTTGTGGTTCTGATACTATTGTTTGATAGCCGACTTCTGTAGGTTCTTGTTGTATCCAAACCATGTAATCGTCCTTGTTATGGAATGGTAAATATTCTAGCGATATAAGAGAATTTTCATTCGATATACAAAACTTTTCCCATAAGTAAATGACCAAAACAAATTTTTTATATTTTTGCTTCCGATTTTACCCCTACTATCCATTTTTAATTTAATTTAATTATTTTAAGTTTCTTATATGGTCAAATTTTCTTCAACACCTCACTCTCTCCGCCTAAGACTATGTATATTGGTTAGTTTTTTTCAACACTCAATTTTTACATTTTAACACTATACATCAATCTCTCTTTCTTCTACATCGTCTTCTCTTTCGTTCACAAAATAACAACATTCACACAATTTTACCCCTTTAATGGTTTTGTTAAATAAATTACTAGTCCTAGGCGTTCGGGTCGGGTATTTCAGGTTTTTCGGTTTTGGATTATAGGACCCATTCAAGTATTTTAGATTTTTGAGTCGGGTTTGATTTGGTATTTTTCGGGTTCAGGTCGGGTAAATATTAGAATTTAAGAACCGGTATATACCCAAAACAAATCAGGATATTTGGGTACTTCGGGTATTTTGGACCTGAAGTGACCATAATGTAACCGAAGTAACCATAATATACCCGAAGTAACCAATTGGTTCAGGTATTTTGAACCCGAAGTTACCAAATTCTAACCGAAGTGTCCGATCGGTTCAGATAATTTGTATATGAAGTAACCAAACTCTAACTGATTTATCCGAAATATCCTCTAAAAAGAAATTCGATCTATCCGAAATCTATTTGAACTTCCTGAAATAACTAAACCTATATAAAATATTTAATTATAAGTATGGTTACTTCAGATACCCATTCGGTTCTCGAGTATTACCCAAATCGAACTGATACCCGAAAGTATCTAGAGTCAAAACCCGTTCGGGTATTTTCTAGGACCCGAACCTGAACCAAACCGGGTTTTTTTGGGTCGGTTCGGTTCAGTTCTTCGGGTCTTAGGGCTAAAAATTACAATACTCTACTCCACCTTTTTTTCTTTATGTTTTATTTTTGTATTTACATAATTTTAGTAGCTATTATCGGTTAAAATTAAATTAAAATAGTAAAAATTATATTAAAAATAAATATTAAATAAATAATAAATAAATAATTTTTATATTTTTGTTTCTATTTTATATATTATTTTTAAGAAATATTATAGTAAGAAAAGTGTAGTAATAAAGTATAGTAACAAAAAGTATAGTAAAACGACAGTTTTTTATGTGTCCAAATCAAATGAAATAAGTGTGTATTTATAGATCATGAAAATGATGAATTTTGATTTTCATAATATGTAATTATTATGAAATGATTTTGTTAAATAATTGAAATGAAAAAAATTCAAAATTTGAGTGACCAATCAATATATGTCGTTGACAAAAAAATCAATATATATCATGTGTATAAGAAAAACTCACTCATAAATTTTCAACAACATAAAATTTCAACAGTATTTTTGCCACATCAGTTTATGCTTTTAATTCAATATCCCATTGGAGCTATTCAAGATTTGAAAATAAATCCAGCAGTTGAAAAAAAAACTATTTTAAGACTATTTACAATCGTTGTTTTTTCAAATGTTGATTTTTTTTTTAATTGTTGAATAGCTCCAATGGAGTTTGAATTAAAATCTAAAACTAATGTGTCAAAATTGGTATTGAAAACTTATATGTGGGCTTATCTTCTAGAGATGGTATATATTGTTTGGTCACTCAAATTCTGAATTTATTTTTCATCTCAATTATTTAAAAACAATTATTTTATATATAACTAATTTTATATCAAATTCATCATTTTTATTATCAATATATACATACTTAATTCATTTGAATTATGATGTTTAAGAAAAAAAAATGATGTGGAAAAAAGAAAAAGTGATGTGGAGTGTTAAAAGGTAAAAAATGGATGTTAGAAAAAAAACAACCAATGTACATAGTATAACTTCGTTTACAACTATAAAAGACGAAAATCTTAAACATAACTCTCTCTTTCTATTTGTAACTCTAAGGCTCTTATTGGTAACCCCTACCGCAGCGATAAGGGGTTTACCGCTTTGATGGTCACCAATTATCAAAGCGTTAGCAAAAGTAATATTAATTTTTTTTTTCAGTATTTTTATATCGTTTTCTCCAACCGCTTATTCTTACCTCTTTGCACTATTCTCTAACCGCTTACCACTTTCGCTTACCGCTAATCTTATCGTTCCGCTTTTGTTCACCAATCGGACCCTAAAATGAAATCATGCACATCGCTTAGGTATTATTTTTTTAGTTAGATTTGATTATATCTTTGGGGAAAATTTCAAATTGCATATTTCTTATCTAATTGTTGTGTGTCTTCCTTTTTCTTCTAGTAATCATTACTTACATATTTGCTTTTGTTTTTTCTTCTTGTGTATTGTAGCCTCATGTGGTTTATCCGATATTCTTCATATGCTTCTCTTGTGAAAATTATTGGTCAAATTTCAGATTTTAAGAAACTTGATGCTTGTACTCTCTACACTTTCATGTTTTGCGTGAAATCCGATTCTCCACACTGTGAGTTTCCATCCATTAAATAAATAAAAAAAATATTAGTGGACAAAAGAATTTTAAATTTCTGACTGGTTTTCTATGGATAAAGAGTTGTTCTACAAATCTCCAAAGTATACTCCTCAAAGAAGATCTTGTTAGTACCAAGGAATCATGAAGTTACACAATGATTACGTTTGTGTAAGGCGTGAAGAATATATTAATATGTGAAAAGAGTTTGTTGATGTGGCATAACATGTGTGGAGTAAATTAGATCCACTCAGAAGATCATCAAATAAAGAAATAAAATATTTGAAGATATTATGGAGATATATTGAGAGATATACTCAAATATTTAAGGTTAGGGTGTATATAGAAAGAGAATTCTCTCGGTTTTGACAAAAAATAATATAAAGCAATAATTGAACGCAAACGAGAGTTTTTAAGGGTTCATCGGTGAGTGAACAAAGAGTTTTCACAACTGTTTGTTAAGTGTAAGATTGGGTAAACTAGGAATTGGTTCGTGTCGAGTCGTGCGTGACGTCGAGTAATTCGAATTAAACAAGTCTGAAGATTGCTTAAGAAATTTTCTAAGGTGTCTAGACTAGGAATTGATCAGTGACGAGTCAAGAATGGCTGCGTGTAAATCTGATTAAACATCTTGTAAGAAGAGTGTTTAAACAATTTCTATTAAAGAGATAGTTTTGTGGATTATGTGTTACAAGTTTTGTATATATATATATATATATATATATATGGTTTTATAATTGGTATCATAGCAGGTCACTGATGGTGGATTTTGAATCTACTAAACATGTTTAGATATTATGGAGAAGATGGCAAGACAAAGTAGACTTGTGGAAATTCAAAGGACATTCATGCATGATGAAAACAACTTCGGTCGCTGAAAAGTGTGGATGAAACAAAGAATCAAGGTTATAGACGAGGATGCTTGGACTGCTATGGAATATGGATCTGAGGAACCATATGTTCTTGAAGATGAAGGGAAGAAACAACTGAAGCCCAAAGATAAGTGGACTGCACTACACATCAATGTTTAACTCCAAGGTTGTTGGTGAGATCTTTATTGCAGTTGATGTTGAGAAATTTAAGTTTGTTTCATAGGTGCGCTTGGGAAGTCCTAGTCAACTTCTATGAAGGGACATCAAGCGTAAAAAGAACAAGGCTGGATCACTTGTATCACAGTTCGAGAATCTCATGATGGGAAGTGATGAATCCATTGAGAGTATTTGATATAAGCTTAGTTCCATAACAAATGAAGCTTCATTGCGTGGTGAAACTTACAAGGAAGAGAAGCTGGTAAAAAGATGTTAAGATGCTTACCTGAAAAGTATGGAGCACAAAACGTGGTCCTCAAGATGGCTATGAACACCAATGAAGAAATAGAAGCAATTGCAGATAAATCAAAAACTATCAAAGAAATCAACCAAAATAAGATCGATTTCATAAGCTAGAAAAATCATGACCCAGAAGGTTGAGGAGAGTATGAACATGTTGGCGAGAAACTTCATAAAGTCCATAATGAGAACGAAGAAAAGAAAAACTAATTTGACTCGAAGTCGTAAGGAAATGACAATGGAAGAACCTCAAATAGAACACCAAGGCATGAAGCTAGAAAACAGAACTGGAGACACGAAATTCAATCATGAATGTGAAGGTTACATGTATTTCAAATCTTAATGTCCTTTGGCTAAACTTAAGGAGCTAAATTTTTTGAGGATGTAAAGGTTTTGGTCATATATGAAGTTGGATTGTCCCAGCTTACACAGACAAAATGACAGTGACAAATAATTAGATGAGAGTGAAGATGAGGATGATATATTGAATCTTGTGGCCTTGGTAGGAAAAGACTCTGATAAAAAACATGATCTTGATTCTAATTCTGATGAAGATATTGAGATAGATGCAAAGGTTAAGTTCCGATTTCTCTATGAAAATTGGGTAAATTTGAGTCACATAAGTCTGCAACTGTTAGAAGCTTTTTTGTTATTGTTCTGTTAGAAGCTAAAATAAACATATTAGATATGAAACCAAATATGATTTGAAGAAGATGGAACAAGCAATAGAAGTCATACCAGTTAGTAGCTCAAGGAAAGGACAAGAAAAATCTGAAGACGAACATATTAAGCTTTTGGAGGAAGTGATGAAGAAGATGCAAGAATTATATATTCTTGACAAGGAGAAAATCAGTTTCTTGAGTATGATCGCTCTAAGACTTATAAAAAGCTCAGAATGATGAACAAGGTACCTAAGAACCTTGATAATCTTCTAGCGATGGGACAACCAGCAAAGCAAAACTGGGGATTGGGTTACACTAGTCGTAAGTGTATGGAAGCGAGACAAACTACAAAATCCTAAGTTACTTTGTCCAAGGAATCTCAAGTAAGAAAATTGAAGGGAAGTCAATCCAAATTGAAATGAAGAAAGCAGTTAGTCCCAAACGCTTGATAATGAGGTCTAATAACCAGCTTATCAAAGGGAAAAGAGGATGTTATTTATGTGGAAAGTATGGACATATCAAGAAAACTAGTATGAGTTAAAGAATAAGGTAAAATGGTTTGAGAACAGAACAAGTGCTACATTGAGCAACATAAATACTTCATGATATGTATAGAAAAGTCAGATTTATACTCACAATCTCTTGGTAGCATTAAGGTTGATCAAATAGAGTTACCAAAGATGACTGAGATTCACACAACTAGAGCATATAAGGTAACACAAGCAGAGGTGGTGTGCAACATGGGGATTACTAAAGTTAAAGACACTACAAGAAATGTGGGTATTAATAACGCCTGTTAAATGCTATGATTCAATTACCATAGCGTTCTGACAGCCCCCGTCACTGTAGGTTGGGCACTTTAGATAGCGGACTTGACGTACGCTATAGTTAAATGAAAAACGATAGCGTGCATCTCTTCGCAAATAGTCAAAATTTATAAAAGTGTGTTATGATTGTTATTAAAATTATTAATAATAGCAGTTTGTTTTACAAAAATAACAAATTATTTGTGTTATTAATTTATTTTATAATTATCCAAAAATTTATTAAAATAAATTGCAAATGGATTTTTTAATTGTAATATATTTTTGGAATATTTGTAATATAATAATAATAAAAAAATTAATTTGTAATGTAAAACCTCTGGTTTTCCGTTGGTTATAGAAAAAATGACATATTATATTATATTATATATGGAACCATCATAGAAAACATCTATGTTACAATAGTACATAATTAAAAGATATTGAATTTAAATTTGTGAATTTTCTACAAAACTCTTGGATTTCCAGTCTTTGAAACTTCCTTAATAATATCATTCACAAAATCAGCTTCCTCTTGCTACTTGCGATACGTCTAGACAAGAGGTATCAATGGAAAACAAATTTGTACAATATACTTTTGGAACAACCTGCACCAAATCCAGCAATAAGAAAATAAATTTTTACTACAACTAGAAATCATATTTAAAAAAAAAAGACAAGAGGTATCAATGGAAAACTTGAAGAAAAACAGAGTCGTGGCTATGGAAGAAAACAAATGGAGATTCATGTTCCTCCGTCACTAATAATGGTTCCGCTTATACATGGAACCAGTGGGCGGTAATACGGGACACTATCTCCATATTTGCAAAGAGGTATAGAAGCTTGGTAACTATGAACAAGAAACATAATAGTATCAGTAAAGGAAAGCCGGGGATATACACTTTCAATGCCAAAGCATGTTCATACCTATAACAAAAATGACAAGCAAAACTGCAAATATCAAAAATACACAAAAACCAGAACTAGTCAACAGTTAGATTTTTACGCATATAAATTAAAATATCAAAACACAGAGACTGGTCAGGGAAAAAAGACTCTGTTAGAGTGAAAGAATTTTGTAATCATGCTTTGTACTTGCAAAACTCAGTTGCTTCATGCGTAAGAATTAACCTGAAATAGAACCGTGCGCATGTACAAGGTTGAGTTCAAATAAAAGTTCGAAAACCTAAGACAAAAAATGAGAGTACTTGAGTCATACTAGCTAAACTCAATTGGTATAGGTTAAAAACATAAAATTATATTGGTAAAGAAACATGGATGATAATCGAACCTTTTCAATGTTGTCCATCATGACACCTTTAACTTTAGACACTTGAGATTTCGCCTTAGCAAGCTTGCTAATATCATCATGATGGTACATGCTCAGATTGGACAAGTTTTACCTTGTAAGAGTTTTCGCAAGCGTTTCCCGAAAGAAAGTCGCATGTCCTGGCCCTTTGAAATCATTAAACGAAACTAAAGACAAAACCAGATCTCACGGAACAGAGAGAAATAGGAATCGAATCCTCCAAACACACATAAATCAGAGTCCAAAATCAATTTTATCTCACTGGCCCTACTAACCTTGTTCGGCTGATATATGGACAAATCAAAAACTAGAGCTATCCAATGGGTGAGAGAAACGTCAAATTGTGATCTCTGTCGTTCTTCCTCCCTGTGGCTTCTGTGAAAACTGAAACCAATATACTTTGCTCTCACGCACTACGACGCTCGTGTGCCACTGATTTTAGGGTTTAGATACTGCAACAAGGATTATTCAAGAGATAGAGAGATAGACCAGGGCAAAATTCTCAGATGCTCTTTGACTCAAAGTCAATGTCTATCTTACTCTCCACCAATCTACCATACTCTCTACTTTTAATGAAATAATGTAATTCTGATTTTGCCCTTATGATATATTTTTATTCATTTAAATTTAAAATTTTAGATTTGAAATTTAAAATTTCAAGTTTTGGAGCTCAAATTTCAAAATTCAAATTTTGGAGCTCAAATTTCAGATTTCAAATTTTTAAATTTCAAATTTTGGATTTTTTTTTTTTAATTTCAAAACAATTCGTAATGGTACAACTTGATTCAACTGTGTATAAATTTGTAATGGTACAACTTGGTTCAACTGTATATAAATTTGTAAAGGTACAACTTGGTTCAACTGAGTATAATTTCGTAATGTATACAACTTGGTTCAACTGAGTACAAATTCGTAATGGTACAACTTGGTTCAACTGAGTACAAATTTGTAATGGTACAATTTGGTTCACCTGAATACAAATGGATAGTTATACTGAGTTATAATAAGTTGCACAAGATACTAGTACAACTTAGTATAACTATCTAGTAACAGTACAACTTAGCATAACTGTCTGGGCGAAGTTGTACCATCACCAGACAATTATACTAAGTTATACCGAAATATTGGTATAACTTAGTATAACTATTGCGTTGTTCTCCTTCTCGTTTTTCTCCTCTTTTCGTCCAGATCTGTAGATAACATAAAGAAAATCAAAGCAATTACAAAAAAATGCAGAGAATATCATCAAATCTATAGATGAACAAGAAAATATAAGAAAATCACCAGATCTGTAGATGAAATTTGTTCTTCTTTTTTCTGTAGATGAAACAAAAAAACAAAAACTGGTAGTGTTCAGATCTGTAAATCGAAAAATAACGAAGAGATGAAAATCGCAGAAGGACGAGAAGCACAAAATCGAGAAGGAGGAGAAAATCGTAGAGAAAGACAAAAGAGAAAACCGCAGAAGAAGAAGAATGAGAAAATTGCAGAGAAAGAAGGGGAAGAGGAAAATCAGAGAGGAAAGTCGCAGAAGAAGAAGAGAAAATTGCAGAATAAAGAAAGAGAAGAGATAAATTTGTGAGAGGAGAATTAGAAGGATGCATAAAAATAATAAATTATTGGGAAGTAAATTAGGTTAAATGAGGCGGTGGCATGTCTCTGCAAATATGTAGATTCATTAAGGGTTATTATGTCTTTTATGACATTTTCGAATTCAAATAAATTTTAAATAAATTGATTATTATGAGGGGAATATTTGAGACTTTGACTTTGAGTCAAAGATCTCTGGGGGAATTGCTAAAAATGCCCTCAAAATTGGTTTTAAATAAAAGTGTACCCCTGAATTTGAATCAAATGAAAAACTGGTTTTGCGGACTACGGAAATTACCGCGAAGCCCTTACGACCAATCAAAAAACCGAAAAACGCAATTACCATTATAACCTTTGCCTTTGTCAGACGTCTATAGACGTCTGACGAGTTAGACTCTAAGCGAAGTCTAAATGACGTTCTCAGACATCGCATTGAAGTCTGATACAGAATAAGTTTGAAAATTTTAATTTTAAAATTATAAAAAAATATTTTGTCAAAAAATTTATATAAATAAATTAAATATATTCAATTAAGTAGTATATAAATTAAATTGGGTAAATTTTAATCAGATTAAAAATATATAAAGTGGTTTAGTAGTTTCTAACCCTTAGAACATGCTTTGTAATGGAACTGGTGGAACATTTACATATGACTAACATTTAACTTTAGGGTTTAGATTCAAGGTTCACGAAATTTACATTTGAAAAAATTATATTTGCACATGTATGTTATAATGCGCATATATTAAACAATTTGATGTTTTCTATGTGTTTTGTTTAAATATTTTTCACTGTTTAGTGATTAATATTAGATTTAGGGTTTCTCAGACTTCTATGAGAAGTCTGAATTTTGGGGTTTCGTAGACTTCCGAGAGAAGTCTGAGAAGTATTTAACTAGCCCCCAAAAAAAAAAATACTTTTAACCAAATATACCTTAAGTGGTTAGATTTGACTAAAGTATATGTGCTTTTAATTTACAAATGTCCAAAAATTCCATGTTTAATTTATGGATCCAAAATTTCCCCCAAAATATTTTTTTATAATTTTATAAATTAAATTTCTAAATTTAATATCTCTCAGACTTCTCGTTCCATGTTTAATTTATGGATCCAAAATTTCCTAAATTTAATTTATAAAATTATAAAAAAATATTTTGGGGGAAATTTTGGATCCATAAATTAAACATGGAATTTTTGGACATTTGTAAATTAAAAGCACATATACTTTAGTCAAATCTAACCACTTAAGGTATATTTGGTTAAATACACCATGTATCTTTATCTATGCATGACATATGAAGTTGGATGTCATATTTTCATATGTAGGGTTAGGCTGAGGGTTTGTGTATTTTCATCCATATTGTTACATTTGCATATACTGGCTAGGTTGTGACTATATTAAACGAGTTTGATATTTTTTGTAGGTTTTCTATATAATATGATTGTATTTTAGTAGTAATTAGTATATTTAGGGTATATCAGACTTCCATTTTAGTCTGATTCACGTATATGTTTTGTTAGACTTACCGAAGAAGTTGACCACCAATAAGTTACCCTACTTGGGATTGTACCCCATATATAAATGAAAGTTACCAAAATTAGTCTGTAAAAGTCATTATCAAATTTCTCTCTCTAAAACGGATACTCGCTCTCTCTCTCTAAACACTCTCTAAAAACTCTCCGATAATCCTCCTAGCCACCGCCACCGCCACCGCCACCGCCGTATTCATCTTCTTCAAACGTGTAATTACCTCTCCTTTTTCGTCTCTTCTTACCAATCCCTACACCGCCGTCGTCATATTTCTAAACTCTTCTTTCTGAAATTTTTTGAGATCTGTACGGTTTTTAGTCCGAGTCATCCCCTTCTCCCTATGTACTTTGTCTATGTACTTTCTCGTTTTAGATCCATACGGTTTTGTTTTTGAGTTAGCCCCTTCTCTGTATTTACTTTGTCTAGATCTGAACAAAAATATAGATTTTATATATTTTCCTTTTATATCCAGACGGTTTTGAGTCCGAGTTAACCTCTTCTCCGTATCTACTTTTTCTAGATTTGAACAAAAATATAGGTTTCTCGTTTTAGATCCATACTTTTTTTTTGAGTTAGTCCCTTCTCCGTATTTTCTTAGTAAAGATCTGAATAAAAATATAGGTTTTATATATTTTTCCTTTTATATCCATACAGTTTTGAGTCCGAGTTAACCTCTTCTCCGTATCTACTTTGTCTAGATCTGAACAAAAATTATAAAATTCTCGTTTTAGATCCATACGATTCTCCGTATTTTCTTAGTCTAGATCTGAACAAAAATATAGGTTTCTCGTTTTAGATCCATACGGTCTTGTTTTTGATTTAGACTCTATGAAGTCTGAAGCTTAGATTTGTTTTTGAATTAGACTCTATTAGAAGTCTGAAGCTTGGATTTGTTTTATAATTAGACTCTATTAGAAGTCTGAAACTAGCCTCTGTTTTCAATTGTTTCATGGTACACAGGATGGGACGATTCAGTCAGGTTCCAACGTCGAGTAGTAGTTCATACGCAACTTCCACATTTCGACAACGATCCGGATTATGCAATGGATTCCCCAAGAAATGTTTCTGCGGTCTGGAGCCTGTCATGCGAACCTCCACTACTGCCGATAATCCGGGAAGAAGATTCTTTGGATGTCGTAACTGGGATGTAATTACCTTTCTCTGTTATGTAGCCAGTTTTATTTTATCTTTACTCATTGGAAATCCGAAGAGGATTGTAAATTTAAAATGTGGCTGTATAGGATGGTGGCTACCATATTATGAAGTGGTGGGATGAGGCTATGATGGAGGAGTTTAACGACCTCACGCCGAGAGTGGACCAACATGGTGAACAAATTGATTACATCTTCCTTGGTTATGCTGAAATTGCCTGTGTTACCCACTTGGACGACGAGCTCAAAAAATTGCAGGCAGAGATAGCTCAATTAAAGGAGCTGTTGGCTGAAAAACCATCTACTCCGACAAATGGCGTCAAGTATGAGTATCTGATGTTTGCTGGTGCTATTATTATCATCCCGATCATCTTGAGGGCATTTTGTCAGTTGTAATATGTTAGTCCTGTGAATCCAGCTACAATTTTATGTAATATTAGACGAATTTCAGTCATCTTTTGAATTTCCCCATTTCATTATGCAAATTGTCCTCTTTTAAAGCTACTTACCTAAAAAACAAGAGTAATATGTTTGGGGTATGTTTTCGGACTTCAAATAATAAAAAATAGAGTGTCAGACATCATATGAAGTCTAACAATATTTTGTCAGACTTCAACTAATAAAAACTATAGTGTCAGACATCATATTAGTCTAACAATATCAGACTACATATGATGTCTGACAATATTAAAATGCGCGGGAGTTCAATTGTTTTGTAATTTAGGCCCCAAAAATGCCCGGGAGTTATGTAAAAATGCGCGGCAGTTACGTATGTGGTAAAACCGTCGTTTCAACTGCTCTTATGGCCCACATATAAATAGGCTTTTTACCCTTTTTTTTACAGTTTCTAAGGAAAAAAAAAAAAAAAACCCATTCTCTCTCAAAGCCACTGAACCGACATCTTTTTCTGGGTATCGTATTATCGTTTCTAGATCTGGTTTCTCTCTGCTCCGCCGCTAACCCGCGACGGTAAGATTCATCGAATCCCTCCTTGCATGAATAAACGTAGAATAACTATTAGTCCTCAGACAGCAAATCGAGTCTGGCGATAGTCGGCAGACTGCAAGTGGTGTCTGATTATAGTCGTCAGACTGCGAATAGAGTCTGAAATTTTTCTCATACCTTCTCTGAGCTTTTTTTTTTTTAAATTCCAGATCTTGTTTCTATCTCCTCCGGTGACCTACGACGGTAAGATCCTTCGACTCTTCTCTTCGTCTACATATTTACATAACTAATACTAGCCAGATGGCAAGAGATATGTCTGACTGTGTTTGTCTGACTGTGCATGGCGTCTGGCTAGTAGTACTCAGACTGTTCATGAATTTTTTCCCCCTTGTTGTTTCAGATTTTCTTATGGCAGATGTTGAATTCCCACCAAGGATGTTCACTGTCGGGTATGAACCAAATCCGGATAAAAGCATCCATTATTTTAGTGGACGAAGAGATCTCATGGATGATGTTAAAATAGTGCTGTTACCGGCAGAATGGCAAGAACTCCAAGAATCAGAATTTGGTTTTTTTGAAATTCCATGACCTCCATTTCAAATGGTGCTCAAGGATGGTCCATTACATGCTATGCTTGCAGTTAGTCTGCAAGAAGAAGTATGAGATATGGTCCCTTCTTGGCGTTCAGCCTGCTAGGTTTTCCTTGAATGTATTTCGAGCCATAACCGGACTCAACTGCGACTATATCGAGAACCTGGAGTACCCTGAAGTTGAATACACCGATGAGATGAGAGAAATGTGGGAGCTTCTTGGGGTGGATTTCGAATTGGGCCCAAGTTATTCGCAATTATTAGAAGCTTGTAAAAACTGTGCTGGTTGGGAACCACAAAAGAGGATATGGCTGGGCTATCTAGCCATCTATGCAACCTTCATTGAGGCTCAACACTGGACAACATCCACAAGGGCTGATATAGCTAAGAATCTGCTGGTTCCAGGAACGTTAAAATCATATCCATGGGGAAGATTCGCCTTTAAGGTTCTGATAGACTCTGTTAAGGAGGCAAACAAAAAACTCGTGGAAGGAAAAAATTATCAGATCGGAGGTTTTGCTGAGGTCCTGAACATCTGGGTATATTGGGCATGCCCCAATATGGCGACAACTTATGGAGTGCCCTTCCAGAATGCCCCAACCACACCATTGCTGGCGTACCACAGATCACGAAGTCGCAAGAAAGTCGATGAAACCTTACGTAAACATGTATTTCTTAGGCCGTTCTGAAGTCTGAAATATTTTATTCCCATAAGAAGTCACATTCTGAGTCAGACCTCATATGAAGTCTGGCATTATGTGTCAGACCTCATGTGAAGTCTGGCATTATGTGTCAGACTTCATGTGAAGTCTGACACATAATGCCAGACTTCATATGAAGTCTGAAATTTGTTTCAGTCTGACATTTTGTTCCAAGTCTCGTATGATGTACCTATGATGTATGTCGTTGTGATATTTTAAATTCTTATAGTCATTTGGGTCCCTATTCATTTTGCTATGTGACTTATAATTTGCAGTCTCGCGTCAACAACCTTGTACTCACGGAAGATCATGATGACATGCGATGTCGAGGAGGACGAAAAAGTTGATAACCTTGTGAGGGCAATGCTTGGACAGCTTGGGACTGCGGCTTGGAAGTGGGGCACTAAACACTGGAAAAGCGAAGGTGTGTTCAGGACTCAAGTTGGCGGTTCTGTCAAGCTTGAGATTAAGTCTGAGGATGTTTCTGCGGTTGGTGAGAAAAAACGAAAGGTTGTGGGAGTCAAGAGGAAGTTGGTACAAGATGTTTCTGATGATGAGGACGAGGAAGAAGAGGTGCAGGAGAAGTCTGGAAAGAGACCTAGAAAAGAAAAGGCTGGTCCCACTCTTGGGGATGTTGTTCAAAAGATTGAGGATCTGAAAAAAATCATTTGAATCTCGGAATGATGTATTGGTAGATATTTTCAACGAGGGTTTGAGACTGATGGGTGACAGAGTTGATGATCTTGCCAAGAATGTCAAGAATTTGAAAGAGGAACGTGCTGGAGTTGGACAGAAGGAGAATGAGAAGGAGAAAGATACTGCTGGTGGGAAAGGTGGTGAGCTGAGGAAAGATGCAAGTGTTGCGGCTGCTGAGATGGATAAGGCGGCCGGAGTTGGTGAGGATGAAGAAGATCAACCTGAAGATCTTCAGGATCAAACTAAAGTAACTGCTGCTGCAGGAGAAAGAAAGAAAAAGGAAAGGGAAGCCAGGAACCCGAAGAAATTGGTAGTGAAGGTAAAGAATCAAGTTGCTGATATCGTCGAAACTGCCAAGAGAGCGAAAACGAAGTCTGTGAAAGCAGTGGTTACAGACAAAGATGACAACCCGGCTAAGCCTACCAATCAGACTGCGGTTGATGATGGGGTTAGTCTCCAAAACCTTCAAACTCTGAATACAAATAAGGAAAAGAAAGTTGAGCCTAAGAGAAGTACAAGACTTCAGGAGAAATCCCTCAAGGGGAAGTAGCCTTCTTAGCAGTATGAGTAATCTTGATTGTAAAAACATGAGCATGACCGAGTTTGTTTTATTTCCCCCTTGTTATTGTATCTGCTCTGAACTTGGATCACTGGCATTAGACTTATATCAATATTTTGTTTGGTGTGATTTTAGGTCGGGATTCTATTTTAATAATGTATTTTGGTTACCAGACTTCTATGGCAGTCTTGTTTGGATTTTGCTTAACACGGGTTGCTAAAATTGTATATGCAGAGTATACCCGAGAGCACAGCTCCAAGTGTGTTGGTCGTTACATAGTCGGCCACGGGCATAGACTTCAATGCTACGCAGAGGTTTAAGCAGGATACTAAGCAGGCAGCAGCTGAAACTTATATGCAAGCGAAGGCTAAAGAGGTTAAGCAGAAGGAGAAGGTGAAGACTCCAATTAAACCTGTTGTCCAAGCACAGGTTACACCAGGATATAACCCTTGTGCTGCTATCACCAAGATGCAAGTGAAGGCACTTAATGATTACAACAAAAGACAGCCGTATGTCTTAACACTCTTAACTAGACGAGTAAGTTGTATGCCTAATCTCTACACTAATTGTCTAACAAGCGTATTGTTCTTTGTAGGGGTTATCCGATTAGGAAAGTGAACACTTCACTCCAATGGTATTATGATCTTCGCACTCCAAAGGAATGGCTGCATGACACGGTCAGTATGACTTCAATGGTTGTGAATTAAGAATTCGATTCCAATCTAATGTGGTTGTATATTCAGACTTCCTAAGAAGTCTGGTTGTATATTCAGACTTCCCAATAAATCTGGTTGTATATTCAGACTTCCCAATATATCTGGTTGTATATTCAGACTCCTCAGAATTCCTAATCTAATGTGGTTGTGTATCCAGACTTCCTAAGGAGTCTGGTTGTGTTTTGTTCTTTTATATTAACACATTTCTTGTCTTGATGCAGCATATTGATGCCGGGATTGATCTGTTAAGGCTTCGTCAACAGAGCCATCCAGAATGGTTCAGGAGTGATAGGATATGCTTCATTGACACACTCCTTCAGGCACTGTGGCGTCAACACTATCCACAATTTATTAAGAGCGGTGAGGGAGAGAATGCACCAGCCATAACTAGAATGCTTCCTCCTGGTTGTTTTGATTACTTCACTGGTGATCTTCCCGTGTTCTGCAAATCAAAGAAGCTTTGGGGGCTAGAAATTGATGAGATCTACACCGCACTCCACATGGGCGGAAATCATTGGGTAGCAATTATGATTTCTATCACGAAAAGGCACGTAACAGTCTGGGACAGCATCCTTTCTGGGAAGACTGATGAGTCGGTCAGAGCGGCAGTGGCACCAATCTGTGAGATGTTTCCTTATGCGATGCACATCTTGGCCCCAGCTGCAGATGGATGGCCTTATCCCTTGGATCGTTACACCTTCTCGATTGACAGGAGCAAAGATCTTCCCCAAAATCAGCAAACGGGTGACTGTGGAGTGTACTGCTTGAATTACATCGAGTTCCATTCACTAGGAATGCCGTGGCCAAAGTATCTCTGTGATAGGAACATCAAGCAGATCAGAGACAGGCTAGCTTTTGACATCATGTCTGAACTCGGGAGAACTGGTGAAGAAGGAGAACGTACGGAGTATGCATTGCTGGACATCTATGGAAAGTAATAGACTTCCGATATCTTCTCCATATCTTTTGGACTCTCAAACACTGGATTATTGCATACATTTTCCCTATTTTCTTTTGCTGGTGTAAGGAACACAAATCCATCTTTTGGTGTGCTTGTTTATTTTTGTAACACACTTAAGCACTAATCCTAGTTATGTTTATTACTACGCTTGGTGAAACGGAACCCAAACAATTGAGACAAGTTTGAAAATCAGACTTCTGAAATACCATCATTACTACGTCAGACTTCGGAACCCAAACAATGAACCCTTAAAAATATCAGACTTCACTGAATTCCTAATCTAAATCAGACTTCAATGAACCACAAATATATCACACTTCATTACACCCTAAAACTTATCAAGCTTCATTGATACCACATTTAAGACTTCAAGCATTTCTAGTCAGCCCCAGGGTGTGGAAAATCCCAAACAATGAACCCTTAAAAATATCAGACTTCACTGAACCCTAAAATATATCAGACTTCAATGAACCACAAATATATCACACTTCATTACACCCTAAAAATTATCAGGCTTCACTGATACCACATTTAAGACTTCAAGCATTTCTAGTCAGCCCCAGGGTGTGGAAAATCCCAAACAATGAACCCTTAAAAATATCAGACTTCACTGAACCCTAAAATATATCAGACTTCAATGAACCACAAATATATCACACTTCATTACACCCTAAAACTTATCAGGCTTCACTGATACCACATTTAAGACTTCAAGCATTTCTAGCCAGCCTCAGTGTGTGGACGATTAGGTTGTTTGTGGCCTGGTTGTCTACAATTCGAACAGCAATATTGCTTGTGCAGTTTCCGCGGTTTACTGCCCTTCTTCTTGGCGATTTCTAGCATAGATTGCCACCTTGACTTCTTTTGTCTTCCAGGCTTCCGCCTCTCTTCCGGCGGAAGGACACGCACATTGTCATGACCAGCTGTGCCTTTTAAATCCTTTGGTAAGATGTTGCGAGAGTATGCAGCGTACAAGTAGTCCGTTCTGTAAGATGGACATACAAGGGTAGAAATGTGTAGCTCAAGTTCCGGTGCAGCGCATATGGCATGTGAGCAAGGTATCTTTTCGTAATCCCAAACACCACATTCACACGTATGATGTTCCAAATCGATAACAAAATCCCTATGTCCTCCCTTAACAACAAACTGATACGTATCCACGCGTTCTGCCGTCATCATATCTGCATAATATTCACGAATAGCCAGCAAATATTCAACTCCTCTGCTAAATGTTGTTGAGAGACTCATTGCATCTAGCCGCCTTTTACAAAACCACGTCCCTAGTTTCTCTTGTATAAACTCTAAAAGGAAAGATATGGGATATCCTTTTGCCTTCTTAACTGCGGAGTTTATAGATTCAGCAATGTTGCTCGTCTTTATGTTGTACCTGTCTCCAACAATTCGAAAGAGGTTTACACAAGTAAGAACTAGAAAGTATTAAGAAAAACCATACGATTTCAGACTTCTTCTATCGTCTGGTATATACTCAGACAGCAGGAGAAGTCTGGTAATAGTATCAGACATCAATAGAAGTCGAAGACGAAAATATTAAGTCTGACACTTATTGTCATACCGCACAAGTACCTGTCTCCGCCGAAATGGACGCGTGACCATAGCCTCACATCCGCCTCCTCCAGGTAATCAGCAAGTTCAGGATTTACCGCTCGTATGGAAGCCATGTTTCGGTCAAAATCGTAAATCGTATATGCGTAAGCCGCGTTTTTCACTAAGTACAGAAGATGTTTTCCCCTGAACTTGGTAACTATGTTATTTTGTAGATGGTAATAGCACATCCCTCGTTGTGCCCAAGGGAAAACTGCTTCACACGCATTCTTGATAGACTCGCATCTATCCGAGACTATGACCAAAGGATATTGGTCTGAGATGCATTCTTTCAGCTTTGTGAAAAACCATTCCCACGAGTCATCATTCTCAGAGTCTACAATTCCGATGGCCAAAGGAAATATTTGAAAATTTCCGTCTTGTGCGGCCGCCACTAGCATAACACCCCCATACTTTCCATTAAGATGAGTACCATCCACCACAATGACTCTTCTAAGAAACGTAAACCCATATATGGAAGCTCCAAATGCTATAAATAGATATTTAAATCTATTCTTCTCATCTAGTTCAAGAGCAGTTACTGTTCCCGGGTTGGTTTGCCTGATTCCATGCAAAAAAGAAGGAAGTCTCTCGTACCCATCCTCCGCTGTTCCTCTCACAATCTTTTGAGCATGTAACAATGCTCTGTATGCGGTTGTGTAGCTCATCCTAATCCCAAACTGCTTCTTCATTGATACTTTAACATGCTTTGGTGTTATACCCTCAATTATACCAAAAGATTCAGTAAACAACCAACCAATATAAACTGGAGTATAACGTTTGCGCGTAGACATCCGGTCCACCATCGAACATGTATGGGTTTTTGAATAGCTCATCACCCAATACTTGTTTGGTTCGCTCTTCACACACGCTCGAACCATCCACTTGCATCCTTCCACACAACATTTAGCCACAAAACGTGTCTTGTCAGACTTCTCAGTCATGAATGCGAATTTCTTCAATATCGCCGTCAAACGTAGCTCTGATATTAGGTCATTTTTGCTATCAAAACACTTATGGAGAAAGATACCCTCAGACAAGTCCCTTTTGCCACCACACCGTTTACTAGTATCCTCCAACTCATATTTCTTATAATCTTCATCTTCTTCCACATCTACATCTTCATGTTTCACTTTCCCATATAAGCTATAATCATCATCGTCATGGTAAGCCTCAGCGTGTTTCCTGAAAACATTTTCAGGCACATCCAAATTTCCAACACCATCGTTTCCACCACCACCACAAACAGAATCATCCGAGATTGAGTCCACATCTTCCTCATCATTGACTTCATCATCTACGTCATCTTCGTCCACATCTTCAACTTCAACTTCATATTTTTCATCACAATTCACCGCATCATCAACTTCCATAGCGGATCGGCTCGAGACACAAAGACGGATTAAATGCGTATTAGATAACTCGACCATGCTCCTTACTTGTCTATCATTTGTGACATAAACCGGAGGGCTATCCGGATCCATTAGTTTCAAGAGTGCTTCCGGCAATTGATATGATAACACCACCAACTCGGTTGTCCTGTCCAGCATATAATCATCTTGTACAATCTCAACAAGTTCTTGATGTGTAGAACCATGGCGCAAAGTGATAAACCGCCCTCCTTTCACCTTATCAACCACAAAATGCCAAATCTGGTCTCTCACGACCCATTCACCAAAGTTAACACGTAACTGAACCATTATATGTATAAACAAACACGTATAAACCACATTAGAGATCTTTTGGTTAAAGCCAGACTTCTTGGAGAAGTCTGATGCTATTCGCTATCTTGCCAATATTATTCAAAAATTGATTTAAAAATAATTACCATATATAACAATGTAAAACTAACGCAGGAGGAACATATAAAACTAACACACATTTATAAAATTTAAAATCAGCAAAATTAATCACAAATTTAAAATAAAATGCATTTTTTAAGTTTTTAACATTTCAGACGGCTATAGCTGTCTGATAAAAGTGAAACCATACCTCTATGGCTGTCTGAAAAAGGGGTATTTTTGCAATTGAAATCGAAATGTCAGACAGTGGATGTAGTCTGAAATCTATCAGACAGCGTCAGCTGTCTTCTTTGGAAATTTTGTCAGACATCTTATGAAGTCTGAGAAAAAAGGGTAGTTTTGCAATTGAATTTGAAATGTCAGACTTCTCTAAGAAGTCTGAAACCTTTCAGACTTCTCGGGGAAGTCTGACAAGAAGTCGAGGGTAGTTTTGCAATTGATTTTGAAATGTCAGACTTCAACAAGAAGTCTGAAAACTTTCAGACAGCTTGAGCTGTCTGACAAAATTTTCAGACAGCTATGGAAGTCTGACATAAAACATCGCATTTACGGTTTTTATCCATCGTTGACCAAAATTCGGATTTTCAGATGTCTATAGCCGTTTGGCAAAAGTTTAGAATTTCAGATGTCTATAGCCGTCTGATACGTTTTTTGTTTATTTTCAGACTGCTTTAGATGTCTGACGATTTTTTCGCTAATCCTGGTCAACATCTGAAAATTTGGGTCAATTGCTGTTTCTACCCCTCCTTTTTGTCAGACATCGGATTCGTCTGACAAAAAGTCAACAATCGGTCAATTTTTTGCCAGACAACATAAGAAGTCTGACGAAAAAAAATCAAATTACAATCAATTGCAAAACTACCCTCTTCTTATTTAGACTTCTTAGTGAAGTCTGATATATATTTTTTTTTTTGCAAAGGATTTTGACAGACCTCTATAGAGGTCTGGCAATTGAAAGTCAATTGCAAAACTACCCTCACGTTGACCATATTGAAGTTTACGAAAAAAGATAAGACATAAATGGCAGACTGAAAGTACAATTCATATCTGAAAATCGACGATATGAAAAAAATTCTTACCAATGTCTGTTTTTAGTTTGTTCTTAGCCTCGACGATTTCCCAGAACGTCTAATATCACCGGAAACACGAATCCGAGACGTGTTTAGCTGTTTTTATAAGATGATACACGATTTCACAACTTTTGAATCGAAAAATCAAAGGGGAAAAGAGAGAAATCGGTCGGGATAACGTCCAAGCTCTATTCTTGAGCTTTAATTGAGCTTTAATGGTGGCAAAACGAGCTGGATTACACATTAACTCGTCGGCGATGGTGGGTGTCGTGGTTGTTGAGCATTGATGGTGATGGAATTTTCGTGAATATCCAAACAAATTTTGGGCCCTTTTGTCTTTTACCTAAAATGTCAGACTTCATATGAAGTATGACGATGGCATTCTCGTGAATAACCAAGATAACTAAGGGGATAAATTAGCGCGCGAGAGGAAGGAGAGGGCCGAGGGTAGAATCAGGGTTGACTTCAATTTCAGGGGCATTTTTGCAATCAGCCCAAGATCTCTAGAGGATTTAATCCGATAGACCATTTGGGTAAAATATGAAGTCTATAGATCTAGGTTGAAGCAATTACACGATCTAGTTTTTTTAAAAATTTATTTGTTAATTAACTTTTGAGCAAATGAGAAAAAAATGAGAAGAGGAAAAACAAGAAGATAAATTTGGTTCTTTGGATCTAATAAATCAAGGGTGGATAATTAAAGAAAACCAATCCTTGTAAATGTGGTTTAGCCAATCAAAAACTTTCACCTTTTTTGATCAAAAGCTTTTTTTTAATCAAATATTTACAATTTATATTTTTAAAGTCAATAAAACCTAAATAAAAATCTCATAATCACTTATTTTAGATTACAATCACTTTATTTACATTTTAAGTTAACATTTTTGGTTTTTATTCCTTTTTAATTAGTAGGTTAACATTTTAGGATTCACTTAAGCATAATTTTCCTAATTATATAGATATTTCAAAATTTTAAAATATTATTTATAATTATTTTTTAAATCTTAAAATTTAACTCTAAATTTTAGATATATTTTATATCCAATATTTTTGTGTACGATTGCACAAAATGCATGTACATCGTTTTTAATTCGAAACACAATTTTAACCGTCCAAACCTTTTATTAGAAGAAATCGTCTTAAATGCTTTTATTTGAGAAATAAAAATCATTTGTATCCCATTTTAATCTCTCTTAACCCTTTCTTTTAATGAAATATTGATAGAAACAATATCCTTAATGAAATATAAATTCAAAAATTAAGAAAAAACAGATATTTACATTGATCAAATTACCATTAATAAAATATAAAACTATAATTAATTTGAAAAAAATAGAAAATTTGGAACAATTTTTTTGAAAAAACAATAACGGGTAGAAATCGAAACCAGCTCCTCCAACGCCGTCTCCGTCCTCCTCCATTGTCGATGTTTCCTTCGCCGCCGTTGCGTCGCTTGAGCTGCATTGAAGTCAAAAATCTAGGTACATTATTCTTGATTGAGCTAAATTGGGGAGTTAGGGATTGATCGGAAATTGATAGAATTCATGGATTGAAATGGTTTAACTGTTCAACCATTGTTTCTGGGTCGATTAGGACTATAAATTGGTAACAAATGTATTTCAATGGTTGAATCGTAGTGCATTGTAAGTAAATTAGAACCTGAAACCGATCCAAATCGAGTTCATGGGATATGAGAACTATGTTAAACTAGTGGTGGTGTTAAATGTTGTAACTAGTAAAACTGGTATTACTGTAAATCATGAATAATTGATATTTTTTTGCAGGACAGAGTCAGCAGCATCGTCAGCATACATTTTAAATGCCAAGATCGCATGTATAGTATAATGTTGAAGACATAAGTGGAGGAGATAACACTGTCGATGGTAGAAGCTACGATATACAAGAAGATTTGTTTAGATGAAAGTAATGTTAAATTGAATTTGGGTTACATTCCTAAACCGGTTGGATGTGAGGAACAGTGGAGTACTCGTGATGATGAATATCTCTTCGTTTATCTAACATATGTTTATAAAGAGAACCGTAAATGTATTTTTTATGTGGAGGTGTTGACTACATCAGAATTGCCTGAGCCATAGTCGAGAATTGGGAAAAGTTCTTTTGGTATGAACTATGACGAGTTGCATTGAACTGATGATAAAATCGTAGAAATAAGACGTAATACCATTACATTGTACGAAGACAGCAGACAAGCAAATCAATAAGAGGAGGGGATAGAGGATGATGATGATTATGTGATGAATGTAAGATTCAGAAGGGTAATGATATGGATCCATCGGATATATGTGATGAATATGTTGAAGAACCACCTGCTCTTGAATCTAATCAGTTTATACAGCCATGGGAAGACAGTTTGGGTTTGAGTTCGCCAAGAATTTCCAAATAAGAAGGTAATTGTAGAGTTGGTTGATAAAGTCACATTTGAGAACTGTTTTGCATATGTTACAACACATTCTGATAAAGTGCGATGGGTGGCTAAATGTTCTCTATCAAGCTGTAAATGGGGTTTACGAGCAGCAAGGAATCCAAACACATATATTTTCTAGATTATAACGTAGACAAAGATGCACACATACAACCGGATTACAAGCATGGATAATATGAGAGGCTCATCGCAACTAGTTGCAGATCTTTTGAATGATGAATATCCTGGGAAATTCAAAACTCCAAGTCCTAAAATCATCACTGATCTTGTTAAGAGAAAATGTGGTGTTGATATATCACTCCACAACATTGAGAGGGAAAAGTCGAGCAGTTCATGATTTGCGTGGTAGTGCAGAAGATAGCGACAAGATGTTGTATTGTTATTTGTTCGTGTTGGAAGAGGTCAATCCTGGAACAGTAACGAGTGTGGAATTGGATGAAGAGGAAAATTCAAGTACTTATTCAAAGCTTTGGGAGTAAGTATGGAAGGGTTTCAATGCATGAGGAAAGTAATAATTATGAACGCAAATTTTCTAAAGAACGGATATGGTGGTGTACTATTCCTCGCCATAGCTCAGGTTCCTAATCGTCACATTTATCCCATAGCGTTTTGGTGTACTAGAGGTGAGAATAATGCAAGTTGGACCAGGTTTTTCGAGATGCTGAAAACCGTTGTAGACGACCATTACGAATTGGTATTTGTGAGTGACAGAAATACAAGCCTCATCAATGCCATAGCTAATGTTTATCCAAAAGCTCATCAGTTGTCTCAAATGTGAAAGTTCATGCTACTAACGGAAACACTTTCGTAGTCGCATATAGATTCGAGGAGTGCGGTTGGGCTTACACGGTGGCTGAGTTCAACAGTCTTTACGAGTTGTTTAAGAGGAGATATCCTTCCGACTACCAATATTTGGAGGAAAACACCCAAAAAAAAAAAACATGGGCAAGATTTTCCAGCTGACAGATACAACCTAGACACAAGCAATGCTGGGGAATCTTTGAACAAAACCTTTAGGGAAGCGAGGAGGTAATCCTTAATACCCCAGCTCGATACGATCGTTCGACAATTTTGTGTTTGATTGAAGGAGCATAGGAAAGAGGCGGTGTCAAGAATGATTGATAACAAACTGGTGTCTTTTGTTGAGATCTTCTTGGACAATTCATGGACTGTTGCTAAGAGGTTAACTCTGAGGGAAGTAAACAGTTACACGCTTGAATACGAAATCGACGGTGATGATGGAAATTTTTATTTGGTGAATTTAGTATCGAAAAGCTTTAGTTGCAAGTTCTGGGATATTCATAGGTATCCTTATGTCCACGCACTAGCCGGTTACAACATATTCACGAAAGACATAGCTGATAGAGGTGGTGTTCGTATGCTTGATACCCAAATAAAGTTACACGAGGTGTGCTCAAATATTATTGGACGAAGTTGTGGGCATTGGCATATTGCAGGTCGATTTATGTAATGTCGAATATGTCTACATGGAATGTCCCGAATTACATCAAAGAGAAGCAGATAATACATCGTATCGCATCATTAAGAAGGGTCGAAAGAGAGTACTAAGGTATCCATCGACCGGAAAAAATCGCCGAAAAAGGACACAGAATAAAAGGCGCTCAAGAACACTATCGTGGATGATATTTGGTGAGCACTTCTAGTTTTTGTTTGGTTTTAAGGACCATTTTTAAGCTTTTGTTATGTAAAATTGTGTACTACTGGTATAATTGCGCGTTAATGTCGTACAACTATTAAAACTGGTATTACCGATATTAGTTTACTTTGAAAATAAGAATAATTTTAACAAACTACAGCAAAGCACCAAATCAAATCATTTGTGTTGTCACAACTTCATAAGAATAATGTAAGCAAATTTCAGCAAATTTACCAAAATTGGGTTACTATGAAATAATATGGACAATACATTCCTTATACTTTTAGAAACACTTTCTATTTGATACACCAACTTAGAAAGGAAAAATTATATAACTCTACATTTCAAATAGATTATTGCAAAGGACAATTTTATTACATGATGAAACAACAAACTCAACTGTAAAACTAGAAAATAAAGTTTTAGCCTAGGTAATACTAATTTAATTGGCAAACACCCAAAGTAGAACTATTTGGACATTTTGTACAACTACCATCTTAGATAAAACTAAGTGTATTTTTTGGCGGAAAAATTAAAAATTAGGAATTTTAGGGAGGCGCCCAAAAGCAAAAATTCTGTTATTTTCCAACTTTTAAGATTAATCTCTCGTAATTCATTCTCATCCACCATTCACCTCTCTCTCTTTCTCTCTCTCTCTCTCTCTCTCTCTCTCTCTCTCTCTCTCTCTCTCTCTCTCTCTCTCTCTCTCTCTCTCTCTCTCTCTCTCTCTCTCTCTCTCTCTCTCTCTCTCTCTCTCTCTCTCTCTCTCTCTCTCTCTCTCTCTCTCTCTCTCTCTCTCTCTCTCTCTCTCTCTCTCTCTCTCTCTCTTTCTCTCTCCCCTTCAGAATCTTGGTTTCTCTCAATCCCTGGTTATGGATCCTCGCGAGGAAAGGAAGCACATGAAGCAGTTTAAGGAGCATTATGACATGTTGGGTTTCATCGGCGATGCTCACAATGGGATCCCAAAAGGTTTAGATGTAGTGGACGAATAATCCACGACACAGGAAGAGCACTGTTAGAAAAAATAAAAATATACCTAGTGGGGAAAAATTAGTGCTATGGAAGGAAAATGAGAAGAAAGGAACCAGAAAATGATATTTGAGTTGTCAGGTTCTAACAGAGTAAGAGTCCATGTGTTCTTTAATCGATACTCCCTAGCTGAGACTACACTTATTAGAGGGCAAGCAAAGGTTAAGTGTGGGGAGTTGATATATCATGGTTATTAGTGTCTTTGACCATGGTATATGTCTTTGTTATCGAGACTTTCTATGTGTTTTGGAGTCTTTTCAGTTGTTTTACAGGTTTAAGGATATTTGGAGCTTAATTGGACGTTTTGGAAGCATTTGGAGCAATTCTTGTTGGAATTGTGTCCAGTAATCTCGGTACTGTCTCTAGAAAGTAAGAGTATGTCAATGATCAGACATAAGTCATATAATACTGGGGGTCATGATGGCTTGCTAGAGTCCGCTCATGATCTATAAGTCTTGGACTTATTGCCTTTATTATATGATCCCATATGGGTCACACGCCTAAGCTAACAGGAAATAGTGTAGGAACGGTTTGGCAGAAGTACGGTAAAAGTGCTAGGCATTTACCGGACTTAGAGAGAGAGTAATGGGTCTGATTAAATCTAAAGGATTTAATCAGATAGGGAATTGGGCCCTAAAGCCCAAAAGAATTAGAGAAGGGTTTTATAAATAAAACCAAGTCTAATTCTTTCTCCCTAACCCTAATCCCCTGCACCAACTCTCTCTCTCCCTGCGGCCTCCTCAGCTCGGTCTAGCAGCCTTCTTCCTGCTTGGTGTGTGTGTGTGTGAACCTCTGGAGGAGCTATCACTTGGTGGTTCTGCTGATCTCTGACCTGTTCTTCATATCTCCGCTGCATAAAAAGGTAACAGGTGAGATCCATTATGTTTCTAGCAAGAGAACCTAGATCTGGCATGTTTAGGATCAATTAATCTGATGAATTGAATCAGGATTAACACCAAAAGATCCTTCAGTGGTATCAGAGCCATTGGTTCTGTGGTTTTTCTTGTTTAGAATCATGTTTAGGATTGTTTAAAGAGGTATTTTTGAATCAAACTACTGATAAGAGCAAAACACTTAAGAAACAAGAATTAAAACCTAAACAAACATATTTGAAATCGCAAAAACCAAGCTATATGACTTGGATTGCGATCGGCCGAGTGTTGAACCGATCGGCCAAGCCGATCGATAGCATGGATCGCGTTGGCCGGTTGGATCGATCGACCGTGAGGTGCAAGGCGGATGCTTGCATCCCGTCCTGCCCGTCCTGCTCGCGTGTGTTGCTGTCCCGATCGCTCGGCGATCGTGTGAAGCAATCGACCCGAGCAGTCCCGATCGCTGAAGCATGGCGTGGGACGATCGCAACTGTCCCGACCATCCCGTCCCGTCCCGTCCCATCCCGTCCAGCTGCCGTCTCGATCTCGGATCGTTTGCGTGCGGCTTGCGGCTGGGCATGGTGATCGTGGAGCTAGGTCACAACCATGATTGGTTCGTGACCAATTCGGTTCGGTTCGGTTTAAAATTTTAATTAAAATCAAAACGTCGCGGTTTAATAAACAGATTTAATAATTTTATTAAGTTCTGGTTAAACCGGGATAAGAAATCCAAAGTCGAAAAATTGGATTTTGTGCCTAAACCAGGGTTTTCTAATTTGATTTGGTTGGACCAAATAAATTGAGAAAATCCGGTTTAGTAAATAACCGGTTGACAATTGTGGTCGTCTTAGTAATTAATTTTGGTTAGACCAATCTTAATGAACCAGACCGGTTATGTCATTTAATTGGACAATTGGGTTATGTCTTGGACATAGACCAATTCTTAGGCCTCGGGCCAAGAAGTTAAAACAATTGGGCCAATTATTTGAGTCTTTTCTTCAGATTAATTTAAAATTTAATTTTTATAAAATTATAAAATCGATTTTAAATTAATAAGTTTCCAAATTTTGAAATTAGAAAGTTTCTTAAATTAGAAGTTTCTGAATTTGCATGTTTTGGATTTAAGGAAATTTCTATAATTAAAAGTTTCTAATTTTAGAAAGTTTCCAAAAATAGTAGGTTTCCCAAAATGGAAAGTTTCCCAAAATAGTAATCTTCTATTTTGGGATGAAATTTTAATAAACCTACGAACCTTAAATAATATCAAGCGTTGGATGTCTTGTCCAGGCTATGTCAGCTGTCAAAGCCCATTCAATTGTATTCATGGCCTTACAGTGTGAGGGTGTCTACTTTTGCGTGGGTAAGACGGTTTGTGATTCATAAATGTCATTGGGAGTCCCAGACATTAATGATTACATGACTGTATAGTCTGGTTTTCTTGACTAGGCCATCGGGAGTCCCAGGCCTTGAGACATCAGAGTGGATTGGGCCTCGGGCCCAGATTCACAACCAAGAGTTATATCACGGATATAATTAGCCGATATAGGGCTTACCGATATAAGCTAAGATTGGGTGACGGCCAGTGGCCCACTTTAATCTTAGTTATATGTGGATCTTGGAATCATTATATTCTATTGAGGGTAACTAATGTTATTGAATATAATGCGTGATTAATCATATTAAATTTAATACGAGATTAATCATATTGAACATTTTAACTAATAACCTTTTTATCTTATATATTTCAGCTATGACTACTACAAGCACTCAAAACACATTCTCAATCCGGTCTGTTCTCGAGAAGGAGAAGCTGACTGGAACGAACTTCCTGACGTGGTCAAGGAACTTGAGGCTAGTCCTCAAGCAGGAGAAGAAGGATTATGTCCTTCGTGATCCCCTCCCCGAGAGGCCTCCTGCCAATGCCGCCAGGACTCTGCATAATGCTTGGGAAAAGCATTCGTCAGATGAAAATGATGTGTATTGCCTGATGTTGGCGACAATGACTGCTGAGCTGCAAATGCAATTCGAGAGTGTATTGTCACCCATCGAGATAATGGCAAGCCTGAAATCACTTTTTCAGGAGCAAGCAAGGACTGAGAGGTTTCAGACAGTTAAGAACCTCTTAGACTGTAAGTTGGCAGCAAATGCGGCAGTGAGTCCTCATGTCTTGAAGATGATGGGTTATCTCGATCATCTTCAGAAACTCGACTGCCCTATCAGCCAGGAACTTGCCTGCGACATCATTCTGCAGTCATTACCTGCAAGCTATGATCAGTTCATTCTGAACTTTAACATGCATGGCTTGAGTAAGACATTGCCTGAGCTTCACGGAATGCTCAAGACTGCAGAGCCCAACTTGAGGAAAACCGCCAAGGACCCCAATGTGCTTATGGTGCAAAAGGGCAAGGGGTTTAAGAAATCCTCTGCTAAGGATAAGGGAAAGGCCAAGGCTGTCCAAGTCGCGGACAAGGACACGCCAAAGCCCAAGTCCAAGGCTGAGCCTACTGACATCTGCAGGTTCTGTAAAGAACCAGGGCATTGGAGGAGAGAATGTAAGAAATTCCTGGAAGGTCTAAAGGAATTGAAGAAGAAGACTTTCGAGACTTCTTCAACAGGTATTTTTGTTATAGAAGTTAATACAACTACTTCTGATAATACCTCATGGGTTATGGATACTGGTTGTGGGGCTCATATTTGTACTAATATGCAGGCACTCAGCAACAGTAGAAGGCTGAAGCAAGGACAAGTGGAGCTACGAGTTGGGAATGGAGCGAAAGTTCCAGCACTAGCTGTAGGCACATACTTGTTGTCTTTACCTTCGGGATTGGTTTTAGAACTCAATAATTGTTATTTTGTACCTGCTATAAGCAGAAATATTATTTCAATTTCTTTGTTGGATTTGGAAGGTTATGTTTTTTCAGTTAAGAATAAATTATGTTCCTTCAATCGCAACAATTTGTTCTATGGTTCTGCCCCTCTTACGAATGGGCTTTACATACTCGATCAATACGCGCCAATTTATAACATTAATACCAAACGGTTCAAACCTAATGAGGAGAACCAAACGTTTCTATGGCATTGTCGTTTAGGGCACATCAGCGAGAAACGCATCAAGAGGCTCCATTCGAATGGACTTCTTGGCTCATTTGACTTTGAGTCATGTGAGAAATGCGAATCCTGCATGATGGGCAAAATGACACGGCCCCCTTTAATAAACCTAACGAGAGGGCCAGTGACTTATTGGGCCTGATACACACTGACGTGTGTGGCCCAATGTCCACAAATGCAAGAGGAAACTATCAGTACTTCATTACCTTCACTGATGATTTCAGTAGGTATGGATATGTTTATTTAATGAAACATAAGTCTGAATCTTTTGAGAAGTTCAGAGAATTCCAAAATGAAGTACAGAACCAACTTGGCAAAAGCATTAAGGCTCTTCGGTCTGACCGAGGAGGAGAATACTTAAGCCAAGAATTCAGTGATCATCTGAGAGAGTGTGGGATCGTATCCCAACTCACTCCTCCTGGAACACCACAATGGAATGGTGTGTCTGAGAGGAGAAATCGGACCTTATTGGATATGGTCCGGTCTATGATGAGTTACACAGACCTTCCAATATCCCTTTGGGGATATGCTCTGCTAACAGCAGTGTTCACTTTAAGTAGAGCGCCATCGAAAGCAGTAGCAAAGACACCATATGAATTATGGACTGGAGTGGCTCCAGTGCTGTCTTATCTTAGAATTTGGGGTTGTGAAGCCTATGTCAAGAGATTAATCTCAGACAAGCTTACACCAAAGTCTGATAAATGCTATTTCATTGGTTATCCGAAGGAAACCAAGGCTTATTACTTCTATCTACGTTCCGAGAACAAGATCTTTGTTGCCCGGGATTGTAACTTTCTTGAGAGGGAGTTTCTCTCTAAGAAAGACAGTGGGAGTAAGGTACTGCTTGAAGAAATTCAAGATGAACAGGATACTGCTCAACCTGAAGAGGAAGAGCAGCAGGAGGACCTACAAGAAATTGTAGAGCCTGAACCTGTAGTACCTGAAGTTCGAAGATCCGGGAGGATCCGTCACGAACCCGAGAGATATCAAGGATTCCTCGTGACTAACTGTCATGATCTTCTGATCATTGATGGTGATGAACCATCGAACTTCAATCAAGCCATGATGGGCCCAGATTCCTCTAAGTGGCGTAAGGCCACTGATTCCGAAATGGACTCCATGTCGGTCAACCAAGTGTTTTCGTTGGTTGACTTACCCGCTGGTGTAAAAGCCATCGAGTGCAAATGGATCTTCAAGAAGAAGATTGACGTGGATGGAAATGTCCAGATTTATAAAGCCCGGTTGGTGGCAAAAGGTTTCAGACAAGTTCACGGTGTGGATTACGATGAAACCTATTCCCCAGTGGCTATGATGAAATCTATTCGGATTCTGCTAGCAACTGCAGCTTTTCATGATTATGAAATTTGGCAGATGGACGTGAAAACCGCCTTCCTGAATGGAATTCTGGAAGAGGATGTGTATATGACACAACCTGATGGTTACACAGATCCAAAGAATGCTGGGAAGGTATGCAAGCTTCATAAATCCATTTATGGATTGAAGCAAGCATCGAGGAGCTGGAATCTTCGTTTTGATGAAGCGATCAAGCAATTTGACTTCATCAGAAACGAAGAAGAACAATGCGTGTATAAGAAAACTAGTGGGAGCAAGATAGTATTTCTTATTCTGTATGTCGATGACATACTTCTTCTCGGAAACGACGTTCCAATGCTGAAGTCGGTAAAGGACTGGCTTGGAAGTTGTTTTTCCATGAAAGACATGGGTGAAGCCGCATACGTTCTTGGAATCAGGATCTACCGGGATAGATCTAGAAGGCTGATAGGCTTGTGTCAAGATTCATACATTGACAAAGTCCTACAAAGATTCAGCATGAAAGATTCCAAGAAGGGCTTCACGCCAATGGTACATGGCACAACGCTAAGCAAGAAGCAGAGCCCTACGACGGCTGTTGAGCTTGAGCGCATGAAGAATATTCCTTATGCATCTGCAATAGGATCTATCATGTATGCCATGATCTGTACTCGTCCTGATGTTGCTTATGCATTGAGCATGACGAGTAGATACCAGTCAAATCCAGGTGAAAACCATTGGATTGCCGTCAAGAACATCCTGAAGTATCTAAGACATACTAAGGACAAGTTCTTGGTATACGGTGGAAGTGATGTGCTTAAAGTCAGTGGATTCACGGACGCAAGTTTCCAGACAGACCAAGATGATTTCCGGTCACAGTCCGGTTATATCTTTTGTCTGAATGGCGGTGCAATTAGTTGGAGAAGCTCCAAGCAAGACACCGTTGCTGATTCCACCACAGAAGCTGAATATATCGCCGCCTCAGAAGCAGCGAAGGAATCTGTTTGGATACGAAAGTTCATTATTGAACTAGGTGTGATACCAAATGCGGCTGAGCCTCTGGCACTGTTTTGTGACAACAATGGTGCTATAGCTCAGGCAAAGGAACCAAGATCACACCAGAAATCCAAGCATGTTCTAAGAAGATTTCACTTGATACGTGACATCATTAATAGAAAGGAAGTCAAGATCAGCCGAGTTCAGACAGATGATAACGTCGCTGATCCGTTGACAAAGCCACTCCCAAGACCTAAGCTCGAGTTCCTGACTGAAGCTGTAGGCATTAGAAACATTGAAATGTAATCTAAATTTGAGTGGGAGTTAAAAGGCTTTATTTAGTTATTTGATATGTTCTTGTAAAACATTTTTATGTTTAATGAAATTATTATTTCAAGATTATTTTAACTGTGATGAAATAATCGTTCCAAAGTGATATGAACCATTTTATAGGTCATCGAAGTAAATGACTTGATCTTGAGTTATCAAAGTCATTTAGCTTGATCATGAGACCCTATATTTGATAGATGGCTTATATCATCCTGTCCCTAGTCGAAGGTTGTTGAAATTGGAACAACAACAACCGTGTGAGACTAGATTGGTATGTGACTTATGACCAAGTTTCATGGTGTCATAGATGCGCGGCATCAAAGTCAGTACATAGGTGTATGTTGGGAACATACGACCGGACATGACCCGATTATAAGAACTCTTCAGGATATTTATATCTGTGTCATAAGAGATTCTTACTACGACTATAGAGTATAGTCCTTAAACCTGAGTTCGCATGCATGTGACTGCATATGAACTAATGCACTTTGATCATTGTCTAACGCTGTCGTTCTGCGATAGTTATAAGGACCTTGTTTGGGTACATTATGAAATGAGTAGTTTACAGTGATGGAACAAGACGGGATTTGTCCCTCCAATATAAATGGAGTGAATATCTCTAGGCCAATCGGAGATTTGAATACTGGAAAATGCATGGCCATGCTCAAACGGACTGTCCCGAGTCGTTTGGATTGTCAGTATCAAATCAGAGTCCGATGAACAAGATTGGACTTTATAAGGATGACACTAATCTTGCCTTATGACTAATCGAGATATTGAGACAAAAGGATTATGAATACAGAGATTCCAGTACAAGTGGGAGATTGTTGGAATTGTGTCCAGTAATCTCGGTACTGTCTCTAGAAAGTAAGAGTATGTCAATGATCAGACATAAGTCATATAATACTGGGGGTCATGATGGCTTGCTAGAGTCCGCTCATGATCTATAAGTCTTGGACTTATTGCCTTTATTATATGATCCCATATGGGTCACACGCCTAAGCTAACAGGAAATAGTGTAGGAACGGTTTGGCAGAAGTACGGTAAAAGTGCTAGGCATTTACCGGACTTAGAGAGAGAGTAATGGGTCTGATTAAATCTAAAGGATTTAATCAGATAGGGAATTGGGCCCTAAAGCCCAAAAGAATTAGAGAAGGGTTTTATAAATAAAACCAAGTCTAATTCTTTCTCCCTAACCCTAATCCCCTGCGCCAACTCTCTCTCTCCCTGCGGCCTCCTCAGCTCGGTCTAGCAGCCTTCTTCCTGCTTGGTGTGCGTGTGTGAACCTCTGGAGGAGCTATCACTTGGTGGTTCTGCTGATCTCTGACCTGTTCTTCATATCTCCGCTGCATAAAAAGGTAACAGGTGAGATCCATTATGTTTCTAGCAAGAGAACCTAGATCTGGCATGTTTAGGATCAATTAATCTGATGAATTGAATCAGGATTAACACCAAAAGATCCTTCAATTCTGCACTATTTAAAGATTTCACAGAGTTCACTAGCTGCTTTTTTGCATTGGTCAATCAACGCAATATGTGCGTCGATCAACACAGTCACTATTCAAGAATTATGCGCACAAGAAAATCAGCATTCTTGGAAAATTACAGCTTTTTCCCAGAGGTTTCCCATACTTATAAAAAGTTTCAAAACGTGTTTTAACTTATATATTAGGGTTTTAAGACATTGTTTAGGCTACGATTTAGAGAGCTTTGAGGGGCTGGTCTTGTACTCGAGAGAGAAGAGATTTCAAACCCCTGTTTCTTTATTTCTTTTATGATATTTGGTTTTCTATTCATGATGTCTATTGTTATGATTGCCATATCTGAGTAGTTTACCTGTTAGGTTTAAGGATTCTCATTATGTATTTCATGGAATTATAGGTTGATCAAGATCTGTAGGGATTCATAACTTCTAGTTCTTCATCTAGGGTTATTCTTATTGCTTAATCTGAATTGGCCACTTAGATTATTGATGTTAGGTTGATTGGTTTATCGAAAGTTGATTAATTAACTAGAAAGAACCTAGATGAGCAATTTGACAATTTGCAAAGAAATTTGGCTTAAGAGAATTGTGAACGAAATAACTTGAGATTAATGCATATTTAGAACTCTAGGATTCCCAACGAAAGTTGGCTTGCTAGGTTATTGGACATAGTTAATATTCGCAACGAAAGTTGGTCTGTTATATTAATGAGATTCTAGTTCTATAATCGTGCTTAATTTGATCCCGATTGATTGATTGCTTGTATTTCTGATTTCCTGAGAACTCCCTTGACCTGACGCTTCACTTGCCTGCTTACACCGTTTATTTACTTTCTGATTTTGCTTTGTTTACTGCTTTCTTACTGTTGTTGCTTAGCTTAATTCAACCCTCTATAATCTATCGCAAGATTCTTGACTCTATGTGGATTCGACCCCTATATACTACTAGTGACGTCTGTGCATTTGCAGTGTAACTCTAGGGATAAAACTCTGAGCATATCAAGTTTTTGGCGTCGTTGTCGGGGACCCTTTTGAGTCTTCGATAGATTTGAGTTTAGAATTTAGACTAGGCTTTTCGTTTTTGCTTTACTAATTTTATTTTCTATTTTTCTTGCGTTTCAAGTACGATTAGAATCGCACTGCATCGATCGACACGGCCCTAAGTGTCGATCGACACAGTTTCGCGACTAGCATTGATCGACGCTCTCCCTGCATCGATCGAATCACTTGCGTGAACGAGACAGTTTATGCCTGATCGCACACTAAGGAGTAATCTGGACAAGGAAATCGTCAACCTCGGATTTGAGGATCTTGCAAAGCTTGAAGAGAGAATAGGAAAGTCAGAAGCTAGTTAAGATGGAGAATGCAAATGTTGTGATTTTGATTCGCGATGAGCATGGTGGTCTAAGGGATAGAGAGAATGTCTGCAATAAGCATGGTCAGAGACTTGATGTTGATGGGAACGTGATTGTTCAAGAGATTTTTCAGCAGCCACAGAATGAAAGAGCTCAAGGTGGAGGAGCGCCTAGAGCACGAGAGCCTCCTGCTAGGAGGACACTAGCTGATTACAACAGGCCTGATGAGTTATATGCTAACAAGTATGCGATTGTGCCTCCTGCATTTGCACAGAATGAGTTTGAGCTGAAGACTTCTTACTACACTCTTGTGGGACAATACCTCTTTTATGGACTCCCACATGAGCACCCTATGGATCACATCGAGGATTTTGAGTCTTTAGTCAGTGGGATTAAGCATAATGGAGTGAGTTATGACTACTTACACTGCAAGATTTTTCCTCACTCTCTTGGAGGAGAAGCTGCTAATTGGCTGAAGCAGATTCCACCTGGGAATGTGACTACTTGGGATGCAGTGAAGAAGAAATTTCTGAGGCATTTCTATGATGATGCTAGATCTGATCAGCTTAGACATGATCTATTGACATTCAAGCAGGTGATGATGCTAGATCTGATCAGCTTAGACATGATTTCTTGACATTCAAGCAAGGACCTACAGAGCCCCTGAAAGCAGCTTGGGTAAGATTCAGGATGTACCAGAGAGATTGTCCTCATCATAGTTTCTCTGAGGTTCAGTTGCTGGGTATTTTCTTCTGAGGAGTTGATTTGTGGTATCAGATGACTCTAGATGCTGCAAGTAATGGTAACTTCAACACTAAGTCTCCGGAGGAAGCTAAGGAGCTTATTGAGAACTTGGTGACTAGTAATAGTGTCAAGAATGCTGATATGGAGAGGCAGAAATCTGGTGGGAAAGCTGATAGCTCACAGATAGTTGAGATGATGAGAATGATTTTGTTCATAGCATCCTACTTGGGAAGAAGCTAGATATTCAGGTTGATGTGTCTGAGAACGTCAATTACATAGCTGGAGCTGGTTATCAGGGTCAGAGGTATGGAAATCAGCAGGGACAGACTTCCGGTTCCACACCAAAGTCTGCATTTCAGAGACCCTTTCAGCAGAATAGCTCATTCTCCAGAGATTATGGCTCTTTTTCATATCAGACTCCTCCTCCACACAATGAGCAATCTGATAAGATGATGGGTCTGTTGGAACAGCTCTTGGAAGGTCATTAGAAGAGTACAGTGGACTTCAATGGGAAAATAGATGCTTTGTACCTTGATTTGAATGGGAAGAGTGAGTTTCTGAGCACTCATGTGAAGAAGCTATATGTTCAAGTTCAGCAGACTGCTGGAGCAGCGCAAAGTCAAAATGGATCAGGAAGAGCTGAACAAAAGCAATTCGTCAATGTTGTGATCACAGGATATGAAGTTGATCTGATGGATGAGGAAGAAAGAATCATTGCTTATTTTCTCGACGGATTATCTCTGTATGCGCCTTGGTGTCGATCGACGCATACTTGATACGAAAGCTGAATATGCTCTTAATCTCCATGTATCGATCGAAACTTCCACTGAATCGATCGACACTGATCGCAGACGGATGCAGAGACCTGCAACAATCCCTAAACGAGTATATAAGCCTTATTTGCCCTATTCTAAGGCCACTACGAGGTCCAAACAGGAGCTAGATGATGCTAGTTGCAAGGCATTGATGGAAAAGAAACTGATTCAGATCTCAGAGAAGCTTCTAGACCCAGGAGTCTTTGTGCTAGACTATTTCATCTTTAAGGACATCTTCAAGAGTTCTCTGTGTGACTTGAGATCGGGTGTGAATCTCATGCCATACTATGTGGCTGTGAGATTGGGACTGATGGATTTTCATCCTACTGGGATCTCTCTTATCCTAGATGATCGATCGAAGAGGTATCCAGAAGGAGTTCTAGAGGATATTTCTGTTAGAGTTGGAAAATACTTGATTCCAACAGACTTTGTGATCCTGAACTATACGGTTGAACCGGATGATCTTTTGCTTCTTAGTAGATCATTCTTAGCTATTGCTGAAGCAGTGATTGATGTGAGACGTGGTCTGATTGATCTCCACATGGGAGATAAGCCTTTGCAGTTCAAGATGGATAAGCTGCAGAAATCCACCATTGATGGACAGAGCTTCAGTGTTGAAGTGGAGCCTGAGATTTCGGTTGGAGAAGAGAAGATGGCAGTTCATCTTGAACTTTCTCTAACATCTTCAGAGCCTGCAACTGCTCATAAGCAGAAAGCTCCAGACATCTCACATCCACTAAAGCAAAGGTATGATTCCTCTAGACTTAAAACTCATAATCCTTCAGTTGTGAATACATGGAAACGCAATATCCCACCCATGCTTCACTCCCACCCTGGTTTCATTCGCTAACTCCTTGGGAGATCTCATGATCTGAACGCTTACACCACCTTGGATGAGGAGACATTCACAGAGGCACTCCAAGCCTCTGTTGAATCCACCATAAGCCTAATCTCCTTCCCACAATCAAGCTAATGACTTAAAACAAGCGCTGAGTGAGAGGCAACCCTCTAGTAGGTCTGTTCTTTCTTTTATTTTTTGTTTTTATTTTGGTTACTTTAATTTTCTTGTTTTGGTGTGTTCAAAACGTGAGAACAGTCAGACTCGCCCTGCATCGATCGACACGGTCCTGAGTCTCGATCGACACAGAGGTCTCATACGGGTTACTATACCATGTCAATTGCGGTTCACGCAGCGGTTCTCTCAAAACCGCGAGCAAATATGATTAGCATCGATCGATGCAGTTCTGAGCATCGATCGACACAAGCCAACGACAGGTAAGTGTTCTGACCCTTTCTGAATTTATTCATTCTGATTTTTGTTCTCACCGAGCCCAAGCTTCTATAACACTGCGGACAGTGTTGTTTAAGTGTGGGGGAGGTAGCTACTGACGCACCATTTTCTGTTTTCTTAGAATCATTCCAGTCTCTTTTACTGAGTCACATTGAGTAGGAAACAAGGACTTTTTGAGGAGATCACCACATTTGCAGGAACCTAAGTAACCATTGGATGAGTTTACAGATGATCTATGACTTCACTTTAACTTGACTTAATTTTCTCACCTAGGGGCTTGGTATACTTTGAGTCGGATTCCTCTGTTAGTTCTGACACAGCTTGTAAACATGTCCATGTATGGTTCCCTTCTCCCCTTCCTTGAAAGTAAAAGAAAAAGAGATAAATTGCGGATGAGCTAGTAGCTCCGAAGTGGTCACGGGAGGGGTAGAGACCCCTACTACCTCATGTGCATCCATGGAAACATGTCCAAAGTACACCCCAACGCGGGAAGAGCACTGATAGAAAAAATAAAATGATACCCAGTGGGGAAAAATCAGTGCTAAGGAAGGAAAATGAGAAGAAAGGAACCAGAAAATGATAGTTAAGTTGCCAGGTGCTAACAGAGTAAGAGTCCATGTGTTCTTTGGTCGATACTCCCTAGGTAAGACCGCACTTATTAGATTACAGAAGTCAGTATGGTGAATTTGAATGCTCTGAACGTGATTGTGGAGTTTACTCATGAAAGTTGCTAAGTGTGGGGGAAGTACATGTTGGTCTTGATGTCTGCAGGTTCATTTTCATGTGGATTACTAAGGGGAATCTGAGTGTGGTGCTCCTACAATGAAATGAGTTTCTGAAGTTTTCAAACTTATTTCTGATCTTGGTTTTCTGTTTACTTGAGGACAACCAAAGGCTAAGTGTGAAGGAGTTGACATATCATTGCTTTTAGGATTTTTGACCATGGTATATGTCTTTATTATCGAGTCTTTCTATGTGTTTTGGAGTCTTTTCAGGAGTTTTACAGGTTTAATGACATTTGGAGCTTAATTGGACATTTTGGAAGCATTTGGAGCAATTCTGCACTATTTAAAGATTTCACATAGTTCACAGGCTGCTTTGACGCAGTCACTATTCCAGAATTATACGCACAAATATCTGCATTCTTGAAAAATTACAGCTTTTTCCCAGAGGTTTCACATACTTACAAAAAGGCCCAAAACGTATTTTAACTTATATATTAGGGTTTTAAAGCCATTGTTTAAGCTATGCTTTATTTTACATTCAGCGAGATTTAGAGAGCTTTGAGGGGCTGGTCTTGTACTCGAGAGAAGAGATTTCGAACCCCTGTTTCTTTATTTCTTTTATGATATTTGGTTTTCTATTCATGATGTCTATTTTTATAATTGCCATGTCTGAGTAGTTTACCTGTTAGGTTTAAGGATTCTCATTATGTATTTCATGGAATTATAGGTTGATCAATATGTATGAATTCATAACTTCTAGTACTTCATCTAGGGTTATTCTTATTGCTTAATATGAATTGACCACTTAGATTATTGATGTTAGGTTGATTGGTGCAACGAAAGTTGATTAATTAACTAGAAAGAACCTAGATGAGCAATTTGACTATTTACAAAGAAATTTGGCTTAGGAGAATTGTGAACGAAATAACTTGAGATTAATGCATGTTTAGAACTCTAGGATTCCCAACGAAAGTTGGCTTTCTAGGTTATTGGACATAGTTAATATTCGCAACGAAAGTTGGTCTGTTATATTTATGTGATTCTAGTTCTATAACCGTTCTTAATTTGATCCCGATTGATTGATTGCTTGTATTCCTGATTTCTGAGAACTCCCTTGACCTGACGCTTCGCTTGCCTTCTTACACCGTTTATTTACTTTCTGATTTTGCTTTGTTTACTTCTTTCTTACTGCTATTGCTTAGCTTAATTCGACCCTCTATAATCTATCGCAGGATTCTTGAATCTCTGTGGATATGACCTCTATATACAACTAGTCACGTATGTGCATTTGCAGTGTAACTCTGGGGATTAAACTCTGAGCTTATCATAATAATATGTGAAACCAAATGAGAAACTGTTTTTATTTGTAGAATAATGGCCTCCACTTCCGTCAACCATGGGTTTTAGGTGTCGAAGAGGAGATTGTGAAGTTAACAAAGTAGGTTGATGAGCAGTGTGGGATGATTCAAGAAATGCGTGAGGAGGTTCATAGCAATACTGAAGAGATTTCCAAGCATAAGGAGTTGGTGGCTGTTGTTGGGCTTAATAAGGATGTTTAATAAGTTGTTAGTTCGGTTTTTAAGATATTATGTATGTATGGCTTGACTTTGACCAATTTTTTGTTGTTTAGAATTATTATATTCTCTGGTTTTGTCACAACGTTTCCTTTCTAAAGCGATTTTCACTTATGAAACCAAGTTCAAAGATAAGATTGATACTAAGGTAATCCTACACAATAAATAGCAAAATGCAAAAAAAAAAAAAAATATTCAACTATGTTCCCATACTTCAGAAATAGTTACTTGGTCAGATCCTTTGGTCCAACCGTTGTAGCCACCGATTTGGTCTGATCCTTCACAAAAGCTTCTAGTAGTAACATCCTTTGCTGTAACTCGTCAACTTTACCTTCAAGCACATTCATCTGCTCTGTCATAGTCTTTACAAATTCAATGAGAGATGTGTTTCCTGGGGGATGTCCTTCTTTGTCGGCTATTCCCTCCTCAATCAACGCCTTCTTACCTGCTCGTCCTTTCAAATCTTCCGCACACATCTCTTCAAACTGAACGGTTAACCCTTGGTTAAGACGGTTTATCCAGCTTTCAACAATAGGATTGTGCACATCTACATCGTCATCTTTTTCCACGATCTCATCCAACATAGACTTCTCTTCTTTCGTAGGTACCAACAAACAATCAAAGTCCTGTGAATTTAAAAAATCTAGAGATAAAAAAAAACCAAAAATAATAATATGCAAAGATATAACTAACCGTGGTTACACCTAGTTTTCATACGATGTATCAAGAGGAAACCCTTTCATGTCGTCTTTCTTCCAATTGTATTTGCACATCCTAGGACACTCGTCAAGAGCGTCTGGATAAGCTTCTCGGAAGCTTTTCTCAATTGCGGAATGACCTCGACTACTAATAGCTACACAACACGCATAAAATTACAGTTAGCTTAGTGTATAAAAAATATTAAACAATGAGTAAAACAATGTGCTTATCTCCAAAGGAATACAGAAACCTGTAAACGGCCAATTACCACTCACCATGCCACTATAATGATTCATCATGTTCTTAATAGATTCTAACATTTGCTCAAAGGAGAATTTTCCCCAGGAAATGTCACATATAACCTAAGATCATTCACAAACTTTGAAATATTTCCAACATGGGTGTATCGTCTTCCTTGTTTTGTCGAGCTATAAACAATGCTGGATAAGAAATATAAGACCGCCATCTTCAACCTATATCCATTCCTATTAGGTCTCATTTCCTCTAACTTAGCTTTCACGTCGTGCAATCTTATACACCCTTCGAAATGCTTGTTTAGGAACTCAATATTGCTTAGTTGCCGCCAATTCAGTGGGTAGTTCTGCAGTTGAGTTCTGATATCTACGCATGCTCTGTTAAACCAAATCGGATGGGAACACCATTCACAACAAACCAATCTTCTTTTTTCTTTTGTATTTCTGCCGTACAAAGGAGGAGCATCCACATGGGTTTAACCTTGTGATTGCCGTCCCCTGTCATGTGAAAAAGTGCGAGAACTTTGGATGGTTCTCAAACCAAAACATCTCCTTTTTAGTGAGCTTCACTTTATCAAATGTATTCAAAACGTCCTCGATGTAACATCTCGTGGATAACTTGACACTGTTACTATACTCCGTAGGTGGAAATTTCATTCTTAGAGGTCGTAAAGTTGTTGGTTCTACCGAGAAATCATGCAACAACATACAATTATACCGAGAAAATAGAGGCATTTGAGATAATGACCCCTTGATGAGGAGGATGATAAATTAAGAGTGATTTACACTAAGAGTCATTTTTATTTTAGAAAGTAACAAAATAGACACATTAGGTACTGTACACATTTTAGAAGGCTTTAATCCCAAACATGCCCCTTCATTTTTTTCTACGGTCTGATTACCCTCGCTCTCTCTCTTTATCTCTATTCTTTTCTATTATCATTTTTTTATTTCTTTATCTCCCCTCTCATTTCTTTCTTAGTTTTTAGGTTTTTTGAGAAACACAAATTATTATATTTTGATAAAATAAATAATAATTATTTTTTCTCTACATTATAATATCCAATTTGATATATTTTAGTTACATTTGAATTAAGTCTTGCGGATGTTAAAAAATTAGGATTACCCTCGTACATACTAATTTGTCCATATTATCCGTAAATGTTCATTCCACAAATAACTATTTTACAAAATGTTGTATATCATATTTGGAATTACCATTTACAGATAACGTGGACAATATAATATGGACAAGTGTTGCTATCAAAGTCTCTTAACGGTGTCCACATTGATTTATCTAAGAATACTTGTCCATTAAGCTTTGTCCACGTTCTCGTAAATGCGTATCCATTGGATCTAAATCATATGTAACATTCATATCAATGAAAAACAATATATTTGAAAATATACAAATATACACATATTATTATACACAAAAACGTGTCGATATGAACAAAGAAAACAGACTTATACATATGCATCCGCTGAATGGTACATAAGATTTTAACCCATTGAATAAGTATACAATGGATGCATATGTAGAAAATATATTAAATATATTTGTTTCATTTTTACCGAGTTAGTATTCATGGTGGATATCATAATGTAGAATAAACATTTAATGATATGCGGACAAAGTAGAATGGACAAATATTCTTGGACAAGTTAACGTGGATACCATTTCAAAAAATGTTGTTTATAATATTGTGTAAGTGGACTGGAAATAGAGTGTCTATTCATACTATAATTTTTGACGTCCACAAGATATGATAAAAAAATATATCAAAATGGATGTTATAATATAGAGATAAAAATTACAGTTTCTAGTATTATAAAAATATTTAATATTTTTAAAAATGAAGAGGAAAAAAGAGAAAGAAGAAAGAAAATAAATAAAAAGGAAAAAAAAAGAGAAAGAGACAAGAAAGCAACAAATAAAAAAAGAAATGTTTTTACAAAAAAAAAAGAGACAATGGCACGTCATGTGTGGGGAGAGAGAGTGAAATAGAAATAGAGAACGGTATACTTGTCATTTTGTTGTGGAGAAGTGCTCTATAACATATAAGTGACTGATTGTGTAAATGATAACTCATAAAATGGCTCCAAGTGTAAATAACTCTTAATTCTATAACTTTTTTCCTAATATATCGTTGCTATCTATACAAAATAAATAAATAAAAAATAATAATAAACAACATATAAATATAATGGAACCCATGAACACATAAAATATAAGTTTTGAAACATTTTATTTAGAGTTTGGAACATTGTAGTATATGTTTAAGGTTTAGGGTATTGGAATATAGGGTTTAGAATTCACTTAAACATATTTTTAAACTATAAATTTATAATTATTTTATAAATCTTAAACGTTAAACCTTAAACTCTAGACCACAAACACAAAACCTAAGAGCTTAAACACTTATAACAAATTTTAAATATTATTATTTTCTTCATCATAAACTCTAAAAATTAACCTTATACCCTAAACACAAACCATAAACCCTAAACTTCTAACCCTTAATCATAAACAATAAGTTTCTAAAAATTGAATAATATAGCAAAAATTTAGTACTTATAATTAAGGTTTGAAATATAGGATTTAGAGTATGTGTTTAGGGTATAAATGTTAGATTTGTTTTTGTATATTATATGATGTTTATCTTTAATAATATACAATTATAAATTTAGTACTTATGATTAAGGGTGGTTTAAGCTCTTAAGGTTTGTGTTTGTGGTTTCATATAAACTAAATATATTTATTCTCCACGGATCATTAAGCAATTACAGGAAAATTAAGCCTAATCAGAAGCACACTTGGTTAGCAAAAAAACTTCTGAACCTTCGTGATATAGCTTTTGGTTAGATCAAGCTACGACTAGGAAATGGAAAAACAGCGAGATTCTGGACAATTGGTCTTCCTATAGCAATCTACTTTCTTTCATCCCTAATGGTTTCTCTAAAAGAATGGGTGTACCTATCAATGCCACACTCTCGGATATCAATAGACAGGGTTTTTGGGTTATGCGAGCTGCAAGGTCTAAGAATCAGGTTCTAATTCAATCCTATCTTTCTACGACTCAGTTGACAGATATAGAAGACTACTATCAGTGGTGAAGTATAATGCAATAGGGCAAAAAGCTTGTGTATGTTCGATGTTAAGAGAAGCATATATACAACATAGATTTCTTAAGATATGGGAACTATCCTATTCTCTATACCCCTCCTCAAGTTGGAGGTGAGAGATCTTGAATCTCCAACTTGGATAACAGATAAGCGAATGTAGGAGCGGGAAGGGATTTTGTTAGGATATCTGCTGGCTGCTCCTTGGCCGAGATATGCTCAGTGGTCTGTGCTTGTCTTGAACTGCATTACGAACATAGTGACAAACTCTCTCGATATGCTTCGTACGTTCATGAAAAACTGGGTTTGCTGCGATGTGAATTGCAGACTTACTATCACAATACAAACGCATAGGAGAGGAATGTTTAATACTGAAAGTCTGAAGAAGTTGTTTGATCCACTTCAGTTCTCTAAGCGAGCCTGAGAAGTGCAGCGTCCCAATGAGCTTCCAGTGGTGTTTGCATAAACTTGTAGAGAATATGAACAGTGTAGCAGAGCTTAGATCGCGTGAATGTGAGATAAATCAGACGTCCGACTAATCGTCTATAGGACTCCGGGTTGGAGATAGGCTGTCCCTTGGCGGTTTGAAGCTTATGGTTGAGTTCAATCGGAACAGGGGGCGGTTTACACCCAAGAAGCCCTATTTCCGAGATTATATCTAACACATAATTTTGTTGAGAGATGAAGATACCATCGTTATTCCGAGTAACTTCAATTCCTAGAAAATATTTGAGTTTTCCCAAGTCCTTCATGTGAAAGCACTTACCCAAATAAGCTTTGAATTTGTGGATGGTTGAGAGATCATTTCCAGCCACAATAAAATCATCAACGTATATTAGAATGTGTAGAGAGATGGCACCTTTATTGTAGAAGAAGTGTGAGTAATCTGCCCTGCTCTGCTTAAATCCGTACTGAGTCAAAGCTGTGCTCAATTTGGCGAACCAACAACGAGGCGCTTGTTTAAGAACGTAAATAGATTTCCGCAGTCGACATACTTTGGTAGAGTCTGAGACTTTAAACCCGGGAGGCAGCCGCATGTAGACCTCTTCGTGTAAATCACCATGCAAGAACGCATTGTGAACATTCATCTGGTGTATTTCCCATTTCTGGGCAGCAGCAATTTGAAGAAGAATGCGGACTGTAGTGGGTTTTGCAACAGGAGCGAAGGTGTCAGTATAATCCAGACCTTCGCGTTGATGATTCCCTAGAGCAACAAGACTTGATTTATATCGTGCCACCTTGCTATTCAAATGGTGTTTAATCTTGTAAACCCATTTACAACCTATTGCTCTCTTGCCGGGAGGTAGCGTGGTGATATCCCACGTATGGTTTAACTCAAGGGCCAAATACTCATCGTGGATCAAATGCTTCCAAATGTCATCAAGAATAGCTTCCTTAAAACTCGTCGGTTTGCTTCAAGCTGTTATAGCAGCCAGAAAAGCCTTGTGACACGTTGAGTAAATAATTGTACCAATATAATTAGAGATTGGGTAGAGTGTAGTACCTGAGACCGAATTGGAAGAACCATGATGTAGAGATGGAAAAGCTAGAGAGGAGGGTGTATCAATAAGAGTGGTGTTGACGACGTAGTCCTTAAGTAGAACAGATGGTTTGTGCAATCGTTTTCCACGGCCAAGTATTTAGGAAGGCCTGGATATTGAGTCGATGGCTGATCAGATGTAGAGCCCGAAAGTGTAGTTGGAGACGATGGCCGATCAGGGACAGACGATGATGGTAGATCAGCATCAGGAAACTCGATCATGAGTAGAGCCTGCAGTGTCACACGGCAACGGAACATGGGGTGGTAATGGCGTTGGATCAGCTGGTAATACCAATGGAACAAGATCATCAGCAGTAGGAAGTATCCAATCGTCGACCGGAGGTGTTACATAATAAGTGGAGATGCCCAGAAATTGGTCTTCGAGGAAGATGACATCCCGACTGGAGAAGAACTCATTCTCGTCGAGATCATACAATTTCCAAGCTTTCTTGCCATATGGGTAGCCTACCAAAAAGACATTTACGACTTCGATCCTTGAACTTATCCTTATCACGAGGTCTGTGATGAGCGTAGCACAGACATCCGAATGTGCGAAGAGTGTCATTGGAAGGTGGTGAACCGTAGAGTAATTCGTATGGTGACCTGCCCTGAAGCAATATAGTAGGCGTCCGGTTAATTAGGTGAGCCGTCGTGAGGATACTATCGTCCTAGAAGGTGACCGGTAGCTTTGCCTGAAACAGTAATGCACGAGCAATGTTGAGGATATGGCGGTGTTTCCGCTCAACACGATCGTTCTGTTGAGGCTTATCGACGCAAGATGTATGATATAAAATGCCATGTTCGCGTAAGAAGGTCGAGAGTGCCATGAACTCAATGCCATTGTCCAAGCGGATTGCTTGCACCGGTTTGTTGAATAGTTTTTCACTCATAACACATAAATATTTGAGTAATCCTTCAACTTGTGATTTCTCCAGCATTAGGTAAGTCCAGACAGCTCTGGAGTAATCATCGACTATGGTTAGGAAATAAGCAGAACCACAATAGGAAAGAGTACTATAGGGACCCCATACATCACAGTGAATCAACGAAAAAGGTTCCATAACTTTATTTTGAACTCTCTGGAAAAATAGGACGTGTTTGTTTAGCACGAAAACCGATATCACATGGTTGAAAATCGCCAAAATCAACTTTAAAACTATCAAGTAACGGTAATGTAGAAATAATTTTGTAGGAAGGATGCCCAAGTCTTTGATGCCACAAAACAGGAGGAATACTGTCTTTGCGAGCATGATGCGAACGAGCTACAACCACACCCTTGAAAAAGTACACCCTCTCTTCACCGGCTCCAATCATGGTCCTCGAAAAACGGTCATGCAGTATACACAAAGTGTCAGTAAAAATGACAATACACCCAGTCTGCTTGAGAAGTCTTGAAACAGAGATCAAGGTGCAATTAAAATTTGGCACAAAAAGAACATTCGATAGAATGTAGTCTTTATTCAATGGTAGTTGGCCGAGTTTAGTGGCACGAGATGCGGTGCCGTCAGGAGAGGTAATAGCCGATGGCATAATATCCACAGCATCACGCAATAGAGAAAAATCACCCGTCATGTGGTGAGAGGCATCTATGTCAAGAATAACATCAGAGAGATTCATTTTACCAGAAAGACGATCAGTAGAGAATTGGCTCTAATGATTCTGAAGCAAAATGATGAGAGCTGCTAACTGATCATTAGGGACAGAAGAAGTCGCATTGTTGACAGAGGCAGAAGTAGCATTTGCACGGCCTCTACCACGTCCTGAGGAGTTAGAAATTAAACCGACCTCCACGTCCGCGGTTCGCCTGTCCGAGTATGTTTCCATATTGTGTATGCTGCTGTTGCTGCTCGAGAAACCAGTCAGGATACCCATGGACAAGAAAACACTCTGATATATCATGACCTTTACGCTTGCAATGAGTGCAGGATCGACTTGGATCACGGGAGCTAGAAGTAATAGCAGCAGCTGTCGCAGTTAGAGACAAAGTGTGGAGAAATTTTTTTTGACAGAAAACCGAGAGCATCTTGTTTGATTTCAGAAGTTCTCATATTGGTGAGATGTTGTTCTGCTGTGATGACGTGTGCTAGAAGACATTCAAGTCAGGCAGAGGGTCTTCGTCAATGATCTGCGAATGGATCGTGCTGAAGCGTTGATCATCAAGTCCAAAAAGGAACTTGTGTGCTTTCGCATCTTCACGTTCTTTCTCCCATTCTGTAGAAGTGGCACAAGTACAACTGATAGAGGATTGAAACGCTTAGCTCTCTTCCCATAGCTTCGACAATCTGCCATAGTATTCAAGGACAAATTGCCCATTCTGCTAGCAGTTGATGATTTCATCCTATAATAGATGCTTGCGAACATCATTTTTAACAGAGAAATGACGTTTATTGGATTCCCACAACTTAGCCGCTTCAGAGACATGACCCACCGTCGAACGAACCTGTGGATAAATAGCCTTACGAATCCAGCCAACAATCATGGAGTTTGTGGATATCAAAAGTGCTAGATCGGGATTTGCAGATGGTTTTGGAATTGTTCCTTCAATAAACAAGATTTTGCGTTTGGCTTGGAGAGAATTCCATAGCTCCATTGCCCAATCAGAGTAGTTATCTCCTCGGAGAAGAACCGGTGTGATGAGTGCACCAGGGTTGTCCGACGGATGTAGGTAGTAAGGTGAGTCAACATTAGAACTCGCCAGAGTAGAATCAGAAGCCGATGATGTCGACATGAAAACAGAGTGGCGCAAAGAGGAAACGTGAACAAAGAAGAAAGTGTAAAAGAAGAAAAAAATAGGTCAAAGATCAATTTTGCTCTGATACCATGAAATAGAATGCAACAAGGCAAAAAAGCTTGTGTATATTCGATGTTAAGAGAAGCATATATACAACAAAGATTTCCTAAATTGTAGAGAAGATATTGCAAATCATACATACACAGTATCTCAAGATATGGGATTATCGATGATGATATCTGGCTAAAATTTCAAAAGGGGAAAATGTATAACTTACTCAAAGCTCATGCGCTTGTTGTGCCTTGGAAAAAAAACCGTCTGGCTGGCCCAGGGTATCTCTAAGCATAGTTTCCTCGGCTGGTTATTTGTCTTGAATCGCTCGCCAACAAAGGATCGGATGTTAGAGTGGGGTTTACTTGTTGATCCAGCATGTTGTCTCTGTAATTCGGTGGTAGAATCTCGAGGCCATCTTCTATTCGAAAGCTCTTATAGCTGGTCTGTTTAGAGTGTTATTGCTGCAAAACTTGGTTTCCACCCATCAAGCTCGGGGAGCTCTATTTTCAATGGTCTCCTGCACATCTCTGGTCACAAATCGAGAAAGAAATTACTGATCATGGTTTGGCAGTGTACTATCTATCATCAATGGCAAGAGAGGAATTCTCGAGTACATAGAAATTCTTACCGTTGTCATGCCTCTATCATCTCTGCGATTGATGTCATGGCTAGGAACTTCTGCTCTAGCTTCCGGGAACGCAATCCGGTTCTGTCCTCCCAAATGATCCAACTCTGGCTGGCATAAGTGTTGGAGTCGGTTTTAGCACCCCTCAAAATGGCCCATTCATATAATAAGATCGGCTCGAAATAGAAGGCATTTATTATGGATAATTACTATTTCGATGAAGATAAATGGCAATCTTCGAAGATAATCACAAAAGGAAAATATATATTTTCCTAAAGGAAAATATATATTTGTTTTTAAGAAATATGACTTTTTATGCCGGTCTAAAACTCTATATAAGAGAATGAGGGCATTCAGGCTAAAGAATCAGAAATAAATGATATCGAATATAGAGAAAAAAAACATCATAAGATACAGAGAACTCTGAAAGCCGGTCTAAAACTCTACATAAGAGAATAATGATATTCAGGCTAAAAGAGATCGAAAGAGACAGAGAACTCCGAAGCCGACCTAAACCTCTACATGAGAGGATGATGGTATTCAGACTAAAGGAGATCGATATACAAACAACTCCGAAAGTTGACCTAAACCTCTATATGAGAGAATGAGGGTATTCAGGCTAAAGGAGATCAAAACACACACAATACAATAAGTCGCTAAGAGACGACTTAACTCTTACAAGGAACTACGAACGGCTTGATCCCTTTCCGAAGGGTACGTAGGCAGCCTTTTACAAGGTTCAGCTATAAAACCTAATTCCCCTTATTCCGATTCACCGGGACGCCAATTTAGCCTTAATTTCATCATCTCCGTCGAGCTAGGTTAAAAGACTTTGAAGAATCCCTAATTAAAAACCCTAAAACTCTTTCTATCTTTGGATAGGCGAGTTGAGATCTTACAATTGACGCCGACTGTGAGGATTTCTTCAAAAGATCTTTATACGCTATGTTCGAAAACAAAAAAACAAAAAGTTATGATCGGCGACGATCATCACGGCTTCGTCAAAACCATTAAGATAAGTATTCTATTTATTCATGCGTTTACCATTATGCATGACTGTTTGATAACAATTCGTTTGCCTTGACCTGTGCAATAACAATCGTTGATGCTTAAACCAACGCTCTCTAGGGTTAGGTTTATTGTTTTATTATGGAATCATGTTTACGGCACGTTTATTTCTGTCCGTTTACACGCTTAAAACTTTATTTTATTGTTTTACTAAAAAAAATTGAATTCATTATATGTATGACCAGCCAAATTGGTATAGCACAATTCTAGAACTATAACTTAAAAAGTAAATTTAAATTTCGTTCAATGCATTACAGGCTCATAAAAGTCCCTTTATGGATAAATTGCTATTTGAATATTTGTCTGTTCTACGGCTGTTAACAAAATTCACTGATATCCGGTTTACTTTTGCATTACTAGAAAATCCGATTCAGAGGGAGAAAGGACAACAAGCTCCTATCACCTCCAACTTGTCAAAAGCAAGCGTTTCGCTTTACTCTCTAATGAGCAAGATGATCTCAAACTTGACAAAAGCTCATGTTAGTCATCTCATGTTCATTATATTATTTCCAAGACAGCCCACCAATGTTAGCCGAGCTCATTAACTAGCGCACACTCTACTCCGTCTCAGCTAGTCAATTGACAAAACGTCATTGAAGCTCTCCGGCTCACACTTCAAATCATGCCCTTATAATTCCACAAGCTATGTGCTCTCAAGATAACAACGCTCAACAATACAGCTAGCAAACAACCATAAACAATTGGAAAAAGATGGAATCAAGCCACTATATAGTTCAAAGAAGAAAATCGAGTAAGGACATCTTCTTCGGCAACTCAAAAGGCCAAAGACATTATCTCGGCTCGTCGAAAACGAGCTTTATCTCAACAAGATTTCAAGTCATTCTCGTCATAACAAGCGCGTCACAACTCGTCGTCTTGACAAGAATCTCCATCAAGGCCAGAACAAACGGGATTCACGGATCCTATCCATCAAACATATCGCTCTTCAACCTATAGATCACTTCCTCTTCTCCAAAAGACGAGTTCACCTCCCTTTCCAGATCCTCCTCCGACGGCAAGCATCATCAAAACCAGCAAAAAAATTGGAGCTTACAAACCTGAGAAACCACCATCATTCGGATCTCTGATCACAACGACGCGAGTCACAACTCGTTACTATATGGAGACCATGACCTCAATCTTATTCTGGATTATAGCAAAAAAAAAGCCTATTAACTGCTCACTGGAAATGGGTTCACGCAACAGCAGCCACTGCAGTTCGTGCTCATCTTTTCTTCGGCATGATCGACAAATGGGCTTAGAGATAAGCCAATCAAAAAGAAATCCACAAGAAGACAAAACAAGTTGGCTGTGCTCCTTATAAAAAAGTGTCCATTGGCAACGACAAAATTGCCATAACAAAAGAGAACCTCTGGGCCTTAATCCATTTCTTTGGCCCAAAATCGAAATACAATTGGTCTCCGATAAATCGCTCACCACAAACATGTCGTCTTTCTCATCACACCGATCATGTCAGCTTTCATACTCGTCAGACTTGAGTATATGGCTTGACAGCCAATAAGTCACACTTAAGACAAATACATCTCGTTCAAAGAAAA